>OX155973.1:5796329-6408829 GCA_944548615.1 Micropterix aruncella | reverse complement strand
TTATCCAGGAAAGTTTTCATTATATTGTATTAAAGTTCAGTTAACTTCATTAGCTATACTATAAATAATGTAAATATTTGTTTTAAAACCAAAATGTTTATTATACTTTCCCAAAGTTCGTCTTGATTAATCGATATGCTTTGCTATTCTAGGCATTGGCTGTACTAAGAACTATAATATAGGTATGACACAATTTTCTTGGCTTTTAGTGAACAAAATAATTTACTTTTGAAATAATTTATTGCATTAAATGAAATGCACTTTCTTAAATTTCGTTTTGGTAAGGTTTCCAATAATGAACCAATTCTTTGCTGTGTTTTTTTCTCTATTCTAGCATTAAAAATAACGGAGTTACGAAGTATACAATTTTCAGACTTTACTATTGACTATCGGTAACTAACGGTTTCGTTAAGCTTGGACCCAATGGCCTGCCTAGGATTTCCAAAGTCGGTCCAACTCACGGCTCGGCTCCTACCCGGTTGTCTCCTCGAAGAGAGACTAACCTGGAAGGGCCGCTCTGAACTCTGCTTGCGGCTTGAACCTACAGTCGTAGACAGTGTGGATCAGAGGTTCCGGTTAGGGTAACAGCTCGGACGGTACTGAGCGGTTTGCGCACCGTGCGGTGCTAGCCAATCGACAAATGTGAACTTCGGCGAATAACCGGGGGAGTCTGGAAGTGTTCGTTTCCTAAGCAGCGGGGGTAGTTGCCAAACTGACGCCATCTGTCCTTAGAAACGATCTGTTGGACACCCGATCTCGAGTGATATTCACAGACCGAGGGAGCGATAAATTCGAACTAAATTTTCGTTAACGCCAGGTAGAGGCCGCGCAAGCGACTTCAAACCTGTGACCAAACTAAAGGATGGCGAAATCTCTCTAAACTTGTAGTAAAGTAGTGGAGAATTGCCTGCTGGTTCCTTTTTCAAATGCCTTGCGTTAAGGCTTGGAATTATTACGGGCTGCTGGCATAGCTTGACTGGATTATGCTCTCCACTTAAGTCTTTTACCTTCACTTGATGGGTGTCTTCCGTGAATGGCTCGATGTTGTCTTAACTCCCTGGGCCGAAGGATTCACCCGCTGTAATCGACAATTCTCAATGCTGTTCGTGTTTTCATTGTGGCGTCATTAAAAAAAAAAATCTGCATTACAATGGAATTAATTGTTAAAAAATTTCGCTTTATAATTTTTTATGATTTTAAGAGTGATTTGACAGCTTAGCAGAGCCTCGTTCGGCATTAAATGGTTTTCTACCGCTTTTAACAACAAACACATCGATGTAAGGTATGATCGAAACAGGAGGCATGTGACCTATTATGAGATTCAGGCATCCTACAAACATATTTGGCTTTGGGAAATCTGTGCTCGCGGTGATCGCATACAATTTGACTGAGGATGTCTCACTTGGTGAAAGGCCATGAGATGCTGATTGGTATACACTCATTTACCTGTCGAAAGTTATTGAGAGAACTCCTTAAAAGCCACTGCAAGCGATGCATCATTTTTCACCATGGAATTGCAAGCTCTCCCGTGGACAGACATATAAAAGTATTTTTGAGTGCGAAAAACGTAGAACTCGTGTGACATCCTCCATACAATTCCGTCTTGGCATCCGGTGACTTCATTTTGTTCCCAAAAATTAAGAAATTATTACGCGGTCAACGAGTTTTATCGTCAGAAGAGGCTGCCGTAGAATATGAAAAACATGTTTGTCAGATCAAAACTGAGTAGTGAAATAAATGTTACGAAAATTAATTTATACGTATGAAAAAGTAGGTATATAAATTGATTTTCGGCCATCCTTTGTTTTTTTTATATATTCATTTCGGAATCTTTCAATGTGTCCCCTGCGTAAATCAGGTTCGACCAAAATGACTCGTTAGTCACTTTGGTAGAATTCGACCATCGAAACGTGCCATGTTTATAATTATAGATATTAATCTACAAACAGAGTATCAATCAATAGCACGGCATTAAACATTACAATTTATTGTTTTTCTCAAATTCACGGTATTTTCGAAGTATTTTCTGCAAAACAAGATTTTGTGTAAAGTTAACATTAAATTCATTTCTCTTGCGACTATTTACTGTAAAACGCAGTACGTTAGCAAAAAGGCACCGCAATAGTAATAGAATTCAAGAGGAGCACTGCCTGCGACATCGACTTGCCTATTCTTTTCCTTTCCTTTCCACTAGAGTCGCATTTAGGCCCATAATTCTTTAAAACACCACCTTTGCGAAGTCGGTAAGTGTTTTCGCGTGAGCAAAAGACAGACTACGTAAAGTGGAAGAGAAGGCGATCGGAGTAAATGTGTTAAAAAAACTTCTTCTTATTCTTTGTGAGAAAAGAAAATCATTTCTTCTCTCACCAATAATGTACCCTTCCCCTCCTCCCAGTCTGACTCCACGCCGCGCCGTATCTCCACCTCTTCAGAAATCTGGCCAGCCTTGATCTGGGCTCTTTGATGCCAGTAACAAATAAATACATATATTAAAAGGAATAAAAGATACGACTGCCGTTACAAACAGCATACAGCGTTACTGTATTTATGATGATTTTTTTGCGGTTTCTTATGAAACATTTGTGGTTTTTGTATTTATACTTATAGATACATATATTTTCGAAATGTACTCAATCAGACCCTTCATTTGACACTGAAATCTATATATTTATGTTAATTTATTGACGTTTGGAGATTTGGACATTTAGACAACTATTTACTTGATACTTTGACATTTAAGGTACCCCGTGATACTCGGGATGACATAACGGTTCTAATAATACCATATACGTCTAAATCGGTTTTAGCGGTTAGAATTTATAGTGAAATAAAGAAACGGAAAAATACATAAATGAACCATGAAAACATTACACTCCTTTTTTGTAGGGCAGTCGTGTAAAAAATAGAAATACAGTAGTAGTCTTCGTAGCATGAAGATCAATGCACCATACACGAGCCTGCTGCTTATTAGGGAAGTAGACATAATATTAAATGGCGAGTAGGATATTAAAATGATTTCGTAACGCGAAATCAAACCCTAAAAAGTTCTTCGACATGCTGAGCGAAGCACAACTCAAAATTGTAAATAATTCCGAGATCTTAAAATACAGAAAACCCTATTTAAATTTGGACTATTTTGGTTAAATATAGAGCTTATAGACTTTTTATTAAGCGTGCAGGTCATACATTGCGTCTGAAAATTATTGACGTTCAAGGCAATACTAATTTTCTTTTAAGAAAAATTAAAGTTATCCAGGGTCGTTTATAAATCAATTCAGTCTTCGACGGATGCCAGAGATTTAAATGTGTTGAGGTCATCGCCATATAGCGCGAATTTTGAATCAGAAAACATGGCGATATATCATGAAGAAAGAGGACGATCAATAACGGTCTAGGTCACTTCCTTGAGTTCCGCCAAATGTGTCATTTATACATGTTGATAAATGCTCGATTATAAACTCAGAATAAAATTGATTACTCAAGTAGGAATATATCCGTCTAAGATTTCCATGCAATCTCAAGCCGAGAAATTTTCGAATTAGCAAGCCGATATTAACTTTGTCGAAGGCATTCGAGATATTAACTCGGATTTTACAGTCAAGGGGAGACGCTATATAATTTGTCAATACAAATTATATAGCATGTTTATAGCATGTTATAGCATTATATAGCATTTTTCAGCAATATAGCATTATATAGCATAGATTATAGAAATGATTCTATAATCATTACATAAACTGATAAGGACGGAATATGTATATTCATTAAATTTCAAGATGATTATGATGATTAGATGATCTACGAAGAGAAAACACTTGAATCGAAAAATGATATGAAATAAAACGCACATAAGGAAAATTATTGACAAACCAAAAGTTTAGAACCTAACGCATACTTGCAGAAACTCGACAATCATTCGAATACACTGAGAAAAATATTGGATAGATTTTTACATTACCATTTTGTTATTACGATTTTATATAAAATAACGATGTTTCAATCGTAATTTTGTTGAATTACAAGAAATTTAGTTAAAATTTCCATTACTCGATTATATGTATCGACACTTTCCTTACGCTTAATACGGAAATAACAGTAGGTATACTGTAATTTCAACATGATTCATTTGTGCTACTATAACCGTACATACACTACTACATGCTGTCATGTAAGAAGCGAGATCCCAAGGTCGCGACATAATGAAATAACTTAATGTTTTAATATTACGATACGGTAACTACTGTCACGCCAACACCGTATGGATTAGTCTTTAGTCTATAGTCCACCGAGTTATATACGTCATCCTTGTTGATACATTCGTATTTCCGTGTATTACTTCGTTATATTTTCTCAATATAGTAAGTAATCTGGAACTGGTAAATAAGACTTCCATTGATTGTGTTATTAATGACAATTGTTGAGGTCTCTCTAGACGATCAAGCATGATTGTCAAGCATCGCGTCGCGGGCTGGGCGGGGATCGTAAACCGCAGGAAATTGCAAATATATTTTTTGAATATTTACTAAAAATGCCTAATTTTGTAGTTTTATACCAGGGAGAAACATCATTTATTAATAAATTACGTTTAATTAACGTGACTCCCTGGTACAACCTACAAAATTAGGCATTTTTGGTAAAGATTTTTAAAATATATTTGCATAATTCCTGCGGTTTACGATCCCCTCCCAGTCTGAGACGCGATGCTTGACAAGCATACTTGATCGTCTAGAGAGCCCCTTATAGAGTAACATGCAATTTTTGCAACGTCAGCAAAGGATTAAATATCCAAAAATCTGTAATAGAAAAAGCAATTAAAACTTACCATTTTTAGGTAGCGTATAGGAGAGGTTGTCACTCTTCACCAGCATGACACACATCGCCCACACGAGCAGAGAGGAACTGCCTTTGAGTGACATGTTGTGTCTGTCCTCACATCCGGAAATCATGGCAAACGCGTCGGAAAGCATCACTCACAAATTCACGCAGTTAGCATTTCACAAACTCACTTATAATAAATTACTACGGATAATATTTACGAAATATTTAGACTTCAATGAGACGATGTATCAAAGGGCGCTCCTAGTGCCCTAATCGGTGGTGATACCTATTAAAAAAGAAAATATTTTTATTAATAAGCATGTTAATTAATATATTGGTAAATAAATGAATATATTAAAAGGAATAGAAAGCACGACTGCTATTAGAGAAAGTAAATTATTGTATTTAGAATAATTTTTATAACGGTTTTTTTATGAAATATTGATAGTTTATGTTTTATCCGTATACATCTGTATTTCCGGAATGTACATACTCAATCAGACCTTCCATTTGACACTAAACACGATGTATTTATGTAAATTTATTGCCATTGGGACATTTGAATATTTCGTCAACAAATTACTTAATATTTAGACAGTTAATGTACTCTATGATACTTGGTATAGTAACAATTCAAACAATACCACACACTTCCAAATCGGTTCAAGCGTTTAGAAGTTATGGTGGAATAAAGAAACGGAAAACATACATAGATAAAACCTGAACACATTATAAGCCATTTTATAAACATAATAACATATACTCGTAATTTAAGTGTATTAATAAAAATAGTAGCCCCTAAAATTTAAGAAATTTCTGCTAAATGTAAAGAAAAAATAGTTAAATCAACTGAAATTCTTCTATGGTGAATTCTTCTTAATAAAGGAGGGTATAAAGTTCATCCTGTTCCAGTTCCTAATTCCATAAATGATCTTATGGAATTAGGAACTGTTACTTTTAATATATGAATTAAAAACTTCATATTTTAAAATGTTCTCACCTCTAAATAATAATTAAATAATACATTTATAAGAATATAGTGCAATTCTACAGTCTGGGTTCACTCGCGGTTAATACGGGACGCGTCCCGAAGGATCTTATCGGTCTGAGCTGTTCACTTTAAATATTCGACCAGCGTGTCTATGGACCAAGTCGACCATCGAAAACAAGCGAGCTGTCGTTACTGGCTGGGGCAGATCGACTTTGCTGAAGATACATCGGACGACTTACTAAAGGTGGTGGTGGATTTGATTGACCAGCCGACCTGTCGAAGACTATATGCAAAAACTCTCAGAAAGAGGTTACCGCAAGGTATAACGGATGATCAATTGTGCACTGGAAGCTTAGAAGGAGGACGAGACTCTTGTGGAGGCGATAGTGTGGACCTCTGCAAGTGACGATAGCTGACGATAGTTGACAGCCTCTTCAACATAATCGCCGTTACCAGTATTGGAAAGAGCCCTTGCGGAAGTGCCAAGGGACCTGGCATATACACTTCCGTGAAGAGTCATGTGAAATAAATGGCGTTTTAGGAGTATGTCTACCGCCGGAAAATTGTCCAAAAACTGACTGGGATTTACCAAAAGGGAAACTATCATAATTTTGTATAATGTTGGAACAAGAGACTGTATGCTGTATTCAACACAGCCCCATGAGCAACAACACGAGATCATCAGAAAACCAGGATAAATCCAATAATGCATCTTCTGCATCACCGCCTACTACCACTACCAATAAGTCACCGGTCATCTCTACAATAGCTCCAGAAAAACCTTAAACATCACCACAAGCCATAACTACCAATTTCATAAATGACAGTGTGGAAAAATTAACTAAATCCGAAAAAAATAGCTCTGCAATATTGAGTACAAATTTAACAATGACAGCCATTGCTGTGTTAACAATTAATTTATTTATTTTATTTTATCTGCATCCAAACTTTTCTCTGGTCGTAACGGTCTCCGTTCCATCGGGTTCAGAAGAGGGAGGAAGAGAGAGTGCACCCGTGGTCGCCCGCACGTGTGCACTATAATATAGCCTGCGCACTTGACTGCTTCCGAACAATGGACTCTGAGAAGACTAAAGAAGTCACTAGAATCTACAATGCAGTCGCTATGGCCGAACACGGCTAGAAGGATATAAATGCTTAATAATAATAAATTAATTGATGGGGGTAATAATCAAAATATTAAATTATGTATTCGAGGGAAAGCTATATCAGGAGATCCTAATATTAAAAGCACTAATCAATTACCAAATCCTCCAATTACAATAGGTATTATTATAAAAAAATATAATAAAAGCATGAGAAGTAATAATTAAATTGAAAATTTGATCATTATTTAAAAAATAATTTGTAATTCTTAATTCAATTCGAATTACTAAAAAAAAATATATATAATAAAAAAATCGGTTGTGTCACCCCAAGTCTTTCCTGTCGAGTAGCCAGGAACGTAATTCATTTGAATATTGATATAATAAATCCTATCACAACCACCCCACCCTCTAGCGCTACCATTTAACACTCCAAAATCGAAATCGAAATCAAAATCGACTTCGACTTTACCGACTTTTTCCGATTTCTCCGATTTTTCCGACTTTTTCAACTTTTTCGCCTTGTTTGATTTTATCGACTTTTTCGACTTTGACGATTATGAGTCTCTGCTGTTGATGGTTGAGGAGTTCCCTCGTCGGGACCAAACTCAGAGTACATCAGCCATGTCATGGTGAAACTTGGAAGTTGCTATCATAATTGAATGCGTACACAAAACTTTGGGTCTCTGCTGTTGACCGTTGAGGAGTTCCCTCCTCGGAAGCCAACCCACGGTACGTCAGCCATGTGATGGTAGAACTTGGAAGTTGCTATCATAAATGAATGCGTATACAACATTTTGGGTCTCTGCTGTTGACCGTTGAGGAGTTCCCTAGTCGGGAGCCAACCCTGGGTGGACGAATTTCAAACACAATCTTTTCAGCTCATGCCATGACCTATCGTCGGAGAATACACACAGACACACACACACACACACACACACAGAGACACAGAAGTGCGTCCGCAATACTTTCCTTAAAAAGGAAAGTAATAGACTATAATCTATAATATAACCTATAATATATAATATTATACATTGTAAACGATAATATAATAATACACATTGTAAAAAACCGCAATATCACCTCAAAGAGACCTAAAATAGTATAATGCTTATTTTGTACTTGATGAACTTAATTTTTGGCCATATTCTGTAAGACTATTTTTTAAATCGGTCATGCAATATTAAATAACAACAAGAACGTTTCTACATATACAAAGCTTGCAGATGTAATAGATAGAAAAACAGGCCAATTAATTATTTCCGAATCCCTTTTAAGGACGTATTGCTATTAATCGGTTTGAAATACAAACGTGTTCGCGTGATAAAGCATGTTATATTACATTTTTTTACGAAATTGCACGCCATTTCCATACAAAACACGCAACGCAATATCGGATTTTTATCACAGAGCGTGTAAATTAAAGGCCATGATGGATGGCATAATGCGATTAGTTATTAGGTTAATTCGACATTGTAAGAGCTGTTCCAAAGCAGATGAAATCAGTGATTCTATTGCGTAAATTTCCCTAATGTAACCCATTAATTGCGATACTTATTTCGTCGTGATGACGAGATTTTTTTCGTGGTGATACGAACTAAATCCAAACCACACTCATTTTATTGTTTATTATTTATTATAATAAATATACAGTCAAATCAGATAAATTTGGACAACTTTTTACTCCTTGTATCTTTTTAATGTTTACTCGTTATTTTGTAAAGAGTACTTGAGTGACCTCTCAGGGCTCTTAATATGCACTCACTGTTAGAATTCATAGACAATAGCTATAAATTGGTCAAAAACATCATTTTATAGGCGGTCCAAAAATATATTTAATTTGGAATAACTAAATATACATAAATCTATTTGCTTGCATTTCTATTGCTCTTTCGCTCTACCTATATGCATCATGCAAAGACTGTCAGAAGGTCATGCAAAGTCATTAGTTTTATTTTTAGTCAAATTTATCATTTATTATAATGTTCAGATATACCTACTAATAAATTAGGTAGAATAGTAAAGGCCCTCGTTATATTGTTTCGAAATAATTTTATATATATATTTTGACAAAAATATATAAAAATCGAGTAAAAGTGTATCTAGTCTGGAAAGTAAGAAAGCGTGAGGAACCATTGTGAAATACAAAATGGCGGACTTGTCGCACCAGGTCAATATAGTCCAGTCAATCGAGTACGTATAATCAGGGACTAGAACATCAATCAACCTGAAAGAAAAGCCTAACGGATCCTACAATTATGCTCTAGTTAAACGCATTTTGAAGCCCACACGTTAGACTTAATCAATACAATGGGATCATAAAAAGCTTTCTTAGTATATTGGGACTGTATCTTTATATAATTCGCCTCTTTAATTACAAGCGACAACAACACCAGTAAAGAGGTCAAAGTGCGTTTAATGTCTGCAAGCAGGTGTTACTTTTGAGAACATCGAAAATATGTGTTCGAGGGTCTGAACTTTAAAATTAAGGTTTGACAATGTTAAGGGATGAATTTCGAAACATCCAGTATATAGAGGAGAAGGTGTATGAGAAAATACAGTGTTATCACGTTGGTAGTTTCGGCTTATTAATTATGAGAGAGTAATCGGCAGATATGAGTGAGTAAGCAAATAAGTCTTAGGCTTCCAATTTTATATGTTTAGATGAAAGATAAAAGAGCGTGTAAGCCTAAGTATTTTATTATTATTATTTAAATGGTACTATATGTGATTTATGTGTATTTCTAACAAATGGAAAATACTAGAGGAGATAGGAAATGTATTTTCGTTAATAAAGCTGGGGGCTGGCTAAAAGGAGAATGAAGTTGGAAAAATTTCAGTAAGACTTTCGTCGTCGTAGAGTCCACTCACTGGCATTCACTGATCGACTCTCTTTTAAAGTTGTCTGTCTAACTTTAACTCCGCTGCGGTAGCGATTGCAATGTAGCGTCGTCAAAAAAAATACAAAAATTATGATAAAAGATGTTTTTTGGTGGGAGATCGGATGTTTACGTTAGTATCATCAATGATAATTTCAGGGACAAAAAGTTTATTTTGAACATCCAAATTTACAGAAATCAGAATTTCAGTGTTTACCTTTAGCTAGTTCTAAAAAATGGGTAGTTATGGTCAGGTTAAGTTCTAAAAAATTGTTAGTGGTCCCTCGTTTTCTGTTTCTGAACTGGAACTGAAAGTATCTTTAAAGGGTTGATTTCTTGAGGGTATACCCTTCAGGTAGATTATTTATAGGAGTGAACTTTTATACACCCACAAGAAAACTATGTAACTCTAAAATCAATATCTCATTTTGTATCGACGTTCACATATCGACGCCTATTTAAGTCAATACCACTTTCAAAACACCGCAGATTAAACAAAGGAAGTGACGGCCTCACGGCTAAAGTCTGGAGCTGTGAGGACAGTAAGAAATCGTCGTTATGTATTATATCTGACGTGAACAGAAACACGACCTCTGAAAATGCTCTCCAAGCATTCGTCGATGTGTTTTCCCCTGTTCCGCCCGATAGAATCGTCTCTTCGAGAATTCAACCACATATAATAACTAGAAGCGATAAGTGGTTTTCCTATCCCGATTTAGAAAAATCAGCACTAGATTAGAATTAAAACTACCGAAAAAAACAGTCGATTACTATTTATTACATATATACTGCCATTTAATGCAATGGTATATAGGTTTATTGTATCCAAATAGTGTAATTTCACGAACATAACCATTTAATCACTTGTTTTGCTTTCGTGGCCCACCAAATAATAAGAAGGGATAATATTGTGAATAAGCAAAAAAAATCGAGATGAAAACTGAAATATTCATTTTAAGCCCCCTGAGACGAATAAGACTATTTGCAGTAAAGTCTGTATGCGTGTATGTCCTCGTATCTATGTATTCCTCCACGATAGCGCCCAAACGCGTAATTAGATAGAGCTGATATTTGGTTCATCATTCGGTCATGGCCAGACGTGAAAAGGTTGTGGTTGAATATCAACCTCGAAATATTGGACCGACAGACTGGAAATTTGGTATAAAGATGCCTTTTTAGCCCGAAATCACGTTGAATTTTCGCCGGTCCGTATATGGTATTTGTGTAAACGATTGAATCGAACATGTTTAATACGTTGGATTCCGACTATCCGCGCTCTTCGCCGACGAACAAATCACGTCGTAGACTCTCGATGTATTCGACGTTTCATCGCCGTAAGGTGTGATTTCTCTTATGAAAAATTGTCGTGATCACGCTCAAATCCTTGCAAAAGTCATTGGATATTTGCCGTAAAATTTTTGGGGCGACACAGCCGATTTTTACTTTCCTGGCAAGAAAAATATTGTGGACACTTTTCTGTGTGCCTCTGTATGTGTGTGTGTACGCCTACACGATAGCGCCCAGACGCTTCATCCGATTGAGCTGAAATTTGGCATGCAGGAATTATTTGGTCATGGTAAAATTTGAAAAGATTGTGGTTGAAATCGGTCCACCGGGGCGCGCTAGTCATACTTCAATCTCGAAATATTGGACTTAGACTTGAAATTCAGTACACAGATGCGTTGTAGGATCGAAATCACATTGTTAAATTTTGGTTGCAATATCTCTTATACAAGCGACACAAAGAAAATTAAATTCCGACATACATTTTAATAAATAGCCATTTTAATACCTCGGAAATACTACAAAAATACTATAAATGTACTTGATTTGCTGTCATAATCAACCAATATTGGGAGAGGGAGGGGTCGAAAATGTTTTTCTTCTTCCGATATTCTTCTTCTTTCTTGGGTTCGTTTAGTTGGTAATCCCAACTCAAACCGGAGTTATTTAAGTTGAAAATGGCCAGTGTAAAAGAAAACGGCATAGTTTAGTTTAGTTTAGTTTTGTATGGTCATAAATTTCAAAATTATATGTCACATATAGGGACACGATTTTTTTCCCGATACTTTTTGTTATCGAGTACTTTTATTTCGATACCGATACTTTTTACTCGATACTTTTTAAATTGATACTTTTAATCAATGAGTACTTTTTAGCAAGTAACGTATCGAATAAACCTTATGAATGTTTTTTTTAACTAGGCATGACACTGTTAATGCATGTTTAAAAAATAACAAAATGTTTGGATTCATTCGTTCACTATGGTACACGGGAATTTTAACTTTATTGATTGAAAATAAACTTCATTATGCTATCGTCTATGCGTTGAGGTTCTTTCACTCAAAAAGACAAATGTTCATTTCACAATCCGCTCTGTTGTACTGCTCTTTTTCGTTCACATAAACTAATTTCCCATTTTAGTACAAGAGAAACGCAATTCAGCCCACTGTCCTCATAAAAATATAGGCTATTATTTTAACATACAACGGACAAACGAAAATTTCGCCCTTTCCTCTTGAATCGGCGCCAAAACTCTTTTACTTTACTTTTACAAAGTATGAAAAAATTGTCTAATATAATATAAAATTCATAAGAAATATATTATGTAAGCAAACACATCAAACTCAAACGATCTACCGACCGAGGCCAGTCGTTCGGAGCGTTCAGCAGTGCGAGACAGATGACACAAATAAATTGAGTGATTGCCCGGGCAAACAACTAAACCCGAAATACGCGGTTTTTGGAAACAACCCTAAGATGCGGGATTCATGGCGGCGGCAGGCGAGATGTTCTTGACACTTTTATAACAATTATGTTGGTCTGATTTAATGGCTTTGAACAAAGGGTTAATTTATATATTTTCATGTAGTACATGTCTGAAACACATGGTACAGGTCGATTATTACATCTTAAGCCAGTTGAATGTATTAGTATACATAAATACACTAGAATATATAAGGCCACCAGAACCAGAGTGGCTCAAGTGACATTTTGGTGATTTTGAGTTCCATATAAAAAATCATTATTTACAATTCCAGAGTCGCCCAAAAATGATATGTAACCGTTCGGCTACGTAACGACCAAATTCGGTTGCACATCAGAACACCGTTGACTACGTAACGACCAATATTGGCGGCTTGCTCCCGGAGCGAACAATAATATTATTTTCTTATTCCAACGCATCCTAAAATCCATACCAAATATCTCATTATTACCATAGACACGTAGACGGCCGCTAGAATTTTAACGGATAATTATGGTAAAATTCCATTGCCCACTTCCGATCATTCGATTGAGCTAGAACTTTTCAGATAGACTCGTTGTCAATGATTATGTAATCTTTAGAGTTTTAGGGTTAGGGGGAGGGTGATGGGGTAGGGGACTCTAAGGTAACCACTATAAAATTTCAAATGCGAAGGCCGATTTTAACCCACCTCGGTTTCATATTGAATATCATAATAAATTTATCATATACAGATAGAGGGTTTTTTTAGGCTACACTCGACACTATGTCGCGTTGTGATACCTTAAATGGTTTTTGAGAAATAGAAAAAGATGTAGAATCAACCACTCTATAAGCCTTTTGAGCCTGGATCCGACAAAAGTTACACTTTACCATCTTTTTAAATTCTATTTTATTTTGATTGTATTCGTCGATATATTCTTAATCAAACACTTACATTTTAGTCATGGGAATGAAAAACCAGATGATGTATATGAAACATAGTTATGTAAAACTTTATTTTTACGGGTTGGTTTTTTTAATTATAATTTTTATTTCGAATCTTATTAGATTAATAGTAAATATTATTATAATAATCAGTGATTAATCTCTAACAATCTAATATTAATCAGTATAATCTTGATGGCAATTACATTTTTTTTGCATGGTTCATAATAGTGTCTAAATGGGCGTATATTAAAATATTAAAATATACATGTAACACGATAGTTTAATGAAAATCAAACATAGTCCATCCAAAGGATACTGGCTCTAATGGCAACTGGCAAAGTTTTCTGGTTCCGGTCATGCTTCTATAATATTTAATAATGTAATGCGAGATATTTGGTATGTAGTATGTGGATTGGTATGTGGTATGATGGTATTGACTGAAAGTCAAAAAATGTTTTTATGGCATAGTACCCAAGTTATAAATTTGTATAGGGTAACCTGTTCAACAGTTAACCATCTGAATTTCTAGCCATCATAGCGAGTAAGTTTTCATTCTAAATAATTTTTTTTGTACAACGGTAAAGACATAGATTAGTTGGCTACATATTTGCATTAAAAAATGTTTAATTTACTAAAGGTTTTCGTGGAAATTACCTTTTAAAAAACATGGAATTTGGCTAACTGTGTCCACACTATGGTTCACTATTAACCGGAGGGATGTGCCACAGTTAAAACGCGTTTTTTTTATTAGCTCTAGTAATTTGATACACAACGCGTCGATAATCTTTTGAGTGAGGAGGTAAGAGAGTTTAGCACAATATTCAGTGCTATGAAATCGAAGACTATCGCGGTTGTTTGACATTATAAATAGGATAGAAAACGAATTTACCGCGTGAAATTTGTAGGACCCGACGTTTCGGTGACGTTGCAGCCGCCGTTGTCAAGGGTAAACAGTTTACAGTTTACCCTTGACAACGGCGGCTGCAACGTCACCGAAACGTCGGGTCCTACAAATTTCACGCGGTAAATTCGTTTTCTATCCTATTTATAATATTCAGTGCTTTCAAGGTTTTTATACCTTCTTATATAAAAATCGTGGTAACTTCATATATTGGAGTTAAGCGTCGGATATTTAAGGTGGCACTCCTTAACCAGGCTCATCTAAAATTAAAAATATAAAACATATTTTGCAGTACTTAAAATAAAAATATGTTTAAAAGACTACGTAAAGTATGTCTACAGAGCAAAACATATTAGGATTCTTGTAATGCAGAAATAAAAAATGTCAAACGAAAAAATATTTAAGTTTTATTTTTACTTTAGCCACTAATAAATTTATTTTTTGGAAATTAGTGGCTAAAGTAAAAATAGCGGCTAAAGTAAATTAGTAGCTAAAGTAAAAATAGTGAAATCACCTATTACGACGCGACGGCTGCGTAATAGGTGATTTCACTAATTACGCAGCCGACGTGAGCGCGAGTGCCAACTGGAGAACGGGTCAGGCAGCCCTTTAGGCATCTAGATTACTAGATTGCATAGATCAGCAACGTCTTATTTGTTAAATATAGGCATGGCTAATTATGTACCAGTGGCTAACTGTTGGACGTGTGACCTCATATAATATATTTGCATATTTTGATATTATCTTTGATATTATCTTGTATTTATTTATAAAATATTATATTTTTTGTATATAGTTTTCTATGTGTATGTTTATATCCATATATGTATATTTACATCTATCATATACCTAATATATATAATAAATATTTATTATTTTAAATAGATTAAATATCTAATTCAGTGCAATGTTCGCTCTAGCACAAGCGAAGCTTAGTGGAGCGACATTTATTTATTTATTTATTTACTTATTTTATTTTCGGGAAACATACAGCGCTTCATTAATTATTACTAATTATTCTAATACAGTGTTTCGCTGGCCGATTAATTGTTTCCTACATTATTTTCTTATACGGTAAATCAAAAGTTGCATTGCACTAAATTAAATTTCAATCGAACTATTGCAAGGATAGGAAAGGAGAGGGATGGGGGAGGATTTATTATGTAGGATAGGATATAGGTATTCAAAGTATACTCTTTGCTATTCTCATTTTCGCTCTGAGGGTTTTGAAACAATCGTATACTCACTATATAATCACTTCCTAGACGCCTAGTGAGCTAAGGACAGCCTCGCTGAATTTAGGTTGATTCAAGTAACAAATGTCGATATCTTCGAATCGACTGTTATATGTGGTCATCAAGCGGCGAATAACAGAGTTTTGGGCGTAACTAGTGTTCACACGAGGGATTTCGAACGTACGAGGAAAGCGAACCCTTCGTGGCGGAACCAACAACGACAGTTTCTTTACCAAATGAGGGATATCAATTTTGTTATGTATTATTTTATGCAATAATGTCATATCAGCCGCTGGGCGGCGGTCTTACAGTGAACACATACTGAAATAGTTGAAATAGACATGAGACATTTATAAATACACACTCTGGTTGAATCTTGCTATGGGTTATTTCTACGATGTATGTTAAGTGTATTTTAAGCTTAGGCATTTTTTGTAAATTTCCTTAAAAAAATGTATTACAACAACAAATAAATAAATAAATAACAATATGGCAAGGGATGTAGTTAGCTCTCTGACTATTATATCATATAAGCTGGTTCCAGGCGACAACGTTCCCGTGCACGATATCCGCGTCCCGTCGCGTCGCGTCGCCCTCTCACACGCATGCAAGCCGAATTGAGGTCAAACGCTAACACACAGGAGCAATATGCGAACTCTCATAACCTTCTACTATAGTTGTAATAACTTTATATCAACTTCATACATAAATCTTCCGTTCACGGTCACTTAGCATTGTGAGAATAACTTGTCTTCCACGCCGCTATCCATAAATAACGTTGACGTAGCGGGAGATTTAAGTTCGTAATGTAATTTATTTGGCGATATCCCCCCCCCCACTCCCGTCCTGCTTCTTTATTACTACCAATAACTCTATTGCCAAATTAGTGATTAGTTTGAGAGGAGGTTGGGCTTAAGCGTCCTGCGGATAAACTGCAAATAGAAACCTTATGCACTGAGAACAATATAACGATGTAATACACGGAAATACGCATGTTTCATCAAGGATTACGTATATAACTTGAACTGTGGTCAGAGATAAAATGAGGCGAAACAGTATTGGCGTGACCATAGTTACCGTGTCGTAATGTTAAAACAGTAAGTTATTTCATGACGTCTCGACCTCGGGTTCTCGCTTCTAACATGGCAGCATGATCATGCATGAATCAGCATGAATCATGTTGAAACTACAGTATACTGTTATTTCCATAATAACCGTAAGGAAAATGTTAATACAATCGAGTAATGAAGTTTCAACAAAATTTCTTGTAATTCAACAAAATTAGGATTGAAATATCGCTATTCTGAATAAAACCGTAATAACAATATATATATATATATATATATATATATATATATATATATATATATATATATATATATATATATATATATATATATATATATATATATATATATATATATATATATATATATATATATATATATATATATATATATATATATATATATATATATATATATATATATATATATATATATATATATATATATATATATATATATATATATATATATATATATATATATATATATGTCTCAATTGGAGGCATTTTGTGTTGTAAAAGGATTAGCTTGATTTTTGAGATATATGGATGAATAGTGATCGTTAGTCGACTGCAAAAGGACTTTTAAACTTACATTGCACCGTCGAAAGTCGTGCACATCCGTAAGTATATCTCATTCAAATATTAGCATTTCCCGATCCGAACTGGGATTTCCTTCGCTGCTTTTTAAATAGCTTTTACTCCTATAAACGGATTTCTTTACAAAACTTATCAAATATAAAAATATTATACTGTTTTCTACAATTTTTCTTTACATATTTTTTAATATTATACAATTTTATACTGGTTTACCGTATTTTTATATTATACAGCCTTTTTTATAAACTTCTCTGCCAGAAATTAAGATTGAAGTTTCTTCTTTCATTTCATTAAGCATATGGAGTTTTTCATTTTATATTTTTATTTCGATTTAATGGCTCGTTAATAACAAACTCAGCCTAATTGTATCATATTTTAAATGTTGGTAGCATTCGAAATTTGAATTATATCGATATGTCACCTTCATTTATGTCACGGCTTTGCCGACGTGATCAATTTGTTTAATTTTTGATTTTTTCGCTTTAATTCGTCTCAATTGGAGGCATTTTGTGTTGCAAAAGGATTAGCTTGATTTTTGAGATATATGGATGAATAGTGATCGTTAGTCGACTGCAAAAGGACCTTTAAACTTACTCATTCAAATATTAGCATTTCCCGATCCAAGCTGGGATTTCCTTCGCTGCTTTTTAAGTAGCTTTTACTAATTTTATTTGAAAAACAACATCCTATAAACGGATTTCTTTACAAAACTTATCAAATAGAAATATATATATATATATATATATATATATATATATATATATATATATATATATATATATATATATATATATATATATATATATATATATATATATATATATATATATATATATATATATATATATATATATATATATATATATATATATATATATATATATATATATATATATATATATATATATATATATATATATATATATATATATATATATATATATATATATATATATATATATATATATATATATATATATATATATATATATATATATATATATATATATATATATATATATATATATATATATATATATATATATATATATATATATATATATATATATATATATATATATATATATATATATATATATATATATATATATATATATATATATATACACTTTAGGGTTTTTGGTTAGTAAAAGGGATAGAGTTGAGTACCTTAGCCGAACGTTTCGGAGCCCGTGGCTCCTTCCTCAGCGGCGAGAAGAATACTTCTCGCCGCTGTGCAGTATTCTTCTCGCCGCTGAGGAAGGAGCCACGGGCTCCGAAACGTTCGGCTAAGGTACTCAACTCTATCCCTTTTACTAACCAAAAACCCTAAAGTGTATAAAAATACAAAATTTTCAATAAAAAAGTATATATATATATATATATATCTATATATATATATATATATATATATCTCATATATAAAAAGAGAAGTTCCGATTCACTCATTCATTCATTCACTCATTCATTCACTGACTGACTCATCAACGCCCAGCCCTAACCCTTAGACCTAGGAAGCTGAAATTTTTAACATAGGTTCCTTTTAGGACGCAAACGCTCACTAAGGGCGGATTTTTCGAAATTCAACCCCTAAAGGGGTGAAAAGGGGTTTCACAGTTTGTATGAAAAACCTATATAGATGTACTTTTTAATTCGATACTTTGAAAGACTACTCTAATAAACAAATAAGGAAATAGGTGTTTCATGTTTTTTCAAACTTCTACCCTTAAAGGGGAAAAACGGGGGTTTAAAATTTGTATGGACAAACGATTTTAGATGGACTTTTTATTTCGAAAGTTTGTAAGATTACTCTAATAAATAAATAGGGAAACACGTGTTTCATATTTTTTCAAAATTCAACCCCTAAAGGGGTGAAAAGGGGTTTCGAAATGTTTATAGAGAGACGATATAGATGTACTTTTTAATTCGAAACTTTGTAAGATTACTCTAATAAACAAATAAGAAAACAGGTGTTTCATGTTTTTTCAAAATTCAACCCCTAAAGGGGTGAAACGGGGTTTCAAAATTTGTATGAATGAACAATATTAGATGTGCTTTTTATTTCGAAACTTTGTAAGATTACTCTAATAAATAAATAAGGTAACACGTGTATCATATTTTTTCAAAATTCAACCCCTAAAGGGGTGAAGAGGGGTTCCAAAGTTTATATGGAAAATCGATATAGATGTACTTTTTAATTCGAAACTTTTTCAGATTACTCTTATGAACAAATAATCAAATAGGCGTTTTATGGTTTTTCAAAATTCCGCCCCTAAAGGGGTAATACGGGGGTTTAAAGTTTGTATGGATAAACGATTTTAGATGGACTTTTTATTTCGAAAGTTTGTAAGATTACTCTAATAAATAAACAAGGAAACACGTGTTTCATATTTTTTGAAAATTCAACCCCTAAAGGGGTGAAAAAGGGTTTCCATTTTTTTATGAAGAAACGATATAGATGTACTTTTTAATTCGAAAGTTTGTAAGATTACTCTAATAAGCAAATAAGAAAACAGGTGTTTCATGTTTTTTCAAAATTCGACCCCTAAAGGGGTGAAAAGGGGTTCCAAAGTTTGAATGGAAAATCGATATAGATGTACTTTTTAATTCGAAACTTTTTAAGATTACTCTTAAAAACAAATAATCAAATAGGTGTTTTATGGTTTTTCAAAATTCCGCCCCTAAATGGGTAATACGGGGGTTTAAAGTTTGTATGGATAAACGATTTTAGATGGACTTTTTATTTCTAAAGTTTGTAAGATTACTCTAATAAATAAATAAGGAAACACGTCTTTCATAATTTTTGAAAATTCAACCCCTAAAGGGGTGAAAAAGGGTTTCCATTTTTATGAAGAAACGATATAGATGTACTTTTTAATTCGAAACTTTGTAAGATTACTCTAATAAACAAATAAGAAAACAGGTGTTTCATGTTTTTTCAAAATCCAACCCCTAAAGGGGTGAAACGGGGTTTCAAAATTTGTATGAATGAACAATATTAGATGTGCTTTTTATTTCGAAACTTTGTAAGATTACTCTAATAAATAAATAAGGAAACACATGTATTATATTTTTTTTTAATTCAACCCCTAAAGTGGTGAAAAGGGGTTCCAAAGTTTGTATAGAAAATCGATATAGATGTACTTTTTAATTCGAAACGTTTTAAGATTACTCTTATAAACAAATAATCAAATAGGTGTTTTATGGTTTTTCAAAATTCCGACCCTAAAGGGGTAATACGGGGGTTTAAAGTTTGTATAGATAAACTATTTTAGATGTGCTTTTTATTTCGAAACTTTGTAAAATTACTCTAATAAATAAATAAGGAAACACGTGTATCATATTTTTTCAAAATTCAGCCCCTAAAGGGATGAAAAGGGGTTTCGATTTTTTTATGGAGAAACGATATAGATGTACTTTTTAATTCGAAACTTTGTAAGATTACTCTAATAAACAAATAAGACAATAGTTGTTTCATGTTTTTTCAAAGTTCAACCCCTAAGGGGGTGAAACGGGGTTTCAAAATTTGTATGAATGAACAATATTAGACGTGCTTTTAATTTCGAATGTAGGAGGAGGAATGTGCTGTAGGAGTACTCTAATAAAAAAAAACCAAAATGCGATTTTCGTGGTTTTTCCTAAATTCAACCCCTAAAGGGGTGGAAAGGGGTTATAAAATTAATATGAAGAAACGTTATTGATGGTCTTTTTAATTCGAAACTTTGTTAGGTTACTCTATTAAACAAATAAGAAAATAAGTGTTTAATTTTTTTTTTATTCTACCCCTAAAGGGGTGAAACAGGGTTCCACACTTTGTAGGAATAAACAACATTAGATGTGCTTTTTATTTCGAAAATTCGAAGGATTACTCTAATAAAAAAGTAAGTAAATACGTCTTTCGTGGTTTTTCAAAATTCAACCCCTAAACGGGTGAAAAGGGGTTATACAATTTGTATGGAGAAACGATACAGATAGACTTTTTAAATCAAAACTTTGTAATATTACTCTCATAATCAAATAAACAAATGGGTCTTTCATGGTTTTTCAAAATTTCGCACTTAGAGGGGTAAAACGGGGTTTTAAAGTTTGTATGGATAAACGATTTTAGATCGACTTTTTATTTCGAAACTTTGTAAGGTCACTCTAATAAATAAATAAGGAAACACGTGTTTCATATTTTTTCAAAATTCCACAACTAAAGGGGTGAAAGGGGTTTCAAAATTTGTATGGAAAACGATATAGATATACTTTTTAATTCGAAACTTTGTAAGATTACTCGAATAAACAAATAAGCAAATATGTCTTTTGTGTTTTTTCAAAATTCAACCCCTAAAGGGGTGAAACGGGGTTTCAAAATTTGTATGAAAAAACGATATTAGATGAACTTTGTAGGATTACTTTAAAAACCATCTAAGCAAATATGTGTTTCGTATTTTTTTGAAATTTCACCCCTAATGGCGTAAAAAGGGGTGTTTAAGTTTGTATGGAGAAACGATATTAGATGGACTTTTTATTTTGAAACTTTGTAGGATAACTATTATAAACAAATAATTAAATACGTCTTTCGCGTTTTTTCACAATTCATCCCCTAAAGGCGTGAAAAGGGGTTTAAAATTTGTATGGAGAAACGATATTAGATGGAAATTGTATACTCTAATAAACATTTAGGCAAATACGTATTTAGTATTTTTTTAATTCAACCCCTAATGTGGTGAAAAGGGGTTTAAATGATAATAAACAAATAAGCAAATGCATGTTTCATATTTTTTTTAAATCTACCACTTAGGGGGTGAGAAGAGGTAAATAACCCTAAAAATCAAAAAAGAAGTCGCGCGCGACGGTTCCCGGACGTGAGAAGGCGCTAGAACCTCATTATAAATTCATCATTTGTCTCGATAACATGCGTAGCGCAAGCACCGCGATCGTCACATCTTCACGCCTTAATTACTTAGTTGATCATCATGAAGTACATATTGACAGGAGTACCTACAGAGAAGGACGTTAGATACCTTTATATATTACACGCAAAAACTTACCACTTGACTGGGAAAAAGGGATCTATCTTAACCCAAATTTAACGCGTGCGAAGCCGCGGGCAACAGCTAGTATATATATATATATATATATATATATATATATATATATATATATATATATATATATATATATATATATATATATATATATATATATATATATATATATATATATATATATATATATATATATATATATATATATATATATATATATATATATATATATATATATATATATATATATATATATATATATATGTATATATATACATATATATATATATGAAGGTTTCAGTGTCTACTTTAAATCAGTGTTCATAGAATCGGCAGCTGATTCGAACACATGTCACGCAACGCCTAAAAGTGGCTAGCACAATTCGTTGAGTATCGGAGGCATCGAAATCAACGAAGATATTATTCTTAGATACTTAAAGAAAATTGATATAAATAAGGGTTCGGGCAGTGACTCCATCCCTCCTATATTTATCTACAATTGTGCTCAGTCCCTCTCTGTTCCACTGGCCATTCTTTTCGACAGATCACTGAAGGCGGGCATTTTTCCGACGAGATGGAAAGAAGCGTGTGTCGTTCCAATTCACAAGGCCGGCCCAAAGAATGTAGTACCTAATTACAGACCGATATCTATTCTTCCGGTTATTAGCAAGTTATTTGAGAAGGTGGTATACGATTCCCTGCTGCCCTCGTTTAGGACAATTCTCCCTGAGAATCAGCATGATTTCTTACCAGGACGCTCGGTTACATCAAATGTATGCCAATTTCTTGACTTTGTCACGGTCAACATGGATAAGAGACTGCAAGTAGATGTAATTTACACCGATTTCTCAAAGGCGTTTGACCGCGTCGACCACGGTATTCTACTTGGAAAATTAGAATCTGTGGGCATACACGGCGACCTATTGCGATGGCTCTCATCGTACTTGAGGAACAGGCGACAGGCTGTTGTACTGGGTGGTTTTCGGTCGAATTATGTAAACATTCCATCTGGCGTACCCCAGGGCTCCCATCTTGGTCCGCTGCTGTTCAATGTGTATATACACGATATTCAGAATTGTTTCCAACACTCACACTGCATTATTTACGCTGACGATCTTAAACTTTATTCTGTGGTCAAAGATATTTCACAGTGTCATCGATTACAGGAGGACCTTGCTCGCATGTCAGACTATTGCTCTATCAATAAATTAAGTTTAAATGCGGCTAAATGCAGCAAGGTATCCTTTACTCGTAACCGATCAAAGTATGATTTTGATTACAGGATAGGCGGAGAGATTATAGTAGAGATGAGTGTAGTGCGGGATTTGGGGATAATGCTGGACAACAAACTAATGCTGGATACACACATTGAACACATGGTGGGAAAAGCTTACAGAGCTCTCGGTTTCGTATTGAGAGCATGCAAACCATTCTCCGACATTAATGTGCTCTTCACTCTTTATAACGCCTACGTTCGCAGTATCGTGGAGTTTGCGTCACCTATATGGTCACCGCAGTACAAATTACACATTGACCGTATAGAGCGTATTCAGAAAACCTTCGTAAGGCACTTGTGTCATCGAACCCTCGCTGAATATACCTCATATTCTGACGGCTTGGCAAGGTTCGAAATGCTGAGTCTTCAGCAGCGACGTAAAGTGACTGATATGACGTTCTTCCACAATATACTTTCGCATCATATCGACAGCCCACAAATTCTAAGCAGAATAGCCTTAAATGTCCCATCGCGCCGAACTCGTCACCCAAGGGTATTCAATGTACCCAGACTCCATACAAATCAAGCAAGGAATTCAACTCTGCATCGAATTATGGAAGCCTACGATGAATCATTTCAGGAACTAGACATATTCTCAATGAGCAAAAACGAGTTTATCAGAGCGGTAATAGAACAGACCTTAAAAGCTTGAACAGATACATACCTGTGCAGAATCACACACTCTCATATATACACAACTATGACACATACACGTAGATGTACTTACACATACCCATTAAACACACATCACAATCACACACATAAACACACTCATCCTACTCTATCATAAACACTCACAAATCGAGAGAACATGATAATATAACATAATATATCAATATTATTACACAACATCACGCACATTAACTAGAGGAAGCCGTCGGGCTCTACTCCGGGTCCCGATGGTATTCCCTATTTAGTATACAAAAAATGACCCTGCCTTCTGCAATATTTAGGATCCATCTTCCGAAATATATAGAATAGCGGTGTAGTCCCACAGAATTTTGGTCGAGCGACAGTTATCTTAATTCCGAAGGTCCCAGTTTGCACCGGACCAAAGGACGCTCGGCCCATTGCTCTCACAGACACTGTGGCCAAAATCTTTTTTAGCATAGTCCACACGAGGATGAGCGAATTCATGCACCGGAATGAGTACCTTGGAGTATCAGTTCAAAAAGGCTTCATGCGTGGCGTCTCGGGCTGCCTCGAGCACAATTCTCTCCTGGCTGCTGCCATCAAGGATGCGAGACAGCACGAACGCCAAATCAATGTATGCTGGCTCGACCTAGAGAATGCCTTTGGGTCAGTCCGACACAGTCTCCTCCACTTTGCACTCCGCTGGTACAACTTCCCACCAGTCGTGCGTGACATTGTAGCCTCCTACTACAACTGTCTGACTTTCCATGTTAAAACGCAAGAATGGACTACCCGCTCTATACCATATTCAATTGGACTATTTCAGGGCTGTTGCCTCTCCCCGACGATTTTTAATATAGTTTTTAATATACTGCTGGAGAGCCTGACCCAGTTTGACAGGAAGTGGAGCTACCGTTTTAAAACAGACGGCCAATACACCTCGTCGTGCCTCGCTTTTGCCGGCGACCTAACTTTCATCACCAGAAGCCCCAAGCAGCTTTCCCTGCTATTACAGAAAGTGGAGCTTTTCTGCGACTGGTCAGGCTGTATAAAAGTGAAGCCCTCCAAATGTTTTTGCCTTGGACTCGCCCGCATGGGCACAAAATTTACACCCTATGACCCCAAATTGGTCTATAAGGGCTCTAATATCTCCCTTATAGACCCAAACAATCATTTCAAATTCCTCGGCAGAAAAATCACCCATCAGGGAAAAGACGTCTCGGGCGATCATGTTATAGAGCATTTCAAAAGTTGCCTGGCGAAAATAGATGCCTTGCTAATTTCTGGCCCTCGTAAGGCCTGGATCTATGACAATTATCTAACGTCACATTTGTCATGGCCCTTTCTTATTTACGATTTTACCAAAACCCAACTGTCCCGTCTAGATGCGCTGGTGACAGCTAGTTTAAAATCCTGGCTGTCCTTAGCCAAACCAGCTGACCCCTCGACTCTCTTCAGGTCCAAACAAAATTTTGGGCTAGCGCTTAAACTGCCCTCTCTGCTCTACGCCAACTCCAGAATAACCAAAAATTCGATTCTGTGCAATTCCAAAGATCCTGCAATATCGAAGCACGTAATAAGTGGCCGTAGTGATTCAAATGATCTACAAGCCCGCGTAGACTTCCACAAAAAGTTCCTTACTGGAATCAGCCAGAATAGCACTGGTCTGGGGTATGGCAGTACAACCACGAGCGACGTGGACTTGAAGAAGTCTCTTTTGCGGGGAGATTACGACAGCAAGAGTATGGCTCATGCTATTGGCCTTCAATGCCAGAATGATTGGACAACAATTGGGGACTTTTGCATTCCGCCTCCAATGCACTGGAAGGTAATGCTCTATGACTGGACGCCAGAGATGCTGAAATTTTATTTGAGGACCTTTCAGCATACACTTCCAGACCCCAGTAACCTCGCTCGTTGGAGCTTTGCCGAGGATAGTTCTTGTCCCCTCTGTAGCAATACCCCTTGCACAGCTAGACACATTCTAGCTGGCTGCAAGGTGGCCTTAGATCAAGGACGGTACACTTACCGCCATGACAAAGTTCTCGCTGTTATTCGCGAGGTAATTAGTCTCTCAGTGGCTCGTGCCAACAAGGGTTTGACAGTATCCTCCAAACCCCCAATACAGTTTGTGCGGGATGGCTCTAAAGGCAAAAAACATTTAACTACAAAACCTTTCTCAATAATCGAGAAAGCTACAGATTGGATTCTGGAGGTTGATTCGGTCTCTAAGCAGTATAAATTCCCTGAAAGTCTCGGATGCACAGCCCTCCGTCCAGATATAACTCTTTACTCTCTATCTCGGAAGGTGGCTCTTATTGTAGAATTAACTGTTCCATGGGAATCAAATATCCCAAAAGACCACGAGTACAAATTAAATAAATACCATGATCTTGCAAATGCCGTAACCCGGAACGGCTTCACTGTTCACCTTCACGCGGTGGAAGTTGGCGCTCGTGGCCTGCCAGCTAAATCTCTATTTCACCTCTTTAAAGATCTTGGCCTTTCCAGAAAAATAATCAACTCTTTCTTAGAAAAATTAAAACCAAATTATTACTTCTAACTTCCACATCTTGAAAGCATTCACCTTGTTGAGAGAGTCTTGTTTCCTTTCGACTATACGTCGCATTAAACTCTAATTAAATTAGGTTGTCATTTTAAATTTATGTGGTTTCTTCAAAGGACCCTTTTCATCCTGTCAAGAATGATTTTTTCTTGTGCAATTCATGCAGAAGTTATCAAAATCAGACCCTGAAGTAACACAATAACATTTTCGAGTGAAAGAAGCTGGCAATCTTTGTGAATCGTAATAGATATTTAATTAAGAGCGTACCCGGGGGGACTTCCTTCCACCCCAGCAATATGGTCGAAGTGCGCTGGGTGGTGATAAATAATATCAATATTTTTCCAAATCTATCGCTTGTGGGGCTAAGGTAGACCATCCAAAAAGCGTCTTTCAACACTGAGAGAGATACAATTTTAAAACGTGCTTTAGTTTTATAAGTGCTTTATAACGATTTTCAGAATCTTATACTATAAATAGACATATTCGACAATATTCTTTCATAACCTCCAAATACCCCATATTGTCAATGTTTAATAGTGAATAGGCTAACTAATGAAGGCCGGATTTAAGATTTTTTTAAATAAAGTTGATATTGAAGAATCGTTAAAAACATTATAACAATTTTCGCGAGATTAATTGCTATAGAATAAAATATAAACATCAAAATTATAAATAAAGTACAAACGGATCTGCCATGGAATTCACCGACCGGAGTCGGGCCCATCATGATACTATTTTTTTACACTTCTGGGGGGGGGGAACAGTGGATTCCGGACGAACGACCGGCTGTGGTAGGTTTAGGACAGATGTCTTGCCACATGTGAGCGTTCACCTTACCACCCATTCACCCCCCCTTCGAAGCCATAGAATTTGAGATGCGCAAATCGCGGTTTTAAATATTTTTTCTAGGAAAGAGTTGATTATTTTTCTGGAAAGACCAAGATCTTTAAAGAGGTGAAACAGAGATTTAGCTGGCAGACCACGAGCGCCAACTTCCACCGCGTGAAGGTGAACAGTGAAGCCGTTCCGGGTGACGGCATTTGCAAGATCATGGTATTTATTTAATTGCATACTTATTTGATGAAATTTCAATAACATTTATTTTGTTATATATAATGCCCCCCCCCCCCTCTCCCTGCGCAATGCGTCAACGCACCCTCCTGCTTCCACCTAACAAATACGCTAAAATCTAATCGCAAAAAAAATATTTACATATTTCTGTATTCAGCGGTATCAGTCTAGATGGGAGGCAATTATAAGGTCTATCTTGAAATCTTCAAATACTTTTAAAACACCCGCTCACGAAGTTTAAGCAGTTAGTCGAGCTTATTGTAATATTTTAAATGTCTTTCATCTGATATTTACAGTAAATAGCTTTCCTGTTTTTTTGTAAAGTATGTTTGTTAAATAATAAAATATGTTATTTTCATTCTAAAATGCTTTGCCAATATCGATTAAGGTAGGATATTTAATTCGTCATTTTTAATAATATTCTACAAAGTGCTTTTCCGAAAGGTAATTTCTATAATAGTTATTTATGGTACTTCTACGTTATAAATTTATTGACGTAATATTATTACTTAATAATAATGCCTATTTTCGTGATATAGTCCCTTCCATTATTTTAGTGACAACTTGATATTACGATGAATATTATTACTACGCATTATACTACGCATCTTTTCGAATTATTGACTATTATAAATATTAGGCTTCTGTTTAGATTATTTATATATATTTAAAGTTTGACAATCTAGTAGTTAAAATATTGACTGTACAAATGTATGTTCAGTAAAGAGTAGTAAACAGACTTATTACTAACGCAATTAATTTGCCGCGTCCAAGAGCAGTTTTTAGCCGTCAATTGGACACGAATATTTTTTAATGTAATGTAATGGCTCTTTTAATGAATTCCGACACAAATATTAAATATAGGGGTCAGATGCAACCTATCTGTTAGGCCATCGTGAATTTTTGTGACAGCTTCATGCTTGCATAAGGTGTATATTTTGGTTAATTTTGATTACCATCTCATTTAGATCAAATATTCTATTATAGTGCACCTCACCACAGACATTAAAATGGCAATTCCCGAGAGGGTGATATTAGCATTCTGAGGATTGATTCTGTAAATTATATTAAAATATATTTGGTAGCCAAGGTACGCTGAAGATACACATTTATATCGCAATATGATTTATGCAGCGAGATATCCTTAAATGCGATAAAAATGCTCAAAAAGCATTTATTACGATGATCATAATAATCGCTTTGAAGATATAAAAGGACAAAGCTTTCTATAATCTATTAGTCAAAGAGTTTAAGCATATTTTATATAGACTGAAAACTTGAGAAATTTACCAGTTTATTACAAAAATTAATCAAACAAAAATTTGTTGTCCAACCTTTATAGATGCTTGACTAAAAGCATTCCAACTTTTATAGATATTTCGTCAACTTATTGACATATACATTTATTTGAAATATGGCGTTTAATAAAACAGAATTCGAATATTATCATAATTATTTCAGCTTATTTTTTTCGATATCTCTTTGCATATATTGTAAGATATAGAAAACTATTAAACAAATTTTCAGACTTATAAAATTTGTAGTTAAATAATTTATAATTTTATTTTATTTTGCCTACGGGATGTCATGATTAGGGTGGTCATTAACCAGTAATATTGCGCTACATCCCTTGAACTCAACTTTCATAAATCAAGCAATCTTATTCCGTCAATAGTTAGGCTTTATGAAAGGGAAGTAAAATGATTACTGGTGGGATACGATACGAGTGCGAACTGTCGAAATAATAATGACGGACAGAAAAGGTCAAATGTCGCCAAAATACGAGTAAAATAAGCACCATCTGGAAGAAAGTGCGCAAAGAATAAAACGACTCCAGAAGAAGGATGGATCGAGCGGAATTGGGTACCTATATGGCATAATTTCATCTCACTTTTCCCTATAATGTGTTTCTTATCTTGTGAACGGGGTCGTAGAGTTTTTACACTGTCATTTTACCGGAGATATTTTCGTAGTAAAGAACATTTCGTCACCTCATTTTAACAATTACATTTATATCATGGTCGTTATATTGTACTGTTTGATGGCCACATACAACTGAAGACTATCACGGTTGTTTGACATTATAAATAGGATAGAAAACGAATTTACCGCGTGATTTTTTGTAGCACCCGAGGTTCCGGTGACGTTGCAGCCGCCGTTGTCCAGAGTAGACTGAAAGAGCTGTCAATCCGTTGTTTTGCGGGTAGGCCGCATACCGCTGCCGCCACTGAGTAGGTTATAACGATGATGTGGTTATAACGGCTGCAACGTCACCGAAACGTCGGGTGCTACAAATTTCACGCGGTAAATTCGTTTTCTATCCTATTTATGAAGCCACATACAACGATTGATTTCAAGATATCGACTTATTTTACATGAGCTAACCTAAATTCAGCAAGCCCGTTCACAGGGCATTAATGTAACAATATATTATATAATAATTATTATTATACATACAATATAAATACCTAGATATATCCAATCCCTCTTCTCCCTTATCATACCCCCTATTATTTTTGATTGCACTGATTGAATTTCCGACTCAAATATAATGTAGTTCGATAAGTAGAGCTGTCAACTACAACGGACGAATCCGTCACCCCAGTAAGTTTTAACGAAATTTATCGCTCTGTCTCCCGTGAGGTGAGCGCAGAAGACTTGGGACAAAAAACAATCCACAGTCTAGCTACGCCACCTACCCGTCAGAGGCCAACGCCTTACGGCGAGGCACCGGGAAAGGTAACCAGCGGGCAGCATCGCTCCCTGACTACCAGTTTGGAAGGATATCTCCGTCTGGAATTGATCTTCAAGATACGTCCTATCTCCTGACTTGTAACAGGATCGAGGTTGCTAGCGCAGACCTCTCCCTTATGGAGCGGTAATACGGTGTCAACCGAATCCATCGCGGACCACGGCATCATTTGCCTGGCTTATTCACCCGGGATCGGGCGGCCGAATGGTCGTTTCAAGATCAGTTGCCATAAGCAGAAACTCAGCGATACAGGTATTCACGGCAAATCGCTAGAATGGTTTTTATCTCAAGAAATCGTCACCAGATAGCGTTACGCGGATAGCCTAAACGTATGCTCCGCTGTTAAGCATGTCGATGACTCTATTACGATTCATTGAGATCTCGGTGCTTTCTTTGCATACTGTACTCGGAATAACATCATTATAAATGTAGCAAATATCTAGAATATAACAAAAATATGTCGAATGTAACGGTATCTTTTATTTTTATTTTCATATTGGTGTGGCGACAGGTACATTAAGGGAAAATTTAAGAAGGCATTTTTATGACTTTTAAAGACATGTCAAGATCGACCAATTGTTTAAAAGTCGTATACGAACGGTTTCTATTTATTTAAAAATAGATTATATGCCACACTATTTTCTATCCTAATAATTTTGATAGCATATACATATAACGTTGGCGACCGTTCCAAAGGAAATATCATTTTTCTTTTGTCCATTTGCATGCCCATAGGTACGCTAAATCTTACAGGCTTTGCCATTTAATGAAGAAAATAGATTGAAGAAAGTATTTTCGAAATTGAAGTTCCTAAGTTATGACCTTCTAAAGGCTATTATTTTAACTCAAAAACGCATAATTCGATATAATTGAAAAAAAACAGTTTTTTTTTTCTTTTAATTCGGAGAACCAATAAATAGTTGGTGAGCTGAATTGTGGTTTCTCAGTCGTATTATACAGCGGTATGTATAAACAGATTGACAAAAAAAAAGTGAAATCGGACAACGCTCTCTTGAGATATCGATGACAAGCAAATAGACATTTATGTTTTGTTTTTCTGATTCTTAATGCTAAATATGTTGAGATTTTTTGGTTTATTCAATACGCACATCGCGCCTTCATTGGATTGCGAGTAGGGCGGCCCTAGTAAAATACTCACCAATAAAAAATGGTTATGTCTAATAGAAAAAAGGAAGAACTGTGATCTAGATTCCCTCGTCAAAGCTCGGTTCATTGATCACAGTAATACCCTGTTCGATCATGCATATGATAAAAGTCATTGACTCTTTATTCAACCCGTAATTGCTGGGTTTGGGTGTAAGGTATCCAGATAAAATTTAATATCCAAGGATCAAAGGACAGGTTGGGTGGATCCATTATCTTTTCGAGTCAGTGCTAGGCGGCCTTCAAGCCGTAGAGAATGGGGACGGGTTATTAAATTTTATTTGCCATCGTCAGCTCTGGATATCGTTAACCCAATCTCACCAGTAACGCAACTTGTTGGGCTTAGTTACTATAAGAAAAAAAATACTCGATTGAACACGTGTTTTTTTAAGGTCAAGTAGAAACAGAACGATAAAATATTTTATGATGAAAATTCCCCGAATAAGACTCGGAATATAATATTGGGGGATATTCGATTGATTGAAAACCTTATTATCTAAGTAGAATATATATACCTTAAAAAATCCATAACTACCAATTCACATGAAATAGGGATTTTTCAAATTCACATCTTAGCAACCTTGATTTTTTCGATGATAATAATAATAATTGTTAAGTCTAATTATTTTCCATTTTTTATACTACTGCGATTAGAAGAGAAGAATAAGTATTGGATCAATAACTCAACATAAAAAAACAATCTACCAATTACGGATTAACAGTTGCTTCAAGCTAAAATATATCTATTGTGGAAAATATTTATTGTTAGATATAAAAATTTAAGATTTAAGCTATCAGGAAAATCACAGCTGTTAAATTGATTCTCTGTAGCTCAAAATTTATATTACTTTCTTTCTACTGTATGCCAACGACTATCGAGAAAATAGCTTAATTTTATCACGTTGATGGTTTAGTTTGATTTTCGTTCATTGTCTTTTCTGCAATACGCTTTTAGAATTCCACGTTAAATCGTCAGGAATATTTTCGCACATCGCGGCATAAGTGGCTATATAATGAAAACGCTTACATTATCAGACGTAAATTCCCGTTTTGTAATATATTGGATGGTTTTCTACGTATACAATTATTTTAATATTTCCTTGTAATAATAGGCTCAGAGCGTATATTATTTTTGTGGGCGATTTTGCTCGCTATCGTAATCATATGCTTTGTTTACTTCTCGAGTTTATTTAGACATATCAAACACAAAACATAAAACTAAAAGCCTAAAACCCATTTTTTTTAAATTAGTGAACAAAGAAACAGACAAGATTTAAGATAGCTTTAAAAAAGAAAGTATTTTTGCCATTAGGGGTAGATAAATAAGTTTTGACGTTTTCTAATCTCTAAACTTATTATATATATATATATATATATATATATATATATATATATATATATATATATATATATATATATATATATATATATATATATATATATATATATTATATATATATACATATATATATATATATATATATATATATATATATATATATATATATATATATATATATATATATATATATATATATATATATATATATATATATATATATATATATATATATATATATATATATATATATATATATATATATATATATATATATATATATATATATATATATATATATATATATATATATATATATATATATATATATATATATATATATATATATATATATATATATATATATATATATATATATATATCGTTAATGTTGTTACTATTTTGTAGTTTTAAGCATATTAGTTTTAAGTATTATGTATTTTTTATAACGTAAGGTGCTATAACAGTTAGTATATATAATAAATAAATAGATTAGAGACATAATAACTTTTTCCTAGGTATAAACGTAAATATTTATTACCATATAATAAGGAATAGTAAATTCACATATCACTACTTGAAACAGTAAATTCAAAATTCACTCGCCGTAGCGATACGAACTACAGCGCACTCGCGTCCCGGCGTAGCGGTCGTAGCGCGCGCACCGAGCTACGAGGGCTTGCTCAGTCGTAGTCGGCGTGAGGCATGCTCGTAGCGTAGCGGGTCGTAGGCCGGCCCAGCGCGACACCGCGACGCGTAGCAAACCGCCTACGCTCTACGGAGACCACCGCGGAACTAAATGGCGCAGCCGGAGCGCGGCCGGTGCTGCCACATCGCCGATAAAGTTTCGTAATGCGGCTACGACAAATATTTGAGTTGACGTAGCAAATTGGCTACGCCTGCAGCAACGTGAATTAGGTTCATTCTATACTTACGGGTATATTGAGTATTTTTTACGAAATTACATTTCTGTGGACGGACTAAAATATATGGCAGATATTACTTTGCCAATCTTAATTGATAAAATAAGAAAATAGGAAGTATGAGATTACGCGAAATGTGACCCAAAAGTACTTACGATTTTATGTAATCTGACATTTTAGGTATAAAGTTTACAATCATCTGAGGTAGTTTTACAGGTACAGTTGAAAATTAAATATTATTATAAAAATGGAATTACACGTAGTTGTTATATAGGTAGATTTTATTTGCAATCGAGAATTTAAAGAAATGGGAGAAAATAGAGCGTTATGACATACTCCAGATCTTAGAAACCCCCTCCAAATACCTCCATATTGATGTTGAGATTCTGCAGTATTTAATGGAAATGTGGTAACTGAGGTTGATTTTCGATTCGACCCTGACATGTTGCTCGAAGACATATTTTATGCGACTAGGCATTATTCTTGTGCGGCTTAAAGCAATTTAGAAATAAGCGAGTAATATGCTTTCTCTGCAACACCATTGTGAGGAGTCAGAAGTAAACTCACCGATTTGAAATCCGCAAGAAAATGCTTATACACATCGTGGAAAAAAACAGTTTAAGGGTTTGTATAGAGAAAGCCGTTTGGGTATTATACATTATTTTATTCTACCAAATTTATCTTAGATGTGGTCGGGTATAACAACCTGTACCTGCAAAAAGATATGTTGAGCTTGTCACGTGTTCAAACTGCCAAGAGGAGTGGTGAGTCATCAACCAATCAATCGTAATATGGTATGTACGTACCCGATAACTACTTTCGGGCTAGAGGACATGAACTACTCACTAGGCCGTAAGCGCGCAATAACATAATCCAGGCATAGTTTCTGTAGCTATTCGTCACTGGATCACTTTGTAAGCGGAGTATACACACTTTGGTTTATTTATGGACAAACCTAGCTAATTTTGTAGAAGTTCAAATTATTTTTAATTTTCATAGAATGGATTAGTGGTAATCTACAATATCGTCTATTTTTGCGAACATAGGTAACAATAGGTAATCGAGAAGAAGGTGATAGATTTCATGCACTCTGATTGTCCAGCTAACAAGGATTAATAATAACTATTAGTGTAAACATTTATCAAATTTCTTCTATTTTTTATTTACTTTTATATAGGTTATACACTTTTTATAAAATTGTAAATGTCTGCCTTAGAATAGGCTACAGCCTTGTTAGGTGACATCAAAATAGGACTACTTGTAACAGTTTATGATAAATCATGTTATTGTTTTTTGCTACTGGATTTATGGCTATGACATTTTAATTGTGCATGTTGTCCATTTTATTGTGAATTATTGTAAATTGCAAAATAAATTAAATTACCCTATAATTCAATGTATTGCCTGATTATAAGACATTAAAATTCAAAAAATTCGGCAATGTTTTAGAATATGTATAATAAATATTAGGAATCTAACGGTGAATTAACATATTATGACCCATTATTAAATGGAAGTGTAAACGTAATGGGGGTGACAGTATTGCGTAACTGAAAGCAAACTAAAAATAAAATTAACTCAGTGAAATATCCACAAAATATGGTTATTTACAAAATATATGTACAAGTAATTACAACAAACAAAAAGGCAATTAATGCGACTATTATTTGAATTGTTTCACTTTCCTTTGCCTGATCGCTTATGTTTCAATAATTAAAAAAAATACTCATATTAATCCCAGTCTTTTTAAAAACTTTTGATCAATGTATAAATTAAACAATCATCATTAATTGTCATTTTGAATCAAGTAAATTACCATTATTTTTTATTTATTTATTGCTTGTACAAAAAAAAGTCGCTACGCTATCACCGACGTAAAGAAATTAAACATTGTAAAAGAACAGCTTCAGATCAACACAGCTCAAGTAACAAACGGCGCTATGCTCATCTAAAGGGTCTTCTTAGGTCTTTATTTAGCTAAATGCACATTTATGGTGATAAAACATAAAATATCAGTATTATATTAATATTACTCGAAAGTCCACCGTTTTATATTAACAAATATCAAAAATATTTTATAGCTATAAATAATAAATATTCACCACATAGAATAAATGAAATACATACATACATAGATGCAAAATACCCATACAAGGATATTTAAAAAATACTTCATATTATAATTTGCAGAAGTTCGATTTCCACACGCAGGTATCCAATTTCTATTACCCGTTTATTTTAAATTTAAACCTATCAATATCGGTAACTGTAGATAAATATTTTTGTCTCCATAACCTACAAATTATATTATTATGTTATTTATATTTCTTGTGATAGCGTTGGCAGCACCGTGCCGCCCCCTCCCTTGCCCCTCCGCCGCCTGGGCGCGCGGCAAAACGTGGATGCTGGCTCTCCTCGAGCCTTCAAGGGAAAAGGCACGGATGCGGCATCTAGCGGATGCTCCGTGAATCGGCGTTTATCAAGCGCGAAACTTATTCTAGTACCACCTTTACTCTCACGGACCTCGTCTACCGCAACTCGGTTGAAAAATTACGTTAACATAAAGTGAATGCATAGGCACGCTCTGTCACCGTTTTCTACTTGCGTTCGTTCTCGTTTTCTTCAATTACGCTAGCGCTTGCCCCACTCGCAAACCAATTCGCGCACGAAGCGTACTGAATTAACCGACAAAAATTGTAAATAAATTTTGCACAAAACAATTTCCTTCACCTTTTAAAGCATATAGAATCAGGAAACAGAAACATTGAGGGATGTAATTACTACGGGCGGATTCGCCACCACAAGGAGTTATAACGACATCGTGCTATTCTGTCTCCAATTGAGTAAACGTAAATACTTAATGAACAACACGATCTACAATCAAACCACGCTAGCAACCCGTAAAAGTCAAACGCCTTACTGCGAGACACTGGGAAGTGCACCAAGTGGGCCAACTTCGCGCCCTTACAACCAGATTAAGACGAATTTCTCCGTCCTCCAGTCTCGTTAAAGATTCGAGGTCGCTTGCCTGGCCTCCACTCTATCTCTACCTTTACTTCTACGATAGCGGTAATTCGTGTTTATTTTTTTTACGAACCGTGCCCCGTTTTGCGTGGCCAACGGGTCATTTCTAACGATAGATGACGCCTGGTCAAACACTACCCCCGTTGCTTAGGAAACGTACAGTGCCAGACTACTCCGGTTAGTGATATATATATATATATATATATATATATATATATATATATATATATATATATATATATATATATATATATATATATATATATATATATATATATATATATATATATATATATATATATATATATATATATATATATATATATATATATATATATATATATATATATATATATATATATATATATATATATATACGTATCCTGGCTGTCCTTAGCCAAACCAGCTGACCCCTCGACTCTCTTCAGGTCCAAACAAAATTTTGGGCTAGCGCTTAAACTGCCCTCTCTGCTCTACGCCAACTCCAGAATAACCAAAAATTCGATTCTGTGCAATTCCAAAGATCCGGCAATATCGAAACACGTAATAAGTGGCCGTAGTGATTCAAATGATCTACAAGCCCGCGTAGACTTCCACAAAAAGTTCCTTACTGGAATCATCCAGAATGGCACTGGTCTGGGGTATGGCAGTACAACCACGAGCGACGTGGACTTGAAGAAGTCTCTTTTGCGGGGAGATTACGACAGCAAGAGTATGGCTCATGCTATTGGCCTTCAATGCCAGAATGATTGGACAACAATTGGGGACTTTTGCATTCCGCCTCCAATGCACTGGAAGGTAATGCTCTATGACTGGACGCCAGAGATGCTGAAATTTTATTTGAATGCCTTTCAGCATACACTTCCAGACCCCAGTAACCTCGCTCGTTGGAGCTTTGCCGAGGATAGTTCTTGTCCCCTCTGTAGCAATACCCCTTGCACAGCTAGACACATTCTAGCTGGCTGCAAGGTGGCCTTAGATCAAGGACGGTACACTTACCGCCATGACAAAGTTCTCGCTGTTATTCGCGAGGTAATTAGTCTCTCAGTGGCTCGTGCCAACAAGGGTTTGACAGTATCCTCCAAACCCGCAATACAGTTTGTGCGGGATGGCTCTAAAGGCAAAAAACATTTAACTACAAAACCTTTCTCAATAATCGAGAAAGCTACAGATTGGATTCTGGAGGTTGATTCGGTCTCTAAGCAGTATAAATTCCCTGAAAGTCTCGGATGCACAGCCCTCCGTCCAGATATAACTCTTTACTCTCTATCTCGGAAGGTGGCTCTTATTGTAGAATTAACTGTTCCATGGGAATCAAATATCCCAAAAGACCACGAGTACAAATTAAATAAATACCATGATCTTGCAAATGCCGTAACCCGGAACGGCTTCACTGTTCACCTTCACGCGGTGGAAGTTGGCGCTCGTGGCCTGCCAGCTAAATCTCTATTTCACCTCTTTAAAGATCTTGGCCTTTCCAGAAAAATAATCAACTCTTTCTTAGAAAAATTATCTAAAACTGCGATTTGCGCATCTCAAATTCTATGGCCTCGAAGGGGGATTGAATGGGTGGCAAGGTGTACGCTCACATGTGGCAAGACAGCTGTCCTAAACCTACCACAGCCGGTTCGTAAGTCCGGAATCCACTGCTCACCCCCCAGAAGTGTAAACAATAGTATTATGATGGGCCCGACTCCGGTCGGTGAATTCCATGGCAGCTCCGTTTGTATTTATTTATTATATATATATATATATATATATATATATATATATATATATATATATATATATATATATATATATATATATATATATATATATATATATATATATATATATATATATATATATATATATATATATATATATATATATATATATATATATATTATTTAGGAAGGATGGTTGCTTAGTTTAGAGATTGGTTGTTTGAAGGGTGTGTGTTTCTAGATTAAAAAGGCCTTGTAAACCTACATCTCTGTTCGCAAGTCAAAGACAACCAACCAATCTCGTTTAAATATAAAGCAATCCCTAATTCAACCAAGGGACCCCTTTCTCCACTATGTACTATGTATGTAAGTGGCTATTATTATTATTTTCTTCATAATCATCCCTCTAATCAATTCTATAAAGAATATACACAATGAAACTATCAAATATTTTTAAAATATTTACTTTTTACATATTTTAATTTTTATTCCCTTTAAATACACCATTTAGGTTAATATAAACTTTCCAAATAATTGGAAAGAGCTGAGTGCTTCCTTTCATAAAGATAAGGGAATATCACGCTATTAATTTTAAGGTTTCCGCTGCCTACTTTTGATCGCAGCTTCTTTATAACCACTTTTTGAAAAGGAAAAAGAAAATTCGAAATTTTAAATTCTTTCACCTGTCACCTGTCATTTAGTTTTTAAGAAGACGGCATAAGCCGACAAAAAACAAGTATTTTATTGTTTTTTTGCTCGAATTAAGATCTAATCGAGTGATTTTATTATTTAGGAAGGATGGTTGCTTAGTTTAGAGATTGGTTGTTTGAAGGGTGAGTGTTTCTAGATTAAAAAGGCCTTGTAAACCTACATCTCTGTTCGCAAGTCAAAGACAACCAACCAATCTCGTTTAAATATAAAGCAATCCCTAATTCAACCAAGGGACCCCTTTCTCCACTATGTACTATGTATGTAAGTGGCTTTTATTATTATTTTCTTCCTAATCATCCCTCTAATCAATTCTATAAAGAATATACACAAAGAAACTATCAAATATTTTTAAAATATTTACTTTTTACATATTTTATTTTTTATTCACTCTAAATACACCATTTAGGTTAATATAAACTTTCCAAATAATTGGAAAGAGCTGAGTGCTTCCTTTCATAAAGATAAGGGCATATCACGCTATTAATTTTAAGGTTTTCGCTGACTACTTTTGATCGCAGCTTCTTTATAACCACTTTTTGAAAATGAAAAAGAAAATTCGAAATTTTAAATTCTTTCACCTGTCACATGTCATTTAGTTTTTAAGAAGACGGCATAAGCCGACAAAAAACAAGTATTTCATTGTTTTTTTGCTCGAATTAAGATCTAATCGAGTGATTTTATTATTTAGGAAGGATGGTTGCTTAGTTTAGAGATTGGTTGTTTGAAGCGTGAGTGTTTCTAGATTAAAAAGGCCTTGTATACCTACATCTCTGTTCGCAAGTCAAAGACAACCAACCAATCTCGTTTAAATATAAAGCAATCCCTAATTCAACCAAGGGACCCCTTTCTCCATTATGTACTATGTATGTAAGTGGCTTTTATTATTATTTTCTTCATAATCGTCCCTCTAATCAATTCTATAAATATATATATATATATATATATATATATATATATATATATATATATATATATATATATATATATATATATATATATATATATATATATATATATATATATATATATATATATATATATATATATATATATATATATATATATATATATATATATATATATATATATATATATATATATATATATATATATATATATATATATATACATATATATATATATATATATATATATATATATATATATATATATATATATATATATATATATATATATATATATATATATATATATATATATATATATATATATATATATATATATATATATATATATATATATATATATATATATATATATATATATATATATATATATATATATATATATATATATATATATATATATATATATATATATATATATATATATATATATATATATATATATATATATATATATATATATATATATATATATATATATATATATATATATATATATATATATATATATATATATATATATATATATATATATATATATATATATATATATATATATATATATATATATATATATATATATATATATTTATATATATATATATATATATATATATATATATATATATATATATATATATATATATATATATATATATATATATATATATATATATATATATATATATATATATATATATATATATATATATATATATATATATATATTTATATATATATATATATATATATATATATATATATATATATATATATATATATATATATATATATATATATATATATATATATAACGTGACGAAGGATTCCCTTGATCGGATTCGGGAATGCTTTAGGTGTTAACGAGAATGATGAATGCCTCTCACTTGCGGAAAGAGGAGTAGGTTTAAGTTGGGCCCATTTTACAACTAGTAACGCTCACCCTTCATCCAATTATCTCAAAAATTAAGCTACAATCCTTCTTTATACGTAAACTCACTCAATTTCCTATTATTTCAAGGGAAATAACAAGACAAGACGAGCTACTTGACAGATGGAAGAATTTAAAATTTCGAATTTCGTTTTTTTATTTTCTAAAGGTGTGATATAAAGAAGCTGCGATCAATATTCAGCTGAAAACTTAAAACTAAAAGCGTGACATGCTCTCATATCAATGAAAGGAAGCAGTCAGCTCTTTCCTATTAGTTGGAAAGATTACCTTTAATCTAAATGGATTATTTACAATGAACGAAACATAAAATATGTAAAAATTCAATATTTTGAAATATTTGATAGTTTTGTGTATATATTCTTTTTAGAATTGATCAATAAGATGATTATAAAGTAAATAATTATAAAAGCCACTTACATCGTGACGAAGGATTCCCTTGATCGGATTCGGGAATGCTTTAGGTGTTAACGAGAATGATGAATGCCTCTCACTTGCGGAAAGATATTATATCACACCTTTAGAAAATAAAAAAACGAAATTCGAAATTTTAAATTCTTCCATCTGTCAAGTAGCTCGTCTTGTCTTGTTATTTCCCTTGAAATAATAGGAAATTGAGTGAGTTTACGTATAAAGAAGGATTGTAGCTTAATTTTTGAGATAATTGGATGAAGGGTGAGCGTTACTAGTTGTAAAATGGGCCCAACTTAAACCTACTCCTCTTTCCGCAAGTGAGAGGCATTCATCATTCTCGTTAACACCTAAAGCATTCCCGAATCCGATCAAGGGAATCCTTCGTCACGATGTAAGTGGCTTTTATAATTATTTACTTTATAATCATCTTATTGATCAATTCTAAAAAGAATATATACACAAAACTATCAAATATATATATATATATATACATATATATATATATATATATATATATATATATATATATATATATATATATATATATATATATATATATATATATATATATATATATATATATATATATATATATATATATATATATATATATATATATATATATATATATATATATATATATATATATATATATATATATATATATATATATTTAAATATATATATATATATATATATATATATATATATATATATATATATATATATATATATATATATATATATATATATATATATATATATATATATATATATATATATATATATATATATATATATATATATATATATATATATATATATATATATATATATAAATATATATATATATATATATATATATATATATATATATATATATATATATATATATATATATATATATATATATATATATATATATATATATATATATATATATATATATATATATATATATATATATATATATATATATATGTATATATATATATATATATATATATATATATATATATATATATATATATATATATATTGATATTTTAAGGGTGTAATTTTTTTTTAATTATTTTCGATAATATATAAAATTAGATTCATGAAAAGTTACTTATCTGGGGTCCTGGTGGACCAGAAACATTTTAACGATAGTTAATGTCCTCTTTAAATACTTAGGGCAGCAGCACCTGTTTCCGCAATTGATAACTTATGATGTTCTTAGTTATTGCAGCCGAATTATTGTATGCCCTTGGATGTAATAAGTATAGGAGGATGGTTTCTGTAACAGAAATGGATGTTAGTAACTTATTTTAGAAGAAATTATATGACTGAGAATATTTCGACACTAGTCGTATTCATCTCTATGACATTTTTTGACATTTTATTCATTTAAATATAAATATATATATATATATATATATATATATATATATATATATATATATATATATATATATATATATATATATATATATATATATATATATATATATATATATATATATATATATATATATATATATATATATATATATATATATATATATATATATATATATATATATATATATATATATATATATATATATATATATATTTATATTTAAATGAATAAAAAACTGCAGGCACCTTAAACACAGTAATTGAGATACTGTGATTAATTAGTGTATTTACTTATTTACTTATTATGACTCCTTTTTTCCCAGTTCCCACCTGTCCCTATGAGTCTTAGTTAATTCTTCAAAAAAATTATATTGTTGTGTTTAAATTATGAATGTTTAAGTGGAAACATGTAATTAGCTTTATTTTTTAACCTAATAATTCTGTAACAAATTTATTGTAACAGCTGTATGTTTCCTTAAAAATAATAAAATTAATAAATTACCTTTTAACAAAATTTTACCTAAAATCACAGTATCTGAAGAAGCCGTGTTGTAACCAAACAAAAATATTTCTGAAATGCTTATAAGTATTAAAAAAGATCACAGTAAATAATAGGTTACTGTATTTTAACTAAAAAAATTATACATACTGTGTTTTTTATTAAAAATATACTTTTTTTTTTAAATACTATGTCTGTGTTATCTAAGGTATCTCGGTAACTATCCATCGACAGACAAACCGAAAAATTTGCCTTATAGTACTACAACTCGTGATTTTAAAGAACCAAACTTATATAAACACAGTAAATGAAGTTACTGTGTTTTCATTTACGACGGCAATATAACAGTGTTTCCCAATTAGTGGTACGCGTGCCCCCAGGGGTACGCGAAGTTGCATCAAGGGGTAGGTACGCGTGGTAATCTCTTGACTAAGTTGTTTTAGAGTTGTGCAAAGAAAATAGAAAATCGTGCATATTAGTTGTGACTAATATGCACGATTTTTCACACAATTCAGATTTCACCGTCATCAACTGTATTTTGATGGTACTAAATGTTAAAAAAAACTGATTTCAATTTTAATTAACATTCCTGCAATAATGGGTATGAGAGTTTGAGGTCATTCTTGAAGTGGTACGCGGGAAAAACTAATTGAGAACAACTGATATATAGTATAGATTGATGGTCAGTAGATACATAGGGGAGAGTTGCTATGAATGGACCACTTAAGTTTACTACCTCATATCTTGAAATATATGATTAAAAATAACAAAACATTACTTTGTTTCTATCTGTTAAGATCTAAACTTTTGATGTTTTCGGTTACGTACGATTTAGAATAATGGTTTCCTTAATAAATGAAAAAAAAGTAATATTGAAGCTGTTGCCTTTATTGGACCACCGTCGCTTTCATTGGACCACTAAGTAGTAAAATAAATTTTTAAAAATCACGGACGTAGGTAACTCGAAAAAAAATCGGTTGTCTGTAAAGTCGTTTTCCTGACGATAGTTGAACGTGACAACGTCATAAGAAAATGCTGATGGAATGGTTGCATTTGAACAGTTTTATTTAAGATTCTGATATTGTTCATTACAAACACCCAAAAATATATGCTTTTATACTCACCGATTTGACTACAACATGTAAATGTATTATTGTATAGCAGTATAATTGTATAATTGTTTATTGTTTAAAGTTTATTGTTTTTTTTAATTTGAAAGTTTGAAATCTCAAACTGTTAAATAACGGTTTGAGCAGCGTTTGAGCACGCTGCGCCATCTAGCGGTAGGTAATACGTCGTAAATAAACAATATCAGCGACATTTTACCAACCGCTAGATAGCGCATCGTAATGAAAGCTTTTCATACTTTTTTTTTTTTTTTTTAATAAAGTTGCTTACTTCATTGCACTTCGTTGTACCCACAAGAAAATTGTCCGTTCAGTAATAACATTCCGTATACCAAGAATAGAATACATATAAAATTATGTCAAGAATTTAAATCAATCTAGTGATTTTCATTCGTACTATTTTAGACTGAGTTTAGTAAATAATTCTTGTCGCAACCGGTAGATGGCAGCATTTATATTGAATAATAAATATAATAAATGGAACGCCTCAGAGCGAGGTAACGCCGCATGAGTCATGTTTTTTCGTGCGTGCAGCAGGCTCCATCGATTTATAAGACGTTGTCACGTCAAAAAATTCTCACACATAGAAACACAATAAATTTGTTTCAAACTTTATACTAGTACGTGCTGACATACATGACTAGAATGGTACTCACAAAGAATTTATCAGAATATTTTTTTTTAGTTTTTGACCGCCGTGAACACTGACACACACGTCCCTTCTCGCAGCGAGCACTGATCATATAAATAGCAGCGAGTCGCAGCGTCACTGAGGTTGGGGGGGGGGGGGCGACTGGGACGCGAGCGGCTTGTCTCGACTTGTTTTGGCGTTGCTAGCTGTCATAGGGCGTTTACACTCTCGCGCGAGGCGCGAGGCGAGACGCAAAACCATATCAGTAAACAAATGGAACAGAGGCAAAGCTTCTAACGAGCGTACAAAATGTTTACCTACTTGCTAGAAGCTTTGCATCTGTTCCGTTTGTTTACGACATGGTTTTGCGTCTCGCCTCGCGCCTCGCGCCAGAGTGTAAACACCCCATCATAGTTTTCGAAATATTATAGTGGTCCAATGAAAGCGCTGGTCCAATGATTGCTACTCTCTCCTAGGTGGGGGTAAGCCATAATAGGTCTGAAAGTGCGAGTCCCGACGTGATCGACTATCCCACCATGCTATCATAATCACCATCCTATGCCGATGTACAATGACAACTGTAGAGGATTTTCCCTCCACCCATACTGCATAGATAGCATGATCGACTGTATCCAATACGTTGCTTATGCGCAGTCTGCTTAATTAATGTGCAAAACCAGACGGTTCAATTCTACGATTTCCAGATCATTGGAATATCTCACGTTGCGTTTTTTCACGAAGGACATTTAATTATTCGCAGAAAATTGCAGATCAACACGCAGTGCCTACTCATGACTAGCCAGAGGCAATTGTCATTTGCCACTGCATGCATAAGGCATGCCCTTGACTTGAGTAATCCGAACGAGTAATGACACATTCACCCATAATTGCACCATAGCATAACGCATACTGTATTAAAACATAAATTGTGGTTTTCCCATAGCAAATTCTGAAAATAATATAACCAGCTCCCTAGAAAAAATATATCGTAATGTAGTCGATGGTATTAGTTTGATAGAATTATGCTGATGTAATTATTCATAATTAGGCATTATATAAAGGAAAAGAGAATGGACATTTTGGGCACACTTTTCCAATAGCTTAAATTATATACCAATGGAAAGATGAATATGTAGAACATTTGTTACTAATTGTTAGAACATGTATTACCTACTGACTGTTCTTAATTATGAGCCGTTTCTATGTTATATCCTATTAAATATGGCTACTATTATTCCCCTAGGGCACCTAACACAGGCATTTCTTCTATTTTTAATAACTGTTTAAACGAAAACCGTCGCAGAATACACAAAACAATAAACTACATTATGCTGTATAAGTACCTATTCCTAAGAATGCTCTATTTTGATAGCAGTATATGGATGGGAAATACTGGGATATGTTGCTTGAGCGCGTTAAAGTGGAGTAAGGGGAGAAGAAGAAAAAGAAGAAGATAATGATGATGAAGAAGAAGAATCCTCTTTTTATAAAATCGAAGACTATCGCGGTTGTTTGACATTATAAATAGGATAGAAAACGAATTTACCGCGTAAAATTTGTAGGACCCGACGTTTCGGTGACGTTGCAGCCGCCGTTGTCTAGGGTAGACTACGTAGAGTCCTACAAATCCTAGGGTAGAAACGTCGGGTCCTACAAATTTTACGCGGTAAATTCGTTTTCTATCCTATTTATAATCCTCTTTTTCTTTCTCTTCCTCTTGCTTTAATAGATACTCAGTGTGTATAAAGTTTCCGACGAAAATATTCTTGCTTTTCCGATATTCTACTTCTTCTGTGGATTAATATCCCGTTTTATCTATAGTTCTTAAAATGTTACCCAAGTACTATGGAGATATAATAAAAAGTTTCGGATGAAAACACATTTGCTATCGGGAAGGGGGAGGTGGAGAGAGTGTAATAATATTCGGATGAAACAGTCCTTAGCTACTTGCCGGGAAAGTCTTGGGTGACACAACCAATTTTTTTAGTTTTGTTACTGATTTTCGAACTCCTTTAATTTACCGATTTACCTCAAATAACTCAATATTGTATTGTTACCTACGTTAGGCGGTGAACGGTTTCGTGCAGCTTGGGCCACAAGATCCATTTTGTTCTCGGATCGGCTCAACTCACGATTCAGCTCCTATTCAGAAGCCTCCTCAAGTGGAAGGCTATCCCGGGTAAGACTCCCGTGTCTCAGGCCTCAGAGCTGCTGGACCGGTTTCTCCCGGCAGGATCGCATCCCGGCGCCACTGGACTGTTTGCGCACTGGTCGGCGAAGCCAATCGGCTTTGCATTCTGACTAATTGCTGAAGGGGTCTGGAGACTATGGAAATATGCTGTTTACTAAGCAGCGGGGATGGATGTTGACCTGTTGTCATGCAGGTTGCCCTGTTGACCAGCAGGTTGACCTTTTGTCATGCCACTCTTGAAATGACGTTGGGCCACCTGATCCCGTGTGGCACTACGGGCAAAGAACGCCCAGGTCCGCGATAAATTCTAACTGAATTAGAATGGCGTCGGTCTCTAACGGGTCGCTGGTGAACTAAACAGTAGATTGTCTTGTTCCCAAATCTTCTACGCTCATCCCACGGCTGAAAGAACGATCTATATCGTTATACCAGCCTGGGGTGACAGGTTCGCCCGTTGTAGTCGACACCGCCCTACTGTTACCTACGTTGAACCAGCTGCTGCTAGTTTCAAACTTAGTTTGCGACAGATATGCTCCCATTATCGTATCGTATCGTACATCTAATGTAAATCAAACGAATTAATAAGTAAGCATTTGTCACACGTTTTCTTAGAGCAATGAACAAATAGTTTTTTCCTGTGTTAGACATGACTATTTCTGAATAACTAATTTTGTTCATGGTGGAATATATCGTTTGTGTCACAATAGAATGACTCGTACTTCTATTAGAATTAATAAATATTCATTCAAATATGTTTATGGATAACGTGACACATTAAGTTATCCTAGAGTTTTTTATTTTTATTTAATTGCATTCACAAATGCAAATAAATTCAACAACCCTTTATTGCACATAAAACATACAATTGGGGACTCACGTGAACAATATCTTACGGTCGACCAATCCTTGGTTTGACGCTTACAAATGCTAAGATTTGAGCTAATCAATTTTGGTTAGCCAACGGTCGCCTTGCAAAAAATCCATTTAAAAAATAGAACGCGTTTCTAGATAGATAGATAGATTAGAACCGATAAGGTTATAATGTTTTATATGTCAAATTTCAATGCGATCATTTTACAGTTATTCTTTTTATGATCCGTATAGTCGTTTACAAGTTATAGTCGTTTTACTCAAGGTCATTGATTTGCGCCGAATTTACGCGCGAAAATGTCGCCGGCGTAAGTAACAGCTGAATTTTTACTTCGCGATTGGAGGGGTAGAAATGTCGGCTGGCATCTACAGTGATTGATCATGTGAATTTTAGTACTAATTTGCATATATTTTTTATTGTATCCTAAACAACATTTATTTTGAAGTTTTTAGAGTCGTTGACTTTTAATCAGAAATAATTTTAGCCATCATAATTACAGAAAATGGAAATTACCACGTAAAATAGTGAAATTCTCAATTTTTCTTTGAAGTTACACTTTTTGTTGTCACGGAGAGAATGTTTACGGTAAGGTAAGTTTTCATAATCATGATAACAACTAACTATGGCGGCTTGAAAATACTCATTAACGTTGACATTACATGCCCTCACTTCTTTGTAAAAAAAATCATTCTGAATATTTTCAGAAAAAATCATTAGAAATTCAATTTTTCTTTGGTTTTCATTTTTTTATTGTTTTTACTAATATTGCAATAAAATCAAATTTAAAACTTGCTTTTTTATGCATACCAAAGTATTTCAACAAAAATTTAATTCCGTTTAATATTTCTATAAATATTCAAAATGAGTTTTTTTACAAAGAAGTGAGGGGATATAATGTCAATGTTAATGAATATTTACAAGCCACTATAATTAGTTGTCATCATGATTATGAAAAACTTACCTTACCGTGACATTCTCTCCGTGACAACAAAAAGTGTAACTTTCATATATTCTGTTACAGTACAATTTTGCGAAACGACTCTTCATCTATAAACCAAAAATACATAAACATACATAATAATTATAAAGAATTGCATTTTTGCTTTGATGGGATCACAACTTGTCAATTGTATATTTGTTGTGGCAACCCTGGTGGTTTGGCGAAGAGTAGGTACTTATTTCGAAAACGGGCTCGAGATGGCCTACTGATTTTATTTTACTATGGTATGGCGAAGACCTACAATTAATTAAACCAATATGGAATAGTAAACAAGTCCGAAAAATGCGTTTTTATTTTGCCTGTTTTTATTAAATAAATATATAATTCATCATTACTTTCGTTATTTAGTTTAAAAACTCACTTGCGAAATGCAATTCCAAATGCTCTCAGCTGCTTGCTAGAAGTATTCTTGCAACGTCTCAATAGACAAGAAAGCATTTTAGGTCGTAGGAGAATATTCTTGCAAGGAAATACAACGCAAGCTGAGACCCGATACCGGGTGAACAGCCGGGCAAAGGACGCCGTAGTCCGCGATAGATTTGGCAGACACCGAATCACCGCTACACAAGGGAGAGAACCGCGGAAGCGGCCTCGAACCCGTAAACAGTCGGGAGGCCGAAAAACTCTGGCTGTAACTGGAAGAAAGGGCGCGAGTGTCGGCCCGCCTGATGCAAACCCGATGTCTCGCGGTAAGGCGTTATCTTCTTACGGGCGAGTGGCGTAACTAGACAGTGGACTGTTTCGTTCCAAGTCTTCCACCCTCAGCTCACCGGAGACAGATAGATCAAATATTGATAAAACTTCCTGAGGTGACGGGTTCGCCCGTCGTAGTTGACAACCCAAGTTGGCCTCTTTCCTACGTCATAGCTTCCTTCGGCCGATGCCGGGTATATATATATATATATATATATATATATATATATATATATATATATATATATATATATATATATATATATATATATATATATATATATATATATATATATATATATATATATATATATATATATATATATATATATATATATATATATATATATATATATATATATTTATACATCAGTATTTTTCAGCAGTAAGTGTATCATAAGAAGAACAGTTCCTCGCATCCTGCCATTATAGAGAGTTTCCATACAATCAAATCCATGTCTGCTGACGTCTATTTAGTTTTAGTAATTGTGTGTTTTTTATCATTTTCAGGCTCTCACTCCGGATAACGTCCAAGGCACATTGGGGCTTACAGGTCTGTCTGGAAAAGTGACTCCCGCGCAGGGAGTCGGTATCGAGTTTTTCCTCGGATTCATCCTCATCTTCGCAATATTCGGAGTAAGTATTTGCAGTCCTTGACGACCGCAAAATTACAGAGATTCTTGTCACCCTCTGCCCACTCTCTCTGCCTTGGCGGCTACTGTAGCTCGGAATAATAGTATAGCGGCTGGATTATAGTTCCTAGGAATTTCTCTAGGCTGGGTATATAAGCGGATGGGTGATCGCAGTGCTAGGACTATCTTACTAGTTACGCCTTGCTGGATTCCAGGACTGCGACAAACTGCAGTGGAAAAGTCGCTATACTCGCTTCATTGAGGTTCAAGAGAATATTTTCAGCAGTTGTATTGTCATCAATAAATTGTTTGCAAATAGATTGGATACATTCAGAATGGGCCCACGTGCAAATTTCACGTCCTTACCACAGTAAATATATTATATTTACTGTGTCCCTACTGCTTACATGACTCCACAACTCCTTCTTGCTCATCGCCTCCACACCGCCTGCTTCAGACCAACGCATATATATCCCAAAGTAAAGCCATGTGCCACTGAGAAAAATATTGGATTTCTTCACAAATTACCGATTTGTTATAACGGTTTTATACAGAATGATGATGTTTGAATCGTAATTTTGTTGAATTACTAAGAATTTTGTTGAAACTTTATTACTCGATTATATGTTTCAACGTGCTCCGTACGGGTAATACGATAATAACAATATAATGCAGCTTCAACGTGAATCTTGCCACTGACTATAACCTTACGTACAGGGGCGGACCGTGCGTTTGTGGGGCCCTGGGCTAATATTGCGCCCCTTTTTTTATTAAAAAGCTGGTATCCTTACCATGTCGTCCATGTACATATATCAGTGCCTTTTATACGCCAAAGAGAATCTTTTAAATTGCGAGCTTCACTCCACTCGACATAGCCATAATACGCGACATAAAAACAATGTGTTATTGCCTAAAGTACGCTTGACTAAATATCAAAAAACATTTCTATATATTAGTTTTAAATTGTTCAATGCTTTGCCGTCATCGACGAGATGACTTGAGATGGCAGCATATGAAATCTGCTTAAAAAATCAGTTAGTCAAACATGTCCTTTACAAACTGGACGACTTTTATGATATTGCGTCCACAATTGCTTGATTATAAATAACCATATTATGACTATACTTTCGCACTAAATTTTAGATTTTATTGACATTGTTTTTAATTACGCATGTTTCAGAATTTTTCTTTTTATGGTATTGATTATTATTTGTTTGATTATTGATTATTTTGTAAATTTGACTATTTTTAAGTAATCACCTCTGATTACAATTATTTTTTTTCCTTTTAATTAATCAAAGCGGTTTTATCATCCGGTAAATTATGATTGTAAAATTTGACATGTTCCTCAGTATTGTGAAATGCTTTTATGGAATGAATAAATGATGATGATGATGATGATTACTTGGGGGCCTGCTTAATTAATCAACTAATTGCCATTTTGCCAAAAAACTGTTTTCGATAATGATGTCTAGGTCACTAGGTACACAATATAGGGAAGAAAGAGGACAATACAATATTTTATTTATTTAATATGACACACACAAACACAACTGATACACACAAACATTTAACTTTTCACTAAAATAGACAAAACAACATTAATACTAATAGTAATAATATCTTAATTACGCAAGTAGTAATATTATTTGTAAAGCTAGTTAATATAAGTAAAATTTAAACAAACATTCATTACTAGTTACCTATTGACAAGGCACTAGCCTCGGTAGGAACTCAACTGCTATACATAGATGTTATTTCTATGAATTAAGATTTTTTAAAAAAGGTATTGCCAATGAATTTGTCGCTAGCGGTCCGCCTCATCCACCGAGAAATTGATACATGAAGCTTGTTCGCTGCGAATGCTGCGTTTGCGAGAAAATACACTGAAAACAAGCGGCGGGGAGTCCCCCGGAATAGATGCGAGAATTTGATCTTAGGGTTGCCAACCTTATGATAAGATTTTTGAAAATTTGAGATTTTGTTTTTTAATTCACAGTATTGTCCATTATTTTCAATGGAGGCTGGGGCCCTTTATATCCACGGCGCCCTGGGCTGCAGCCCAAAAAGCCCTTATATAGATCCGCCCCTGCCTACGTATGTATGTAATAACATTCTGTTATGGTAAAAGCGAGATCTCGTTGTGCGCCGTAATGAATGTAAGGTGTGTTATCATGCCCGTGACATGGCAACTACACCGTTACGCGTTATGTTGATATATAAGTACGGACCACAGTACATGTTATATACGTAATCCCTCTTGAAACATGCGTATTTCCGTGTATTACAGCGTTATCTTTTTCTCAGTGTACATTTATATTTAATTCTATTTAATTTATGACGCAATAACGATATATTCAACAGTCAGCTTAGTATTCAAGATAATTGGTAGGTAACCCTTTCAAAAATAATATGGTCCTGCTTGAAAAAAGTGCAGTGCATTCAAAGGAGGACATCGGCCCAGACCACGGGATTCCTAAGGCGACCCTTTCATCAAATCGCGATGTCTTCTCGTCCGTCTTGACTCCTCGCATCTCTGCTATTTCTCGATTCCTGGAGGGCGGTCTCTCCTGCTAGCCGATATTCTTGACAGTAAGGTGTGTTTCTTGTTACAGGTGTGTGATCCGTTCAAACCTGACGCCAAGCCGTGCGCTCCTCTCGCTATCGGACTGACTGTAACAGCTGGACATCTGGCTGCCGTGGACTACACAGGGGCTGCCATGAACCCAGCCAGAGCGCTCGGCAGTGCGGTCATAGCCAACGTTTGGGACAACCATTGGGTGAGTCTATTATACCCACAACCTTGGACGAATCTATAAATCCGCTCGCGCTATTCTGTGATTTCATCAAGGCTTTCGATTCCGCCAATCGTGATATTCTTCTACATAAACTGGAAATCTATGGCTATCGAAGCAGAAGTCACGATTTAGGTACAGTATCGTGCGAATTAATTGGAACAAGGAGTATTTTTCTTTGAAAAGTGCTATGTTGGACATAAACATACAATAATATTTAACAAAAAAAAATTAACAAAAAGAAAAACCGACCCCATTTTTTTAATAAGTGCAGCAGCCATGTCATGGTGATACTTAGAACGGGCTATCATAATTGAATGCGTATACAAAATTTTATGTATGTGCTGTTGACCGTTGAGGAGTACCCTCGTTTTAAGCCAACCCTGGGTGCCGTAGTCCTTGGTGAAACTTAGAATGGGCTGTCGTAATTAAATACAAATACAACATTTTGTGTATGTGCTGTTGACCGTTGAGGAGTTCCCTAGTCGGCAGCCAACCCAGCGTGAAGAATCAGGTCATGCTTACCATAAAAATAAATGAATTGCCATCGGAATTGAACCAACATGTGAATTTTCAATTTCATATGATAATATTTGAAGAGTTATAGCCTCAATTCCTCATGGATCCTATCATCAGAACAGGATTTTGATAAAAAATGGGACCAATCTGTAAGTATATTCTTTAGAATAAAAAAGAATTTTCCAAATCGGTTCATAAATGGCAGAGTTTTGAGGTATAAATATTATTTAAAAAATCGGTTGTCTGTAAAGTCGGTTTACTGACGATAGTTGAACGTGATAACGTCATAAGAAAATACTGATGGAATGGTTGCATTTTTCAAAAGAAAACTTTAATTTTATTTGTTTGATAGATATTTTGTATGGATATAGAGAAGGAGGTAAATGAAAATCACAATTGAATTGATCAAGTTACATTTATTTGTACGCATAAATACAATTATGTCTTTTTTTTTTACAATGTAGGGTACATAGTTTTTACAAGTATAAATGTGCGTTGAGCAATTGTTTTACAACTTTTATTTACAACTTTTAAACATGTGTGATATTTAACTTCTTACAATTTGTGTTATTCTGTTGAGAATAGGACGATGATAGGAAAAGTATGAAATGAAAGGGAGTGTTTCGAGTGTAATGTGTCTTGAAAAAGTCAAATCGATGGTGGTGCCTCTTAGTGTTGTTGACTTATTAACGTCTGATGCACAATCGAGATTGAACATGTCTTTCATGAATTTGATAAATGTTTCGTCATTTTTCACGTTTGTGTTGAAGTCGCCACAAAGAAGAATTGGTACATCGGTAATTCGACAATATATAAAACATATATTTAATATCGAAAGAATCATTACCTTTATCGCCGCAATTATCGTTGCTATAAACAATTGACACCACATTCACTTTTCACTGCACTTCATACTTGACGAAAACATGTAAATGTATTATTGTATAGCAGCTGTCCACGCGGACGCATCGCTCACTCAAGTAGGAGAGACAGATGTCGAACGCTGCCGAACGCGGAGGCCGATTGTGCCTCTTTGTCGCTCGTTCCGCGCTCTCGCTTGCACTTCAAGCCTTAAATGGAACGCCTCAGAGCGAGGAAACGCCGCATGAGTCATGTTTTTTCGTGCGTGCAGCCGGCTCCATCGAAATATAAGACGTTGTCACGTCAAAAAAAAGATACAACCGAATTGATAACCTTCTCCTTTTTTTGAAGTCGGTTAAAAGCAGTACTGGTAGCTATAGATTGTTAGTTTTAAACATAGAATGTGTCCTCCTTTTGCGTTGATAACACCTTCCACTATTGTAAGCATAGAATTGACCAGGTTTTGACAGCTTCCTTTCAGTTCATCATCGTGAAACCAAACTTGAATTACTGCACTGATCATCTTGGTTTCCGTTGTATAATCCATCTTGGAGAGGACTGTACTGTACTGTACTTGTACTGGACTGTACTGTACTGTACCGCATGGCCAGTCCAGGCCTGACACACATAAAACTTGCAACACAGCATCTTAGCATAAAAAAGTCAGACTAATTTGATTATATACTCAGAATAAAGAACGCAGTATCGTTCATATAATAACGGATTTCATTTCGACGAACCGAAGCACACACTACTGGTTACGAAGACCCGCAAAAAATATATTTTATTTTGATTACGCGATTTGGTGTTTCGGGTGGTTTCAGCCCCTTAAAACCATCGACAAAGTTAAACCCAGGCCCGGTTACTCAGCGGACTGAGATAGCCATTAAAAAGCGAATTACGACTTTGCATTGCGAAAAAGCATGTCACAGGCCATAAAAGCTTTACGGTGCAATTACATCCGCATGACGACGATGCCAAACAGATGAAGGCTATGACGTGCGAATGGCGCTTTATGCGATCGTCTAAGCCGAATTAATGGCAATCTTCTGAAACGCCGATCTTCTGAAAGGCATACTGCATTTGTTAGAATTTTATAACGTCATAAATATGTAGAATCGAAGACTATCGCGGTTGTTTGACATTATAAATAGGATAGAAACTAATTTACCGCGTGAAATGTGTGTGAAAAGTCGAATGCAGTTGCGGTCTAGCCTACGTTGGACGAACGAAACGGCCCATAGCCACGCGACTGACAGAACACATCAAAGCTGTTAAAAACGTTCAGTGAGAAAAATCGGCGATCTGCGAACATATATTGGATAGCGGAAGTAACCATTGGATGCAATTTCAAAATCCCATTGAGCTATCCAAGGAACAATTCTACTTTTCTCGCATGATCCGGGAAGCCATTAAAATAAGAAGCCATTCTTAAAATGTTCCCGCCGTCGAACGCCGAACGGAAGGACGTAAGACAGGATACAGTGAATGTTGTGTGCAAGACGGATTTTCGAAATTCGCGCTCTCCGAGTTCGGCCCCCTCCACCGTTATAACCTACGCAGTGGCGGCAGCGGTATGCGGCCTACCCGCGGAACAACGGATTGACAGTTCTTTCACTCTACTCTAGACAACGGCGGCTGCAACGTCACCGAAACGTCGGGTCATTGATTTTATCTATAAAATCAATGGTCGGGTGCTACAAATTTCACGCGGTAAATTCGTTTATATCCTATTTTTAATGTCATAAATATGTATGTTTAAGTATCTTTTAGCCTAACTCGTTCCTTTGTTCTGAAATAAACATTTAAATATTCTAAAAGCATTTCACATACACACACACCTATATAACCCCTCTATCACACGCACACGTTCGTGCACACACACAGAAACTCACAAAACACAAATTTTAAAGTTTGAAATATATTTTAATTACTCTAAATAACGAAAGCGATATTGAAAAACATATAGGGTTATTTTCGAAAAGCATATAAAGGAGAAGAAATCGTATTTCTTCGACATTTTTGATGCTTCAAAAGCTATGATGATTTTCAAAAGCTATATCGATATCCGAAAAGGACAGGTGACCATAAGATGAAGAAAAAGAATAGTAAATAGCCTCGACGGTCTTAGAATAGATGCAGCGAGTGTCGATGCTCCCCGAGAAACCTTCATATTTTGCATTGTACTTACATATATAAATAATTGTTTATCTCAATCCTACTAAGCGACTTTTGATGGCTCAAGAGGCAATGTTTTACTTCCTCAAGGCCTCTATAAACAATATAGGGATACACAGCAATGCAACAATAATACTACTTACTCATTTACCTGCTGATTGCAATTTGATGACGAATTTGCAGAAAGTGCTCTTTCCTCGCGGTGTGTATTTTTAACCCGTCGGACGCCAACAGTGCCTATAGGCACTTTGCGTCGTTTGACAGATCCGCGCGTAACCGTTTCTGCCGGTCCCCATATATTATATAAATATATAATATACACGACTAAAAAGATTAATTACTAGGTAACAAGAGGGAGTTCGTAAAAAAACGATATTGGGCCCGATTGCGTTTCTTTGTGAACTAAAACTAAAATTAGTCCAAGCGAACGAGACAGAGCAATAAGTTAGAGCGGTAAATGAAACGAACGATCGTCGATAAATACTACCTGCCGAACTTATACTCGTCCGAATAGATTCGAGCATATTTCGTGCGGTGTAAGATTTGACCTTGGCGGGCAGTTTTAATGCGAAAAAGTGACAACCGTCATCTCACACTTCGCTCTAGCGTATTGCCCTGTCTCGTTCACACGGACTAATTTCCGATTTTAGTTCACGAAGAAACGCAATCGAGCCCATTGATAGTGTTTATTTACAAAATCGACCAAAAAGTTGCGACGCAGTTCTTTGCGCGCGAAAGCTGGCTTTCGAGCGGTTAAGTACCATCTCTTGTTAGCACATCGCAATATTTCTGTTTCTTATTTCGTTTTTAACCGATTTCCATAAAAGGAGGAGGTTATCAATTCGGATGTATCTTTTTTAATGTTTATTACCTCAAAACTCCGTCATTTATAAACCGATTTGTAAAATTCTTTTTTTATTTGAAAGGATATACTTTCAGATTGGTCCCATTTTATCAAAATCCTGTTCTTATGATGGAATCCATGAGAAATTGAAAGAACTCCTCAAATATAATCATATAAAGTAGAAATTTTACATATTGGTTCAGTTTCGATGACAATGCATATTTTATGGTAAGCATGACCTGATTCTACACCCAAGATTGGCTCCCGACGAGGGTTATTTGAAAGGATATACTTCCAGATTGGTCCCATTTTTATCAAAATACTGTTCTGATGATAGGATCCATGAGAAATTGAAAGAACTCTTCAAATATCATATAAAGTGAAATTGTACATGTTGGTTCAGCTTCGATGACAATGCATTTTTTATGATAAGCATGACCTGATGCTACACCCATGGTTGGCTCCCGTCGAGGGGTCTCCTAAACGGTCAACAGCACAGACACGAAATGTTGTATATGCATTCAGTTATGACAGACCCTTTTAAGTTTCACCATGACATGCTGCTGCGCCCAGGGTTAGCTCGCGACGATGGGAATCTTAACGGTCAACAGCACAGACACGAAATTTTGAATATGCATTAAATAACGACAGCCCGTTCTAAGTTTCACTAAGACAGGACAGCGGCACCCAGGGTTGCTTTATTTTCGTTAATTTTAATGCTGTTATTTTATGTCATGGTAGGTTGTATCTATGTTTGAATAAAATAACTGAAATGTTTGCAGATATATTGGGTTGGGCCAATATGTGGTGCCGTGGCAGCCGCCCTCATTTACGCTAACGTTTTGGCAGCGGATGAGAATGGACAGTACGCCAGGGCGGCGAGAAGCGAGAAAGAGGTAATATAATTTATGTGATACGAGGGTGAATCAATAAATATAAACGGAACTGGCTTGGTTAAGGCGACGATGTATGTAAATTTCGAAAATTACATTTTTTGGCAATTTTTGAACCATCACACTGAAATAACTGATGATGTTAGCCAACTGAAAAAAAATATCGTAACTCGCGGTACCTTTCTTAAGTATATAGCTATTTCAGATTTTTAAAATAGGATTGGAAACTTGTGAAAAATAAATAAATCATGGAGCTATATAGGAAATTTTCATTTTAGAGCATTTTTTGAACCGTGCCTCACACTAAACTGCACGATCAACAAACTCAAAAAAAAAACTACGGCATTTTAACACGAGTTGTAAAGTGGAATGCTATCGCACAAATTAAGAAAAAACAAGTTTGTCTTGTTGAAAAAAAATATATATAAAGTGCAAGTTTCATCCATATTCACTGTTAAATATTACTTATTACTGTGCGTTTTTTTCACGTTTATTTTATTTTACATAAACTATGTACAATAAACTTGTAGGACTGTCGTTTATTTTTTTTCAAATAAAATAATCTTGGCTCTTTCAGCAGTATAGCCATGACTGTGCAAGAGGTACATTCGTCTGTTGCACAACGCATTATCATAATGTTTTTGGCATTAAACCATCGGAAATTTTTAGTCGATTGAAGGAGCAGTTTGGGGACAGAACACTCTTTCAGAATCGTGTGTATACGTAGGCCAGAGAATTAAGGGAGGGCGAGAACATGTCGAAAACGAAGGTCATGATCGACGCCCAAGGACAAGCCTTACAGATGACAATATTCATGCCGTTAAAGAGCTTATTGAACGTGACCGTCGGTTAACTATTGAAGAAATTTCATCAGAAGTGAATATCAGCTATGGGGTGTTCATGCGTTATCACTGATCGTCTTAGCTTCAGAAAAATTAGTGCCCGATGGGTTCTGAAGTTGTTGACCGGAAATCAAAAACAGGTCAGGTCGGAGAGCTGGGAAATCCTCGAACACCCTCCTTACAGTCCAGACTTGTCCGCTGTGACTATTTTTTGTTCGCACCCTTGAAGGAATCACTCGGAGAAAACGATTTGCAATCAATGAAGAAGTCGAGGAGCATGTGCGCAATTGGCTCACAACTCAATCTTTTTATAAGAGACAGATATTGTAGCTTCCAAATCGGTTGCAAAAGTATGTGGAGCTTGCAGGGGTATATGTAGAGAAGAACTAAAGTGTTAACTTATGTATATTATAATTCAATAAATTAAAAAAAAAACCTTTGTATTTCTTGTACTTCTTCTTATTAGAGTTATTTTATAAGAGTTATCCAAGTTCAAAGTGGCAGTGAAAAAAGTTAGTTGTGTCACTCCAAAACATTTCCGGCAAGCAAGCAAGTCCCCCCTCCGCTCTAAACACCCGACCCCCACATACCCCATTCCTGAGCTACCCCCCACCCCCTCCCCCAAAACCAAAATTTTACAATGTGGTTTCAGCCCAACGACGCATCTGTCTACTGAATTTTAAGTCTCTAACTGAAATATTTCGAGATTGAAGTGTAACTAGTGCGCTCCCTGGTAGACCGATTCAAACCACAATCTTTTTTTTTTTGCCATGACCAAATGATGCCTGCATGCCAAATTTCAGATCAATCAGATGAAGTGTTTGGGCGCTGTGTGGGGGAATTAACACACTCACATAGACACATACACACGAACACGCACACACACACACACACCCTCACACACAACCACACACACACACTTACAGACAGACTCCAATCTGGAAATAGTCTTAATCGTCTCAGGGGGCTCAAAATGGATTTCCATCTTCACCTGGATTTTTTCTTAGCGCGTCCACAATACTCTTCCTTGAGCCATGAAAGTAAAACGGCAATTACATAGATAACGACCTAATATCATAAACCTAATAATAAAATGATATTAAATAATATATTAAATATCTTATTAAGTTTAAGGCCGGCCATACAGGGGCAGCTCGAGCAGTTAGTCATTGAACGACACACACGGACCGCTCGAGCAGTCATTGTCAACTGCTCGAGCGGCCACTGCCAACCGCTCGAGCAGTCGCTTTCAACCGCTCGAGCAGTTGACAATTCAGCTGCAGTCACGATATTGATTTTGAGTAAGAGGCACTACTGGTGCTGCTTTTGCTCAGGCGCAGACGACAGAGTAAAGAGCAAAAAAAATCTGGGTTCCTCCAATTTTGGAATTGAGACAATATGGACAATTTCGTCACTTGTTTATGGAACTTAGAAGTGATGATGAATTTTTTTATAATTATTTTAGAATGTCTGTATCTTTGTTTGACGAATTAAACAATATACTAAATGATAAAATTAAACTAGAAGACACCATTAGGAAGAGAAGTATCCCACCATTTCTGAACAGCTGTAACACTGAGGTAGTAAAATAAATCAAAATCTTATGTTAATAAATTTTGATTCCTCGAAATATTAGAGATAACATCATCGGGTTCGCAGATAGGGGATAACTGCGCTAGAGCAATCGACTGCTCGAGCAGTCAGTGTGCGTCTGGCAACTGCTCGACCGCATAATGAAATCTCATCATGCTGCTGACCGCTCGAAGCGGTCGCGACTGCTCGAGCAGTCCGTGTATGCCGATGAATAGAAGAGTGTAGTTTGCTATGCAGTCGCAGCTTGAAGCGGTCGGTCCTGACTGCTGCAAGCAGTCCGTGTATGGCGGACCTAATGTGTTAGACAATCGCATTAAACTTAATAATAATGTTAAATTCTTTATATTACATGCAGCTTAAGGATGGAAAAGTTTGGGTTTCTACCGGTGAAGTATGTATAAATAATTATGTCTTCTTTAGAAAGTCCTAACCTGCCATATTTGTGTCATATAAAAACAAAGACGGCAATCTCCACAAAATGTGTAAATTGAACTAATGATGCAAAATTATTTATATGTAGAACACAAATCTTCCAAATAATATTGGACCCGACAAAAGCGGCTAAATTCAACACTTTTCGCCGTGTTTCTAACAAGGTTCGCATCAAAATAGAAAATCTGAAATGTTGTTTATTTCAAACATGGCAACCTCCGAATTAGCCAAGCAGAACACAGCAGTTAGTATGGTGGACACACTTAATTCCATAACAAATCCAAAAATGTCCACTATGAGTCACAACAAAAACGGTTGAACAGTTGAATCTCCTTAAGTTCCTTTCAAAGGCGGAAATCTCCAACAACTTATTGCATATAACTACGTATTTACAACCATTTCTTTAACTTTTTGCTTTTTATCATAATTTAACGTAGGAATGATTTAATTAAGATATCACTTTAATCTGTGTACTGTTTCTATTAATAATAAAACGTTTTTTTCGTTTTCTGCAAATAACGGTTTTATGGAGATTGCGGCCTTTGTTTTTATAGGACACATTTGGTCCCTCGTTAAGATTCATTGTAGCTTATCGTCATCATCATTAAGCGCTACAAACCGAAGTCAGCCAAATGAAATAGCAATTTATTTGGCAATCTATAATAACATTGATAATTAATTCTTTTTTATAAAGAACAGATTGATTATAAAAACCCAATATTTAACCAATGATAACAATACCAACAAATAATGTCATCTAGCGCATTTTTTATCACATGGGATGTAATTTTATTGAATGTGATTTTATTTTGAAATAGTATACCCGTGTAGGCATATTTATAACGCCATCTATTCGACTGCTGAACATAAAGTTTAATCAATGTTTGGAACTATGATTGCCATCTATATGTTGCTTTTCATAGTAAAATCGTTTCATAAAAAAAATCTTTAATAGTAAAAAAATCATAGTATGAATGTGCATAGTAACAAAGTCCTTGCTGTTATTCGCGAGGTAATTAGCCTCTCAGTGGCTCATGCCAACAAGGGTTTGACATTACCCTCCAGACCCCCAATACAATTTGTGGAGGATGGCTATAAAGGCAAAAAACATTTAACTACATAACCTTTCGATTAGATTTACGAGGTGAAACATATAAATTAAAGCATTTTGTCAAGGACATTTTGTATTGAAATCAATTAAATAAAATGGAGAATATCGGCTAAAACATGAGCAAAAGCCAACCCGAATAGAAAAGTAGCATTGGAAAGAGTGGCTTTGCTCTGCAACTAATATACCATTATCAGTAGCTGAGAGGGTCGGAAGGTAGTCGGACCGCTCGGAGTCACGTATTAATGTCAATTCCTAAACTGCGTAAATGTATTAATGTCAATCCAACAGTCACACCTTTTTTTTTTTTATATTCATTTCTTTTACAGATGAGACGCATAGACGCCAACGCCTAAACCAGAGCACATTGCAGCTGAATGGATAGTTTTAAAAATACCTATAAGTTACTCGGAGCTTTACAAAATTGTACCGTGCGTCCCAGTACAGGAGTTATGTCTGAATGTATGTTCAAAATGTGATCGTCGACCGTCAATGTTAAACATTTCCAGAAGTAGTATCCATCTTCTTATTCTTCTTCTTCTTATAGTGCCATGTCAGCTGCCGAACGTTGACAAGCAAGGGTGTCATCTATTTTGCCTTCAATGTTGTTAACATTTTTTTTTTTTTCAAGTAAGTTGAAATTGGTCATCAGACCATAATCGAATTTGTTGAGTGATGATTAATATCGTTTAAGAGAAGAGGCCAATGCCTCGATTCCCCTTTTTATAGAACTTGGTTTCTCTTTAATCTGTAAACCACATTGGATTGATTAAGCAGCTCAGCTGTGAGGGGATTTGGATGGGATGCCAATCGTTTAGCATGTTTGGTTTTGTATCGCTCTATCATTGCGGCAATTGTGGGGACTTTTAGATAGTCATGAGTTTCATCGTTTCTTGTAAACCACGGTGCATTTGCAATGGAGTTAATGGGCCCTTGCTGAGTTGGCTACGAAGACCCATTCTGTTCAGGGTTGGTCACACTGTTGGGTCAACACCCATCCGACGGCCTCCACACATGAAGTGCGAGCCTGGGTAGGACTCTGGCCCTTAGGGTTAGTTTTCCCTAGGAATCAAACTTCTGGCGCTCCTGGACGGTCTGCGCACCGTGCGGCATAAGCCAATCGATTGCACACTCTGACTAACAGTTGGGGGAGTCTGGAAGCAGTAGTTTCCTATAGAGCGGGATTGGTTGCGGACCTTACGATGATTGCTCTTGAAACGACCATCGGCTACCCGATCCTGGGTGAACAGCCGGGCAAAGGATGCCGTGGTCCGCGATAGATTCGATATATACCGTTTCACCACTTCGTAAGCGACCTCGAACTCGTAACCAATCGAGAGACTGGAGTAATCTGGTCGCAATTGGAAGTAAGGGTGTGAGTGTAAGCCCGCTGGGTAACACTCCTGGCTATCTCGCGGTTAAGGCGTTGGCCTCTTACGGGTTTGTGGCGGAGCTTGGCGGTGGACTGTTTTGTCCAAGTCTTCTGCGCTCACTCCAACTTCCTGAGGTGACGGGCTCGCCCGCTATAGTCGACAACCCTAGTTGGTGCATTTGCATTATCCCGGAGACTGCAAGCGCTGTAGAGAGAGTATGTTACTTTTGTTTGGTGCACCCCGCAGTTCAATGCCATACAATCATATAGGCTTGATTAAGTACAGAGTTATAGATGAAGAGTTTGTTGTCGACACATAGAATTGAAGTAAAAAACTTCTAATCGGATCCTTTCTAATAACGTAACTCCTGGAAGCTTTATGTGTATATTGTACGTTAGTGTTAATATTATTTTCCATTGTCTATCAGTCGTATCATCGATACGTTTTTCTATATTTTTTATAAACGTTAATTTATTTAGGTCTACAAATGTATGTAATATTATAATTCTAAGAATGTTATTCTGTGTCTTTTAAAATAAAACGTTTCAAAAAATGTTGTATTATTTTTGTGTTCTTTCTTCTTAACCCTTCAGGCCTCGGCCCCTCAGCCGATCAACAAGTTGATGTCCCAAAAATTTTAGTAAAAATTAGTGAAAAAAATTAATTATGACACTGTCTCACCAAAACATTAATTACTGCCAAACCACTGTACCCATAATTAAAATAAAACATATAACGTAATAAAACATAATAAAATAAAACAAATTAAATTCGAATAAAATTAAAACGGGGCCGTCACGCTGAATCGTTTTGTGGCCAATATCGGCCAATTGGGGCTCTAGGGGTCAAAGTGCCATCTCCTATCGGAGGTTGGGTTGAAATGTAGGTTGGGTTGAATGGGAAATAAATACCATGATTTCGTGATCAGCATGGTCATTTAGTACAGAATGACCCACTTTGTTCTTATTACACTTTCACTGTGGGCTTAGTGTTATCTTCGAATTGTATATTTTTACCTTTGGTTTTTTTTACTTTTGACCATTTTTATTTATATTTAGTTATATTTATATTTTTACTTTATTTCCATTATTAATTATACTATTCTTTTTACCCCGTTTATTTTTAATATTTTGACCGTTTGAATATTGTTTTATATTTTTTGATTTGTATTTTTCCTCTGGAAACGATAGCCCTGGAACGGGTATATCCTTTGATTTGTATTTTTTCCTAGCTCTGGAACGGGTATATCCCAATTGGGCGGCGCTCATCAAATATAGCTACGAAGAGTTCACTAAGTTAATGTTTTGCCATTGGTTATCGTTCACATTATGTAATCTTCCAAGCAGAATGCATTGGCATCACCAGAGCAGCACAGGCAGTTGCAGCCAAAGATGTCAGAGACATAAGCTTGAAATTTGTCCCTGACAGTGCCTCCGTGCTACAAGCGCTAGCAAAAAATACTATAACCTCTGTCCTTGTACTGGAATGCCACAATGCGCTTCAATCCATTGCAAGGTCAAATAGTGACCCTGCAATGGATTAAAGGGCACTGCGACTCACTGGGCAACGACGCGGCAGACGAACTGGCCAAAGGGGGATCAAAGGAAATAGTATATGGACCGGAACCCTTGCTGCCCATCCCCAGGCCCAAACAAAAACAAGGCTACGCAGGAACGCCGACGAAACCCACCTTAAAGAATGGAAAAAAAACGCAGGATGCAGGCAAACAAAGAACGCGGTTCCGGAAGCGTCTAAAAAACTTACCCGCAACCTCACCAGATTAAAAAGGGACAAAATCCGTAAAGTAATAGGTACTATGACATATTGAGATGTCAACCACAACGGGCGAACCCGTCACCGCAGGACGTTTTAACGATTCATCGTTCTATCGACCGTGCAGTGAGCGTAGAAGACTTTGGACATAACAAATCCGACGTCTAGCTATGCCACAACCCGTTAGAGACCAACGCCTTACCGCGAGTAGCCAGGTATGTCACCTGGCGGGCGGCACTCGCGCCCTAACTACCAATTGTGACCAGATTTCTCCGGTCTCTCGATTGGTTCCGAGTTCGAGGTCGCTTGCGCGGTCCTCTCCTTTACGAAGCGGTGAAACGGAGTGCACCGAATCTATCGCGGACCAAGGCGTCCTTTGCCCGACTCTGAACCGATATCGGATGGCCAATGGTCATTTCAAGAGCAGTTGCCGTAAGGTAGACAACTACCCCCGCTCTATAGGAAACAATACAGTTCCCAGACTCCCCCGATTGTTAGTCGGAGAGCACAATCAATTGGCTTGCGCCGCTCGGTGCGCAGACCGTCCAGGAGCGCCAGAGGATTGATTCCCAGGGGAGACTGGTTGACCAAGTGTCCTACCCAGGCTCGCACCCCATGCGTGGAGGCCATCGGATGGGTGTTGACCCGTGAGTGTGACCGACCCTGAAACAGAATGGGTCTTCGTGGCCAACTCAGCAAGGGCCCATTAGCTCCCATTAGTCATAGCAGGTACTATGACAGACCACTGTCCCCTAAACAAACACCTGTTTACCATAAGTGTGACAGACAGCCCTCTATGCAGAGGATGCATGGAGGAAGAAGAAACGCCACAGCATGTGCTCATGGAATGCAGGAGCGTGGCAGAGCAATGGGCAAGAATACTACAATCTCCAGCATCTGTCCCGGAGGCCTGTAGCAACACAAACAGGCTGCTAACCTTCTGGGACAGCCTGGGTTGGCTGGAGTTACATAAATAGGAACATGAGCCACGCACAACGGCCCAATCAAGAGGCCAAGTGCGGGAAATAGCCCAAGAAAACTAACTAATTACTAACTATGTAATGTAGCAATGAAAATAATGTATTAATAGTCACTATTAAATAAATAAATAAAATAAATAGTACTAACATCTTTCAAAGCATTAGATGATCATTTCGGTTACCCCGGGTTTATCTTTCCATCATTTAGGCAACTAGAGCTGTCAATTACAACGTGCAAACCCGTCACCTCAGGAAGTTTTAGCGATATTTATCTCCAATGAGGTGCGCGCAGAAGACTTCGGACGAAGAACAATTCACAGTCTAGCGCACTTGCCCGTCAGAGGCCAACGCCTTACGGCGAGGCACCGAAAAAGGTACCCAGCGGGCAGCCTCGCCCCCTGACTACCAGTTTGGAAGGATATCTCCGTCTGAAATTAACCTTCAGGATACCTTCTACCTCTTGACTGGTTACACGATCGAGGTCGCTTGCGCAGACCTCTCCCTTATGAAGCGGTGATACGGTGTCAACCGAATCTGTCGCGGACCACAGCATCCATTGCCGGCTTATTCACCTGGGATCGGGTGGCCGAATGGTCGTTTCAAGAGCAGTTGCCATAAGGTTAACAAACCACCCCCGCTCCATAGGAAACATTTAGGCATGAAGTTCTATTAAAACATATAATTATTATTTTGTGTGACTTACACATCATTTATTACAGACTTAAATATTTGATTCCGGGTACCGGCCACATTTCAGCAATCCAATTGATAAGAGTTACAATACAATAATGGTTGTATTATACAAAATATTACATTTCATTCAATACTAAAAGATTACTTTTTACACATCACTTAAATATAGTGCGTTCGATTAAAAAGCTAATTTATTAAAGACAGCTTGTAAAAACAGCTATTTTATTAAAGAAATACAATAAACGGAAGACCCTTAACAGATGGGTGGCCACGCAAGCTGATTGGGGTTTTTCGTATAATCCGTATTATATCTGCTTTTATTTATTCAATTATCGGCTCTATTTCTCCCTCCATTGCGGTAAAAGCCTGTCGTTGAAGCCTGCCATTACATAAGCCACCGTTATATGTTAGTATGCTTACACACATATCAAATTTTCGAGGGTTTCGAGGTTTGCGTTGAATGACTGGCTTCCGAAAGGTTAATCAATGCGTAAAATATATCACAATGTGCAACACTGCACCACGGCAGATAAACTGCTCGCGAACTGCTCCTAGACACTGTAAAGACCCCCACAGACTGCTGCACACGAAAATACACGCCCACGTTTGATACGGAAGCTAGGTGGCTCGATGTAGCGGTGCGGCCACACACTGCTAGCTGAACTACGCCAAGCAAATGTCCATTACGTCTCGACTGCCTTAGAGAGTACAAGTGTTTGAGTGCACGTCGTAAAGCGCTTACGACGGTTCGGGAGAGAGAAGGGCGGAAGCGGGTGAGCGGGGAGGAAACGTGGTTGCTGTGGCTACTAAACAAGTAGACAGCTTCGGTCAGGCGGTGCATCTTCACATGGCCCGCTATGCGTTAATATGTATGAAACGTAGCCGTGTGCAGCAGTCTGTGGTGGCTTTAGACACATGACTGTAAGGCATTTTTCATTCTTTATATAAAGTTGACCTGCTGTTTACATTTATCTACTGCGTGCAGAGTTTAAAAAACATAATTCAAAAACTAATTAAAACAGATTTCCGAAATATACCACGCAAAAAAGAACGCACTATAGTGCAGCTTCTATAATCACACAAGTCATGGGATTAAAAATATAGGTATTACTCACCTATTTTATATTTTATAGTATTGAGGTCTGAGACCTCCGAACCGGACTAACAAGGTTCTCAACACTTTATGCACCCGTAAGTGAATATCGCTAGACTTAATATTATAGTACGAGATGCTATCGAAGAGCTGTTGAAGCTGTGATTAAGACAGTATAACAGCCGCCGCATCGCTGACCGCTAAGATGATGCACTCCTCGCGGGGTTTCCGCCACAGCTGCACAATTGATAGCTATCCACCCTGATCACTGGGACAGAATTTACAGAACTTACTTCGCGAAAGTTAATTTTCAGATGTCAACCGAGTAAAACACAAACTCTCGAGTATGTTTGAGCAAGAAAACAATGTTTAGTCCCCAATTTCACATAATGATTCCCCTAAGCAGAGACTATGCCTATTTCCCAGGCCTGGGTTACCTAATTTACATTATTAAGTTTTTACATTATATAGTTCTAAAGCGTCAACAGTGCAATTCGGCACCGACCGACCATAATGCAGGCGGTACGACGACAATTTGAGTTCCTGTAGTAAATTAGTTTGGCAATTTTTAGCCGAGCAATTGTCCAAGCAATCTTTTATCTCCCTCTCGCTCCTAGGTCTTGCTCACACTCATTGTTTCGCTAAACGAGACTCATTAGTTTATTATTATTTTATCCATAGCAAATTGGCAATATGCAGACGCTGAACAGACTTACAGCACAATAAAAAAAGTTGGCCGTCCTGTTAGCATTCCCACAATAGCGAGCCTGCAAGAGGTACCCTTTTAAATACAGTAGGACCTCAATTATCACAGGTAATGTGGGTCGAGGGTACCTCGATTAATTGAAAAGTCAGATAACACGGACTCTGATGTAAATCGAGGGGGAAACATACAGAAAAGTTTAAAATGAACGAAAACGTAGTCAATAAGGTAATAGAATACATCTATTACATGTTTTAAAATAGTCAGTTAAAAATGTAATACATAAATTATAAAATACAGCAATGCATAATAAAATTGGAGCAGAGAGGTGACGTTGTATGGTAAAAACATGGCCTGGCTGTGGCCTTTTCGACCTCGGTGAACCTGGAAGTCGGTTAAACGGGGTTCGGACAACTGTATATAAAATGCCGTATTATTGTAGTGTAATGGATAATTAATGTACAATTAAGTTTTAAAATCGATTTAACAGTTGTATATTGCCAAATAGCTAAAAATACTGTTAAAATAAAGAAAATTGAGTCGTTAAAACGAAATAACAAGTGCGAGAGACAGTAGATAATGGTAAAAAACTATAAAACGCAATACAAATTTCATTCGAGAGCTCAGATTCACATCGGACAGCATTCGTGACGGACCATCAGCGCCTGAAGCGTTATAAAATGTAAATGTACATATTAGGGCCCAGAAGAGGCGCAGTCCTCGGTCAAACGGGGTTAAATCACGATTTTCTCGCACGATTTTCTCGCAGACGGTAAATTTGTGTTGTTATTTTAAGTGATCGAGCTCTCGGACATTATTTGTAGCGAGTAGAACGGCGGTGCAGAGCGGATAAGCTATTGCGTAGTCCCGGGTTGCGCGCGGCTCGGGAGGACGGCAGCATCTCAGCAATCCAGCGGCCGTTCTACGGTCCCAGTTGCAGACGGCCCCGGGGGCCCGGAGCGGCCGCGATTGCTTTATCGCGATACCGTTAAAATTGTAAAGACGTTCTCGTCGATGCACTATTCAACTTTAGTCATCGCCCACGTTTGGCATCGGACACCACTCGTTAAAACGCATTAAAAGAACCCTCACTTAAAACTATTCCATAGCATCTCGTTAGGGTCCACGACCACAAAAACGGACAATAATCACTAAACGCTAGGCAACGCGGTTTAAAGTTATATGTACAGTTGGCGCGGCGCGTTTCTTTCGGTCCCGATGCGCCGTTCACTTGCGGAACTGCAGAAACTGGCAGAGGAGCTCGTCGTTCCAGGGCTCTGCAGCTCGGGGCGGATGCTAGGGGGCGTCGTCCAGCAGCGGCCGCGAGCTCTGCAGCAGGGACTCGGCCCGCGTCGGCGGCTCCTCCGACGGCGCCGCTTCTTTAGTAACTGCAATCGAAAAGTAAAACAATTTTCTACTTCGGCTACTGACAGTTTTCGGAATCTGTTCAATCGAAACGCTCATATCATCGGTGGAAAGACGACAGGGCATATCTAATTTTTCAGTAATATGAATTGAGATTTTCCTGACAATATTTAAACAATACATGACTGAAGAATCTTAATTTGCCAATTTTTTTTTTTTTGAAGAAAGCCAAGGGCAAGAATGAAAATTTCATAGTGAAACAAAAACAAAAAGGCGTAACTGCGTTAAGCACTTTAGCAATGTTTACATTCCAAAATTAAAAGTATAATCTGTGCACTTAAATGTAGTTTTGTGAGCCTAATTCGAATTAGCCCTTTTGTTATGTCCAATTTGGCTGAAGGAAGCACCGCTTTGGCAACTCTTTCTTCAACTTTTTGATAATGACTAAAATGCCGAGATAATGTCTAAACTCATTAGCAAATCGCTGTTGTAAATTCTCAAATTTGTCATACCTATGTAAACAAACATCCCCAAAAGCTTCTTTTTTTATGGTCGGTGTCATCCATTCTTCGGCAGTACGGCTCGTAAGGAAGTTCTTGAAAATATCGGACAGGGGTGTTATTCTGTCAGTGGGGCGCGAGAGAGAACTCGAGTAAGCCGACAATCGCTCCCGCTGGATGTTTATTTTGTTTTTATGACTATAAAATTAGGTTAGACAGTATAGACATCGGCCATCCGATCCTGGGTGAACAGCCGGGCAAAGGACGCTGTGGTCCGCGATAGATTCGGTATACACCGTTTCACCGCTTCGTAAGGGAGAGGACCGCGCAAGCGAACTCAAACTCGGAACCAATCGAGAGACCGGAGTAATATGGTCATAATTGGAAATAAGTGCGCGAGTGTCGGCCCGCCAGGTAACATCCCTGACTATCTCGCGGTTACGGCGTTGGCCTCTTACGGGCTTGTGACGTAGCTAGATGGTGGACTGCTTTTGTCCCAAGTCTTCTACGTTCACTCCAGGGAGATAGAACGACTAATCATTAAAACTTCCTGAGGTGACGGGCTCGCCCGTTGTAGTCGACAACCCAAGTTATAGAATTAGGTATTTAGAGCTGTCTATAAGGGTGTGGATACCAGCTCGAGCAAACACTAAACATAGGCAAAAATATGCAATTTTGAAATCAACGTTGCAAACTTCAGATAGTACGGTGCGGTTATTTTAATCTCACCCCCGAGCCGCTAGGCATCAGGGCTGAATGCCCCCTTCCTAGTCTGCCACTGACAAGGTTGAATAACATTTTTATGTAATTCTACTGAGTTACTAATACTCGAGGTAGCGACCGTCGACCCTCTTAGGCGAGCGTTTGACTTCAGAACTACTCGGCCATTACTCAACGACACCATTAGCCAGGAACAGAAAATTAAGTTATATACCAGTGTCCATGGGCAGCATATCTTCCAAAGACGGCAGAGGAGACTCCGGGAGTGGCTCCACTCTGCTGGGCTGCGGTTTGGGCTGTGCGGCTGCGGCAGCGGCGGCGGCGCTTCTAGCCGCTGCCAGTTTCATCTCGTGCGCTTGAAACGCCTTCTTGTAGCCCTGTTTGATCACCATCTGACCACCCTGCAAAAAAAAAAACAAAATATTTTTCATTCATTTTTACACGACTGCCCAAAAAAAAGTAAAGGGTCGTTTTGTTATAACAGCAGCAGTATGTTGCCTAATTGCAGAAACACAACAGTCGGCAACTCACAGCACTTCAATTTACCCTGAACGCTGGCTCGCTGGGTTCTACAAACTTGGCATGGTAAAATTCGTATGTCTGTTTTACAGATACTGAATCGCTCAAGGGTCCTTTTGATTGGTTACCTTAATTTCGAGAAGTCCCTTCTTGGTCATAGCATCCACCTCCGCCTTTGTCATCACCACCTTTTGAACCTTCACCACTCTGTCGCCGATTTTCATTTCGCTGATCTGCCCAGCGTTGACAGCCTTCAGAGCCTCTGTTGATAACACAAAAAAAAAAAAACAATTAATACTAATTCTCTTTTCTCTCATATACGGAGTTATTTGTTTAATCGCGAGCTTCTCCGTTGTTGTTAGCAGTTCTTGAAAATACACATTTACATTAACCCTTCCTATACGAGTTAACCATTTTTGGTTAGACGCTTACAAACGCTAAGATTTGAGCTAATCAATTTTGGTTAGGGCGCTCCGCGCTGCGTAAAATGCGATTTATTACTCGAATTGCGATCCTATCCGCGTATAAAGTATGCGATATCGAAAAAGTCGAACGGTCGAACTCTAGTCGACGACTGTTAGTCGATAAATTATTTTTAATAATCAGTTTCGCGTCGTCGCCCGGGCGCGGCACCCGCGAGCCGCCGTCCGGCCGAGTCGCCAAGCCGCCAACGACCGAAGTGTCTGTGATTTTGTGATTTTCGTGTTATTATTGTGCTATTTCCTGCAAAACCGTAAGTGATTTGCATTCTAGGAAGATTTCCGAAAGAGAATTTCTAATTTGGGACAGCTCATCTGCTTTTTTTCACGATTTATCGTGTAAAATAGTCTGACGTTAGCTTTGCAAAAAATGTTCGTTTCTTTTCCCGAATTATGACGAAAAATCGCGAATTATGACGTAATATTCGTTTAATTCGCTTATGAAACAGCTATTATTTGATTTACATCGTATATAATCACAAAATTGGCTATATTTTGCTCAATTCAACTTGATTTCTAATTTGACATCAGACATCGGACATTCGGAGAATACATCGATTTTTTCTTGGCTGAGTAACTAAATGTTTTTATATGCAAATAAGTAAAACAAAATATAAGTTTTGGTAAAGTATTTAATAAAGAACATAACTGTATTTACAATTTTTGCATATTTTACGTATTTTGTGATAAAAACATCGAAATTATTTGAAAAGGCGACTTTTTTTCAGTTCGCCAACTTTGTAATATTTATTCATTATTATCTTAATTGTTTTACGAGATAATCTTACAATGTTTTATATTTCAAATTTCAATGCGATCATTTTACAGTTATTCTTTTTATGATCCGTATAGTGGTTTACAAGTTATAGTCGTTTTAGTCAAGTTCATTTACTTGCGCCGAATTTACAAGCGAAAATGTCGCCGGGGTAAGTGACAGCTGAATTTTTACTTCGCGATTGGAAGGGTTAACTGTTGTTCAGAGAGCAAGAAGCTGTAATAGATAACATTGATACAGGACCTCAAAATCGAACATACTGCATTTTTTTTTTACATTTTACGATTGCATACACGAAAATATCAAAGCAATAATAAAAGACAAATGAATAACTGATTTTGAAAATGTAGCACGCCTTGAATTAAAATTTCATTGAATTTGGATTTTCAGCTACAACCAAAGTTAATTGTAATACAGAATAACCAAAGTAATACAGAATAAACAGCAATTTTGAAAAGGCTCTAAAAAAAAGACTGATTTTTTTTAAATCTCTCAAGTCTCACATATAGAGTGACGATATATATTTTTCGTACAAAATGTTTGTTCTTGAATTTCCTTTATAGATTATTAATTCCTTCATGGTAGGGGTTGAGTGGGGTAATTCCGATCAGCGGGTTATTCTGATCAGGACATTATCTCCAAAACTGTGTACACTGACAACACTCGCCATGGCGTGTCATCTAGCTGTCAACGTCAAACAGACAGAAATCTTTTCTTTGGGAGATCGAATGTTCGAGTGAGTGAAATTCAGCTTTTTGTGTTTTCAGTGTATTTCTTCTAAAAAAGTGACGTCAATGACAATCAAAAACTTGGTGTTTTCTTTAACCCGCACAGCACGTAACATCCGATTCGGGACATTTATGTCGGCCGCCTAAAGCACGTAACATCCGATACCGGACAAAGCGCTCGCCGCTGCGAAAAATGCAATTTACGATTCGAAACTTCGTACTAATATGCTTTCTGAGCGCGCAACGATATGGCCAAAATATCTTTAATTCAAGATTTCTGTGTGGCAATATCGAACGGCGATTTAAAAAGTGAGCATAGACGTCAAAACGGCAGTGTCCATCGGCCACCGCCGCGGCCGCGTATAGTTCCGCGAAATGGTTGATAAAAACAGTGTTTTGTGCAGTGTTTTGTGCCATTTACTGGAGAACAGTGAGTAATTTGCATTTTTAAGTAGTTTAGGCATGAGGATTAGTCAATTGAGATAGTCCATTTGATGTTTTTCATGAATTTTTAAAGAAAACACTTCGGCGACAACAAACGGCTCGCGAAAAAATGGTTGTTATTATTTTGTAATGTTTATGAAATATCCCGATATATTGCGAAATATGACGTAATGTCGCTTTAATTTACTAACAAAATAAGTTTTACATTTACATCCTAAGTTATCACATAATTAGGCGTATTTTAAAAATTATATCTTGTTTTGTAAAATGAATCGCGCAAAGAAACTTGTTTAGATAATTACTATGAGAGAATAAAGTGCGATTTTCCATAGTTTTTCGATGAAATGTGACTCTTTGGAGTATAGTAATTAGTTATTAGACATATAATAAGTCTATGATAAGACAATATAATTGAAAAAATGTAACGAATTTTATATTATGAGCATTCAAAGTTTATTATTAAGTTCGGACGCGGAAACTCTCAAAACTTTAGATTTTTCTATAATATCAGACAAAGCTCAAAGTTCTGGTGTGATTTCTAAGAAGTGTGATGTAGTAATAAAGTTATTTTGAAAGAATTTCATATAAAAAAAATACCATAAGTAGTCACAAATTAAAAATTTAAAAAATTTTTTTTTTACGAGAATACATAAAAATTTTCTTGGCTGAATAAATAAATATTTTTGTATGCAAATAAGTAAAAAAAAAATATCGTTTTGGTAAAGCATTTAATAAAGAACATAACTGTATTTACAATTTTTGCATATTTTACGTATTTTGTGACAAAAAAATCGAAATGATTTTATAGGCGAGTTTTTTCAGTTTGCCAATTTTGTAATATTTATACATTATTATCTTAATTGTTTTACGAGATAAGGTTATAATGTTTTATATGTCAAATTTCAATGCGATCATTTTTCTCTTTATCTTTTTTAAATCCGTTTAGTGGTTTATAAGTTATGATCGTTTTTCTCAAGGCCGTTGACTCGCGTCGATTTTTTGCCCGAATATGTCGCGCGCAAAAGTGATAGGTGAGTTTTTACTTCGCAACAGGAGGGGTTAAATAACTGAATGCGCATTACCATCAATTGCTAGTTTGGTATTTAGCCTTTGTATCGAGATGCTCATGCCGTTAAATAACCTAACCTTTAAATTCAAACCTTGTTTTTTTTTTTTAATACATACCTCCGTGCAATTCCGACTGGTCGGAATTGCACTGATCGGAATTGTCTACTGATCGGAATCAGTATTACGAAAATGCCTTGAAATAGACAACTCGTGACAGAGAAGGGGTCCTGAGACGCAAATGCATTGGCTGCAGCTAAAAAGCTGTAGAAGAAAGGCAAAAATCTATCCGAGCAGCGGCTAGAGAATTTTATATCCCCTATGGAACATTGCACGATTACTTGAAGTCAGAAAACAATCAAAGCTTGCCCTTGGACGACGTCCTACTTTTACTAAAGCTCAGGAAAAGGAAATGGCTGATCGCATTCAACTTATTACCACCACAAAGAAGAAAACTGGCACAGTCAAAAGGAAAATTCTACAAAGTTCTTCCTCTTCAGGAAATTTGCGATGATGACGATTGTGACGACATAGTACTAGAAATCAATACAGACAATGAAGACGGCTGCATCATCTGTGGAGACACGGGGCGTGACAAGGAACTTTAGTACAGGTGCATTTTATGTGCTGGAGTTTTATATAAGGCACGGTGAAAAAGTATATTTGCGATTTCTGTGTAGTTAAATAGATTTGTAGTGACTTATTTTATAAAGCAACTAGGTACAAAGTAAATAATCGTATGTGTTAAATATAAATAACCCCTTTACTTATTTTGTGTATTTTTTTGTTTGGTAAACCTGTACCTACGTTGGGAGAAAATAAAGCTTTCTGTGTAAAAGTTCTTTTATTTGATGTTTTCTGTTCAATACGTATATGTTTTATATTTTGGAGAACCTGGTCGGAATTGCCCAAAAGGCTGATCGGAATTAACCCGACTGATGTGAGCCGTCCATCATTGGATGCAAGCCTAACTACGTCGGAATGAGAGCCGTCCAATAATGGATGCAACACTTACCGTTTGCGAAAAAAATCATTAAAACTCTAAAAACGGTTATTTCTGCTTCCGAGAGCGTTACATAATGGGGCAATGCCCATCTCTATTCGAACGTTTCGTTCGATGAGCGTTCGGTCATGCAGTTTATTTACTATGGATCAGTAAATTGCCGAGTTTGCCGTCGGGCGGACGCCATGCGTGCGTCCCGTACTTGTTCCGCTGTGTAGTGAACATAAATGTGTTTTAGTGCGTGTTATACTTCAAAAACGTGAGTAATTTGCATTTAAAAAGAGTTTATGAATGAGCATTTGTCATTTGAGATTGTCCATTTGCTGTTTTTCGTGTATTTTTAAGCATATTGCTTCGGCGAAAACATATGTGTCAGAATACGGGGCCGCAATTCGTTCTGTAATTTTTATGAAATCTCCCAAAATATCGCGAAATATGATGTAATATTGTTTCAATTCGCTGATAAAATAGTTATTCTTTCATTTACATCGTAAGTAATTACATAGTAAGCCATATTTTTTTCATTACGAGTAGTTTCATAAAATGCGGTCGCACTTTGGAGTTTGTTTTGACAATTAATATGAAAGTATTACAATATTTTGAGTGCGATTTTCTATTGTTTTTCTATGAAATGTGACTCTTTGGAGTATAATAATTAGTTACTGGACATATAATAAGACATATTATTCGAAAATCCTTAACCATTTTTATATTATCAAAGTTTCCGTCAAAGTTACCAAGTTTACATCGCTAACTCACAAAAGATTAGATTTTTCTGTAATATCAGACAAAGCTGAAAGTTCTGGTGTGATTTTCTAAGAAGTGTGATGTAGTGGTAAAGTTATTTTAAAAGAAATTCATATAAAAAAAGACCCTAAGTAGTCACAAATATAAAATATTTTTTTTTTTTTACGAGAATACATCAAATTTTTCTTGGCTGAATTGCTAAATATTTTTGTATGCAAATAAGTAAAACAAAATAATAGTTTTGGTAAAGCATTTAATAAAGAACATAACTGTATTTACAATTTTTGTTCATTTTCCGCATTTTGTGATAAAAACATCGAAATGATTTTATAGGAGAGTTCATTATTATCTTAATTGTTTTACGAGATAAGGTTATAATGTTTTATATTTCAAATTTCAATGCGATCATTTGAAAGTTATTCTTTTTACGATCCGTATAGTAGTTTAAAAGTCATGGTCGTTTTTCTCAAGGCCGCGAAACTGTTCCGCGCAGAAGTGACTGCTAAATTTTTACTTCGCGAGGGTAAACTTTTACTTCGCGAGGGTTTGGGTTAATACTCTGTATATATATCGTCGCTCTATATGTGAGACCTCATACATACCAACAAGCAAAATTTTCAGGGCATGGAAAAAACTGAATAAGTTTGTTCATGAGATGTTTTTTTAGTTGGTTAAATGGGACAAAAATAAAATATACATACAGGGTGGCGGCGCAAACCCTACCAGAAGATGTTGTAATTTTTGCAAATGGCGTCGTACGTAAATCATATTTGACATTTATGAACTAGACAGCTGCAGAATACAAACTGACAAGCTATGGAGCGCTATACTCCGAAAAAGCGTGGAATAATTGTGTCGATAATTTTTACTAATAATCGGTCGGTGGTGTTAACGCAGCGTGAATTTCGACGTCGATTTCATAATCGTGTCGTGATTTTATTACAACCGGCATTGGATGATCGGGGCTTGGTGAACGTGTGGTTTCAACAAGACGGTTCAACCGCACACACAGCCTGAGCCACAGTGGATATTGTGAAGGAAGCGTTTCCTGGTCGCGTAATCTTCCGTTTTGGCGATTTGGCATGGCCAGCAAGATCGCCCAGACTCCTTTCTTTGGGGCTACTTGAAGTCGCGGGTTTATGACAACAAGCCTTAGACAATCGCAGCCCTTAAGGAGAATATTCGATAGGAATGCGAACAGTTATAACCGAAAATCTTGCGGAGTCATGGAAAATGCGACAAAACGGGCACAAATGTGTATCAACACTGGTGGCAGCCACTTGACGGAAACTCATCTTTTCCACTTAACAGAAAAAAATGTAAAGGTCCAAATAAAGATTTCCATCACACAAAATCATTTGTTTTTATTTAGTAAAAAAGTTATTCAAAAACAAAATTGGATGATTAATTTTGCGCCATCTTGTATATTAGTTTACTGTAATAACAATTAAAACCGTCAAAGAGGTAAAAATGAATCACTACTAAGCATGTAGGAGGTATCACCGAGAGACAGTTATACAGACTTCAGTTTTGACGGGGGGGACATTCATTGAATTAACCATCAGGATGCCTCCTTCCTCCCGACTGGTTCGGGTTCGAGGTCGCTCTCGCGATCCTCTCCCTTACGTAGCGGTGATACGGTGTCTACCGAATCTATTGCGGACCACGGCAATATCTGGTAAGTAACCCAACCCGGTATCCCCCCACCATTATCTGCATAGTAACAGCAGCAGTTTGTCGCCTACCCGCAGAACAACGGATGATAAATGACAGCATCAGTCTACCCTGTAAAAAAGTGATTGCAACATTGCCAAAACATCAGGTGCTACAAAACTTATGCGGTAAATCCGATTTTGTCATATTTATAATATATTCTCTTTCTTCTGTATCGTAATCTTGATTGCCACAATAAATCGTAATCTTGATTGCCACAATATTATCTTTTCCTACCACCTTGATTGACTGTCAGACATTGTTAGATGACGGACAATAAGTCGTTTCAGATTATAAATAAAGAAATTTCATTCATTCATTGAATAACCAAATTATGCATCATAAAAGGAACAGAAACATTTCTATTTATTATATAATGATGATATGATAATGATGACAGTAGGTTACTGTTGTGTTACCTTTGGGCAAAGAAGCAGTGGTGGCTCTTTTTGCCATATGCGGAGGTAGAGGCAGCGGCTTAACTCCAGGAGGAAGTGACTTGATGACCGAAGCAGGCACCTGGAGAGAAAATTCACATATTGGGTTTCAAAGAAAATTCACATATTATTACCTATTTAGTATTACTTGTCTATAGTTCTAATATTATTTTGGTGTAGTGAGAATTTCATTTTAACTTGATTTGATTAAAAAATATATATTTTTAGTTTGGAATTTAACTTGATTTGATTCAATTTTTTTATTTTTAGTATGTATATTTTAATCATTTGTATTGGTGTTCTCCTTAGAACAGGCTCTGCCTAGTTAGGAGCAACACAATCAATGTTAAGTGCTAACAGTGTAAATTTTTTTGTGGAGCAAAAAAAAAAAAAAAAAAAAAGGCTTCAAGCTTTCTCTTTCTATCCTATACACATAATAATATTGAGAACACTGTCACATCTATGTTTTATTGAAATGTGTTTAAAATAAAAGATCCCCTTAATCCAGGCTCATGTAATTTATTTAGGAATTAGAGCATATAAAACCCTATACAATAGTTTGTGGACTAGTTGGATAAATTTATTTTTATAAAAAAAAGGGAAAATCAATACTTGACTATCTATTACAATTCTTTTTTTCATCCATAATTATTTCAATTTGATTATTTCACTATTTACTACAATTGCTAATTATTATTTACCCTTTTCACTTGTTATGCTATTTATTTTACTATGTGTTTTATGATGGGTATTTTACAAATATTATTTGCTGACTGACTTAGACTGACAGATGCATTGCCATATCAATAACCTGGTTTTTAGATTAATGATTAATTCGTACATATCTTGTTTAACACCTTGTAAAGACTACGCTTTACATAAAATGTCCAAAATAAGGACCGGACATTTTTTTGGGCATTAACAATTAATATCGCAGCTGGCAAGCCACATCTCTTATCGGCCGCTGATAATTTGAAACGGCAAACCGCTTTTTACCCCCATTCACCTCTCTTCTTCTCTGGACGACGGACGAGTACGCACGTCGGCGGGGCCGGCCTGGCCCGGTCCCGCCATAATCAAAAAACCGTTGAAAGAATAAAGTCGTTGATCGCGTAGAAAGCAAAATAAATTCATAAGTGAAACCAGCCAAGCAGCCCGGCGGACATCGCTCAAGGATATCTCTGGCAAGTCCCGTTCAATTCAGTGTATTTTCCAGTAAAATTCTTACCGCGCGATCTTACATCGCGTCGGTACCCCTTTTTGGGTTTTGAAGGGCAACCGTCCCGTTCTGAATCTCCGAGCCGTTGTCGACACGTAGACTCAAGTCTCTAAAGGATACTTAAATCTTCATAATTTAAAGTAGGATAACGTACTACGGCTGGGGGAAGTGAATAATAGGAAAATTCCCACGATTTAAATAATCGCGAAACACGTATGCCTTCAGCCTTGATACCAGGTCGGCGAAGCTAGGTCGTTGTCCCCCATTTTAACACACCATTAGAGGAACCCCGATGTTCATGGTACCTGAGGGATAATTAAAATACCCGCGAAATCGCGGCCATACCAATCCATCCAATTTTCCTGAAATTCCACGTCCCCTCGCTCGCATACTTCTTCATTTTGAATATATGAATTCTCACATTTAAAACACCAGGGTTATCCCTCTCATTTAAAATATAAGTTCGAATATGATAACTGATTTAAGACTTTGTAAGAATAAACTTACGGCCGGATTTCCACACTGTCCTTCACTGCGAGAATGATTGGACAACAATTGGTGACTTTTGCATTCCGCCTCCAATGCACTGGAAGGTAATGCTCTATGACTGGACGCCAGAGATGCTGAAATTTTATTTGAATGCCTTTCAGCATACACTTCCAGACCCCAGTAACCTCGCTCGTTGGAGCTTTGCCGAGGATAGTTCTTGTCCCCTCTGTAGCAATACCCCTTGCACAGCTAGGCACATTCTAGCTGGCTGCAAGGTGGCCTTAGATCAAGGACGGTACACTTACTGCCATGACAAAGTTCTCGCTGTTATTCGCGAGGTAATTAGTCTCTCAGTGGCTCGTGCCAACAAGGGTTTGACAGTATCCTCCAAACCCCCAATACAGTTTGTGCGGGATGGCTCTAAAGGCAAAAAACATTTAACTACAAAACCTTTCTCAATAATCGAGAAAGCTACAGATTGGATTCTGGAGGTTGATTCGGTCTCTAAGCAGTATAAATTCCCTGAAAGTCTCGGATGCACAGCCCTCCGTCCAGATATAACTCTTTACTCTCTATCTCGGAAGGTGGCTCTTATCGTAGAATTAACTGTTCCATGGGAATCAAATATCCCAAAAGACCACGAGTACAAATTAAATAAATACCATGATCTTGCAAATGCCGTAACCCGGAACGGCTTCACTGTTCACCTTCACGCGGTGGAAGTTGGCGCTCGTGGCCTGCCAGCTAAATCTCTATTTCACCTCTTTAAAGATCTTGGCCTTTCCAGAAAAATAATCAACTCTTTCTTAGAAAAATTATCTAAAACTGCGATTTGCGCATCTCAAATTCTATGGCTTCGAAGGGGGAGTGAATGGGTGGCAAGGTGAACGCTCACATGTGGCAAGACAGCTGTCCTAAACCTACCACAGCCGGTTCGTAAGTCCGGAATCCACTGCTCACCCCCCAGAAGTGTAAAAAAAATAGTATTATGATGGGCCCGACTCCGGTCGGTGAATTCCATGGCAGCTCCGTTTGTATTTATTTATATCTTTCGAATAAATACTGTACGGTCTTTAATCAGAATATTCTCTTTTCATTTCTGGAGGGTTTTTAAGGTAACAACCCGGAATACCCACAGGGATCCCGGCGAAAGGCAATTCTGCAATCGATACCGATAAAGGTCGTAATGCATCAGATGCTCTATATAATATCAAGTACTCATTTCTATTAAAGAGACGACATTTAATTCACTCTAATTCCCATTAGCCTTTGATTAATATTAGATTCTTGGAGATAGACCCTGCGGGAATCATTTTAAAAGTACATTATCATTTCGAGACACCTGATACGTCCGTCATTAATTAAATTGTTCCGAAACTTAGATTGCTTCAATTAAATTATCGTAATTAAATTATTTCAATTAAATTATTCCAAAATCTAAAACTTAATAATTCTTCATTGAACCACGACTTAACTTCTCCCATAAACTAGACTTTCCCGTAAACTCAAGGTCGGCTGCCTGCGACGCAGGTACTCTCGCGTTAACAGGCGGATAGGCTAGTTTCACCACCCCTGAGGGCTGTTAGCTACCGGCACTACCTATCCGTACTGCTTCCCAGTGGTAGGACCTCCTAGCCGTCGGGAGTCCTTACATGCAGTTTTGAGTGAACCGAACCAAGTAGTGAATACGGAACTGGCGCCCAGGTCGTTCTGACACTCATAAAATGAAAACCCTCACCTTTTTGTTCGCGTATTCATGAAATTCATTCTTAATTCGAAAATTCTCATCAACATTAGCTTCCCAAATATTCGGCACTCATTACAACCTTAAGTTAATTCTTAAATATTATTAGATATATTATTTTTAAGTTATGTAGTTTGAAGTATGCACAAGCCATTGTTTACTTGGTACGCTTGCCTAGTACAGGCCTGGGCTTAGTTAGGCGGCGTTGATCTGAAGAAGGACTGGGCTGCGGTACTCTCTTTTTTTGACTACTATTTACAACGGAGCCTCTAATGATAATGTTATAATGTACCGTAGTTAAAAAAATGCGCATTTTTTTAAATAAATAAATTAATAAATAGCTTCCGAAAGATTGGAACCCTGGAATTAAATTATACCCAATTTGTAACACGCAATTATGATTGTAATCAGTCAAATCAAATCACTGATGTGCAGTCAATTCCTACAATAGGCTGTTCCAATCGTCCACAACTTTTGCGTTAACAAATTTGAGTGTGGTTCCATTCAGCGTGTAGGTATTTTTAGGATTGTGTTTCCCGATATAAAGGACTGTACACTTTCTGGCATTCAGATTTAGTAGCTAATTCATCGGTCCATCTCATGATTCTATCGAGGTCATTCTGAATTTGACCTGGTTGAAATTTTGGGTCTCCGAAGAATTTAGTCGGTGGCGATATATTGGCAATGGGATACGGTCATGAAGGTCTGTAATATACAGATTGGATTCTGGAGGTTGATTCGGTCTCTAAGCAGTATAAATTCCCTGAAAGTCTCGGATGCACAGCCCTCCGTCCAGATATAACTCTTTACTCTCTATCTCGGAAGGTGGCTCTTATCGTAGAATTAACTGTTCCATGGGAATCAAATATCCCAAAAGACCACGAGTACAAATTAAATAAATACCATGATCTTGCAAATGCCGTAACCCGGAACGGCTTCACTGTTCACCTTCACGCGGTGGAAGTTGGCGCTCGTGGCCTGCCAGCTAAATCTCTATTTCACCTCTTTAAAGATCTTGGCCTTTCCAGAAAAATAATCAACTCTTTCTTAGAAAAATTATCTAAAACTGCGATTTGCGCATCTCAAATTCTATGGCTTCGAAGGGGGAGTGAATGGGTGGCAAGGTGAACGCTCACATGTGGCAAGACAGCTGTCCTAAACCTACCACAGCCGGTTCGTAAGTCCGGAATCCACTGCTCACCCCCCAGAAGTGTAAAAAATAGTATTATGATGGGCCCGACTCCGGTCGGTGAATTCCATGGCAGCTCCGTTTGTATTTATTTATATATAATGAACAAAACCGGACCCAGGACGCAGCCCTGGGGTGAAATGAACCCCAACTGAGCACCCTTCACTCGGCTGATAAGTCATCACCGATTCGGACCCGTAGCATCCAGTTTGATACAAATCTTTTCATCCATGCAAGCTTAGCCAACAGCCTTGCGATTGCTACTCAGTCTTCCCACTTTTTCGAAGTCAAGGAATAACATGTCAATATTGTTATGGTTGTTGAATTTCATGATCCAGAGTTCTATACAAAGAAGGAGGTTAGACATGGTAGACCTTTAGGTAACAAATCCTTGCTGCTCTTTTGTCACTATATCTATTTAAAGATGCAAATTTCGTTTACAAATGTTTACTCCGTTTACAGTCCACGCGCTAGCTCTGAAGAATCGGGGGCTGGGAAAGCGGCCGAATTACGCCGCCCCGACCGTCGCCTCATACCCCGCACTCTCCCAGTACTAGTACTGGGAGAGCGAAGGGTGTGGAGCGACGGTCGGAGGCGGCGTAATCCGCCCTCTTTGCCAGCTCCCGATTCCTCGGAGCTCGCGCGCGGACTGTAGCTTGACTCCACTGTCAGATTTATGTAGCGCTTCCTCAAAGACAAACTTAGAGTGAAGATTAAAAAGCAGTGATGATATTATGAAACCTTGGTTGACTGCACAATTAATATTAATAAACTAATACAAAAATTATACCTTCATTAATGTTTGTCCCGAAGGTGAGAGCATTGTCTCCGATTGACTCTTAGGTGGCAATGTAGTTATTTGAGGTCTTTGCTGAAATTGAAAAAATAATTAACAATGTTAGAAAAGTGGGATTATTTTACAGTGATAGATAGACAAGTGCCAATGGAAAGTAGAGTTCCAGCAAGTCGGAATAATGCCATCACTACATTAATCCATAAGAAAAATGATGGCCCGGTGGCATAGTGGCTAGGTTGCCTGATCATACTGTTAGGGCCTAGTTTTATTCTAAACAAACTTTAATTTAAATAGTCTAAATAATCAATCAATCAAATTTGTCATCGCGCAGTAGACGCGATACATCGAACATCTTACCGTATATAGGCGACAAGTCGCGCACGTCCCTAATGAATTTTAAATCGAGTAAGGTAGAATATTTTTATATAGAGAAGAGAAATCTTCCTTTTTTTTTTTTTTGGCTGGCAACCACCGAGGAGGACGGTCGACAAGAGACCGGCCGCTCCGCCCTTGGCGGGCGCGGCCGGCTACCGCCCAATTAATTATTCATTTTGTGCCATCAGTCGTCAGTCGACACAGTCTAGAGCTAAATTTTGTGAACTCTAAAATCTATAACTAAACTCAGTTCAACATCCGGGCAGGACCTCAGCGGATTCCATACCTTATACAGGCAAGTCTTCTATCTGTAACCATTAGCTTCCCCTCATAAAGTCAGATTTTAAAAATAATAAATTTAAATTAAAAGATTGTTTTAAAGCCAAATCCCCGTAAATTACCGTTGCCATATCTTCGTTGGCGAATAAATTAGAGTCATATAAATCAAATTTATTAAATTGAGTACGTCGAAATAGAGGTAGGTAGTGCGTGGGATGTGCTATAATTCCCGGTGTCTAAGCATCGCATTCCGTCTTCTCGCCTCAATCGATTTCTCTAGTACCATCTAAATATTGAATCCAAAATAATAATTTAAAATTTAAAATCGTATCCGGGGAGCAGGCGCTAAAAAATCTAGAAGCAACCTTCCAATAACTCCCGCGGGTAGCAGTGTCTTCCTTCTCTATTCCAGAACCCAAAGTACCTGTCCAAAATCCCACTTCGCCGAATTAAGCCCTGAAAATTGAAAGGCTGTAACGTTCAGTTTTCCACGAATCTAATTTTAGAATTTTGTTAATTCCAACTACTCGGATTCGCCATATGCTATGGCCTAGCTTTCATTTATTATAATTAAAATAAAATATGTTACTCTGTCAAATAAACCTTTCATTTTGGTTAATTAATCATTATTTAGCGAATTAAAGAAATCGAGACGGTACCTAAAAATACCGCCGGGTCAGAGCGAGCAACAGTCTCGTAGGTACCCGACTAGCACTGGACAGGGTAATGTTTCAGGGCAAGGAATAAATAAAGAATAATTTTATAAAAGAAACTTTGAAATTATATATTTTAATTTTATCATTTAGCGGAGAAAAGAACCGCAGTACATTATTTAATTATAGCAGCATCTGCTGGTTTAGAGCGTACCTAGATTCAAATAGTATTCTCGTTTTTTAAAATATAATTATCTAGCAATTATTTCCAATAAATTCATTAGACGATTTAGCCATTGATTTATGTAAGAGCGCGGACCGGGACCGGGGCCGAGCGCTCCAAGCGGGCGCGATCGACGCGCGCCGGCGCAGTACCTCGTCGGTACACCGATAGAGGGCGCGGTGAGTAAATCATAATATTCGATCTCGTCGCCGCAGCGCACTAAACTTGATATCGCTTCTTCTTCTTCTTTTACTCCTCTCCCTACTTATATCGAAATTCCTTCGCTACATAACAAATCTGGCGTCCACCGCGTGGCGATTTTTTTTAAAAAATAAACTACAGTATTTTCCCACCGCGACCCGCCCATATCATCCTTTATATAATTTTTTTTTACAAATTCATTTGAAACCATAACAGATTTGGCCGCCCAACGGGGGCGAATTTTTTAAAAAAAACGTATATAGATTTTTTTTTTAGGATTCAAAACTTTTTTCAGTACGCCTTTATTATAACAATATTACAACTTTATTTTCTTTTTGTATCTTCTCTATTATCGTCCGACATATACGACACCATAAATTTCCCACCCAACCCGCCCAAAAATTTTTCTTTTTATTATTTTTATATTTTTCTTTTATTGTTTCTATACACAGCGTACCTACTGCCAATTTATTTTACAGGTTGTTACAAAACTAACACAATATTTTCTTTCATGCTTTATAAAGTGCTTTACATTTTAAATTTTTTAAAATAATATACTACATGTACAATAGCCTTTCAGCCTAAGCGTAAGTAATAACCAAGGTATCTTGGGGATTTGACTTCGGAATCAGCAACGGATTACGTGAGATTTTGCTTCTGCGGCGACACGTTGGACACAGATCTAGTTATACAGTTACAACAAACGAACCTTAAGACGTTTATGCAAAAAAAAAAATATCCGCAATTAATACTACTATTCACACTGATAATAAATACTTAGCAAACTTTCACAACCCTACAGAGTGTTACAATTTTTTTTTTATTTATTTTTTTCATTTTTATTTTTATTTTTTTTTTGTTTTCATTTAACTTCATCAATTTTTTTTCATTTCCTTCCCATGTGCCTTATTGCATATGGGACGTTAACTTAATAAATCCATAATACACTAATACAATATTACATCAATACACACTCACCTACATCTACACACTAGGATCAACACCTCCACGTTTAAATAAATACGATTAACTTTCTTACACACTCCATCATCCGCTGTTTACAAATATTTAAAAGAGACAAAAACGCCAAAATAATACTCGATACCCCACACGAATTCGCAAAGGGATTAGAGTCATTAGCGGACGCCTATGACATAGTGCAGGAAAGAATGTTAGAGTCCTTTCAGAAATAGCTCTTCGAGATACAACCTTAGAAGGAAACACGTCGAATTTAAAACAGGAGATTGGGTCTGGGCCAAAAACCATACATTGTCAAGAAAAGCAGATTTCTTTTGTAGCAAACTCAGCCCTAGGTACATAAAGTGCAAAGTCATTGCGAAAAAGTCCCCAGTCGCCTACGAGTTAGCTGACGAGAACGGAAAACCGCGGGGTCTTTTTCATATTAAGGACATTGCGAGTAACTAATACCCTATAACAACATATGGTCTAGCGTGGCGTCGCCGAGGTGAAGTCGAACGCGTCATCACGGTTTCCATCGTGAAACTGCGGATTCCGGGTATAAATCGCACAAGGTACACAAAAAGGTATTAACTATTGCGTCTATAAGGCATAAAATAAGCTATTCAACAGAAAAAACAAAGATTCAAAATTATAATTCCCTTTGATATAGGACAAACAAATTAAACAATTAATTGTATACAACCTAACGCACTTTATCAAGATACAAAATCCAAAACAAAGCGCAACAGATAAGCTAAATTCACACACACAAAACACATTACACAACAGAACACACGGTCTAAAGTACCTACAGAACAAAAAATCGAACACAAGTACAAATAGTTTATACAAAAAAAAAATTTTTATAAAATATAAAATTTTTTTTTTGAAAGGTACTCTCATCCGGCAAGAAGGCCGCCGGATTCGGTACCCTACCATGTGGGCAAATTTAGCCCCAAATTCTTAAAAATATAATAAATATCATTAATGTATTTTCATTCCCAAATTTAAAAACAAACAAGATTTCGAGTCAATGCAATCAAACGCACTTACACAACACCTGCGTTAAGCGATTATTTATAAATAGATCCGCCCGATCAACCTACACGGCAGTAGGTATGATAAATCATAATATAGAGATAAAATCGAGCGCTTTTACACACAATTCAAACACAAATAAATACACTTCCCTTTGCATGGGCCGTTGCGGCAAAATCAAAGAACAAAGATATTTCTCTACCTTAATTATATTTATACGCAATTATGCGATTTTTAAAACGGTTCGGTGCTTAACCGTTCGCTTGCGAGAGAAACACCGCCGGACAGGTTCTGGATTTTTTTTTATTATATATTTACTGGGTTTAGTGTTCATCCTTCCATTAAGGTAAAAAACGCAAGGGACTATTATGTTCCGGGTATTTAATGCATCAACTGTCATCGTCGAATTAAAATCTACATGCTCAGCTCTGTTGTAAAAGTACTTTTATACTTTTCTATCAATTATTTTATATTTTTTTGACATACAATCACGCGGCAAGTAGATCGTTAGTACTAAGTAGCGACTAGGAACCCCTTCAAAAACCGTTGTAGATTAGTCATAAGCTACAGAAAGCTCTTTGTTCGGTCTTGGCTTTTGCCAAGATATGGAATTCTCCATACCATAACTTCTTCATTGTAAGATAAAAAACCCCCATTGATTTCCCGCAACGTTATGTTTTAAATAAATAAACAGCCCGTTTAGTTTGTCCATAAATACTCATCAAAATACTAAATAATGATCTTAATTGGATATAAATATTTGCAAAATGTTATCTTAAAATATCAAGAATGCAGTTTCACACAGTCAAAATAGTAAAATAAGTACAAGGCAAAACTTTAAGTATGAAAGGTCGTATGTCAGGTAGGTGTTGAACATAGATGTAAGAAAGTAGAATGAATGCACCGCGAAAGAGAAAATTTTATGTCAAATACTGAAAATTATTATTTACCACCATGACTACAAAATTTACATCTCACAAAATTTATATGCAATAAAAACATCACATACTAAGGACCTCAAAAATCCTAGAAAGTTAGGGAGTTGCCTGCGGAACAACGCATAAAGGAACTCTAAAATTTAACTTCATACCATCACGAGTGAAAGACCGCGAGGTCTATAAACATCTAGAACAGGTTATTCGTGTAAAGAAAACCACACTGCCGTTCTATCCCGTCCACAAACAAACAATAAACACACACGCTCAATTTTTAAAAAAAAAAAACACAAAATACACAATATTTTTTTTATAATTACAAATTTGATTACCAATTCGACCAGAATTTACGCAAATTAAAATTACGTAATTCGCTTCTGTATATTTCAGATAAGTCGTCAAATGGTCAATACAAAGTTAAAGAACCGACCTAAAATCTTTATTGCTCGTTTTCACATTACATTAACAATTATTTGATAAAATAAGCTCGAACGCTTCTACACACTGCACATTGATGCAAAATATATTATTATCATTTTTTTTTTAATAAACGTATTAGCAGACATTTATTGGTAGTCTTGCTTTCGTTAGTTAAGGCCGGTTTCACTATAAAACACACCATAAATACAAAAAATAAACAAATATTAAAACACTATATCAAAACAATCAATAATTAACAGGGCACAAAATCAAAAGGAAACACCGCTACCCGAAGTACCATTCTTGCAAATACATTTCATAATTTCAAAACTTAAAATTAAAATATATTATAATTTTTTTTTTAAAATCCGGAACCCTTCATATTTCTTTTGTTTATATAAATTATCCGGAAACATTTAGCACCTGCTCTCCTATACCTATTACACACCTTTCACCATTTTAATAAACAATTAATTTTTCTGTTTCCCATTGGATTAATCAGTTATACCCGCTCATTTAATAAAGCCTGAATATAATCAAATATATAACCCGCCGGAATGGATGCTTGTAGACCGAGATAAAAAAAAAAAAAAAAAAAGAGTTTAGTTTTTGTTTTCCTTCCCCTTTCTTTCTTCTAATTTTTTTCAAAGAAAGTAGCTACAAAAAGTAGCAACATTTCTAATTTATTTGTTTCTTTTGTTTGTTTTTCAATCATGGAATTTCATGTATAAGGCTGCACAATATGAGCACCGCCATTGTTTATAATAATTTTTCTTGTTTACTACATTATAATATGTAAGTATACACGTTAGGCAGCACAGTTTAGCTGCATATTCCTAATTTAAAAAATAATATCATATGTTGAATAGATTTAAAATGCCTTGTTGGATTAATAATATACCACATTGTGTACCTACGCGTCTCACAATACTTGTAATTTATAATAACTTAAGTTTTTTTTTTTTGTTATGTACCAATCTTTCTTATCACGCTTAAAATGTAGCATACAGACAGAACATATGCACCAGTTTTTGACCCCAATCACATAGGAAATTTAAGAAGTCGGAAAATACATTTATTTTTCTTAAAGAATAAAAACAAGTTTCGAACTGAATTGTAAAGCGAAGATATGATAACACACAAATGGTTACATATACTAGAGCCTCTCCTTCTCTCACCACCTATCCTAGTATTCCAGTAAAAAACTGAGCTAGATAATTGAACGAGATGATGCCGCATGACTTTTCACGTTCCAGACAATATTTGGAAAATTGGACTTAACTAACCAGACGTGTCCAGTGACATTCGGCAAGGCGGGAAGCAAACCTCAAACGTCGAGCCAAGCTGCTAGATACCATAATGAAGGCAATGCTGACCGAATTAACCAGCCCATAAATCCACGGACCATAATTCTGCCAGCCAACCAGCATGGACATCCGAAACCAGGATACCTACTCCAGTCTAGAGGTAAAGATACATTTTCCTATCTCTATATGACAACCAGGACGGCATTCACGATAGACGACATCCGATAGGCGAGGACCGCAGGAGCGTTCCCTATCAGTAGGAACATTTATCACTAAACCAGGTGGACCAGGATGCGAAGTCACACAAACCAGACCGCAAGTAACCTCCACATATACTATTACCATCAACATGCAAATAAGGACGCTTTAAGTGCCATTTTAACATCAGCGTAGTGTGTACCCAGTGAAGTGAAGTAGTGTTCTCTGGAATGGACAGGGCATTTAGGCACGAAAATCACCTTCCTTATTACACCCGCTAGCCACAACGCACCGGACTTTTCAAACAAGCGACGTGTAAAAATCTGAATTTCTTCCGTGCACACAGACTTGAAACAGCTAGTGTAGCACCATGATCTCATCCCAAGTAGAAGCTCTGCAAAAATTTTCCACCGGACTTTTTTAAACAAGCAAAGTGACGCAATTTGCCAAGCAGCAGCCCACTTATTATGTTCTTCGAGTTGCCTCGATTAAGATCATCACGACACAACATCAGAAAACTAGGCAACCTACTAATGCTCGCCTATTTTTTCCGCAATTCCAAGGTACGGCTCATCAATCGACCACCACGAGACACGCTGTGTGTCTTACCCAAGGCCCTACGACGCGCATACGTCGATCTCCAAGCAGCGACCCCACCGAGAGAGCGACGCAGCAACCAGACGATACGCCACGCGCTACGCCCCAGGAGAAGATCAACCCGTCAATCATGTTAACCCTGTTACGGACAGGCGACATCTTTCACGGCTGAATTCTTTCCCTATTTTCACTCCCTGACTTTCTTAACTCCAATCCTGATATGAGTGAGCGTCATGTACTGCAGTCAAAGAGATTCTTATGCACTTTTTGGGTTCAAAAATACTTGTCAAAAAATCATTTTTTCTCGTTTAGGAGTTATTTATTTTTTTTTATTATTTTCAAAATATCATGATTTGTATCAACCCTTGCAAACAGGGCAAATTTCTTCATTACCATTATGTTCTTATTCTTATTTTTTTACTGTTACCAATATTTATTATATTAGCGGCTACGCATCGTAGCATGTAGGGGTTAGTGTACAACACCTCGTAGCATTATATTTTTAACATTATTTGCTTATGTGGATCACCGGGGACGGTGATTAGGTCTCTATCCGGCAATGTTAGGGCCTAGTTTTATTCTAAACAAACTTTAATTTAAATAGTCTAAATAATCAATCAATCAAATTTGTCATCGCGCAGTAGACGCGATACATCGAACATCTTACCGTATATAGGCGACAAGTCGCGCACGTCCCTAATGAATTTTAAATCGAGTAAGGTAGAATATTTTTATATAGAGAAGAGAAATCTTCCTTTTTTTTTTTTTTGGCTGGCAACCACCGAGGAGGACGGTCGACAAGAGACCGGCCGCTCCGCCCTTGGCGGGCGCGGCCGGCTACCGCCCAATTAATTATTCATTTTGTGCCATCAGTCGTCAGTCGACACAGTCTAGAGCTAAATTTTGTGAACTCTAAAATCTATAACTAAACTCAGTTCAACATCCGGGCAGGACCTCAGCGGATTCCATACCTTATACAGGCAAGTCTTCTATCTGTAACCATTAGCTTCCCCTCATAAAGTCAGATTTTAAAAATAATAAATTTAAATTAAAAGATTGTTTTAAAGCCAAATCCCCCGTAAATTACCGTTGCCATATCTTCGTTGGCGAATAAATTAGAGTCATATAAATCAAATTTATTAAATTGAGTACGTCGAAATAGAGGTAGGTAGTGCGTGGGATGTGCTATAATTCCCGGTGTCTAAGCATCGCATTCCGTCTTCTCGCCTCAATCGATTTCTCTAGTACCATCTAAATATTGAATCCAAAATAATAATTTAAAATTTAAAATCGTATCCGGGGAGCAGGCGCTAAAAAATCTAGAAGCAACCTTCCAATAACTCCCGCGGGTAGCAGTGTCTTCCTTCTCTATTCCAGAACCCAAAGTACCTGTCCAAAATCCCACTTCGCCGAATTAAGCCCTGAAAATTGAAAGGCTGTAACGTTCAGTTTTCCACGAATCTAATTTTAGAATTTTGTTAATTCCAACTACTCGGATTCGCCATATGCTATGGCCTAGCTTTCATTTATTATAATTAAAATAAAATATGTTACTCTGTCAAATAAACCTTTCATTTTGGTTAATTAATCATTATTTAGCGAATTAAAGAAATCGAGACGGTACCTAAAAATACCGCCGGGTCAGAGCGAGCAACAGTCTCGTAGGTACCCGACTAGCACTGGACAGGGTAATGTTTCAGGGCAAGGAATAAATAAAGAATAATTTTATAAAAGAAACTTTGAAATTATATATTTTAATTTTATCATTTAGCGGAGAAAAGAACCGCAGTACATTATTTAATTATAGCAGCATCTGCTGGTTTAGAGCGTACCTAGATTCAAATAGTATTCTCGTTTTTTAAAATATAATTATCTAGCAATTATTTCCAATAAATTCATTAGACGATTTAGCCATTGATTTATGTAAGAGCGCGGACCGGGACCGGGGCCGAGCGCTCCAAGCGGGCGCGATCGACGCGCGCCGGCGCAGTACCTCGTCGGTACACCGATAGAGGGCGCGGTGAGTAAATCATAATATTCGATCTCGTCGCCGCAGCGCACTAAACTTGATATCGCTTCTTCTTCTTCTTTTAGTCCTCTCACAAGATATATCGAAATTCATTTTATAATAAAACATAACTAGGGTACTTGACCGTCTATTCAGTTTGAATGCTCTCGACTTTAGGACGACGTCAATACAGGATTTTAACCACCCCTGAGCACGACTGAGCTACCGTGGTATCCTTGGCGTCGCTCCACTCCCACGCACAAAGGTAACTTCCCAGGCGGAGGGAGGCCCTTTGCATTTGTTTATGTGGTCTATCATCTATTTCTCGCATGTGTAGCTGGCGCCTCTACAAATAAATAAACTTTTATCGTTACACAAAGCAAGCCCTAAATACAACATTATATCTAATTTTAATTAGACTCATAACAATACATCGTAAGGTTCCGGGTTCAATTCCCGGCTGGGTCACGATTTTTCGTCGAGATAAAATTAACGGAATCGCATTTTCAATTCTGTCGATCGAACGCAATACCAAGACAAGCACTGATACACATGTTACACACTCACATGCATATTAACACTTCATATTAGGGTTGGTTGGAAGAGATTGTCGTATGACAATAAAACCTGCTCATGCCCGGGCCACACTAATGGGAAATGCCGTTAATAACGGTGTGATGATAAGCATTTTTGCTGCAGCCACACCTAAATTATTGCAATAATTAACGGCATTTCCCGTTAGTGTGGTCCCGGCATCATAGTAAAAGTTCAAAATAAAGAGTATAAACAAACAAACACACAAACAAAAAACATCAGAAAGCTGGATAACTATAGGCCGATCCTTTTGAGGTGTCAACTACAACGGGCAAACTAGAAAGGTAACCCAGCGGGCCACCTCGCCCCCTGGCTACCAGTTTTGGCAGGATATCTTTGAATGGATTTAACTATCAGGATGCCTCCGTCCTCCCGACTGGTTACGGGTTAGAGGTCGCTTGCGCGGTCCTCTACCTGTCGTATGTTCCGCGGTGATTCAGTTTGAATCTATCGCGGACCAAGGCTTCTTTTGCCTGGCTCTGAGCTCAGGATCAGGTAGCCGAATGGTCATTTCAAGAGTGGAGGACGATAGGTCATCCACCCTCTCTTCTTAGAAAACAGTTTATTTGCGTAGTCTCCACATTCCTTCAGTAACTAGTCAGAGTGCAGAAGCCGATTGGCTGTCGCCGAAAGGTGCGCAAACCCGACGGTCAGTAGCATCGGGAGGAAATCCCCCAGGGGAAACCGATCCAGCGGCCGAGAGGCCTTGGACACGAGAGTCCTTCCCGGCATATTCCTTCACACGAGGAGGCTACTGAATAGGAGTTGAATCTTGAACAAAATGGATCTTATGACCCGATCTACACAAAACCACTTGCTACCTTATATATAGGTCGATCAGTCTTTTTTCGCACCTATATAAAGTTTTCGTGAAGATCATCATTATCAATAGGCTTTAACATAAGCTAGAATTAGCCAAGAGAACAAGCTGGCTTCCGGTCAGGCTTTAGCAGTTGTGACCACCTGCAGATACTAAAGACCCTAAAGAAACGCAATGAGTATAAAAAGCCTGTGAGGGTGGCCACCCCTCACTAGACTCCAATTGCTCGTGAGTGAAGGGTGGTTCTCATCAAGGGGTTTTCTCCGTATTGAAAGTCGATGTTGCTGTAGTTGAAGTGATTTATTCAGAAGGTATGTGATCGGTTGCCAGTTTGTAACGCCTTGATTGATAAGTTGCCGAGTGTGTAGTGTGTGCTCGAAGTAGTTGTCGCTCTTATGTATCCGAAGTATGAAGTGCGGCGATAGATTTGAAGATGATGATGATCGCGTGTACTATGCGTGGTTGTTGTCGACTCGAAGATAATGAAGAGCGCGAGTACTCGTGGACGATGCGGTTAACTGCCGCAAGAGGATGATGAATGATCGATCGAATGTATGGCTTTATATATCGTGTGTATGATGCAATGTTCAATGCGTGGGGGAACTAAGTGTGTCAAATTGGATCGATCAGAAGAAATGAAATTAGTCATCGGCTGAGTGTGCGTTAATTATGTCGGAATTATATAGAATTCAATGCTAGTTGACGCGTGTTATATTAAGTGTGTTTGCAGTTTCGATTCTAGAGAAATTACTTCTTTTGTTGACTGATATGTGGGTGAAGTCCTCACAAGCCGATTATACTGATTTTTATGATTACGAAAACGCATTGGTCTCTATAGAAATTTGGGCGATCAAAGGAGCCGCTCTAGCAAATTGTCAGGTTAACGAGCGGTACATTCGCTTGATCGAGCATTTGCAAGAGAATGCTACAGCCTGCATGACTCTGCATGAGAAGATCTATGTATTTCAACTAGTTAGAGTAGAACAAGGTGACATAATCTCTCCAAAATTGTTTACCAAGTCTTAGGAAATGTTTTAAAGCAATTTAAGCGGAAAGGCAAAGGTATCAACATCGATGAAGAGATTCGCCGATGACTCGGTTATGCTCTCCAATAAGACCGAAGACACGATGCTCCCGATTGAACAACCTTTCACAATAGATAATAAATTATAATAATTAACAGAGTAGGGCGAGTCGTATAAGGGTATAAGGCCGTATAAGGATGGCTTTTGTTAAACCAATATACAGCCTTCGGTGGAGTAAGGGTTATGTCGTAGTTTTTGTTTTGTTTGTTCTATAAGGGTTATTTATTAGATTACTATAGGTACAGCTTTTGGTCGTAAAATGGTTATAAATTAGTATGCTTTATAGAGATTATACCGCTCTTATTCGACTGAGTTTTTATACGACAAAATTATATGACCAACAGGTAATATACATAAGCGGAATTGCTTTAAATGAAACCTTTACATAGCCGCGAGCTAGGTAATCTGAACGCCTTTACGTGCCTTTTAAGCGGCTTAAAGCAATATTCGACACTTCTATAAGGCTTTTGCGGGGGCGCTCGAATTGTGCAATTATAATAACAAATCTATACGTTGCACCGGTAAAATTGTTACAACTGCATCGAAAAAGATCAATGTAATTTTTTTGATATACAACATATTATACATATAGTATCGACGATGAAACATATCAATCGAGCAGAGAAGTGGAAAAATGAAACTCACAGCAGTTTGGCTTTCGGTGGCGGTTATCCCGAGATCGTCCAGGTTGAGGGGATCGGCGAGCCTCTTGCGCTGCTCGGCGAGGATGGCGCGGCCCTCGCCGAGCGGCGGGGCGGCGGGCCGCTCGGCGCGGCCCTGGCCCGAGGGCCACTCGGCGCGCCCCTCGCCCGAGGGCATCCGCTGCGGCAGGCGGCGCGGGTCGGCCGCGGCCCGGGGGGCGCCGGCCTCCTCCTCGCCCGCCGACTCCCTCCAGGACGACGGCTTCGCTTTTCTACCGCGCTTCGCCGGAACGCTGAAACGTCAATACTCACTTAACATTTAACCGTCCGCCTGCCAGCCTACCTGGGGCATAGTCAACATTCCGTAACTGATTTTCTACATCATAGTCTGGCCGGGCAATCGTGACGCATAGATGACATTTTTAATTCCGACTTCGATCTGTCATTATTGGCATCGATTATGAGGGAAACCATCGGGAAATACTCCATTCTATTAAAAGCACGATCGCATTCACTAAATTTTCTTCAATTTGAGCTACGATCGAGTCGCAAATGAGGATATTTTGTACTTAATAGCCTAGATTCACTGCCAAAGCTTAGAACTTGACATTGTATGATTTTCGACGTGACAACGTCTTATAATTCGATGGAGCCGGCTGCACACACGAAAAAACATGACTCATGCCGCGTTACCTCGCTCTGAGGCATTCCATTTAAAGCTCAACGCACATTCATACTTACAAAAACTATGTACATTATAAAAAAAAATAAAAAAAGATGACATAATTATATTTATGCGTACAAATAAATGTAACTTGATCAATTCAATTATGATTTCCATTTATCTCCTTCTCTATATCCATACAAAATATCTATCAAACAAATAAAATAAAAATTTTCTTTTGAAAAATGCAACCATTCCATCAGTATTTTCTTATGACGTTGTCACGTTCAACTATCGTCAGTAAACCGACTTTACAGACAACCGATTTTTTTTATATAACATTTATTTCTTCTAATACGCAGATTTTTTTTCCACTTACGTTTATAAATAATTTTATTTAATTGTATATTATATATGGGCCCGATTTTTGGTCGGTGAATTCCATGGCAACCGTTTGTATTTTATTTTATTTATTTAGTTTATTTTAACTTGTAACAATAAAATACGTGCATACTACTGTAAAATTATCATAAACTATACTTAACGAGATAAGGTAGGCATTTAAACATGCTTACAAAAGATGCAAAGAATGTCATGGCACCGAAAGCAACCATTCCTATTATCAAAAATACCGACAGCACTGTAACGAAGTGACAAGAGCCATGAGGCAGTCGAGGGCATCGTTCGAGAAACACGTATTAGAGAGCGGCCCCAAATCATTTTACAAATACATGAGAACACAAACGGCTTCCAAGATGTCTGTGCCCCAAATGGTCAAGGATCCGATTAATGGTAAAATGCTGACTTCCAGTAAAGATATTGCTGATGCATTCGGTAGGCAGTTTCATCTAACCTATGTTCGTGAACCCTCTGGACCAATACCCCCAATCAAAGGTGAAAGGACCGAAGATACACTAGAGTACGTGGAGTTCACTGCCGATGATATTGAGAAGTATCTAAACTCTCTCGACGATGCCTCCTCATGTGGACCCGACAACATACCGACCATTGTTCTAAAAAAGTGTTCCAAGGAAATCAGTCCCATCCTATCGAACATTATGACCTATTCGTTTGATAATGGCTCTGTACCTCAGGGGTGGAAAACTGCTACAATTACGCCAATTTTTAAAAAAGGAGATAAACAGGACCCGGCCAACTACCGTCCCATAAGTGTAACTTCTGTTTTATGCAAATGTATGGAAAGAATAGTGGCTAACTCTATTAGGAAGTACACAACAGACCACCACTTACTACCGGAAGAGCAGCACGGCTTTATTCCTGGGAAATCCGTTACCACTAACCTCCTTTCCTGCGTGAACGCATGGAGCATTGCTATGGATACCCACATCCCGATTGATGTGCTATACTTGGACTTTGAAAAGGCATTTGACAAGGTACCGCTGGAAAGGCTTCTCGCTAAGCTAGAACATATCGGCATACGAGGCAAACTGCACAGCTGGATTAAGTCCTTTTTGAATGACCGCACATTTAAAGTGCGAGTTGGCGACACTCTGTCAGACGAATTCAATGTGGTCAGCGGAGTTGTGCAAGGATCAGTGTTGGGCCCTACGCTGTTCAACTTATTCATCGCGGATCTTAAAAAAGGCATAACTTCAAGTGTTAGTTTCTTTGCGGATGACACCAAACTGTTTGCAAATCCTACTATAGCAAATCTCAGCAAAGACCTTGATCAAATTCTTGATTGGTCCACAACATGGTTGATGAAGCTAAATGCTGATAAATGTACGGTCCTTCACATCGGCAAGAGCAACCCCAAACAACAGTACTATCTAGGGTCGGTTCCGTTACAAAGTGTTACGAAACAAAGGGACCTGGGCGTAACGATGGTGAGCGATCTGAAGTGGGGTGAGCACATTATACAGATTGTGAAAAAGGCTAACTCAGTTATGTACCTCATCCGCAAGTCGTTTAACTATATCACACCAGCCTTATTTGTGTCACTGTACAAAACCTACATCAGACCAATGCTAGAGTTTGGATTCCAGATATGGAATCCGTACTTTGTGAAAGACGAGGATCTCTTAGAAAAAGTCCAGCGCCGAGCGACCAAGATGCCAATGGGGTTCAAAAATCTGGAATATGCAGAACGACTCCGCAGATTGCAGCTGCCTACACTTAAGGATCGTCGGACCAGGGGTGACCTCATTGAAACATATAAGATCCTCAACGGTTGCTACAATTGCCCCGAATTGTCTTCTATCTTCAAGAGAAACTACAAGCATCATCTGCGAGGACACAATTTTAAGCTGGAGAAAACGCGATTCCACATGAATCCCAGGAAACATTTCCTGACCAACCGGATTGTGGACCAGTGGAACAGTTTACCTTCCGAAGTGGTTGAAGCGAGTAGTGTCAATATGTTCAAAAATAGACTAGACGGACACCTTAAACAGAAATTGTAGTTGTACTCAGTTTCATATTCAGACATATCAGCAATTATGCTGCCTGTCTGTAAATGTAATAATAATAATAATAATAATAATAATAATAAACATGAGAAAATACTCTTAACCCTTCAAGCCCCGCGACTTCGATATCGAAGTCAACTTAACGCGTCCAGGAAAAGTGATTTGATTGGGTTTTTCGTGTCATTCCGTATGCAGTTGTATTTTATTTAAATGCACGATGATACAAATATCATCGTGCATTTAAATAAAATACAACTGAATACGGAATGACACGAAAAACCCAATCAAATCACTTTTCCTGGACGCGTTCAGTTGACTTCGATATAGAAGTCGCGGGGCTTGAAGGGTTAAACTTGTTCGATCCGACCGTATCCGTTTAATAACAGTTTCGGGAAATGTTGCCATCATCCTCTTTGTAAGTCGAAATTAAAAACAATACACAAAAACATCGAAACAAAGGGGCGGGGCCATACACATTTATGTATGCAAACATAATGTTTTTGTTTCCCGTGGCATTTGGAAAACATTCCCAGCGCAGGTGGAGGGGAAGGTTTTGTTTCATTTTCAACCGACGCAGTTTTTTTTGTTATATTGTCTTGTGATCATTTTGTGATTAGAAATTGACCAATGTCAATCCATCGAGTTGTCTTTTTCCCCGATATTACGTCTATAATTGCTAAAACTGAAAGTACGTCTTCCTCGTCGAAATTCATTTTGATATGACAAAACGTTTGGACAACATGAAACATTTCTATACGCAGGAGACAGCTTGTGTATGAAAACAATTGTTTTTGTTTATTGTTTCGAAAAAACACGCGCAGGAGACACAGCTTAAGTAAAACATTGCACTACAGATGGAGCACGTCAGCAATGAATAAATAAATACATTTACATAGCAATTCCAATAAAGGAAATAAAATGCTAATTAATACCATAATATATCAGCTCGATATCAAAGGGAGGAATTGTATATAAGGACAAGCAAATGTTAGGGGGGGGGGGGGATATTTATACGTTGAGTAAACGTCTCTTTAGAGATTTTTTGAACTTGTCCAAGTCTATAAGTTGTCTCGAGGGCAAAGGCAAGAAGTTTAAGTCGGGTTGCCCACTTTGGAAACAACCCGGAAGTGAAAGTCGACGAATGCTGGGGTATAGCCAATGATAGATTTTCCCGAGAGTAATGGAAGGCCGCAGAATAAAAGCGGAGGGAAGAGATCGTACAAAAAAACCGGCGCGTTCAAAGGTAGTACACGAAAGAGTACATTGCGGGTGTGAAAATTTCGGATCGTTCAACGGAAGTTCTGCACCCGTTTAAAAGAATGGAGATTTGCAAAGACTTTACGACTGACTTCACTCACTCGTAGACGCTGAGATGAGTCAAATCGATTTAACGTTCGTTATAGGGCGGGGTACTCCGATCGCTCAATTGCCCTCTTATGCGCCGCGCGCCGGGTGGCCGGGCGCATATGGAGTCATTCGGCCGCCGCAATGCAGCGAGAGACACCCGCCCTATGGGGTCAGTACTCACTCTTTCCTGGGGACGTCCTCCGGCTCCTCGTCGTCGTCGCTGCTGGGCCGCCCCCTCTCCAGCCGCCGCCGCTCCTCCAGCTCCTTGTTGGAGGGCCGGCCGCGGCCCCGCCTGGCGCCCGCCAAACCGGGGGCCGCCTCCGCATTGAGGCTCGCGCCCGAGTCCTTGCGCGCGGCCACCGCGCTGGCGGGGGGGCTCGCCCCCTCCCCCGCGGCCCCCGCGGCCTCCTCGCGGGCCGCGGGCTGCTTCCTGGGCCGGCCGCGGCCTCGCTTCGCCGCGCTGCCGCCGCTCTCCTCCGCCGGGGGTTTCGCCTCCGCTTTCTGCTTCTTCAAAAAACAATACCGCCGTATAAATCAATCTCTCGCAGACGGGACCTCGCCTGCTAAAATTTGAACTAGAGACAGAGCCGCCGTCGTCGGCGCCCGTCCGGTAGCCTTCGCGCCCGGATAGGACTCCGAGCCCCGCGAGTCAGTTTCCCCTGGAAATCGCTCTCGGAGCGCTCCCGGAAGGTGTGCACGCCGTGCGGCATCGGTCGATCGATCGTGCACTCCGACGGATAACCGGGAGAGTCTGGAAACGGCTTCGTTTCCTATAGAGCGGGGCGACCGCCGACCTAACGACGACCGCTCTGGAAACGACCAATTGGCCACCCGATCCCGAGCGAAAGACAGACAAAAGCGAAAGACAGAGGATTCAAACTGAATCGCCGCTTACATTAGGTGAAGAAGCGCGCGAGCGACCTCGAACCTATGACCGGAGAAACCGGCCGTAACTGGTAGCATGGATGCCCGCTGGATTATATACCCGGCACCGCACAGATTGAAGTTAGATAGTGGATTGTCGACGTCTTTAGATCACTACGCTCATCCCGTAACTAAAAGAACGATCATATATCAATATACCAGCCTAGGGTGATGGATTCTCCAATTGTTGTCAACACCTCCCAACCGTATCATTTCTAATTATATGCAATAATTATTTGCGTACATGTGGTTACATTCACAAGTTCTACACTATTTTTTTTGCTATGTTATTATGTCTCTTGACTGTTTGGGTAAAAGTTTCACACTTTAACAGTGGAGCACGTAACTCAGTACGTGATACATAATATTCTCTAACTCACGACTCACGTACTGAGGGCGTGATCGACTTTTACAGTTTGTTTAAAAATCATGTAGGTACTCGGTTCGTCATTCGCGTTGTACCAACATGTAGCTTAGTCGTTTATCTATACATACATATGCAATTCGTTAGCATGAATTCATAGCGTAAACAAAAAAAAACGAAAGTGTAGTGTCTGAAAATTTTACGCAGACATTGGAAAGAAGCAAACTGGCAAAACGAGGATGCATGGAAACAGTCTACTATTGCCCAGATTGCAACGTACCACTATGCTACTATCCATATTTCCACACAAAAAATTCCACACAAAAATTTCCACACAAAAAAGAATTACTGTCAATGATTACGTATGATTACTTCATGTTACACATATAAAACATTATAACCTTATCTCGTAAAACAATTAAGATAATAATGAATAAATATTACAAAATTGGCAAACTGAAAAAAACTCGCCTATAAAATCATTTCGATTTTTTTGTAAATACAGTTTTTGTAAATATCAAAAATTGTAAATACAGTTATGTTCTTTATTAAATACTTTACCAAAACGATATTTTTTTTTTACTTATTTGCATACAAAAATACGGAAAAAATATTTATTTATTCAGCCAAGAAAAATTTTATGTATTCTCGTAAAAAAAAAATTTTTTAATTTTTAATTTGTGACTACTTATGGTATTTTTTTATATGAAATTCTTTCAAAATAACTTTATTACTACATCACTTCTTCTTAGAAATCACACCAGAACTTTGACCTTTGTCTGATATTATAGAAAAATCTAAAGTTTTGAGAGTTTCCGCGTCCGAACCTAATAATAAACTTTGAATGCCCATAATATAAAATTCGTTAGATTTTTTCAATTATATTGTCTTATCATAGACTTATTATATGTCTAATAACTAATTACTATACTCCAAAGAGTCACATTTCATCGAAAAACTATGGAAAATCGCACTTTTTTCTCTCATAGTAATTATCAAAACAAGTTTCATTTTCGCGAGCCATATTAGAAAAACAACATATAATGTTCAAAATACGCCTAATTATGTGATAACTTAGGATGTAAATGAAGCAATACCTATTTTATTAGTAAATTAAAGCGACATTACGTCATGTTTCGCGATATATAGGGATATTTCACAAACATTACAAAATAAAAACGGCCATTTTTTCGCGAGCCGTCTGTTGTTGCCAAAGTGTTTTCTTCGAAAATTCGTGAAAAACAGCAAATGGACTGTCTAAATTGAATAATACTAATGCCTAAACTACTTAAAAATGGAAATTACTCACTTTTATCCGGTATACACTGCACTTATATCCACAAAACACTTCACAAAACAAACATTTCGCGGAACTATACGCCGCCGCGGGGTGGCCGATCGACACTGCTGTTTTGACGTCTAATGCTGGCTTTTTAAATCGGCGGTCGACCTTATCGTCGTTGGCCGGCGAATGAAAGATTATTTGGCCATGTCGTCCCGCGGTCAGAAAGCATTAAAGTACGACGATTCGAATCGTAAATTGCATTTTTCGCAGCGGCGAGCGCGATATCCAAAATCGGATGTTACGGATTGTAGGCGGCCGCCATACATGTCCCCAAATGGATGTTACGTGCTCAGCGGGTTAATGTACCCCGTGACACTCGAGATGACATAACGATGCTAACAATACCACACACTTCTAAATCGGTTCAAGCATTTAGTAGTTATGCTGGAATAAAGACACAGAAAACATACATAGATTAACCATGAATACATAACGCTCCTTTTAATTGGATAATCATGTAAAAAATGGCCCCTACAAATTTAAATGCAACCGATGATGCTTTCCATGCTTCATTTGATGTTTTTTGAACATGTGTATCGACTCGATGTTAGATTATGTAAACATTATACGTACCTCAATGGGAGTGACGGGAGTGTCGGTTGATTTTGAACGAGGCGAATTCTTCATCTTGTTGGTCACATGCTTGGGTGCGCTGTAAGATGGCTCATAGGCATCGCTGTCAGTGCTGTCATCATCTTCTTCATCATCCGGTAGGCTAGATCTGTGAATGATAATAATGACTCGAGTTGGATAACAGTTTGGCTACCGGATAAAGCCTTACAACCTTACCAATAATAAGTTAATAGTAAAAACATATTTTTTTATTAAAACAAGCTTTTATTAAAATGCTCTGTTCCAAGCCAACCCTGGGTGCAGCAGCTATGTCATAGTGGAACTTAGAACGGGCTATCATAATTGAATGTTATACAGAATTTTGTGTTTGTGCTGTTGACCGTTGAGGAGTCCCCTCTTTGGAAGCCAACCCTGGGTGCAGCAGCCCTATCGCGGTCAAACTTAGAATGGGTTATCATTGAAATTGACAATTAGAATTGAAAGAGTAGCCTCGTCGGAAGCCAATTCTGGGCGTAGATGTCATGGTAAAATTTAGAACATGATAGATGTCATGGTCAGCAACCATGTCATGGTGAAATTTAAAACGGGCTATCATAATTGAATGCGTATACAAAATTGTGTCTGCACTGTTGACCGTGGAAGAGTATCCTCGTCGGGAGCCGATCCTGGGTGTAGAATCAGGTCATAACCATGCACTGCATATAACACTGCACTGTGTGTTTAGATTAGTTTATTGGTCGCAATTTTACAACTCCAAAATAACGCGGCTACGCCGGTGATAACAATACATTTTTGCAAGCCTTTAGTATTTGGTATTATTTAGTATAAATAATAAATTTAGTGAATATAGTGTAATTCGGCGGTTAAGTAACCCGACCAGATTGCCACAAGCATAGGAAATGGAAATATTTTCCTGAAAGTGTGGAGCTCGCCAAGACGTGTGGCCAACGTGGCGGGTATCGGGCTAAATACCTCCAATCATGATGATGAACAGTACAACCTTACCACTGCCTCCAGTCCCCAGCAGCCCCACTAGCCCGAGCCATGGCAGCGGTTACGGTAACGGCGGGGCAGGGAGTGCTAAGAATCCCTGGGTACGATCAGGCTGCCAAACCAAACTGACAAAGGAAACAGCTGGACCTGTCTGGATGAGGGAAATGGACAACCGATCCGGATGGAGAGTGATCGAAGAGGCGTATGCCCAACGGTGGGCAAATGCGCGTTGATGATGAAGAAGAAGAATAAGTATGTGTGTTATGTTTGCAATGTTGCAACGTTTGTTAGTATGCGTGTTAGTTTGTTTAGGTCAACTCTTGCAAGCTGAATTAGAACCACTTCCTCTTTTAAATTTTACTTGTTGGTTCAGTTCCGATGTCAATGCATTTTTTCTGGTGAGCATGACCTGATTCTACACCCAGGGTTGCTCCCGACGAGGGGACTCCTCAACGGTCAACAGCACAGACACGAAATTTTGTATATGCATTCAATTAAGACAGCCCGTTCTAAGTTTCACCAAGATAGGACTGCGGCATCCAGGGTTGGCTTACAACGAAGGAACTCTTCAACGGTCAACAGTGCAGACTCCAAATATTGTATACGCATTGAATTATGAAGCCCGTTCTAAGTTTCACCATGACATGGTGTCTGCACTTATAAACAATTTAGGATCTGTTTTTTTTTTGTTGGTAAAATTCGATTTTATAAAAGACTATTCATTATCAATGAAATAAAACGCCAAATAAAACGCTATTAGATTGGTCGTCAATGCTATCATCACCACCTGCATTTCGCCTGCGCATAAGGCTTGCCAAAATGTACTATGTAGTTGAGCAATTTATTACCATATATTATAATGAATGGTATTGGCAAAAGGATTATTTTCGTATCCACAGGGAGGAATTGCTTAAGCACCTGTAGGGAGTAGAAGCTAGCGAATATTTTGCGACTTACCTCTTCAAGTTGTAGTTGGCAGGGGAGATGTTCCTCGACGGTGAGGCCTTTAACCTTATTCCAGAGAGGAATAATTATATCATTGACTTTAAGAGGCTGGGGTGTTGTTTTATCAAATCTACATAGGTACAAGCAAGTACAGGCTTTTTTTCATGAACAATCTTCTGTTAATACATACAATAACAATATATAATGTAGTATGGTAACACGAAACTTAAAGGGATACTTGGCTGTTTACATTTTCAGACAATTATTTTTGAGCTGTTTCTTTGTTAACTTATTTTTGTACTTGTTTTTAGTGCTGTTTAGCTATTGGTAGCGAATGGTTTCGTGCAGCTTGGGCCATAAGACCCATTTTGTTCTTGGATCGGCTTAACTCACGGCTCAGCTCCTATTCAGAAGCCTCCTCGTGCGGAAGGCTTCCCCAGGTAAGAGGACAGAGGTATCCTGAAGGTTAATTCCAGACGGAAATATCCTACCAAAATGGTAGGATATATCCTACCTGGTAATTAGGGGACAATACTGCCTGCTGGGTACCTTTCCCAGTGCCTCGCCGTATGGCGTTGGCCTCTAATGGGCTTGTTGGCGGAGCTACAGTAGATTGTCCTGTCTCTAAGTCTTCTACGTTCATCCCACAGCTGAAAAAACTATTGCATGTCGTTATACCAGCCTGGGGTGACGGGTTTGCACATTGTAGTCGACACCGCCCTACTGTACTTGCTTTTGAGGAAACTCCCCTGCACCTCATGTGCGAGTGTGGCCCGCTGATGTGTAAAAGATACGCCCACATGGGTGGTCATTACCTCCAACCTGAGGAGGTAAAACAATCTTGGCGCCAAAAGCCTGTTGCAGGCTAGCGCAGAACTATAGTAGGTGGCGAACACAATAGATTAGCAATGGTCGCAGTGTTACAAGGCTCATAAAGAGCTTAGAAAAACCCCACAATATATAAAAAAAAAAAAAAGTGTCATTGAAGACAGCCATCGAATAAGCCACCGTTATATTGCACACACCTTCTACAAAGAAATTTTCGAGGGCTTCGAAAATTTTGAGTGGAATGACTGGCTTCCGAAAGGTTAATGGAATGGAGAATATTAATCAACATCTTTAATGGAATCTGTGATAATCTGTGGCGACTGGTTGCACCACCATGGTGTCCCGGTGGAATAGTCCATGAGTATGAAAACCTCATCATTTTTGCTATTTGTGCATTTGAGGATGATATCATTATGAAAGGTAATGATTTCAATTTCGACTTCAGCTATGTCTATGAAAGAAAAATATTCCATTAAAGATGTTATTTCTACTGCATAAACTTCCAAGAAAGTGTTTCTCATAAATATTCTGGAATCGCTTCTGAAATTCGGGCCTTAGCAGATCGAGGTTTTTGTCGCCTGCATAGCGAGAGCTCCATATTTCGTTTCAATAATTCTTTTGCTCACAAGCACCTAAAATTTGGACTGCGGGCTACCAAGCGCTCGCGAACTCTCGGTTAGATACCACTGCATTAGACGGTTCAAAAAAAGGTCAAGGAATTAGAGTGCCGGTACACTCACCCATCTGAACCCATCGAGATAAGAAATAGATGCCCCTCCCTCTATGACCCACTATGCCCCTCAGCTTCAGACCTTATATAATATGAACTACCTGCATTGAGGGGTTGACTATTAATAACTTAAAACATTCTCACCTATCCCTGATCATTTTGGCGTAATCCTTGATCTTACAAGGTCGGCCAGATCTTCTCGGAGTGGGCTCGTTCACTGTCTTTGGTTTATTTTTCTCCGAGATCGATTCCTCCTCATCGGAGTCGTCCTCTTCTTCCTTGCTATGTTTCTCCTCATCAGAACTATCGCTTCTCGACCTACAAAAAGTATTATAAATAGGATAGAAAACGAATTTACCGCGTGAAATTTGTAGGACCCGACGTTTCGGTGACGTTGCAGCCGCCGTTGTCTAGGGTAGACTGAAGAGCTGTCTCCATACACCCAAAAATCAGTTTCACCTATGAAGTAGAGAAGGATGGCTCCTTACCATTTTTGGATGCCAAAGTGACGAGGAGAAGTGACAATACTCTCGGACATACGGTATATCGGAAGCCCACACATACGGACAGATATTTGCATGCAAGCTCACACCATCATCCCTACCATCTACGTTCAGTGCAAACGTCGCTCGTGAATCGAGCACGCGATCTATGCGACACTGAGCATTTTCCGAAGGAGATGGAACATGTCAATGATGTCCTTAGGAAAAATGGATATGGAAAATATCACGAGACACGCACACGATCTAATACCGACGAAACTCAAAAACCGAGCAGATCAAGAGCATTCTTACCATACGTCAAGGGCGTGACTGGTCGAATAAGTAAGATGCTAAACAGATTCAATATAAAAACGATTTTCAAACCGACCCAAAATATAGCTCGATTTTTGAGGCCTGTAAAGGATGTAATACCACTGCAAACCCCGGGTGTGTATAAAGTCGAATGCAGCTACGGTCTAGCCTACGTTGGACAAAAGAAACGGCCCATAGCCACGCGACTGACAGAACACATCAAAGCTGTTAAAAACGTTCAGCGAGAAAAATCGGCGATCTGCGAACATATATTAGATAGCGGAAGTAACCACTGGATGCAGTTTCAAAATCCCATTGTTCTATCCAAGGAACAATTCTACTTTCCTCGCATGATCCGGGAAGCCATTGAAATAAGAAGAACTCCGAACTTCAATAGAGATGACGGCTACAAACTCTCTTCTACGTGGAACCCTCTTCTTAAAATGTTCCCGCCGCCGAACGCCGAACGCAAAGACGTAAAACAGGATACAGTGAGTGTTGTGTGCAAGACGGAATTTAAAAATTCCCGCGCTCCGAGCCCGGCCCCCCACCACCGTTATAACCTACGCAGTGGCGGCAGCGGTTTGCGGCCTACCCGCAAAACAACGGACTGACAGCTCTTCAGTCTACCCTAGACAACGGCGGCTGCAACGTCACCGAAACGTCGGGTCCTACAAATTTCACGCGGTAAATTCGTTTTCTATCCTATTTATAATGTCAAACAACCGCGATAGTCTTCGATTTTATACTACAAAAAGTATTTAAGTATGTACATCAGCACACTGAAACGTTTAAGAACAAGAAGAATGACAAACAAAAAAGAAACTAAAAAATGCTTTTCCCCTTTTTCAAACTACCCTACAATAAAATTAATGTATTTTGCATTTGCACAAACTGTTAAAAAGAGTGATTTCAATCTGAAGTTAGGATTGTTAAAATGGCATTGTTGAACACTTCTTCAGGGCCTCAAAATCGCTGACCATGCAACTTATCTTTGATTCTTTGGAATATAAAATTATCATTGTGTCTAAGGTCAGGACTCAACGGAGGGTGTATTATTAAACAACTCAATGTTTTCCTGCTCAGAAGACAGAACTCAAATTATAGTGGTAGAGATATATGCAACATTTTGGGTTCCCCTGCGTAGTTCAGCTACCATTTCTGGCAAACAAAGAGTTGTGTATACTGTGGTAACCGTTCTCCATTCTTGTAAGAGAATTGTGGCAACATATTTCGATTTTGAGACCAATGCAGACAGACATCTTCTGTAGGCTCAAGCTGACTCCTAAAAACCTAATTTGTAGATTCACATTTTCTTTCTCATACGAATATTCCCACGATTACCTGAGACGATGCTAATAACAGCATTCGACATTTTACTCCATTCCTAAGGGAAACTAGTTTCTAATGTCGAATTCCATCATGTTGAATTGTTTGCATCACAGTCAAATCAATGTCCAAAGATATTCTTCCAATCAGCTTATATATGAAACGCCTGCCTTCCTGCACTAGCTAGCTTACAGCAGCAAAGTTATCTTGTGTAACAACTATTTCTGATAGACCTGTGAATGGTAAGAAGCTAAGGGAGGCATCTCCATGTCGGAGTTTTGAATATCAGCAATATATTGTTGTTTAACTTAGTATTTTACCATAGTAAAAAGGAAGAATCTCAGTTATATATTGATCCTCAGATAAACCTCTTTGAAAGTTCGGATAAATTTTGGTTTGGAGAACCATTTAATCTTAAAAACCAACTTTGTTAACCCTCAATAAAAATATTGTCAATTTTTACATTTCTCAGTGGGGACTTAGGCGTTTCATAGAAAGACATGAGACTGGCGGAGTTAACGACATCAATTTTGGATTACTTTTACTGACATGGAGAACTACATTTTTATTTTTGTTCAGGAAAGTGAGCAGCCATTCTTTCGTCCGTTTACAGTCGTCGTCGCGGAGAGAGATGTTGTGGAGTTATAAGCTTTTTATCAGAGGGATTATTTTAAGTTGAAAAGAAACAAAATCCTAACCTTATCCTTGATTGAAGGTTAGATTGTTTTTTCCGTTTGAGTGCAGGCGACATTAGCGGCGAGTGGTCCGTTCGCTGTCGCGGGTCCGTTGCGTAGGAGCGCTTCATCGCCGAGTGCTGCGTGGGGAATCTCTGCGCCACCTTTGCACCCAGTGCCGATTTTGTGCCCTATAACATGGACAAATATTTTATCTAAACAGGGTAACCCCATTGCAAAACAGCTTCACACGTAAATATAGGTAAATCCACAAATATTAAAAGTATCAATACATTGCTACATTAGTAAGTCAGGACATCGGTAAACGCCCGTCCACGCTCAGGCGCAGGCGCGGTGGCGGGCGCTATTGAGATAGTGAGTCGCGAGCGATCGTGCGGGCGATCGTCTGACGTCGTATTTTCAGTGGTTGTGCACTTGAAATGGAGGATGATATAGATTTAATGTTTTTAATGGACAATTTCTTGGTTAGAGGCTCTCGAAGACGATCAAGCATGCTTGTCAAGCATCGCGTCGCGGGCTAAGAGGGGATCCTAAACCGCAGGAGATATGCAAATATATTTTTTAATATCTACCAAAACTGCCTAATTTTGTAGTTTTATACCAGGGAGTCACGCCATTCATCAATCAACTACGTCTAATTAACGTGACTCCCTAGTATAAACTACAAAATAAGTAAAGTAAAGTAAAGTAAAAGGTATTTATTTCCAATACAACCATACAATTGTGTAGGAATGACAGTAATTAATCTTAAATTAGTTACTCAATTTAGACAAGAGATGATATACAATATATAGTTTTAAACTTACTAATTTACAAAAACATAGACTATATGATAACAGTTTACAACAAAACAATTAACGGTAAATAATATGTATTAGATTAAATGGGTAGATACGATGCTATGTATTTTCAAAATATTTTAAGAAGTCGTTATGGGCATACATGTTGATTTTAAGCAGATAGACTCGGATGGATCTCTTGAAAATATCGATGTTTTTAATTTCTTTTAATCTTTCGGGCAATTTATTGAAAAGTTTGAGGCCTAAGTATCGACTAGTCGCCTGGAACTTGGCAGTACGTGCTACGAACGGTTGGAGATACAGGGTTTTATTCCTGGTGTCATGCCGATGTACTTCCTCGTGGGATATGGCCGAGCTCTTATTGCAATAGAATTCGCAAAGAGCTTCTTGAGCAAAAATCGCATATACGGTCAATATCCCTAGTTTTTGGAAGTGTTCACGACATGACTGCCGTGGACCAATACCTACTATCAATACCAATAATACTATCAATACCAATAAGGCATTTTTGGTAAATATTAAAAAAAATATTTGCATATTTCCAGCGGTTTACGATCCCTTACCAGCCCGCGATGCGATGCTTGACAAGCATGCTTGATCGTCTAGAGCCCCTTAGATAGAAATTATACATGGTGTTTTAATTAACCGGCGTCCATCAAGGAGGTGAATCAGTACGAGCAGGAAAGCAACTTTTAATAAAAGTTTGTGGCAAAAAGTAAAAAAAAATATATATTTTTTAAGTACAGTTTTGCAATGGTAATTTACGATTTCTGAGAAAGGTACCTATACTTCAATAATTCCAATACCAATAAGGATTGCCTGCAGTAGTAGTTTCGCCAGTACCATTGATTATAGAGGTATCAGATTGTTTCACTTCATACAAGCGTTTGGCAGTACGTTTTAGACGTCGAGATCCAGACGGCATTTGTATCGCTGACATCGAGTTAAATAGGAATTTATTTGGTCACCTGTAATAACATTGATAATTAATATTTTTTTATAAAGGACTGATTGTTTGTAAGAACCCAATAATTCAAGCAACAATTATAATATTATCGTCCAATGATTAGTGTCATTTATCACATTTGTTATTAGATATGGCATTGGTAGTATTGCTGTCGAAAATAAAATTAATTTATTTGGCCATCTGTAATAACATTGATAATTAATGTTTTTTAATAAAGGACTAATTGAGATTGATTTAAGAACCCAATAATTCAAGCAATGATTATTGTATTATCGTTCAATGACTAGTGCTATCTATCGTATGTATTATTGGAGTGTTACATTACAAAAAAATAGATGAGAAAAAAAAAACTCACTCGCACAACGGCCCTATATGAGCAGCGGCCCATATGAGTATATATATAAGCTATAGAGCGCGGATATCGCACGGGTGGGTCGAAACAGCACTTTAGCGGAATTAGGAATCAATTTTGTTTTTTTACAGGTTTCTTTACGGCGATGGATAGACCTTATTATTCTTAACAATAATCGAGTTACGTGTTTTTTTCCTAAACTTTATACTTTGGGCGTAAAAAAATATTTTCAGATTTTTTGTATGGGACGTATAAAAAAAAACCTAATGTCTGATTTGCCCTGATACATCCCGATTCGAAACCTTTTTGATCCTAATCCTTGTCTTCTCTACTATCATTCTGCATATTCAAAAAAAAAAGACAAAAATGCCACTTTCCCAGATAAATGGCTTGAAAAAAATGTTAAAAAACACATACAGTAGAGCATCGATTATCCGAACGTCGGTCAACCGAACGACCGCTTAACCGAACTTCTGCGGCCGCAGACTCTCCGTTAAAAACAGAACTCGATTGCCATGAATGTGATGAAGAAGACGTTCAAGAATGGATGAGGGTTGATGATGCAGATCCAGTGTACCAAATCATGCAGGACAGCGATATTGTAGACCTCGTGACTGATAATGCTGACGCCGCCAGCATCTCATCGTCTAGTGAATCAGAAAATGAAGATGAAAAAATACCTACACCTTCTGAAGCATTTCCATGTATAGATACTGTCTTGCGATGGTTTGAAGCTCAAAATGAAAGCGACCAGTATCAGATATCTGTACTGAAAAAAGTGCGGGAATTAGCTGCTTATAAGCTGCTAGGCTTGCTTCGACAGACCAAAATTAAGGACTTTTTAAAGCGTTAATTCGTTCCTCTTCATGTACATGTATTACATACACACATATCTATTTTGTTCACTGGATTACTACTCACTATTGTAATAAATAATAAAAGTTAAAACAGATTACATAGATAATACATATTATTATGTCCATATATGGTTTTATTAATACAGTTTTTTATACAGTTCGATTATCCGAATAAATCGGTTTTCCGAACACCCTTGTCCCCCAATTAGTTCGGATAATCGACGCTCTACTGTACTTGACTGTTAAAAAAAGTTTTAGAAGAGTTTGATCGGGCAACGCCATCTAGCGGTAGGTAAAATATTGCTAATAAACATTATTACAGATATTTTACCTCAGCGCTTTTTTTACTATTTTTCAAAAAATTTAATTTTTCAAATTACCAAAAAAAAAAGACACATTTTTATCAAAAGGTGCTTACTAGGTCGTATTGATTCACCCCCTTCAAGGATGCCGGTTAATTAAAACTCACCCTATATAAAGTGAAATCTGATGTGCACGAACTAAACAAAGAGAGAAATAAAATGGTGGATTACACCTTATATGAAGAACTGAGAATTCACCCACCAAAGTTTTTTCAGTATACTCGAATGTCCTTGGATGCTTTCAACTATATTTTGGATAAAATATTAAGCAGAATAAGTAAATCTGACTCAAACTTCCACAAATGTGCCAACCCAAGCAAAAACTATTCATAACTATTCAGGTGAGTTTGTAACAGGGTTGGCAAAAACCAGGGTTTTATCAAAAAATATCTGCCCACTGGGTTATTTCGGGTTTTTTCGGGCTTTTTGGGAAATTTCGGGTTTTTTCGGAGTTAATGAGAATTTTAAATTATTATATTTTAATTTTACATTTAATTTTATTTTATTACCATTTTACTGCATTTTTTCTCCCAATCCAAATCTATTTACTACTGAATAAAGTTGTAACACTACCATGAAGGGAATTCGCCCAAAAATCGTTATTGTCAGTTGTCGGGGAGATCCCCTTTATTTTCACAACAGGATAAGAGTTAACATAACAACCGCTAGTGGCGCTGTTTCGGCGCGAAAGTATTGAGTAATAGTGCTGGCAGCGTTTCGGCGTGAAAGTATTTAGTAGTAGTGCAAACGATTTTAGAACTAAATAGTGTATATTGAAGTGTGTATAAGGGTCTTTGTCGCTCGAAGAGTATTATAATAGTTTTGTAATAAATGAAGTTAAGTGTTCTACCGTGTTTTTGCATCTTCTGATGCCTATCCACGTAACAATATTATCCATAAGTTATCTTATAAATCATGCCAAAAGTAGACGGCATTACACTTGTCCGGCCATTTCTGCATCAGACTTCTTAACATTTGGAATGGTCTGGAGTAAATTACGGAACAGACTGGGTGTGTCACAAATACATCCTTTTTTTTCTTTTTGATAAAATATAATATAAATGCTATATCCGTTCATTGATTTAATTGTTATAAACAAGTATTTTTTCAAAAACCCACATTCGTCAAAAACCCTCGGGTTTTTTCAGGTGGGTTTTACCCAATTTAACCCAGTGGGTTTTTTCGGGTTGGGGAAAATCAAGCCAACCCTGGTTTGTAATAATAACATTTTTTGTGCTCCTTTATTGATATAACAATAAAGGAAAGAAAAGAAAAACATAAAAAAGAAAGATTAAATCAAGTTTGTTAATATTTGTTGACTCGTCTATTATTAATTGCGTAATTTTGGATGGTGGATGCTGACTATTCCATATCGCAGTTCTTACCTGCACCACACTAATGAACACTTTCGTATTTACCGACATTTTTGTAATTTTTCATCAAAGCAAGTCTGCGATCGATTGACAAGACCAAATAGGTTTGACTTCGTTGCTAGCGGCGCCCGCTGCGCTTACAACCGCATGTTCTCCAGACACGGCAACATGACCAACACGAGTGGATAGGAAGATTCGAATCGGACGCCAGATGTCCGCGCCCGCGCTAGGCTAGACTAATCGCTACTCGCTCGCCAGTCAACGTTGGCCACAAACAAGCGCACCATATATTCAAAGTTTCGCGTCCGCGCTCTCTACCGCTCCCGCACCTGAGCGTGGACGAGCACTAAGTGTATGTGCAACACAATGTGTATGTTTAGGAGAGCGAGATTCAAAATCAGTTTCAGTTCAACCATACTATATTTACGTTACCTTCTTCAGTTCCTGCAGATCTCTCTCTAGTAGCTTAAGAGATCGTTCGTTAGACTTGATGTTTGGATCATTCTCAATGTCATTCCTCGGTTCCGCTTTCGACTGCTTGGATTCCACAGGCGCTTTCTTCTTTTCTGGCTCAGGCGGAGGTTGAAGTTGAGGTCTGCTTTCATCCTGCTTTGGAGCAGCTCTGCAAAATAATTTGTTTCGATATTATATTTGAGAACCTGAGAGCACTGAAGAGCTACAGGCCGACATATCAATGGCTAAGATCACAAATCATGTCAGCTTTTGGCCATATTGATATTTTGCTACCAAAGAAATGGCAACAAAATGGCCCACCCAATGAACTAATCATCCATCTCACAATAGATCATGAAGAAACTATTTTAAATACAAGCTTTCAGCTCACATTCACCATAACTAGAAGTTACAAACCTCGTATCTGCTTTTCAGCTTTTCGTATGCTTCTTATCAAATGCTTTTCAGCATACACTTTCAGACCCCAGTAACCTCGCTCTGAGCTATTCTGAGGATAGTTCATGTCCTCCTTATAACAATACCCCTTGCACAGTTAGAGATATTCTAGCTGGCTGCAAGGTGGCTTTAGATCAAGTACAGTACCCTTAACCGCCACAACAAACTTCCTGCCGTTATTCGCGAAGAAATTAGCCGCTCAGTGGCTCAAGCCGATAAGGGTCTGAGAGTACCCTCCAACGCCCAATACATTTCGTGCGGGATGACTATAAAAGCAAAAAAACATTTCACTACAAAACCTTTCTCAATAATCGAGAAAGCTTTAGATTGGATTCAGTCTTTAAGCAGTATCAATTGTCATGGCCCTTTCTCATTTACAATTTCACTAACCCAACTGTCCCGTCTAGATGCGCTGGTGACAGCTTTTTTAAAATCCTGGTTGTCCTTAGCCAAACCAGCTGACCCTTCGACTCTCTTCAGGTCCAAACAAAATTTTGGGCTAGCAGCGCTAAAACTACCCTGCCTGCTCTAAGCCAACTCCAGAAACACCAAACATTCGATTCTGTGCAATTCCAAAGATCTAGCAATATCGAAGCACGTAATAAGTGGCTGTAGTGAGTCAAATGATCTACAAGCCCGCGTAGACTTCCACAAAAATTTCCTTGCTGGAATCAGCCAGAATGGCACTGGTCTGGAGCATGGCAGTACAACCATGAGCGATGTAAACTTCAAGAAGTCTCCCTTGCGGGAAGATCACGACAGCAACAGATATTATATTTGGCAATAGATATTATATACTCATGCTATTGGCCTTTAATGCCAGAATTATTGGACAACAATTGGGGACTTTTGCATTCCTCCTCCAATGCACCGGAAGGTAATGTTGTATAACTGGAGGCCAGAGATGCTGAAATATTATTTAAATACCTTTCAGCATACACTTCCAGACTCCAGTAACCTCGCTTGTTGGAGCTATGCCGAGGATAGTTCGTATCCCCTTTGTAGCAATACCCCTTGCACAGCTAGACATAGTCTAGCTGATTGCAAGGTGGCCTTAGATCAAGGACAGTACACTTACCGCGATGACAAAGTCCTTGCTGTTATTCGCAAGGTAATTAGCCTCTCAGTAGCTCGTGCCAACAAGGGTGTGACAGTACTCTCCAAAACCCCTATACAGTTTGGGCGGGATGGCTCTAAAGGCAAAAAACATTTCACTACAAAACCTTTCTCAATAATCGAGAAAGCTTGAGATTGGATTCTGGAGGTTGATTCGGTATCTAAGCAGTATAAATTCCCTGAGTCTCGGATGCACAGCCCTCCATCCAGATATAACTCTTTACTCTCTATCACGGAAGGTTATTGTAGAATTAACAGGTCTATGGAAATCAAATATCCAAATAGACCATGAGTACAAATTAAATAAATACTATGATCTCGCAACTGCCGTCACCCGGAATGGCTTCACTGTTCACCTTCAAGCGGTAGAAGTTGGCGCTTGTGGCTTGCCAGCGAAATCTCTATTCATCTCTTTAAAGATTTTGGTCTTTCCAGGAAAATAATCAACTCTTTCCTAAAAAAAATATCTAAAACCGCAATTTCCCCATCTCAAATTCTATGGCTTCGATGAGGGAGTGAATGGGTGGTAAGGTGAACGCTCATATGTGGCAAGACAGCTGTCCTAAACCTACCACAGCCAGTCGTTTGTCCGGAATACACCACTCCCACCCCAGAAGTGTAAAAAAAATAGTTTTATGATGGGCCTGACTTTCATCGGTGAATTCCATGGCAGCTCCGTTTGTATTATATACTGATTCTCAGATGCACAGCCCTCCGTCCAGATATAACTCGTTACTCCGCATCTCGGAATTAACTATTCTATGGGAATCAAATATCCTATAAGACCGCGCGTACAAATTAAATAAATACCATGATCTCGCAAATGCCGTCACCCGGAACGGGCTTCACTATTCACCTTCACGAGGTGGAAGTTAGCTCTTGTGGCCTGTCAGCCGAGTCTCTGCTTCGCCTCTTTCTCCTTGAAGTTGATCTCTCCTGGAAAATAATCAACTCCTGCCATGCCTAGAAAAACTATCTAAAACCGCAATATCCGCATCTCGAATTCTATGCTTTCGAAGGGGAAGTGAATGGGTGGAAAGATGGACAATCACATGTGGCAAGACAGATGTCTTAAACCTATCATAGGCACTTGATATACGCACGTTGTTAGATATTTCGGAAACTATTCAACCGATTTTCATCTCCAATAGCCTATAACCGATGAGAATAGGTAAGCTACATATAGGAAAAAAGCGGTTCTCGTTATAAACTCGCAGACAGACAGACGAGCAGACGGAAATTGCATTTAATAAACGTAAGGACGACCATTACTTGTTTGCGAGGAGCGGGGTCTCCTCGGGGGCCTCCTTGGGCGCAGGCGTCTCCGGGGGGGTCTCTTTGGGCGCGGGCGTCTCCGGGGGGCTTTCCCGGGGGGCCGAGTCGCCTCCGCTGTGCACTTTCTCCATCATGGCGTCCAGCATTTCGAACTGCTTGTCGCGCTTCAGCAGCTGCATGACGCGGCGGGCGGCCGACATGCCCTTGGGCTTGGGGGGCGGCGGCCCCGGCTGGCCCGCCCCTTTCGCCCCCCCCCCGGGGGCCTCCGTCGGGGCCGCTTTCCTCTCCGCCTTCTCGGGAGCGGGCGGAGTCGCCGGCCGGCTGTTCTGCACCGCGCTCGCGGCCACTTGCGGCTTCTTGCGCTCTTGTAAGACCTGCCAAATTCAAAACAAATTCTTTCCAGTCACGTCGCACCGACGATACAAGCTAGGGAAGACCGGGTCTAACGGGAGCGGTTTAATCAAATTACAGCTACGAGGACAATTTTGTTCGAATAAATTCTGTGCCTCTTTCCTTGAAAAACTGATTCAAACGGTATAGTGATCTTCGAGCAAGATTTAGCACCGTACTATAGTCGAAGAAAACGAAGAATTACTTCCAAATTAAATGGCTCTTGTGACTTGAATCACAAGAACTCACAATACTTAAAATTCATTGAATTACTCTGTATCTGAGCCTACCTTTAGTGAGGACGGCTCGTGCGATCCAGTTAGGTTAGGTTTAATTATTCTCTATCTGTAACTATGATTTTTAATAAATAAAGAATTTAAATTTGTATTTAGCTCTCTGTCCCTTTCTCACCCACTTTAGCTCTTTTCTCAAGCAGCTGGGCTTGTTTTCTTGCCTTTTTGCTTTCACACGCCTTGACTCCGTGCACACCTCGGCCAGCTCTTTCAAAGCGATGGTCTTCGTTGATGCCAAATGATTTTTTCTATGATGCATTTCTCCAAATTCTCTTTTGCACACCACAGTTCTTATGTGAAAGATCATTTATTTTGCTTCGGAAGAGAGTAATACTACAACACATCAACAACTCTTTAACCAAAGGTTTATTTCCCCAGAAAAAAATCTTCTAGCCTCCACAATTGATTATATAGGGTATTGGTTTTCAACCGGTGGGTCGCGACCCTCTGGGGGTCCCAAAAAGATCCCCGGGGGGTTGAAAGCTATCTAAAAAAAAATCTTCTACTTCCATAACGCAAGCCTGTCTTAAACGTCGTATAGATACATATATCGTTTTGGGTAATTTGTCACAGGTTAGAATGAGAGCCACTGATTTTGAAAACCCCGTTGCAAGCCCATGTGTGCGAACGAGATGACTAGCTGAAATGAACTCGGTAAGATTGCAGCGAATTGTCACTTTGTCGATAAGCTGTTTTGTCGCGTGGAGCGATCTGTGCCCGATAGATAGCAATAGGCGCTAGCAAATTCATATATTAGTTTAGCGATCTTTCTAAGAAGATTTTTAAGAGATAAGGCAAGCCGGGCTTTTCGGCTTGTATGAAGGAACCGCCACTGCTTGGGAGTAGTAGTATTAGTAGTAGTAGTAGTACAATTATGAACAAGCACGCACAAAATTAAACGTTCACCTTAGAACAGGTCCCGGCCTAGTTAGGTCGCGTTGTCACTGGACTTTGCTATGTATTCATTTTCTGCTATTTATTCAATGTTTAAAATATTTAATGCATAGTTCCTAAGATAAAATTGTTTTAAATTATTCTTGAATTACTTAAATAAATAAATAAAATAAAAGGAGTGGGGGGCTTGTCTCCAGCCCTTAAGGGCGTTGCTACCTAGCTGTGTCAATCTTACACTATAATAGATGGCGCTGATGTGAAGTTTTAATTATTTTCGTATGAAAATAAATCACTAGCTTGTCTCCTTTATGAATAAAATTACGTATTTTGAAACGCGAGTACCTAAGAGAATAAAGCATTTTTTAAAAATATTGCGAGAATTGTATATACTGTAAATATTTAGTAATATACAGGATAAGTTTCGATTTCCCAGCTCCGCCAATCCGTATCAGAGTGTTAGTGATGTCAAAGGTAGTGTGCGTGTGTCAGTCAAAATTTCGCCAAGGTCACAAGTGAAATGTGGCAACGGCGCGCGCAAGTTAGATGTGGCAACCATTTATATGATTAGTGGGTCAGTAAACCGGCCTACATATTTCGTGACGGCTTGTTTTTTTGTACAATTATTTCGTTTTTGTGGTTTTTATGTACAATTGTGATCAAAATGTAAAATACTCACCTGCCTATCTGCAACAACTATTTAAGGTAAATATAGATCTTTTTCTCCACAAAAATGTTGTTTTACGTACCTACATACATAAACAAATCCTTTTCCGCGAAAAAATCGTTATTCTCGCTGATGCTGCTCGCTGCAATTTATGCATTTTTGTTTTTTTACATCATCTGACTATATTCACCGCGCTGATTCCGAAACTGCAATTATCTTTTGTCGGACTCAATAAATAAGAGAGATATGGTGTCAAACACCTATACATTTCGGTAGGTTGCTTTATATAGGTACATTCGGTAGGTTAGTTTTTTTTAGGTTAGTTCGAACACAAAAGGTTCGAAGTACCTAGGTATAAGTTTTTTGTATTGTTTAAAAATAACTAACCTAACCTACCGAAATGTAGGTGTTTGACTTATATCTCTCTTATTTATTGAGTCCGACAAAAAATAATTTCAGAATCAGCATGGTGAATAGTCAGGTGATGTTAAAAATCAAAAATGTATAACTGGTAGCAATAACTAATAAATAACAAAGTTTCAAATATATGCAAATTGGAATTTAAAATTGAGCAAATTGAAGCATATGCTTGCATGCTATCTGTAAGTGGCTTTTCCCGAGACGATAGACGGCGATGATGATCAACCAAGCGACACTCAATGAAGACGATCATCATCGATGCTATTATCGACTGACTGGAATCAATGATATGTAGTTGAACATAACAAACAAATTCGAACCAGCTAGGGTGTAATATCACTGCTAATACCAGATTTTATTTTTTAGATGCCGAGACAATGCTGTGTTGATGCAAATCAAATCGACTGTTCTCTAGAGCTTCCAGTTTCAGTCATTCCAGAAGGAAGATAATCTGCGTAAACGATGGACCAGGGCGATTCCACGCTCTAATTGGACGCCGAGCTCTGAAGTACATTACTTACTAATCTTGCACATCATCACTGACGTATTTGAGCACTGACATCAGAACATTACGTACTAATCCACAAGACAGGAAAAATGTGTGAAAAGGATAGATCATCAAAAAGAAACATTTTTAATTTACAATTCATTTAATTCACAATTGTATGTAATTATAATACTGTTATATTGTACATTTTATAATATTTTATCTGTCAATTTTTACTACTGTTCATTTATACTGTCGACTACGTCTGCAATTTTTATGGATGTTTTTTAAACCAATGTAATATAAAATGAATGTTACAATGTAAAAACCTATTTATAATAATATGTTTTTATTATATAAATGTATTTAACGTATATTGTATGCATAGAATGTAAGAATATTTAAAGTAAAATAGTTTTTCCTTTCTTTCTGTCTTCAAGATTTTAAGTTGTTATTAAAAAAAACCTAATAGCGGAGATAATATGCCTTCTCAACAGGCAATATAAAACCACCTTGATACAGGTATTCCTAGTGAGGTGGTAAACCATTCATTTTACCACTATACAAACTACAAAATTAAATGTTTAATATTATTGTTCATAGTTCCGACGGCCTATCTGAAATTGTAAACTAAAATATTATATTTGCATTACTAAAATAAATAAATAAACTATCAGATCTGACTCTTTCCAATCTAGGTAACAAAAGGAAATGTTAAATTATTAATTATTTGGCTAAGAGGATGTTTTTGTTATATGACCTAAATCATGTATGGACAACAACCGGCCCGCGGGCCGGATCCGGCCCGCTGTAAGATATGATCCGTACCATTTTTTAAAATTTCATTTTGTTATTTTAATAAATTGTACTATAATAAATAACATTGTCGTATTATTTCGCTGCTTTTTATGTAGCTTTTACTAATTTTATTTTTCATCGAATCCTATAAAAGGATTTCTTTACAAACCATATCAAATATATATATATATATATATATATATATATATATATATATATATATATATATATATATATATATATATATATATATATATATATATATATATATATATATATATATATATATATATATATATATATATATATATATATATATATATATATATATATATATATATATTAATAATAATAATAATTCTATTCATATAAGGCTATTCAGACACTTCTGTTGAAAGTCCAGAAACTATAGGACCAGAAGAAGCTACATTGACTCCTCTGGATTGTGTACTGAGTATCTTCATTTCAGCAGGATCAAGGCACTTCATTTTCGAGGGTATTCTCCGTAAGATAATCTCCGGTAGGATACACTTTTTATAGAAATTTACCAATTTTGGTATCATGTCGTTAATAAAGGCTTGATCGGGCACCACTTCTAATACTACTATCGGTGTGAAGGCATCCACAAAGCAGATAAAATAGCATTTTAACGACCCAGTTATGCAAAGTTGTCCTTGAATCTGTAAAAATTAATATCTTTAATATTAAGTATTATTGTATCTAAAATAAGCTAAGGGTTTAAAATGTTGAAAAAAATACACACCTGATAATAGTAATTATGTCGTTTATTGATAACCAGTACCCCATTTTCATTTTTCAATGGAAAATTTTTTTTAGTTTCCGCAATTTTAACTAAATTTTTCTCCTCTAACCTTGCAATTGATGGAAAACATTTTACCTCCACTATTGCGTTTTCATCAACCACTTTCCCTGAAATATAATAATCATGTACAAAAAAGGTACATGTACAAAAAAGGTACATGTACATAACACCATTTCATGATTTTCTTTGGTAAAATGTGCCACTTTTAAAAAAAAAAATAATGAGACTAGGCAGAACACAAAAAAGCAAAAAATAAAAAAATACCGTCAGGGCTAGCGCCGAGAAATCCATATTTTACATCAACAAAGAGTCCCGAGGGACTCACTTTTTTGCCATGTTCATTTTCGAATCTTTGGATTGCTACATTTTCATGTATTCTGCCGTATGCCATATCTGATGAGGAAAACGCAGTTTTGTATAGCACTTGTTTGACATGATTGTGGCAAGGTGTACTCAGCCTCCTTTTACAAATCTAAAATAAATACAAAAACAAATTATTTCAGCAGGCGCCTTACAACTAACTAATATACATCGACTGACTGACTGACAGCCGCATCGACTGACTGAAGAGCAGATGACACGACGTGTAACATGGTGCCGGGAGATGCTACAAAAAGTTTGATAAGAGAATATCTCGGCATGTGAACAACATCGTGATAGATGACGAGACTTGGCTGTACTATTTGGATTTGCCGAGCAAGGTTTGAAACAAAGTTTTGGTCTTTGATGATGAGGATACACCCGTAGTGGTCAGAAAATGCCGCTCCGAAACGTCCGGCAAAGGTGCAACCTTTACTAATCTTACAATCCGCTTTAATAAAATTTTAAAAATATATATATATATAAACATATTCTTCAGATGTTTTTTTTACCAACCATTCCAAATAATGATGCTGTTAGCCGATTTTCCCTGTAAGTGTTGTACAAATCATTCGAATGTTGACCAACAGTTTCTCTCTCGATCCTGACTGCATCTTGTCCCGTTACCTAAAGTAAAAAAACATTACATTAGGCCGGCCCAATCAAAATATAAAGTGATTAGTGGTAAAATATACTAACCTGGAATTCAGTGATCTTCTCATCGCATAATTCTTTTAACTCTGATTCCGTATAATTTGGTGGAGGATTATCAGGTGAAGGACCATAGTCTTTATCAGCTTCCTGTTTTTTTCCTTTGAAGAGTTTTCGAACTCTAATGTGTTTTTTTCTCACTTCCTTATACTTCTCCAGTCTACTAAAATACTTCTTGAACGACGCTCCAGGGCTCATAGTTGTAGCTGACTTCCAAGCTGTTGAGTGCCATTTTCCACCGGACAATTGATTGAGTGCGGCGATATGCGTTCTTCTCTGGAATGATCCACTCTTCGTCAGATTGAGTCTTTTACCACAGTTGAACTTGGCTATAAGGCTCATAAAATTTTCTGCACAATTATTTGTCTCGTTGTGGAGAAGCCTGTCAGCCTTTCTTTGTAACAAGTCCAAAGCTGCCATCATGAAGCTCCATACATTTTCAATTTTTTTTATGTCGTCTAGAACATTTTCATCCGGCTCCCCCGAATCTGCCAATTGCCACTTACAGTAATAAGGCAAACATGTCGAATGTTCACCGAACACATGCAATAGGCTGTTTTTAAAATCACGTCGCAAATTGGCAGCATTACCATTAATACAATTATGTATTATACTCTTGCGTGCCAAAACTGTTAGGTTTTGCATTTTGCTTTTCAACAATTTTCTGCCAAGAAGTGGTAACTTACTGTTATTCACAATCTGTAAGTGAAATAAACTTTTTAGGCACTGGAAAATTTTCAGTTTTAAAAATAGAAGAAAAAGTTTTACCTTATATAGGGCACTGGTATAATTTTTAATAGCGTGGTTTTTACATTCCAGCTTTTTTATTTTTCGGCCATACGAAACGCGTTCCCGTAACCTGGCATATACTGACGAATCTCCATCTCCTATAAATTCCAAAAAGCGTAATCCATGTATATCCATGCTTCTTGAAAATCCTTCCACAATAATTTCTGCTTCCATTGCAGTTGAGCTTCCCTCATAATTTTTGAAGCAATTATGATCCTTTGTTGGCATGTTATTTCTCTCGTAATATTGGCAACCATAACAGTATTTATTTTTAATACCAAGAAATAGACATTTTTTTGTATGTTTCCCAATAATACAAGCCTGTAAAAAAATAGGTGAATTAGTAATTGGAATGGCGGAACTTTCATGTATAAATAAAAATATTGACATACAGCTCCTGAAGCAGCATTAAAATTATGGCCGTAAGATCGTTTCGACCAGCCTCCATCAACGTAAACGGTTATAAATGCGACTCCATCATCAGACACATTTCCTTTTCTTATAGCTTCGTCTCTCTCTTGAGCTCCTGCTAAGCGCATTTCTTTCCAGAGATGATCTTCCCAAACGTTTCCTAACATTCGCTCGGTTGTTCGGAAGAGCTTCGATGACATGATATGTACGTCCATTACGCTCAATAAGTGCGACGTTTGAGCATAATAGCTTCCAGAGGTCAAGGTTCCCCAAACGAATGCCTTATTCAAAGCCGGCTTATTACTTGGTTCAGTCGACAAAATCCAAGTTTGGTCACATCCTGTGCACCCAAAAGTCATCCAGGAGACGATGCCTTTGAAACTCTCGCTGCGAAAAGCAATTCTGCCTCCGGTACATTTTTTCGAGTGATCATATTGCAAATTCATGGACTTTTGTAGAAAGTGGTGAACGTCAACGATTCGATAGCCATCGAGGCCCTTCAGGTGATCCACATCTGCTGCATCATACTGAAGTTGGTGACTTTCTAATTCCGGGTCTATTGATGGCCAGTTTACATTCACCTCATCTGCAACATCAGCCACACCAGCCGACGTCGAAGGTTCATCAGATTGCACCGACCAATTTGCATCCACTCGGGGCCTCTTATCACTCCGTTGGTATGTTTTTATGGAAGGTGTTGACGACGATACTTCCGGTAAACGCCAATACATGCGGCTGCAAAAAATAAACTAACATAATTCTTAATTCATCTCAAAATCAACCTTCTAAAAGTCGATTTTGATGGTTGTTTTATTAAAATATAGGTAGGTATGCAGTTTCAGCATCTCCTCTAAATTTAAGGTGTTTTAAACGTCACCCGACTATATTATATCGACGTTGTTGATTTCGAATCTGTAAAAATCTTTATGCGGACAATTTTGTCTTGCTTTATCTCGCCTATATCTCGAGTCCGCGCGATTTTTACAGATTCGGAATCAGATTGGTCGTCAGCGAGACATCTTGTAGAGGTGCCGAAATCGCATACCGTATATTCTTTTGAAATGTTATCGCCAACATGTGCGTTTTTCAGATACATAATAATTTACCTTTCAGCGTCATTATGTTTTCTTTTGAAAGCTGCTTTAGAACGACGTCGATTGACAGGACCGGCATATTTATGCTTGACATGGCAGTCCTTAGCAAAGGTATTTCGTCTCATTTTCGGCCGGTCGAGAATTTGAACAACGCACAATAAACAATTACACACAATTCGAAACAAAACACAGCGAAGCGCGTCGTATTTATTGATACAGCAGCGAACAAACACCACTGCGCACACGCTCACCGCACGTCAAAATTCGGTTTCTAGACAGAGTGAGGGAGTCATCGATTGAGTGACCGTTCATCGATATATCGGTGTAATCGGTGATTGATTATTTTTGTGGTTTCTTTTATTATATTGCCGTTGTATAAAATCGGTTAGGAATCGCATTGCCATTGAAATATTGTCACTATAACAATTTATTATTATTGTTTTTCTTTTATTTTATAAATTATAATGAAAGTAGAACATTATCCGTCAGAATTCGATTTTCATCGATAGGGGAAGGGGTGGTAGATTCGGCCATGGGGTAGATTCATCTTTCGTATCCTACACAGCCCTAGTTTGTATATACCGCCAAATTTTTGCGTAGTTATGTTGGTAATGCATCATTCCTGATGGTGGGAACTGTCACAAGCGGTCGCAGTAGCGGGTTTATTTATCAATAAATGATTAAAAGTTTCTGCTATAAAAGGTAAGTTTTTTGTCTGTCGTAGAAGTTCATAATTTGTAATTTTGTGAAGCATATTAAGTATGATAAAAATGCACAGCATGCAGCACTAATTCATAAATGATGTCAATATGAAAGCTAACCTAAAATGCTGACCATGTTTTACTTTTTTATTTAAATCTGTTGGAATCTCATGCGGGGAAGATTCGGCATAAGCGGCTGGGGTACTTTCATCCAGCGGACGAAGGTACCCCATCAATGGAATAAAAGAAAAATTTTATTTCTATGGTAACGTATTATTTTATTTGTTCAGATGCCACGTACATATGTATGCAAAACCAACCGCAGGGACATCAATGAGAATAATATGAAAGAAGCGATTCGTAATTCTTTACGAAAAGTTGTCAGTGTTCATGAAGCTGCAAGGCGGTATGGAGTTAAAAGATCTACATTGCAGTCGAGAATAAAGACCTTGCTAAAGAAAAAAACAATAGATGAAGTCTTATCTACTATTGACAGAGATTCTGGGAATGAAAGCAGTGATGAAGAGAAAAAATATAGGAGTAAATACACTGTTAAACAAGTTTTTACAATTTCTCAAGAAAGGGAACTTGTGGAATATATCAAGAAATCATCCAATCTGAATTACGGGTTGTCATATCAACAAGTGCGAAAATTGGCCTATGAATTTGCACAAATATTACCAGATTGCGTAACACCAACCAATTGGAGAGCAAGTCAGTTGGCAGGTAAGTTATTATATTTTTGTTTTTATCGATAATGATACCTAATTACCATATGGATTTAAATTGCAGGAATTGAATGGCTGAAAGGCTTCATGTTAAGAAATCAACAATTGTCTCTAAGAAAACCTGAGAGTACCAGCCTGAATAGAGCCATGGCATTCAATAAAGACAGATTGGAGGAATTTTTTTCCAACTACGTCAAAGTCTTGGAAAAGCATAAATTCAAACCAGAGCAAATATATAACTTGGACGAGACTGGGATACAAACAGTAATGAAACCAGTAAAAGTTGTCTCCACACGTGGGAAAAAACAAGTTGGGCAGGTAGCTTCAGCTGAACGTGGAGAATTAGTCACCTTTGTTGGTATAATCAGCGCCATTGGGGGAACAATTCCACCTGTTTTTGTTTATCCTCGCATTAGAAATGTGAATGACTTTTTGGATGGTGCTCCTATTTCCAGTATCGCATTAGGAAACAAATCGGGTTGGATGACATCGGAGTTATTTATATCAGTTCTCAAACACATAGTTGAACACACCAATTGTTCAACTGAGAAGAAAATATTGTTGTTGATCGACAATCACGAATCACACACATCATTTGGAGCAATCCAGTATTGCAGAAGCAATGGTATAGTGCTGTTATCCTTCCCCCCACATACCACACATCGTCTTCAACCCCTAGACATTGCAGTGTACGGGCCTTTTAAAGCTTGCCTAAATGTCGCTTTCAATGATTACATGCTCACACAGCCTGCCAAAATGATAACCATTAGGCAAATAGCTCAACTTGCCAGTAGAGCCTTTGATAATGCATTCAGCAAAAAAAACATAATAAGTGGTTTTGAAACACCAGGCATTTGGCCCCTTAATAGGCTGGCATTTGACGACAATGATTTCATGCCCAGCACAGTCACTGACAATTCCAACGTTGAAGACAACAGTTTAACTACTGAAGTGGAACCTGTTGCTATTCCTTCAACTTCCAGACAGGACAGCATAGAAGAAACAAACCAAACCACCCCACCTCCAACTACTAGCTATGATCATGATGATGTTAATACCAGTGTGGAAGCAGCAGAACCCCAGACAGAGATAGCCCTTTCATTTTCAAAAGATAAGGAGCCCATTGTAATTGAAACCCCTTCTGTTTCTCAAAGGACCAAACTTAAGATCAAAGTTTCAAGATCACTAGAAGAATTGAGACCGTACCCAAAAGGAGCTGGAAAAAAGAAGAGGAACAGAAAAATTCCATCAAAATCTTATGTATACACAGATACCCCGGTAATGAAGATGAAGGAAAATATTGAAATAGAGAAAAGGAGAAAAGAAGAACTAAAAAGAAATAAAGGAACAATAAAAAAGCTGTTCCCAATTAAACCGGTTCCAAAGAAAATCTTGAATGAAAGCTCAAGTGATTCAGACAGGTCAATGAAACTTGTCGACACCTCTGATGGTGAAGAGTTTTTGTCCAGCTCGGATGAATTACCTTTGCCTACCAACTTGCCTAATTGCAATGATTTTTGTGTTGGTGATTGTGTAATGGTCAAGTTCGCCACTAAGGCAACCATTTGCTATTATATAGGGCACATTTTGAAAAACACAGGTTGCCAAGAATATGAAATAAACTTCTTGAGGCGAAAAAACAAATCTAACACATTTATGCATCCTCAGGTAGAAGACATCAGCATTGTGAAGAAAACAGATATCATTGCAGTTTTGTCACAAGCAAGCAAACTGTCAACAGCCAGGACATCTTCCCTGTACATTTTTAATTACAATTTTGAAGGACTTAATGTCCGTTAGATCTAAGATTTTTTCTGCTATACTTTTTTCTCAATACTTTTTCTTTGTTTTTTTATCGTTTCTTGTATTTTGTATTTTCATGAGTTCACTTTTGTTCAATAAAAACATTTGATTTACCTTTGTATGTTACTTATTATAACTAGATGAATGTACCCCACCCTATAGCCAAAACTACCCCACTGGTGGGGTACAATCGCCCATTTGCAAGCTTTTTTTAAAAATTAAATTCGAAAAAAAGTGTTAACGTAAGAGAGTTGTTACTTGCGGAAAACATAGATAAAAGTGCAGATTAACTTTTGCATATACCAGTTTTTAAATTGGTGGCTGATTTTGAAAATTACGTGCATTATTTGCATAAGTAGCCGAATGTACCACCCTCTCCCCTACCGGTATTATCGACATTATCCAAACCATTGATTTCACGAGCAATAAGACCCTTGCCATATAGGAAAAATAAAAAGAATGAAGATGAGAAAGACAGACAGGCGATCATTCATCTCCCTCTGATATATGACTTTTGTAGGAAGAAATAATATGTCTTGGCATTGCAATTCGATTATTACACCGACTGTCACGGACAGTGTTAAAAATGTCATCGTGTGTATAACAGTCACTAATCCAATCATAGATCCTACTAGAATATCAAGATTTTCATTTCTAAGTTTCTATATAAAATAACTGTTCAAACTGGTTGAAATTCGAAACGCGTACACCATTTTTTTTTATTTACTGGATTATCATAGTTTTAATAACGTAACTTTCTTCAATCGCTAGTATTCTGCAGGAATTTTTTGTATGAAAAAAGACAGGTAGCAACCACCTTAATGTCATCTGGATCTATAAGATCTTTTGTAACTCCCCACTTTGTGGTAGGGTCAGTGGTCTGCTAGAAGCCCGGTACTGCTTAGCAGCCCATACAGATCACTGACCTTCAAGTTGGACAGATCGCTGGATTCGAGAACGGTTAGTCCTAGTAAACTGTGTCTTTTTGCGGCAAGGCCTGGGCAGCGACCGACGATGTGTACGCTGTCTTCGCCACATATTTGGCAGTCCTTGCTCTCGGTCAAGCCAAGGTTGAATAGATGTGCTCTAAGGGTCGTGCCATTAATAAAAAATCTTTTGGTGTAGTTAACCTGAAGTGTCCCGACAAAGATGGCATTTTTTTTTATATAGAACACAGGATCGCCATAGGTCTGACTTCAGAGATACTTTACAGATTGAGGGTTTATTTCTGGGGGTACGTACATATTATTTTATTTCAAAATTAGCTCCCACATACCTTAGGCTGCAGCTGCATCTTCTGAATCTGCATCTTCTGTATCTGCCTGATCCTCTCTTGCGCCAGCTGCTTTTGCTTCTTGACCTCCTCAGCCTTCTTGAGGATGTTGGAGACGGGGGCTGGGGGCGGCGCCCCGGCTGCCGTTTCCTGTGGGGCGCCCCCCGTTTGCTGTCCCGCCTCCAGTTCCTCCTGCCTCTGCCGGGCGAACTTCACCGGGTCTACCGTGGCCAGCTCCGTGTAGATCACGTTCTCCTCGCTTTCTTCCGCCTTATCTAAATAAAAGTTTTCCTTATTTTCTTAAATAACATATTATACGCCTCATAATAACATGGTACATTTAGCCTGACACTGCGCCTAAAGAAAAACCGAGAGCAGTAATCGAGCTACCGGCTATCTTTTGCTCGTCGTTTAAACAAATTAAAACGAAGCTTCCAAAAAGCATTCATCTGTTTGATAGCGATGAACTTGAGAATTGCTAGATGGATTTCGATGTGGGTTTTGTCGCTCATTAGAGCATATTTCGAGGAAGGTATACATACAGGATGGGGCATGAATAATGTGACATTTTTTAAAAATAAAATTCAAATATTACTTTTTTTTTATTTCTTTGTCGAAAACATTTATTTTAGACTTTGTAGCGTTAATTTAGTCAATTGTAAAAATATGTCACGTAAATGGCCGTCTTTTTCTTTGACAGCAAAATGGACTCTTTTTTCAGCATTTCTCATTCCTTTTTTCAAGTGTTTCAGTCGATATTTGGCATATTATTTCACATTGAATATTGACTCTTAGTTGAGAGGTGCTGTGGGTTGTTTTTGTACACCACATATTTCAAACAAAAGTCTGGATGAAAAAATAGCCATGTATGTGATTTTAAAGACATTCTCTATGACTCTTAGATCACGGTAAACTCCGCCACTGGACAGATTCTAATTTAGTTTTTACTGAGAGACTTTCAAGGAATTGATACTGTTTAGAAACGGAATCGACCTCCAGAATCCAATCTGAAGCTTTCTTGAATATTGAGAAAGGTTTTATTATTATTATTATTTATTCTGGACAGGCAGCTTTGCTGATACGTCCAGATCAAATCTTGTAAAGCTAAACAATATTAACAAGTTTTTAGGTACAAATCGAGTCTGTTTTTAAATTGATTGACAGAGATTGCACTAATCACTTCAAATGGTAGTTTATTCCACATGTCCACCACTCTATTTGGCAGAACGTTCTTAAGAGGATTAGATTTAAATTTTGTACGGTCGGGTTTTTTGTTGTGACCTCGAAGATTTGTGTTGACGTTGAATTTGTAAATATTCTTCACTGCAGGTACATCGTAATAGTGTGTTAGAATTGTATATGTCTCAATCAGGTCCCCTCTTTCTCTTCTTTGTTTGAGTGTAGTAATTCCAAGTAATTTCAAGCGATCTTCATAATTCCTATTCTTCAGACCCACTGGCATTTTGGTTGCTCTTTGCTGAACCTTTTCCAGAATATCTACATCTTTGCTAAAGTAAGGGTTCCAGATCTAATAGCCATACTCAAGAATAGGTAAAGAATTTGCAGTAAAATGTTTTTTGCCTTTAGAGCCATCCCGCACAAACTGTATTGGGGGTTTGGAGGGTACTCTCTCAGACTCTGGTTAACCAATAAAATGTATGCAAAGTTTTGTTACACATTGTAACCTCATCCCAGACAATAGGTTTGAAATTGTTGCCGTGCAGAGCCGTGATGGGCAGCTTGTCATCAGATAAAATATAAAGCAGCGCTGAAAACATATGAGAGAGCCGGTTGGAAGTCTAAAAATGTACACTTACTAAAAATGTACACTTACCAGATGGGAAATCCGAGCTCGCTGGGCCTGCTTTCTGGCTGAATTCACCTTCAACCTATATTAAAAGCAAAATAGGGATTATACAGAGTGACTGGTTCCTATCTTATAGCACGGACTTCAGAGGGCAATTTCCCGAATGCAGACATACAGACATTTTGTGTACATAGCCCCCAGTATATTCAATATGCTAGTAGAAGATTTAAATTTGTATTTGTCTAAGTCTTCTTTTAAAGCCAAAATTGATTCTTGCTTAAAATTGATTCCAGGATATATCAATTTGTGGATATTTTGACACTCGGCCAAATATTTGTCACTATTAGAAACAGTTAGGTACTTAGCAGAAAATAAGTAGGTAACGCCAAGTTAAAAAAAATCTTCTTACTTTTAGTAGTATAATAATAAAAATATAAAAATTACCTCTCTTTTAATTTGAGACGTAATTTCCAGAGTTTGACCTTCATTATCTTCTGCAGTCAGTTTAATATTGTAGTCTCTGTATTCCTCTCCTTCTTGATCTTAAAAAAAAAAAAAATCAGTAAAGCAGTATACCAATAATTACTTTGCGCTCCTCACCCTATAAGGGAGCGTCCATAAATTATTTGGTGATTTTGGCGATTTTTCGACCCCACCTCCCCCTCTTGTGAGATTTCATGAGATTTGGTTAGACCCCCCCCTAATCTCAGTTTAGATTTTTAAAATACGTATTTTTAGTGTAAATACGTTTATCTGTGATTGATTACGTTGGATTTATTTTAAAAAAACATAATTTCCTAAATTCGATTAATTAGATTTAAATTGGATTTATTTCATTTAAATCAGATTTTTGAAATATTTGTATTTTATTAAATTTGGAATTCAGGAAAAACACAATACAATTGTTATTTATTCAAATATGCTTTAATAACATTAACAAAAATCAACATATATTAGTTCTTCTAAAATGTAAAAACACAGTAGCATATTTATTTGCCATTTATTTAACCCGCTGAGCACGTAACATCCATTTGGGGACATGTATGGCGGCCGCCTACAATCCGAAACATCCGATTTTGGATATCGCGCTCGCCGCTGCGAAAAATGCAATTTACGATTCGAATCGTCGTACTTTAATGCTTTCTGACCGCGGGACGACATGGCCAAATAATCTTTCATTCGCCGGCCAACGACGATAACATCGACCGCCGATTTAAAAACTCAGCATTAGACGTCAAAACAGCATTGTCGATCGGCCACCCCGCGGCGGCGTATAGTTCCGCGACGTGTTTGTTTTGTGAAGTGTTTTGTGTATATAAGTGCAGTGTATACCGGATAAAAGTGAGTAATTTCCATTTTTAAGTAGTTAAGGCATTAGGATAATTCAATTTAGACAATCCATTTGCTGTTTTTCACGAATTTTCGAAGAAAACACTTTGTCAACAACACACGGCTCGCGAAAAAATGGCCGTTTTTATTTTGTAATGTTTGTGAAATATCCCTATATATCGCGAAACATGACGTAATGTCGCTTTAATTTACTAATAAAATAGGTATTGCTTCATTTACATCCTAAGTTATCACATAATTAGGCGTATTTTGAACATTATATGTTGTTTTTCTAATATGGCTCGCGAAAATGAAACTTGTTTTGATAATTACTATGAGAGAAAAAAGTGCGATTTTCCATAGTTTTTCGATGAAATGTGACTCTTTGGAGTATAGTAATTAGTTATTAGACATATAATAAGTCTATGATAAGACAATATAATTGAAAAAATCTAACGAATTTTATATTATGGGCATTCAAAGTTTATTATTAGGTTCGGACGCGGAAACTCTCAAAACTTTAGATTTTTCTATAATATCAGACAAAGGTCAAAGTTCTGGTGTGATTTCTAAGAAGAAGTGATGTAGTAAGAAAGTTATTTTGAAAGAATTTCATATAAAAAAATACCATAAGTAGTCACAAATTAAAAATTAAAAAAATTTTTTTTTACGAGAATACATAAAATTTTTCTTGGCTGAATAAATAAATATTTTTTCCGTATTTTTGTATGCAAATAAGTAAAAAAAAAATATCGTTTTGGTAAAGCATTTAATAAAGAACATAACTGTATTTACAATTTTTGATATTTACGAAAACTGTATTTACAAAAAAATCGAAATGATTTTATAGGCGAGTTTTTTTCAGTTTGCCAATTTTGTAATATTTATTCATTATTATCTTAATTGTTTTACGAGATAAGGTTATAATGTTTTATATGTCAAATTTCAATGCGATCATTTTTCTCTTTATCTTTTTTTATTCCGTTTAGTGGTTTATAAGTTATGATCGTTTTTCTCAAGGCCGTTGACTCGCATCGATTTTTTGCGCGAATATGTCGCGCGCAAAAGTGATAGGTGAATTTTTACCTCGCAACGTGAGGGGTTAACAAAAACTACCGTAAAATGTAAAAAAATCAAGCAGTTCTTACTTTTTCTAAATCAAAAACATTTTTCAATCATTTTTTTTTAAATAGAAATACTGTAGCGTTTTTGTTATATTTATCAAGAAGTGAACAAGGAAAAAAGGTCTTAAAATTAATAAATTAACATAAATTAAACCATATTATGGAACCTGGTAGTAAACGACCTGATAACAAAACTAAACAACAATCATTTCCTAACAATAGGATATGCAGATGATCTAGTGATAATGATCAACGGACTAGTAACAAGCACATTGTGCGACCTTACACAAACAGCTTTGAAAATAATAGAGAAATGGTGCAAGGAGAATGACCTGTCGGTAAATCCAAAAAAGACCGACACCATTCTCTTCACACATAAACGTAAATTGGGTACATACAAAATGCCAACCTTGTTTGGATCCAGACTAACGCTCTCTAAAGAAGTAATGTACCTAGGAATAACTTTGGACGAAAAACTAAACTGGAATAAACACCTAGACAACAAACTAAACAAAGCAACAGTCGCCTTCTGGCAATGCCGAAGAATGGTGGGCAAGAAATGGGGACTAGCCCCACACATTATACTGTGGCTGTACAAAATGATAATAATACCAATGATAAGCTACGGAGCTGTAGTATGGTGGCCCCGCACCCAACTCACTACTGCAATCAACAAATTACAGAAAATGCAAAGGCTAGCATGTATAGCAGCGACCGGCTGCATGAGAACAACTCCAACAGCGGCGCTGGAAATCATGCTAGGGCTTCTACCACTACACCTACATATACAAAAAGAAGCAGCCGCAACGGCTCTTCGTCTAAAGAATCTAAACTTATGGACCAAATATAAAACACCGCACACGAATATATATGATAATATACTGTCAAGTTTTCCAATGCTGGAAGCGGCAATCGACAGAATACCCAAAACTATGATCTTCTGGAAAGAATATGCCATATCATTAACAGAAGACTCAAAAGAAGCACTGAATCAAACGGACCTAAGAATCTACACAGATGGATCAAAAACCAACAAAGGTACAGGATGTGGTGTCTTCTCGGAAGACCTAAACATACACATCTTCAAACCACTCGGAGCACACAACACAGTTTTCCAAGCAGAATGTATGGGAATAATAGAAGCTTGCAACGCAGTGAAACAGCGGCAGCTAAAACACGAAAACATATGTATTCTATCGGACAGCAGGTCAGTGCTACAGGCACTGGGAAGCGATAGATTTACATCTGGGCTCATATACGAATGCCACCAAAGCCTCCTCGAGGTATGCGGAAAAGGCAATAAGGTGACACTGAAATGGATCAAGGGACACAGTAACTCAAGAGGAAACGATGCTGCGGATGAACTAGCCCGTAAGGGCTCAGACACACCGGCATACGGACCCGAACCTATCGTGCCCCTACCCTACTCGCACATAAACAACCAACTTGACAACCACTACAAACAACTACATCAAACACACTGGAAAGAGATAGACACCTGCAGACAAACCAAAGAAATAGTAGTGGAATACAACCACAAACTTACCAAAACACTTCTAAGGACAAAAAGGCCCCAACTACGCAAACTAGTGGGACTGATAACAGGACACAACACACTAAACAAACACCTCTTCAACATGGGCGGAACGAATAGCCCTATGTGCAGAGCATGCATGGAGGCGGAAGAAACCACAAAACACATTCTGCTAGATTGTAAACAGGTAGAAGTATACAGGACAAAACACCTTGGGACTCCAGGCACCCTGCGCGAGGCAGCAGGAAACCTGAAAGCCCTGCTGGCTTTCGTCGAGGAGCTGGGGTGGGTGGAATAGCGCTACCCCCGTTACACGCAAAATAGGCACACTGGATGTCGACTTGCGGAGGAACGCCCAGTACAACTAACTAACTAACTAACCATATTATTATAGGTTTCCCCACAGTCGCAGTCACTTACTTATATTTACATTATACTTACATTATTATATTAGTAACAGTAACTTAGATGTTATTGGTTTTGTAATTTGTTCGAATGTAGTTTTTTCAAAAGGAAGACTAATTTAGCCGCCTTCTCATTGCCTAATCTATTTCTTATTTTGCTGTACACCTAACTGAATGCCGAAATTATTCTTTCAACCCCAGCGGATGAAGCAACTGTACTTAGCAGTTGCTTGATTATATCCAATTCTTCTTCGGTTATACATTTTTTCATATAATGTATTGCTATCCACCAATCAGTAGGGGTGGTTTTCTCTATGACTTGTTTATCAACTAATGTCAGGGGAAGTCCCTTGACATTTTTTGGCTAAGGTTGTAATTTTTTGGTTGCAGTTTTTTTTTAAATCATTTGATTTAAATCGCAATTTAAATCACTGATTTAAATCAAATGATTTAAATCTAATGATTTAAATCATCGCAACCCTGTGGTATTTATTCAATTTGTACTCATATAGTCTTTTGGGATATTTGATTCCCATGGAACAGTTAATTCTACAATAATCTGTACTGTGAATCAGAAACTTTCAGGGAATTTATACAGCTTAGAGACCGAATCGACCTCCAGAATCCAGAAAGGTTCAGAAAGGTATTGTAGTGAAATGTTTTTTGCCTTTAAAGTCGTTCTGCACAAACTGTACTTAGTTTGGAGGGTACTGTCACTCTTATTGGCACCAGCCACTGAGCGGCTAATTTCGCCACAGAGCGGCGGTAAGTGTACCGTCCTTGATCTAAGGCCACCTTGCAACCAGCTACAATATCTCTAACTGTGCAAGGCGGACATGAACAGGGAACACGAACTACAAAGGGGACGTGAACTATCCTCTTAATAGCTCCAACGAAGGAGGTTACTAGGGTTTGAAAGTGTATGCTGAAAAGCATTTGCAAAGAAGCATATAAAAAGCTGAAAATCAGATGGCATTTGCAAGATGATGGTATTTATTTAATTTGTACTCATAGTCTTGTGGGATATTTGTTTCCCATGAAACAGTTAATTCTACAATGCGGGCTATCTTTTGAGATAGGAAGTAAAGGAGTCAATTCTCTGAGACTCAGAGAATTAATACTACCTAAAGACCGAATAAGCGTCCAGAATCCTGTTTAGATACCGAATCGACCTCCAATCTGAAGCTTTTTGGTTTATTGAGAAGGGTTTTGTAGTGGAATGTTTTTTGCCACACGAACTGGGGGGGGGGGGGGGGGGTTGGAGGGTACTGTTCTCGACCCTTATTGGCACGAGCCACTGAAAGGCTAATTACCTCGCGAGTGACAGCAAAGATTATTTTAGTATTTTTTACAAGAATACGTCTATAACTTCAGGTTAGGTGGGGAGTATGACTTCTAAGGTGGAGCGAATGGATCGTAAGACTGATCGCCTAAACCAACCACAGCCGATCGTTAGTCCGGATTCCACTGCTCAACCCCCAGAAGCATAATAATATTATGATGGGCCCGATTACGGTCCGTGAATTCCATGGCCGTTTGTATCTATTATGTGACACATCAAAAATCTTTATGTAACGTTTTCATGACGATACAAAATAATTGCTTAACTCCTGGGTACGCCCGCCGATTGACGTTTTTCGTATTATCGGTAATATCCGTATTTATGCAATTATCGGTTCTATTTCTCCCTCCACTTCGGTAAAAATCTGTCATTGAAGCCTGCCATTGCACACGCCTTCTACAAACATATTTTCGAGGACTGCGTGGAATGAAAAATTTGCGTGGAATGACTGGCTTCCGAAAGGTTGACACAGAAAGTAAAAGCCCTATGTGTAGTTTTGTTTTACCTAAACACTGAGCCGCCACCGTAAAGGTGGGGATGGGCGGAGGGAGGGCTGAACTCACAATGGCCATTTATGCGCCAGTGAGAATTTATAAATCAGAATAGCTTGACACTCAGAGCTGCTACCACACTGGTTTTGGTCTCAAAATATACCTTTCGATTAGATTTACAAAGTAAAACATACAAACTCAAGTGTGGCTCTGAGCGACTCACCATGATATTTCATTATGGAATAGCCATTGTGGATTTTAAGTGATTTTCAGCGATATACTTTTTAAGAAGATTTTCTTCTAGGATGGGCCAATAAACTTATAACAAAATCTGGCTCCTATGCATAGAAAACAACCCGTTGTTAGCAGGCTTTATACTAGTGCAACAATAATCAACATATTACTCACTCTCTTCTTCATAATCTTCGTCCTCTCCTATTTCGTCTTCTTCCTCTTCGTCTTCTTCACTTTTAATGGGCTCCCCGTGGAGTAACTGGAGTTCCATTTCATCTTCAACCTAAAACCCCAAACAGAACTTATTATTAGGTATGTTGTGCCCTATTATTAATCTGCACATAGCGATTGCCGCTATCGCTATGTCCAAAATGGTATGATGTAACTCAATTTCATTAAAATGCCACCAGGATTATAGACAAAATGAGAAACAGACAGCGCTCCGCTCGCCCGTTGTAGGAAAGAAAGCGACAGAAGTCTGTTTCAAATTGTCAAACTCGCGGAGATCGTGTCGCTATCAGCTAATAGGAAAATTCATGAAAATTGATTGGATTCAATTTAAAGATATTTGATCAAATGACTAAAACGATCCACAGCCATGAATATTTCGAAAGGGAAATGGTTTTTTTCGATTGAGCTATTAGTTGAGGGAGCCAGCGACAAAAAAGTGCGGGAATTTTTTAAAAGCTGATACTTTCAGATCAGACAGTATTTTGATCATAGAATGCCGGGGTAGAGTTAGCAGGCCAGATTCCAAGACACCTAGCGCTGGTGTACTAGGAAAGGTGTAATTTTAATTAGTACCCCTAAAGTGTTTGGAAAATCTGAAAATTCATCAGTAGACAGTGGATGCAATAAAGAACTCGAAACAAATGATCAGTCTGCTTAACAATACTCCAGTTCCATTCAGCATTACTCCATACATATCACAAAAATGTAGTCCTTTATATCGCATGGAACATTAGAACGATGCGTAATAGTTACCGACAAATAAGTACCGGCATATTTTAATTTTTTTTTTTCATTTTGTTGTGTGGGTCTTTTTTAAGGTCTTTATGAGCCTTGTAACACTGCAACCATTGCTGATCTATTGTGTTCGCCACCTACTATAGTTCTGCGCTAAACCTCGTGTCATTTAAGAACCGCAACAGGCTTTGGCGCCAGATTGTTTTACCTCCTCAAGTTGGAGGTAATGGCCACCTAAGTGGTTGTATCTTTTGTTCCGTGAAGAGCTACCTTGGCCATTTGAGAGCATCGCTTTCACCCATCTGGTTGTGATATTGTCAACTTGTTTTGACTCTAGCCCCTTCACCAGTGATTTAATTGGGGTTTGACGAAGGCGCCCTCAATGTCTAAAAATGCACATAATGCGATTTGTTTGTCTTTTAACGCCTTTTACACTTTACGTAGAGCAGAGCAGTTTCCGTGGATTTGCCTCTGCGGTAGGCGTGTTGGTTACATCTAATTGGGTTGACCGTTAGGATTTTTTCCCTGATATAGCTATCCAGTATCTTTTCCATCGCTTTCAGTAGAAAAGATGTGAGGCTAATTGGCCTAAAGGACTTTGAAAGTGTACCGGCATATCTGCAACTTCATTTTTGTGACATATTTAAAAAAAATATATATATTTTTTGCTTTTGTCAAATTTGTAAATTGCATCTATTGAAAAAAAGTTTCAGCGCGCAATCTAGCGGTAGGTAATATATCGCAAATAAACAATATTAGCGATATTTTACCTACCGCTAGATAGCCCATACTGCTTATAGATTTTTAAAATACTAAAAAAAAAATATTTTTTGAAATTTAATTTTTTTTTAAAAATATACTAAAAGTTGCCTACTTTGTCATACTGATTCACCCACTACAAGAAATGCCCTCGCTGTAATATATATGGAAGCTGGTCAAAATAGCTACGCCCAGATCTGTGGTTAACCATAACCACCGATTGGCGTTTATGGCCTCCCAGGGGTTAATGTTAATAAAATACTTCTAAATATGATTAAGTATGCGTTTTAATTACCTCATTGAAACATTTTACTTTGAACTCAGAAATAGGATATGGGCCATATCTTTTCTATCCCGATCTGTATCATGTCATGTTTAAAATAATATTTCCAATAGCTGTCCGATGCGCAGATAGGAAGTTAAAAATTTTGGGAGCTCTAGATTTTTTTTATTCTCGAAGGCGGTGGGCAAAACCACTGAGAATCGGTGGTCTAGAGCAATATTACCTGCTGACGATTTTTTCTAACTAACTCTTCCTGTTTTTTCAGTCGGTAATCGCTATATAATCAAGGTGATAATCGACGATTTCAATTAACCAGGGTAACATAGATAATTGTTAAATAATTAAATAATGATATCGTAATCAGTTGCCCCCAGTGGCAGTTCCTTCATACAAGCCGAAAAGCCCGGCTTGCCTTTGTCTTAAAAAGATCGATAAACTAATAAATTTATTTGCGAGCGCCTATTGCTAGCTAGCAGGGCACAGATCGCTCCACGCGACAAAACAGCTTGTCGACAGAGCAACAATTCGCTGCAATCTTACTGAGTTGAGTTCAGCTAGTCATCTCGCTCGCACACATGGGCTGGCAACGGGGCTTTCAAAATCAGTGGTCTCTTCATTCTAACCTGTGGCAAATTATGCAAACCAATACATGTAACTATACGACTTTTGTATTGACGAATAAGCCAGGCTTGCGTTAGCATGAAGTAGAATGCGAGCGTGTTCCGTATTTAGTTTTCCTTTTGTTTTGAATAAGTGACAGAGCAGATTTTAATTGTATAATTTCCATTGATTTGTAGATTTTATTTACTGGTAAACAATGGAGGAAATTGTTCCTTGTGGTGAGTTCTGTCTTAACTTGATTTCACCCGCTCAAGCAAATAAAACGGCATTTCTTAAAGCCACTGCAGGTATGCGACTGCTGATAAGAATATGTTAAATTCTGTCTAACAGTAGCATGCCTTCAGTGTGCTTTATTAAATGTACGACACAAGCAGTAAATGTCAAACTGAAGATTGAAGAGTAAAGAGGTACCACTTTTCTTTTTTTTACTATAAAAAGCGTAAAAAACACAAAAAGGTATGTCGGGCTTGCCCCATTCTCCAACCCTGGGCTCGCCACTGGCTGCACCCCTCCTGATTATCCACTAGAATAATACATAGGTGGTATAGAATTATCAGCTGTGGGATGCAGGAAAATAGTGGCGATTGAGAAAACTGAACGTACCATGGTGCCCTCTATGGTGAGGATGTCTTCTTCCTCAGCGTCTCCGCTGTTCTCCCTCAGGGTGTCTCCGTGGACCTCATCCACATGCGAATCCAGCCGAGCCTCTGAGTTGAACATCAACTCGCACCAGTCGCACATGTAAGAACCTGCCGGAAATTACCACACTTTATATAGTTGACTTATTTTACCTCAAAACCTGGCAAAACCTGTGAATTGTTAAGGTGAGACTGTCCTTAAGCCGTTAACTGCGAGCGTCGCCTTAAGTTGACAGCAATGAACTCTCCGTACGGGCAAGCGTCATCTTAAGTTGTCATAAGTGGAAGCAATTTTCACCTCAAATAATTAAACTACAGGGAAACCCGCTTATATTGCATTTTAGGGGGTCAGGATAAAAATTCGACAAAAGCAGGAATTCGCTATAAGCGGGAAACATATATTTTTGCTTGTAAAGGCCAGACAATGAGTAAAACTAAAAGATCTTGGAAATAAATATCTTTCCACTACTAGCCTCACAGTCTTTCTATCATATTGAGAACGGCAAAGTGTAAAATTTGGTTGAGGTGTCTAAAAAAAGCTTTCGGTCTGTAGATCTGTCATCAAAAGAGAAAAATAAAAAAATAAACATGTTTTGCCTATAACCGCCAAATTGAGAGAACGGCTAGGTGTAAAAATTTGATTGAGCTGTCTAACAAAGCTCTCGGTCTGTAGATATGTCATCAAAAGAGAAAAATAAAAAAGTCACCAATAAAGAAAAATATAACATGATTGTGCCATCTGCTGGATTTCCGCGCGAGGGGGAGGGCGGAAGAGAAATGGTGGGGGTAGAGGCTGAAGGGTGGGCGGTCGGAGGGGATAGTTGGGGGTAGGGAGAGGGGGTTGGGTGAGGGGTGGGGACGGGGGAGGAGGAAGAAAGAGAGGTAGGGTTGGAGGGGGAGTTGGATAGGCTGCTTGCCGGGAAAGTCTAGGGGTGACACAACCAATTTTTTTAACTCAATATAGTAGAAAATAAACCTTTAAAATTTGAATCATTTCACCGCCATCTAGCTAAAGTAAGCTGAATTGGCACGAAGCCTTTGTTTACTTTCTGTCACATGTCATATCACGTAGGCATTGCTCTTCGATTGTTACTGTACGTTTTCCCCAAGACCTTGGTGACATTACTGATCGTAGATCAAATGAGCAAGGCACCGCAACGTAATCGAATTAATCCAAAGAAATATTATTTGTACATAAATACAAAGTATGTTTCCGTTTATTTTTGAAACATTACTGACAATAAAGTGACCGTCGATTTTGACAGTTGTCAGTTAGTTTATTTGAATTTGAAATTTCAAGTCAAACCCAAGTTATCCAAAGTCAAAGTGGCCAGTGTGAAAAACAACAATTACATAGGTAAGGACCCAATTATTGGCGCAATCAGATAAAAAGTAATATTTATGGCAATCAATAGATATGAAAATAAAAACGTTGAATGCCCAACTGAAATTTTCAAGAAAAATTTTATCGAATGGACCAAGCCAGAACTAGGTTTGAAGTTTATGGACGGTCCTTTTAAATTATTGTTTTACCTTCGGCATGAGATTTGATGTGTTCGGTGACATCGTCGACGTTGTCAAATTTGTCCTTGCATAGTGGACACGTCAAGTTCTGCGTGGCGTGGATTGCTGAATGGAATATCAGATCATCCTGAGAACAAATATAATCAAAATCATTATTAAGACGATCGCGATCGATAGACTCCTCCGTCTCTTCTGCTAGATGTTGATTTGAGACGCTCAGAAACATGGTATTTCAAAATGATGGTGCGCCGTCTGGTGTATCTCAACAAAATGATCCCAGAAAAATGGATTAATCATGGCGTCCATTGGTGGAGAAAAAAGTAATCATAATTTATTGGAACCATTCTCTGATCTGAATCCCTGATGGGCTGGTAAAACTCATATGAATATTGTTACATTTAATATATTATCTCTGTCTCCTAAAGTATCTAATTTTACTAAATTTTAAACAAAATGAGGATAAACGAAAAGTATGTGTGAAAAATGTGTTGAAAAATGTGTATATAATTCGGAACTTTGTTGAAGAAAATCCATAGCCGATTGGGAATAATACATCATTTAACAACTAGAGTTGTCAACTACAATGGGCGAGGCCGTCACCTCAGGAAGTTTTAACGATTAGTCGTTCTATCTCCCTGGAGTGAGCGCAGAAGACTTGGACAATACAGTCCACTGTCAAGCTCCGCCACATGCCCGTAAGAGGCCAACGCCTTAACGGGCTTACACTCGGGCCCTTACTTCCAATTACGACCAGATTACTCCAGTCTCTCGATTGGTTACAAGTTCGAGATCACTTGCGCGATCCTCTCCCTTACGAAGCGGTGAAACGGTGTATACCGAATCTATCGCGGACCACGGCATCCTTTGCCCGGCTGTTCACCCAGGATCGGGTAGCCGATGGTCGATTCAATAGCAGTTGCCGTAAGGTCCGCAACCACCAGTAGAGCGTAGAGCGGGTCTATAGGAAACAGTACTGCTTCCAGACTCCCCCGACTGTTAGTCAGAGTGCACAGTCGGTGCGCAGACCGCACGGTGCTTACGCCGCAGGGTGCGCAGACCGTCCAGGAGCGCCAGAAGGTTGATTCCTAGGGGAAACTAGCCCTAAGGCCAGACTCCTACCCAGGCTCGCACTTCATGCGGGGTGACCAACCCTGAACAGAATGGGTCTTCGTGACCAACTCAGCAAGGGCCCATTAACTCCCTAAATCCATCATTCAATAAGGCAATAAAATCGTTATTTAACCATTATAATTTCATTAAAAAATGCTACGGTAACTAGGGAGAATCCACCCCACCACCCTAACCCCTGAGAAAACCAGAGGTGTTCCATGACTTAAGATGTTTTTGCCAAGTGGTCCATCCCCATCAACCACTTGTTTAGATACAGGCTAGGATAACATAGGCTTTTGTTTTAGCTGTATAGTAACAAATGGCCCTCATGAAAAGGACTTTTCTTTGACATATGTCCGGTTGTTATTGGTGGTGGAGACGTTTTGTCGCGTCCTCCTTTCTTTTATAGAACGGCAACTTTATTTCATAGGCAAGGACCCGTGTTGTAAAAAAGCATAATCTTGGTGCACACCTGTTTGTGGAAAGTTGAACTGCATTGTTCACACTTGTAGAGTAGCTGTGATGACTCCGGTTGGAATTCTCCCGATGCCTTGGAGTGCTGGTTGTCCTTGGTACGCCATCCAGGCTCATCGTTGTGAGCAAGACGAAGATGTCTGCGATTAAAAATTTACCAATTGAGGTTGACAAATTGACATTGTTGACAAAAATTGACAAATTGACATAAAAATGACACTGATGAGCGAGAGAAATGATAAGTCTATCTCACAAACTCTGTATACCCAGTTAAAGTTAGTTAAAGCACACTTGAACCATTAGATAACTGAAATAGGTCATAAGAAAACACTTTCTATTGATGTCATATAAATATGAATCTATAAATAAAATAAAATACAAAAGGAGCTGCCATAGAATTCACCGACCGAAGTCGGACCCATCATAATGCTATTATTACACTTCTGGGGGTGAGCGGTAGATTTCGGACTAACGACCAGCTGTGCTAGGTTTAAGTATAGTTTTTAATATACTTCTGGAAAGCCTGACCCAGTTTGACAGGAAGTGGGGCTACCGTTTTAAAACAGACGGCCAATACACCTCGTCGTGCCTCGCTTTTGCCGACGACCTAACTTTCATCACCAGAAGCCCCAAACAGCTTTCCCTGCTATTACAGAAAGTGGAGCTTTTCTGCGACTGGTCAGGCTGTATAAAAGTGAAGCCCTCCAAATGTTTTTGCCTTGGACTCGCCCGCATGGGCACAAAATTTACATCCTATGACCCCAAATTGGTCTATAAGGGCTCTAATATCTCCCTTATAGACCCAAACAATCATTTCAAATTCCTCGGCAGAAAAATCACCCATCAGGGAAAAGACGTCTCGGGCGATCATGTTATAGAGCATTTCAAAAGTTGCCTGGCGAAAATAGATGCCTTGCTAATTTCTGGCCCTCATAAGGCCTGGATCTATGACAATTATCTAACGTCACATTTGTCATGGCCCTTTCTTATTTACGATTTTACCAAAACCCAACTGTCCCGTCTAGATGCGCTGGTGACAGCTAGTTTAAAATCCTGGCTGTCCTTAGCCAAACCAGCTGACCCCTCGACTCTCTTCAGGTCCAAACAAAATTTTGGGCTAGCGCTTAAACTGCCCTCTCTGCTCTACGCCAACTCCAGAATAACCAAAAATTCGATTCTGTGCAATTCCAAAGATCCGGCAATATCGAAGCACGTAATAAGTGGCCGTAGTGATTCAAATGAACTACAAGCCCGCGTAGACTTCCACAAAAAGTTCCTTACTGGAATCAGCCAGAATGGCACTGGTCTGGGGTATGGCAGTACAACCACGAGCGACGTGGACTTGAAGAAGTCTCTTTTGCGGGGAGATTACGACAGCAAGAGTATGGCTCATGCTATTGGCCTTCAATGCCAGAATGATTGGACAACAATTGGGGACTTTTGCATTCCGCCTCCAATGCACTGGAAGGTAATGCTCTATGACTGGACGCCAGAGATGCTGAAATTTTATTTGAATGCCTTTTAGCATACACTTCCAGACCCCAGTAACCTCGCTCGTTGGAGCTTTGACGAGGATAGTTCTTGTCCCCTCTGTAGCAATACCCCTTGCACAGCTAGACACATTCTAGCTGGCTGCAAGGTGGCCTTAGATCAAGGACGGTACACTTACCGCCATGACAAAGTTCTCGCTGTTATTCGCGAGGTAATTAGTCTCTCAGTGGCTCGTGCCAACAAGGGTTTGACAGTATCCTCCAAACCCCCAATACAGTTTGTGCGGGATGGCTCTAAAGGCAAAAAACATTCAACTACAAAACCTTTCTCAATAATCGAGAAAGCTACAGATTGGATTCTGGAGGTTGATTCGGTCTCTAAGCAGTATAAATTCCCTGAAAGTCTCGGATGCACAGCCCTCCGTCCAGATATAACTCTTAACTCTCTATCTCGGAAGGTGGCTCTTATTGTATAATTAACTGTTCCATGGGAATCAAATATCCCAAAAGACCACGAGTACAAATTAAATAAATACCATGATCTTGCAAATGCCGTAACCCGGAACGGCTTCACTGTTCACCTTCACGCGGTGGAAGTTGGCGCTCGTGGCCTGCCAGCTAAATCTCTATTTCACCTCTTTAAAGATCTTGGCCTTTCCAGAAAAATAATCAACTCTTTCTTAGAAAAATTATCTAAAACTGCGATTTGCGCATCTCAAATTCTATGGCTTCGAAGGGGGAGTGAATGGGTGGTAAGGTGAACGCTCACATGTGGCAAGACAGCTGTCCTAAACCTACCACAGCCGGTTCGTAAGTCCGGAATCCACTGCTCACCCCCCAGAAGTGTAAAAAAAAAAATAGTATTATGATGGGGCCCGACTCCGGTCGGTGAATTCCATGGCAGCTCCATTTGTATTTATTTATATATAACATAACAACAATATAACATAATATAATATACTATACTAATACATTAAATACTATAATAAAAATAATTCCTAAAATATTTAGAATTTAAAATTAAAAAAGGCATATGGGTCATTATCAAAAAAGATGTACATGTGACTCACATGATTAAAATTGTGACTAAACTGTTTCGTGACATACCTGTATTTTGTATTAATGTGAGTCACAATTATTATAAAGCCGGGTGTCCGCTGCGCCATGTTACGAACAAAAAATTGTTTTGCTAACATGTTAGTAAAACAAGTTTAGCAAACAGGCTGTCCGTTGCGCCATGTAAAATATTGTTTCGCTAACATGTTAGTAAAACATGTTTAACAAACAGATCCACTGAGATTTTCGTGTACCTAACCTATAGATTATTTTTATTAATAACCTATCTATTTAAAATGAGTTCCGACGAGGAAGACTTGTCCACGGTTTTCGCATTAGTGGATTCTTCTTGGAAGAATAAATATTTAAAAAATCGTGTTAGATCCTACCTACAGCCACGTTCTATAAACATTTATCAATTCCTATAACGTTGGAAATGTCCAAAGAAGCATCTAGCTTTTTAGATTTCTTTTTGTTTCGTTAGATATAGCGTCCGAAATAACGGGTTTTTCTCCTAACAGTTGTATACAATACAGTATTTTCTTTATTCCACTTCATTAAAACGATAAACTATAACAACAAAACACAATATCAAAAATATTTGACAAGATGTGTATCTGGCGAGCTTAAATATGAAATGATTGATATTGTACCCCCGGCTTCCCCGCAGGCGAACGTGGGGATGTTATCCATTCGACTCGGCAAACAAAAACAGCGAACAAAACAGTTAGGCCACGCAACAAAATAACATGAGCCTTGTTATCATGTTAGCAAAATACGATAACATGGCGCAGCGGACCCGGCTTAATGCAGAGCTTTTATGGTGAATAAAACAAATGAAACCATAACATATATATTTTTAAAATTTTTATTGGACTTTATATAAGAATTAAACCGCAGGAAGCACTTTTTTTTAAAAAAATAAACCATATCTGCCATGTCTTTCATCATAAATGAAGCTGGCTTCACAGAAATCTGTAACAACTCCAGGAATTTAACAAGAGACACTTCGGGCACGGAATCAATATCTTTTAGTTTAGGTATTACAAACTTAACGTTTCCCTGTTTCCCAACAGTTTTATAGTAAGTTATGGTGTAAAGTTTATTGACATTATCGATCGCTTGGATCACGCCAGCGTAATATTTCCACACCTTTCGCACATAATATCGCACTATTACTGTATCGCCTGTCTCATAGTTCTGATTTGCTTCATTTTCTTTTGCTCTGTTTGAATCTGTTTCATCAAAATATTTTTTTGATTTCTCATTTTCAGTTTGCTGTCGCTTTTCCTCCTTCGCCTCATGTATTATTTCCTTATATATTAACACAGGTTTCTCTTTGGTCTCTTTTGCATCAGTCTCATCCATGTATTTTTTTATATTCTCGTTTTCACTTTGCTGTCGCATTTCCTCCTTGGCCTCAGGTATCATTTCCTTGTATAATAATTCAGCTTTCTCTTTGGTCTCTTTTGCATCAGTCTCATCTATGTCGTTTTTTATATTCTCATTTTCAGTTTTCTGTATCTTTTCCTTATTCGACTTCATCAGTATTATTTCCTTACAGACTAATTCAGTTTTCTCTTTGACCTCTTTTTCATCAGTCTCACCCATATATTTTTTTACATTTTTAGTTTCAGTTTGCTGTAGCCTTTCCTCCTTTGACTCCGGTAATATTTCCTTGTAGAACGACTCAGTTTTTTCTTTGGTCTTTTTTGCATCAGTCTCATCCATGTATTTGTTAATATTCTCATTTTTAGTTTGTTGTAATTTTTCCTCCTTTGTCTCCGACATTATTTCCATATCAAAAATTCTACTTTTTCTTTGGTCTCTTTTGCAGTAGTCTTATCCATCTCATTTTTTCATATCTCATTATCAGTTTGTTGTAGTTTTTCCTCTTTCGACTCTGGCATTATTTCCTTATAAGATAATTCAGCTTCTTCTTGGGTCTCTTTGGCATCAGTCTCATCAATATATTTTTTAATATTTTTATCGGTTTCCTGTATCGCTTCATCTTTTGAATTCCTTGTAATTTCTTCGTAGCATAAATCCTCGTTATCCTTGGTTTCGTCCGTGTCTACGTTTTCTGGTGTGACTTTATTATGTTCTTCAAGATCCATCCAGTCTAATTTCAAAGTCTCACCCCATATTTCAGATTCTAGTTTTGCAACCCTGTTTGTCACATCTGTATCGGATTCGTAGTAAGTATCACTATCGGCTATGCTAACGATATCTGCAATATCACTGTCACTGTGTACACTCATTTCTATATCTTCAGTACTTGATGAAGAACTTTTGTTTCTTTTGTTTATTTTTTTTCTTTGTTTTTTATTTTCTATACCAGATTTTAATACAGATTGTTTACGTTTGGTTCGTAGTTGACACGAGTTCGCTTTTGTATAATTATCGAGCCGTAAGTTGTGACATTTGACTTCATAGCACTTGCAAAGCCCTCGAACTGGACCACAAAAACAGCTTAAGTTGCGATATTGAACCTGCTTACTACGGTTGCAAATTATTTGATGAATTTGTGTGGTTCCTTTTATTGCAGTGAGGTCTTCTGGTATGAGATCTTGTTTGGATTCAACATCATCTTCAGTGACATAAAACAATTTCACATTTGTGGTGTTTGTCAGAATACTATATGCCTCACGAGCGCCACAAACATCGTTCCCAAAAGCAATTTGTTGATCTAATGTTCGTTTTAAAGTGCCGCCTACACCGTCTGCAGCCCCCTTGCCATGGGAGGATTCAAAAAATGACCATGTTCCATAGTTTAAATTATGGTCTTCTAATAGTTTACCAAATACAAAAAAAGTCTTTTTTTGTTTATATTGGGTACTGGGCCCATCCGAAAACATATGGATTATTTTGATGTCAGAATTGTTTTCACGAATAAATTTAAAGACGACATCTAAATGAGCCCATATGCCTCCAGGGCCATGTTCGTTGCTTGGTGAAATAGAAGCAAAGGATTGAGGTTTTTTATTCTTTTTATATATCACCCCAGTATGAAGTGTTACCTGCGCCATTGCAGAACCAAAATGCATTGCTTGAATTTCTTCTGACAATTTGCAGGTAAAGTTTTGAGAGAAATCAACGATAACGCATGCTTCTTCTGTACCCATATTATGTATTGCTTCTCTGTAGCAGGAATATTGGTGAGCAATATTGTAGAAATGTTCCTTGAATAGTCTTAACCCCTCAAATGTGAGGCGTCCCTTAAGGGATGCCTTGGCAAAATGTATACAAAATGTATATAAATTTATATAAATGTAAATATAAATGTAAATGTGCGCCGCTTTATAGTAATCCGCTCTATAGTAATGCTATAGCTCTATAGTAAACCCCGCTCTATGTAAATGTAAATGTAAATATAAATTTATATACATTTTGCCGTAGGCAACCCGAGCTAATCGCCATTCATTTGAGGGGTTAAATCTTTTTCAAATTGTTGTATTAAGTCCCCATTGGTGGATGTTATAATTTCCCTGGAAGGCTTCTTGGTCTTAATAACTTTCTTAGTACCGTCTTTATTTTTTTTTTTTGTATTGATGTTCTTTTCTGACCCATGATAGCCACTTGCATTCTGGGTCTTTTGCTATTTTAGTCATCTCAGGTTTTTTAATTTTACAAATACTGCAAATCGAGTGCATGCATTTGTAGGACTTCACATTACATGCCACTTGGCCAACCAACTCCTCTAAGTCACATGTTTTAATAACATCTAGTTTTTTAAGTTTTTCGGCCTTCAAACTCAAATTACTGTGTTTCTTGCATGCACACGTATTTCTGTCACTTAGTGTTGGCCGAACAACAAAAAATGGTTTGTGTCTAACAAATGTAGTGTACGAAACTCTTCCTCCATCTTCTTTGTATTTCTGATGCAATTTAAGCATCGTATTCAAAAGAAACCGTTTTTGTTTTTTTATTTTATTGCGTGTGAGACAGTCCTTCTTCCCCGGCGTCGCCCTGCTTATATCGTCCCTTACGAAAAACGATTTAATTTTTGAAATTTCTAGGCTTGGTACTCTTGTCTGTTTTCTTTGCCGAAATCTGCCTTTCAGGCCTAACTTCAGGGATATTGCTGTAGTTAGTTTATATTTCTTTACGATGTCGTTGGAGGCTATATTTTTCAAAACTTCTTTAGTTTTCGTGTCATTGCTGGTTTGATAAACAAAAGCCAACGATTCGGAAAGCACATTATTTTCAAGAATCTTTTTCTTTACACGTTCTTTGTCTGATGGAACAATGTCTGTGATGTTGTTAGCAAAATATTCCGCTTTAGATTGTGGAGTGTTTGCAGTAATGTTTCTGGGAGTGTTATCTGCAGGAATCATATTTATGTTCAGTTGCTTTATTTTGAGTTTTTGTCGGTATACAGTTTTTCTTAAGGTATTGTTTTCCTTTCTCATCCTCTCAATTACTTTCTTCATATCATATATCTTTTTCAGTGCAGTTCTATACCTTTTTTTAATTCCTGATTCCAGTTGTGGTGTCTCTTTTCCTTCATTTGTAGTTGTTTTATTCCTTCTTCTTTCATTAGCCTGCCGCCATTGCTTTCTTCTTTTATTTTGCTCGGTTGTTGATACCTGACCAATAGTTTTTCTTTTATTTTTTACATATGCAGCATGTTTTCTTTTCATTTCTTCATATTTATCGGGTTCCTGATTTTTAAGCTTTTCTCTACGCCTGCGTTGACGTTCGGCCGCGGTTAATGGCATCTTCCTAAAAACAAAAATGAAAATCATAAATAAACTGTAAATATGGGCATAATAATATAATGTGCCTTCAGAATTGTTGCCTTTTTTAATAATATGAAACAAGCAGTAACATGAAAAACTTAAGAAGTTTTAAAAAAGATGGCTTCCAACCCTGAGACCTCCATTGTAAATAAATGTAAACTGACAACAGCAGATCACTAAAATTCAAATAAACTGTTTTTAGGGTCCCTGACCGTAGGTTAAAACGGGACCCTATTACTGAGCCTACGATGTCTGTCTGTCTGTCCGTCTGCCATAGTGGATTTTCTCAGACATGCATAAACGAAAGTTGCGTCTTATTGTAGTCTACCACGGCAAATCCAAAAAACTAGAAAAAAAATATCCACTATATTGCGTTCATACAGTGGTTTGTAAAAAAGTTCAATATCATAGCTGGTATTAAAGCTAGTCAGCTAAAGCTGACTGAATTAAAATTCACACAGATGATTTTTTTTTACTAATATCTACTCTTATAAATAATAAAAAGTTTAAAAAGTTTATTTATGAGGAAGGTACCCATACAACCAACGTATTTAAGTGTGTGTACGGAATCCTTTGGGGGCGAGTCCGACTCGCACTTGGTCTTTTTTTACAAGAGCTAAAACACGTCAAAAAGCAGTGATGCAATAGCATTTTGACTCCAAAATCCACGATTGTAAGAATCCAGACCACTGTGCTCCCGGGAAATTTATTTTAAATACAATGCTAATGATATGTAATTTGTAAATACAAGAAAAAAAGAATTAAACGCAGCTTTGTTAACATATCCAGTTTAGTGTATACAGTATAATCCTTGCTTTACTTTACATGTTTCACGTGAGTCACATCATGTGAGTCACGAAATGTGACCAACATGTCAACCAATTTTTGTGATAACATAAGCTCACTTAATTACCATATCAAAATAACTCACAATACAGTTGAATTGGCCACAGAATATCACTTGTATTTGCTATGTCTATGATAGGACAGAATTTGATAATAATACACAACTTACCTTGGTTAGAATGTCACCGTGATTCACAGGAGAAATTTCGCAATAATTTCACCAATAATTCCGTGTCGACAAATAACTGTCACTAAAATCAAAATGGCGGAGATTTGATATGGACGGCATTTCGCATAGTGTTGCCAGTTATGCAATGTGAACAAAATTCAAATAAACTGTTTTTAGGGTCCCTGACCGTAGGTTAAAACGGGACCCTATTACTGAGCCTACGATGTCTGTCTGTCTGTCCGTCTGCCATAGTGGATTTTCTCAGCCGTTGACATGCATAAACGAAAGTTGCGTCTTATTGTAGTCTACCACGGCAAATCCAAAAAACTAGAAAAAAAATATCCACTATATTGCGTTCATACAGTGGTTTGTAAAAAAGTTCAATATCATAGCTGGTATTAAAGCTAGTCAGCTAAAGCTGACTGAATTAAAATTCACACAGATGATTTTTTTTTACTAATATCTACTCTTATAAATAATAAAAAGTTTAAAAAGTTTATTTATGAGGAAGGTACCCATACAACCAACGTATTTAAGTGTGTGTACGGAATCCTTTGGGGGCGAGTCCGACTCGCACTTGGTCTTTTTTTACAAGAGCTAAAACACGTCAAAAAGCAGTGATGCAATAGCATTTTGACTCCAAAATCCACGATTGTAAGAATCCAGACCACTGTGCTCCCGGGAAATTTATTTTAAATACAATGCTAATGATATGTAATTTGTAAATACAAGAAAAAAAGAATTAAACGCAGCTTTGTTAACATATCCAGTTTAGTGTATACAGTATAATCCTTGCTTTACTTTACATGTTTCACGTGAGTCACATCATGTGAGTCACGAAATGTGACCAACATGTCAACCAATTTTTGTGATAACATAAGCTCACTTAATTACCATATCAAAATAACTCACAATACAGTTGAATTGGCCACAGAATATCACTTGTATTTGCTATGTCTATGATAGGACAGAATTTGATAATAATACACAACTTACCTTGGTTAGAATGTCACCGTGATTCACAGGAGAAATTTCGCAATAATTTCACCAATAATTCCGTGTCGACAAATAACTGTCACTAAAATCAAAATGGCGGAGATTTGATATGGACGGCATTTCGCATAGTGTTGCCAGTTATGCAATGTGAACTTGAAATGCTAGCATTTCTACAAAAAGCTGTGACATCGTCCGTGACATCCTCTGAGTGACTCACATGTCAAAAATGCTGGACAAACTTTACGCACCCTTTTTTATTATAAGATTCAACCTATATTTACAGTATTTCTATTCAAACAACAGGAAATTTATATATTTTTGCAGGTGGAAAAAGATAAGGTTTGAAAAAGAAGATAATTGAACCATATACTGATTTTGTTCTTGTAGGGTATAAAAAGGACAATTATGTTTGTATGAGTCATGAAGTGAGAGAAAAACTAAAATAAAGTTTTTTATGAAATTAATTAATATTATGCTATGATTACCAAGTGGAAAGTCAAGAGAAGGGTGCATATTATATAAAATAATTACAAAGCAAGGAATGTGTAACATACAACCGTGTGTAAATAAACAGCAAATATGTCGGACATAAAAATATTATTTATGTACATCTTTTTTTAATATAACCGATATATCCTAAAACATTTAGAATTTGAAATGCAATTTAGAATTTAGAATCTTTCACAAGTTGCACTGCGAAAATTCAGTAGGTTTAACCTTCGGCTACGTAATGACCAAATTCGGTTGCACATCAGAACACAGTTGGCTACGTAACGACCAATATTGGCGGCTTGCTCCCGGAGCACACAGTAATATTATTTTCTTATTCGTACCGTCCTAAAATCCATACGAACATGTGTCATTATTACCATAGATACATAGACGGCAGCTAGAATAAAGTCGGTCGTAATTTTAATGGATATTTATGGTACTGTCAAACGTCGCTGGTATGTCGCCGTCGGCTGACATCGGGTGTGAAGTTTTTTTGTGTTTTTTTTGTGTTTTCAGTTGGAATATGAATAGATATGTAAGTAAATTTGATTTTAAAACATTTTATCAACCGAATTCAGTGATGTTATGTACATTTTATTTCCAATTTTACCTGTATTTTGGAGTAGAAAAATTGGGTGCAGAACTATGGCGTTATTACTAATTATTGAGTTTTTTTGCGTTAAATAACTCTAAAAATGCAAAATGTCTGCCTAATTCGTTTACAAAATACATATTACTTTGTTTTTTGCTGAAATATATGAAGTTTTCAGCGTATTTGTAAATTAATGAGGTTATTTTTTTAGAGATTTTTTTTCGAGAAATCATCAAAACTTTTTATTGGTTTTTATGAGCTAATATCAAAATATTTTTGTATGTAAATTAGCAAAACGAAATATTACCTTTGATAGAGAATCTAATAAAGATCACGATAGCATTTACAATTTCTAAATAGGGTACCGTATTTTTCCGTAAGACAAGAGTTTTTTTCACTTTTTCGACTTTCTCATATTTATTCATATTTATATAATTGTTTTACAAATAAAGATTTCTATATTCTATATACGAAATTTCAATGCGATCATTACACAGTTATTCTTTTTATGATTGATATAGTAGTTCAATAGTTATAGTACTTTTGTCGAGCGTGGCGATATTGCAAGAAATTCCAATAAATTGCCGCGGTCTGCTATGAAATTATGCCGCTTCTCGAGGGGTTAAACAATCAAACTGTATTGTTACTACATCATAGAAAATTAGAGGTTTATGTAATACCTTTTGGGATAGGCCTGTCCGATGATGTTTTTCAGATACAGTTCAGACAATTATATATATCCTTCTAGCCGTGTTCGGCCATAGCGACTGCATTGTAGAGTCTAGTGACTTCTTTAGTCTTCTCAGAGTCCATTGTTCGGAAGCAGTCAAGTGCGCAGGCTATATTATAGTGCACAGGTGGGCGCGCGACCACGGGTGCACTCTCTCTTCCTCCCTCTTCTGATCCCGATGGAACGGAGACCGTTATGACCAGAGAAAAGTTTGGATGCAGATAAAATAAAATAAATTAATTAATCGCCAACACAGCAATGGCTGTCATCGTTAAATTTGTACTCAATATTGCAAAGCTATTATTTTTTTTTTTCGGATTTAGTTTGTTTTTCTACACTGTCATTTATGAAATTGGTAGTTATGGCTTGTGGCGATGTTTAAGGTTTTTCTGGAGCTATTGTAGAGATGACCGGTGACTTATTGGTAGTTGTTGTAGTAGGCGGTGATGTAGAAGATGCATTATTGGATTTATCCTGGTTTTCTGATGATCTCGTGTTGTTGCTCATGGGGCTGTGTTGAATACAGCATACAGTCTCTTGTTCCGACATTATACGAAATTGTGATAGTTTCCCTTTTGGCAAATCCCCGTCAGTTTTTGGTCAATTTTCCGGCGGTAGACATACTCCTAAAAGGCCATTTATTTCACATGACTCTTCACGGCAGTGTATATGCCAGGTCCCTTGGCACTTCCGCAAGGGCTCTTTCCAATACTGGTAACGGCGATTATGTTGAAGAGGCATTGGTTGTCAGCTATCGTCACTTGCATAGGTCCACCACTATCGCCTCCACAAGAGTCTCTTCCTCCTTCTAAGCTGCCAGCGCACAATTGATCGTCCGTTATACCTTGCGGTAACCTCTTTCTGAGAGTCTTTGCATATAGTCTTCGACAGGTCGGCTGGTCAATCAAATCCACCACCACCTTCAGTAAGTGGTCCGATGTATCTTCAGCAAAGCCGATCTGCCCCCAGGCAATTAGCTATTGGTTAACAGCGAAATGTGCGAGCGGGACGGTCGCACGTTTCGGGCCTTCTTACTCCTCAGATATGAGCCTTTCCAAAATGCAACTCTACCATGAATTGCATTGACCAAATAATTACCTTGTATAATGATGCGGCAGAAGAAATGAGCGGTTGCAGTACTTGCACGGATAGGGACGCTGTCCCGCATGCGATTGGACATGTCTCGCCAACATGTTGATTGTTCGGAAACCTACAAAAAGAGTTCATAGTGAATTTTTGAGAAAATTGACATGGGAAAGCTTGCCTTCTCCTCATAATGAAGCATAGATGCTAGAACTCACTTTTAGGACAATAATTGCACTTGTTGGGATGCTGGGCCTGGTGTACAGCTTCGTGGCGGATCAGGCCTTGTTTAAATGTAAAGCTGCAAAAGAAAAATACATGTAATGCTTTTGTAAACAAGTAAATATGTTGAAAAGAATAAAAAAACACGACTGATGATACAGAAAGTGTACTGCATGTATAATTATTTTTATTACGGTTTATTTATGAAATATGTATTTATGCATGTAGATAGATGTATCTTTCCGGAATGTACTCAATCAGACCTATCATTCGAAACTAAACACGATATATTTATATTAATTTATTGACAGTTTAGGTACCCGATAACACTCGAGATGACATAACGATTCTAACAATATCACACACTTCAAATCGGTTCAAGCGTTTAGAAGTGGACTGCGGAAACAAAACAAATCAAATGGACTGTGGAAACAAAACACAGAAACACCACACTCAAAAATTCTGAAACGGGTTCTAGAAGAAATACCTCTTCTGGACGCACCCATGGACAGGATAATATGCCATCATGTCTTTGATCTAAGATACAATATCCAACTCATTGCAGAACCAGCAGATCACTCTGGTACAAATAAAGTAAGGATATACACAGATGGCTCCAAAACCACTCAAGGTACCGGAGCCGGCGTCTTCTCAAATGATCTAAACATCAAAATATCAACTACCCTAGGCAACCTAAATACGATCTTCCAAGCAGAATGCATTGGCATCACCAGAGCAGCACAAGCAGTTGCAGCCAAAGATGTCGGAGACCTAAGCTTGAAATTTGTCTCCGACAGTGCCTCCGTGCTACAAGCGCTAGCAAAAAATAGTATAACCTCTGTCCTCGTACTGGAATGCCACAATGCGCTTCAATCCATTGCAGGGTCAAATAGAGTGACCCTGCAATGGATTAAAGGGCACAGCGACTCACTGGGAAACGACGCGGCAGACGAACTGGCCAAAAGGGGATCAAAGGAAATATTATATGGACCGGAACCCTTGATGCCCATTCCCCAGGCCCAAATAAAAACATGGCTACGCAGGAACACCGACGAAACCCACCTTACAGAATGGAAAAAGAACGCAGGATGCGGGCAAACAAAGAACGCGGTTCCGGAAGCGTCCAAAAAACTTGCCCGCAACCTCACCAGATTAAAAAGGGACAAAATCCGTAAAGTCATAGGTACTATGACAGGCCACTGTTTACCATAGGTGTGACAGACAGCCCTCTATGCAGAGGATGCATGGAGTAAGAAGAAACGCCACAGCATGTGCTCATGGAATGCAGGAGCGTGGCAGAGCAACGGGCAAGAATACTACAATCTCCAGCATCTGTCCCGGAGGCCTGTAGCAACCCAAACAGGCTGCTATTTATGTTACACAGCCTGGGTTGGCTGGAGTAACATAAATAGAAACATGAACCAAGGCACAACGGCCCAATCAAGAGGTCAAGTGCGGGAAAAAGCCCAGACAAACTAACTAACTAACTAACACTCGAGATGACATAACGATTCTAACAATATCACACACTTCAAATCGGTTCAAGCGTTTAGAAGTTATGGTGAAATAAAAAATCAGAGTTTTATCATTAATACATACTGGATTTTTTGCGAGTGCAATTGTGTAGTTTTATAATTTTCCAAAATGTTGGTGAATTTTCTTGGTGATTTTGTAGGAATTCAAGAAACTAATATTATGGCCTTTAACCTATTAGGTTGGCACATGTATGTATGGTTTCCATATTCGATTTCCGAATACGGAATACAGACTCTGAATTCTGTGAACCTACCGCAGACATTCTTTTTTTACACGACTAACCAACAAAAAAGGAGTGTAATGTGTTCAGGGTTCATATATGTATGTTTTACATTTCTTACATTGCACTGTGAGGGACCACCCCTCACAAGACTCCAAATTATTCGATGTGAGGTGGTGGTGTCAACTTACGAGTTATCTCCGTATTTAAAGGCGGTTATGATGAAGCAGAAGATATTTATTGATTGAATCGATTGAATATTGCCAGTTATAACGCTTGCCGAATTAACGAGTGCCCGGATTACTTTATCGAGACGCGAGGGTTGCGCAACGACGGTTATGTAGGAAAGTGGATGGGGATTGTATGTGTGCTCCTAGTATCTCGTACTGGGCACGGCTCGAGTCTGTGAATTACAGACTGATGCTTCAAGACTCAGGGAAAATGAGGAAAGGAAACCAAGGAGACGGATCCGTTGAGCGACCTCGTAGAGGGGTACCGGATATGCCGTCGCAACCTTGGGGGAAGGTGATCAATCGGGGACTGATAATTTGGTTGCTTTTTGGCCGGTTTATATAGGCCGTGCAATGATGCAATTTGAAATATTCTGAGTAAAAGTATTGTTTCATAGTACTGATTCATAGCTGCACGAGTCAAAATAATAGCTGAATTGTGTCAGTGGATTTCACTGGAAATCCATGCATTTGTTAATCGTATGTAGTGGACTTAAGATCCGTTACAGCACCATATCTTCAAAACCGTTACAGCACCATATCTTCAAAACGCTTAAGTTGATTTAGAAGTGTGTAGTATTGTTAGAACCGTTATGTCCTCCCGAGTGTCACAGGGTACGTGCCGCGACCCCTTGTTCTCATATAAGGAGATAGCAGCGTCTTTAATATAAATGGCCAGTGCGTGTTGACATTTATCATCTAGAGTGTCATAGGGTACTATAACGATCGACAATAAGATGCGTTGGCAACCACATATTGATAAGCTGGCGATGAAGGTGCGCAAACTCGCATGTATATTCAGGGAAATAAGAGATATTGTGGACCCGAGAACACTGAAAAACACCTACTATGCATTGTGTCAGTCAATACTATGCTATGGTATTATAGGATGGGGCGGTTGTACAAGGTCCACTCTACACCCTCTAGAAGTAGCGCAAAAATGTATTTTTAAAATAATCGCACGTAAACCGTATCGATTTCCGTCAGACACTCTTTACATCCAGTCCGAGGTTTTGGATGTAAGACAGCTTTATGTTCGCATGGCCCTAATATATACTAAAAATAAAATGACACCTTATAATCAACGAGCTGGAAAGACGAGAGCAACAAGAACTGGTGATATGATGGTGCCAAGATCTTACACAACATTTGGCCAGCGCCATTTCACGTCATTGGCCCTAGAATGTATAACAATCTTCCCGACGCAATTAAAAGTAGTGAGAACACATCCACTTTTAAAAAATCTCTAACGGATTGGTTGTTGGAGGTGGGTAGGGACGGTTTAGGGAATATGTTGACTGTTGTATTTTGAATGATAGTATTTAGTACTTAGTATTTAGTTTTTCCATGATAATTTTAAATGACTATTATAGGTATGTGAGCGTCATATCAATATGTAATTGATTTATATATGTATATTATTTTAGTTTTTACTTTATTTATTTTGGTTTTATTATTATTTTCGTATAAATATATGTATGTGTATGTGTGCATATATGGATATATATTTTATCTATAGATGTATATAAGTATCTATCCAAATTTGTATATACGTAACTATTTGTAGTTTTATATTTGTCGGTTTAAAAATAAGTACTAACTATAGATTAAGTTGACAGTGCACACTTAATATCATCATTAAAAGTCTGCCTTAGAACAGGCCTAGGCCTAGTTAGGCGACTGTGTCAATCATAAAAATAATGTCGCATCAATTTTTTGCTAACATCTTAATCAAATATGACATTACCTTTTTACTAGATGTGTTACTACTAAATAAATAAATAAAATAAAAATAAATTATCAAGTAAATAAATTATCTAAATGTCCAAATGTCAATAAATTTACATATATCGTTTTTAGTGTTAAATAAAAGGTCTGATTCGAGTACATTCTGAAAATATAGATGTATCTCTATAGATAAATACATAAACCACAAATTTACATTTCAATCGACCCAACAATAATTGTATAATTTATCTTGTAAGAAACTTATTCAGCTGTTAGTAAAGCAAATTAAAGATTAGATAATTAACAACTTATTTTATGTATTTTATTCACTTTTGGGGTGAAAGAAGAAACTTTTATAAACGTTAGTAGCTATATCGGGTAAGAATCAATATATCAAAGAAACTTTCGGTATGGTGTAATAATGTATATCGACGCTTGAAAGGCAATTCTGACTAGGCGACATTGAGGAAACTTTACAGGAAAGTGATTTATTTAAAGCTAAAATATTTTGAAAAATATAGATTTTAAATTTACCTAATTGTTGGATATCTTTCAATCCAACAATAAGGTGAATAAAAAAATATTTATTGTAAATATTAAAATTTTAAATCACTTTATTGTAATGCGTATTCAATGTCGCTTAGTCAGGATTGCGTTTCAAGCGTCGGTATGTATATCCGACCATGCCCAAAGTAAATAAGCTAGAATAAATCTGAGTAATTCCAGGATAAGATTGAATTGAACATAGAGAACCTTTTATCGCACTGCTTGCATTTGTAAGGCCGCGGCTTCCGGTGGACCATGGCGTGGGCGTCCAGCTCCTCCGCCGACAGGAAAGTCGATTCGCAGTGCATGCATATCAAAAGCGGCAACTCCGTGTGAGACTAGAAAACAAATACACTCCCTGAGCCCAGAATAAGACATACATCATGTTGCCTAATGTTTTGCATGATTCCTTAATTAACCGGTCGGGCGTCAGTGCAAATAAGCATTTTGCGTTGTTTGACAGATCCGGTGTAGCTCTTAGGGCCGACCCCAATATACACCGTGTAATTTATAACAAATATAATAATAAAGTATGTATCCATGTTTAAATTCCAGTGTATATTATATAAATGTACTGGCTGACCCGTGCCCACTTCGTTGGGCGGTAAACATATTTACTTGTGATGAAATTATAAGTGTGGTTCGGTTAGTACTGAGTGCTATGATTTATTTCCTGACTGCCAAAAGGAGGGTTATATTTTTACTGCATATGTATGTATGTATGTATTTGCATGCCAATTCGGCTATATTACCGGGTTTCAAATGAGTGAATGAAATGATCATGATTGAATAAATTATGTTTAATTTAACTGTTCAAAACTTCTCTGTATACGAGATTGATGTTACATTAGATGTAATGTTATTATTTGGTACCATTCTTTCAGGAGTTTCAGCCCCCTATGTCATATTATCCATTTATGCAGTAAAAGGAAAATGACATGCAGTAAAAAGCAAAAGTCTTTTATTTTAAACACTTGAGACAATAAATTTACTTATTTTGATAAGAATTCATAATTGTTGATAATATGACCAATAAACATGACCTAACGATTTAAATTATTTTTATAATATGAAAAACTACTTTTTGTGACCTAAATATAAAAGTTAAACATATGATGTCGCTGACTTTTTTGTAGATATTATCAATCTCTACAACTTTTCTCTAGAACTCAATCATATATCTCTCATCGTTAAGGCAGCGTTCGTAAGAAACGTTTTCATTCGATCGTTTTTTCTCCGACTTACTTTGCAAATCCAACTACCACGAAAGTCTTTTCATTTTTCGGATTAATATATAGCTTATGACACTCACAACTAACGTGGCTTTCTATTGGTAAAAGAATTTTCAAAATCAGTTCAGTAGATCCAGAGATTACTCCCTACAACCTCACAAACTTTACCTCTGTATAATATTAGTATAGATAATATAGATGACTAACAAGGTTAATTGACAAAAGGGAATTCATGAAAAAACGATATTGTTAACCCTTGGAGTAAATGGGTATTTTCATGGATGCATCTGTCTCTTTTGCAGGATTTTCGGCGACATCGACTTAAAGTACTATAACTACGAAACTACTACACCAATCATAAAAAGAACAACTGCACAATGATTGCATTGAAATTTCGAATATAGAATATTGAAATATCATTTTGTAAAACAATTAGATAATTATGAATAAATATGAGAACGTCAAAGAAGTGAAAAAAACGCGCGACCAGATTTGGTCGACTTGTACTCAACGGATAATTGTTTCGCGACCAGATTTGGTTGACTCATACTCAACGGGTTAATATTTATTTACAAAATCGACCAAAAACTTGCAGTGCGGTTTCTTGCACGCGAAGGCTGTCTTCCAACCGGTTAAAACACTTTTTTATTTCGCTTTTTTTTTTAAAAACCATTATGTATATTATGACATTTTTGAATACAGGAGATTATTCTTCACAGAGAACAGAGTGGAAAAACATCTACAACTTTTTTTGGTCTTGGACATTAATTACTTTCAGTTTCTGAGTTTCGTTTGTATAAAATTGTGTGCGTGTCTCGAGATATTTTCCGCATGCTCTGAGCCCGGCCCCCACCATCGCACCACCACCTACGCAGTGGCGGCAGCGGTATGCGGCCTACCCGCCGAACAATGGATTGACAGCTCTTTCAGTCTACCCTAGACAACGGCGGCTGCAACGTCGCCGAAACGTTGGGTGCTACAAACTTTACGCGGTAAATTCGTTCTATCCTATTTATAATTACTTTAATTTATCATTGTGACAAATGCATATTGCTAGATTAGTCATTTTTTATATTAATATTGTTTATTTTGTACAATTATCATGAGTTTATTTTCTGAGGAAAATCAACTATCATGTGAATAGTTATTTTCTAAGGAAAATAACTTAATTCAATTATTTTTAAAATGTCGAAATAATATGACGCAACAAGAGTTGAAGCACATAAACTGAAATAAACTATTGAAAAGAAAATGCCAGTATAAATGTACTTTAGCTATAGAAAATGTAAAACATAAATTAGATGTAAACAACTTTATTTATACCACCTGCCAAAAGATGCAGTTAACCCCCCCCCCCAAGGCGTCCATTTGAAAATCATTTGTGTGAAATGTCAATAAAAAAATACTATGACTTTTTAAATTTTAAATTCAAATCCCATTTTTTTATACTTTTAGAAAATTCTTAACTTTAGTTTTGTCTCATTTGAATAATGGAGTATGCTACACTACTGCTATCTTGTACACAGTAGGACAATTTTCCATACTGATGAGCAACTGTCACTTTAGTTTCAAAGCTTGCTAGTAGATGGCAGTATAAAAATATAATAATATTAGAATTCAGACTAACAGCGCCATCTGTGAAGAATCACACGCAATACAAGCGATGAAAATAACAAGTTATGAAAATAACATGATATTTAAAATGATATCAAAATACCGGATATATATGCTATTTATGGGATATAATATCGGCATTAGATATTTATCATGCATATGAAAAATTATAAAATACTTATATACCATACTGGCAGCAAATTAGCCAAGTAGAGGTCACCATGGTAGGGTGATGGCTCCTTAGTGGATTAACCCTACTAAAACCCATTTCAGGATTCTCGGTTCTAGCAACCCCCTCTCATTTCATAGTGTCACTGTAAAACAGCAGGCGGCTATCTTGAATTGGGGCTACAATTAGGGAACCACGCGGCAAAATGACTCGCAACATGCGCCCGGCTTCGAAATAAAATTTTAGATCGCTAATACCAATCAAAAATAACAATTTATGCACAAAAAAAAAAGGATTTGCTTTAATTTTTATACATGGAAGGCACTGATATATAATTCTGATTATTGTATCTAAACTTTAGATACCTATCGAATTGCGAATCTGCGTTTTTTCCCATTCTCTGATTTATTACAAGACGTAATTGTCTACTGTAGCCCATGTGATTGCTGACAAACGTACCTGAGTAATTGGATTTAAAGACAAAATTTTGATCAACTTAAATCTATTTAGTTATGAGTGTCTATACAGTCTGGCCAGGAAGAGAAGACCCTGCGTTTCGTGAAAAAATTGCAACACAGTAATGTGAGAATCGTAAGACTAAATCATCGACGAACATGTCTCAGTACAGTCTCCCAAAAGGCGTATTGTACTCAGACTAGTGTTTCTGTTCCTTTACTGATTCTATCACGTAACATCCACGTTTGAATGACTGTGAGCTTGAAAGGGCCTTCGTTAACCCCTCAAGCCCTGATTGGCCGATATCGGCCACAAAACAATTCAGCGTGAAACAGCGCTACCCGTTTTAATTTTATTTTAATTTAATTTGTTTGATTTTATTGTTTTATTAGGTTAATATGTTTCATTTTAATTATGGGTACAGTGGTTTGGCAGTAATTAATGTTTTGGTGAGACAGTGTCGTAATTACATTTTTTTACTAATTTTTACTAAATTTTTTTGGGACAGCAACTTCTCAATCGGCTGAGGGGCCGAGGCCTGAAGGGTTAAATAATCATTAATTTTGATTACGATTTAGACAGTTAGGTACCAATAAACATAATGGACAAAACATAACCTCAAAGTGAACCTAGAAGTACATTTTGAGACACTGAAAACAAGATAAGGGTTAGTGTTGCCACATTAAAATATTTTCCCCACACGTCGAATTGATTTCTACTCCTGGCTTACTCGTAAGCCATCTACTGTGCGCAACAGTAATATTTTACACAGATCTATGCAGGATGAATGAATCATATCAGAACTGTGACAATAATCAGAAACAAACACGTAGTCGGTGATTTCTTAAAATAATAATAGGGAATTCAAAAATAAATTAAAGAATTGGTTATCGAATCATGACAGACTAACCATACATCAAATGTTAGAAATAATAGTCTAATAAATCTTAGGTGCACACATTATTAACATATTTTTAAACATGTATGTTGAGTATATTTTAACATTGAACTAACTACCAAAAATTATTTGACTTTGACAATGAATTGTACTTTTTTGACTAGGTATTTTTATATTAAATCCTATATTACTTAACATATATTAAATATTAATAACTGTTTCTTTCATTTCTCACATATAACTTTATTTATATTATTTAATCGAATTTTATATTATATTTATTGCCGATTATATAATGGAATTGCATTTTATTTATTATATTATCTTTTATTTTTTTAATATAATTTTTTATTTTTTTTATTTTATTCTGAAGACCACATTTTAGGGCAATTTAGTGTTATTAGCTTTTTACTAAAACTTGTACATTTGTAAGCAATCAAGCAATCAAACAAACTTGATTGTAATATTAGAGTCCCTAGAACGGGCTAGTCCCAGTTGGGTGACAGAAACAAATAAGCAAAAGGTTAAGAGCCCTATCACATATTTTTTCCAGAAAGGCAAGAAAAGTGGATTTTTGGCGTTCTAATTCCAAGAAATGAAGAGATTTCTACAAACTTTAATTACTGAATTACCTGGACCATTTCTTGATGTTGACCATAGCGGCCTTTAATTTTAGATATAACGAATATTATTTACTTATTCAGCCCATTTTCCGAAAGTCGTTATTCGTAAAACGCTCGGAAGGCAAACTTTGAGCTCCTTAATACAGTAATATCACTACAACGAAAACCGTATACTATTTTTTTTTATGTCCGTCATGTATTCTTGTTGACCATAGCGGCCTTATTTTTTCGTTTTTTGACCACATATCCAAGGTATACATTACTTACAATTACACAAAATTTAAAAAAAAACTTCCTGTATCATTCTAATTTTCTCAGAAATAAAATAAGATTCTTATATAATACTTATACTATATTAAAGTTCACTCTTTTAGCAATACGACATAATATAAATTATTGTCATTAGAAAGGAGAAAACACTGCAAAAAACAATTAGAAATTGTGTATATATTTGCTTGCGCAAGAGAAGAGCGCTCAGTGCCGCGGTTTTCTCCCAGGGTTGAATAGTTATTTATTTATTTTTTTATTTATTTATCCTATCTTTTATAGTTACATCCAAAAAAAAATGCGTTCATTTTTTAAACTCATTTTAAAAGAATACCTACGCTATTTTGTAATAGGCCTCTTAAGGTTTTGCCATTCGGTTCCTGTTATTTTTGTAAGCTAATAAATGTTTTATAGTAATTAATTCTTAAATAAAAAAAAATAAAAATAAATAATAATTGTATTCAATAAATCAATAATCGTTGCATCCCTAATAAATATCAATGCATTAAATTTATATCAGATAAATATCTGACATATATCATGATTAATAAAAGTGATATAAATCCTTCGTACTTTGAAAAATACGAATCTAATGACTTTTTGAAAATTTAGCATTTTATGCAAGTTTACTAACCTTCTCATGGCGTCGCAGCAGAGAGTGTCTAGCGAATTTCTTATTGCAAACGACGCACTCATAAGGCTTATTCCCCGTGTGGATAAGGGCATGCTTTGCCAGGTCGTACTTCGAGAAGAATTTACTGCAAAGAGAAAAAATTTATTACAACCTCGGGATCGCTAAATTACAAGATGATAATAATTAAAATAAACTGCCTTAGAACAGGCAGCAGCCAAGTTAGAATAATTAATCTTGTTAGTCATGTATACCATATATTTATATAATAAATATGGAGGTCAGCCGAAATGGCTATGTGAGGATTTGTTAACTACCACAACCACCGATTGGCGTTTTTGGCCTCCCAGGGGTTAAGCACATGAAACTTTAGATCTCTATGGAACTATTTATACCTATAACATTTGTAATTACATATTTTATTTTATTTAACGTGTTTAAAGGTGGGTATCCATTAGGTGGGTATCCATTAACTCACGAACAACGAGTGCTCCGCAGTTTTCATTCGAATGTTGAGCGAACATCATCGCCAGAATTTATTTTTAAATTTCTCCTCCTGCGGATCCCACCGCACTTATAATATCGGTATTCCTCGATTAGAGCTAGACATTTCTCTTCGGCCCACTACATAGCGATGGATTCGCGGACGATATATACATAATTAAAGCAAAAGGAGCGGTCGAGGAATTCGCCGACCATCCTTGTATTATTATTACGCATCCAAGAGGCGAGCGGCGGACTCCAGACCCGACGACCGGCCACGATAGGTTTAGGACGGCCGTTTTGTAGCACCCGACGTTTCGGCCCAACGTTGCAGCTGCCATTGTCCACGGTAACTAAACGCCGAACGTGATGTGCGAGGAGACATACCTAATAATGTCTTACTTACTTTGCTCGCGTCGTCAAACCACACTGCGCTCCACTTTGTGTTGCGCATTTACCGCCACCGCGGGGAGCACTCGCCGCGGAGCGAGCAACGTTGCCCGCTCCAGGAGCGCGAGCGTATCCACTACTGGAGCAGTTGCAGATGCTCGGAGCAGAGTCGATGCGCGAACATAATGGATACCAACCTTGAAGCGTTGTCAGTATCATAAAGTGGATAAGCGAAAGCGAGTGAACTTACACGGTGCAAACTTTGCACTCGACGTTACGCTCCCTATGCAGCTTCTGGACGTGAATATCCAGCAGCTGCTTGAGAGGAAAAGACCTCTCGCACAGGTCGCACGGGAACGAGGCCAGGTCGTCCAGATCCTCCGACAAAATCCCCACCTTGTTGCTTCGACTCGTCCCATCACCCTTAACCGACTCCTTCGCATTGTCGCCTGCCAAAATTTCATAAAACAATTTTAATTTCAGCACATGACCAGGACGCCTGTCTCTTCCGAAAACTTCATGCAGTTAAATTCTTGCAGATGATGTAATCTCTGCAAATATTGAGGATGTTGAGTTATACCATTTATTACACGACTGCTTGACAAACAAAGAGTGTAACGTGTGCAGGGTTCATTTATGTATGTTTTCTGTTTCTTTATTCCACCATAACTTTTAAATAAACGATTGAACCGATTTAGAAGTGTGTGGTATTGTTAGAATCGTTATGTCATCCCGAGTGTCATAGAGTACCTTTACCTTAACTATCTAAATATCAAAAAAGTAGTTGTCTACATGTCCAAATGTCAATAAATTAACATAAATATATCGTGTTTAAAGTCAAATGAAAGGTCTGATTGAGCAGATTCCGGAAAAAATATATGTTACTATAAAGATAAATACATAAACCAAAAATATTTCATAAGAAAACAATAATAAAAAAAAAACAAATGATGGATTGGAAGGACCGATTGATTATGAACACCCAATAATTTAACCAGCGATGACAAAAAAAATATTCAATTATTAGTGGAAGTTTACCGCATTTTTTATATAGGTTAGAAAGCCATGAATAGATGTAATTCTATCTAGATAGACTACTAAGTCTATTTGAACTATAAAATGCCCAAGTAAATATATTAAAAAGAATAAAAACCACTAGTTGCATTACAGAAACTGTATTATTGTATTTTGTATTTATATATTAACCTTAACCCGTTGAGTATGATACGACAAAATCTGGTTCTGAAACAATTATCCGTTGAGTATGATACGACCAGATCTGGTTCTGCGTTTTTTACACTTCTTTGACGTTCTCATATTTATTTATAATTATCTAATTGTTTTACAAAATGATATTTCAATATTCTATATTCGAAATTTCACTGCAATCATTGTGCAGTTGTTCTTTTTATGATTGGTGTAGTAGTTTCGTAGTTATAGTACTTTAAGGTCGATGTCGCCGAAAATCCTGCAAAAGAGACAGATGCATCCATGAAAATACCCATTTACAAGAGTTAATTTAACACTAAACACTACTCACTTGATACTTGGGAGAGTTAGGTACCCTATGACACTCAGAATGATATAATGATTCTAACAATACCACTCATTTCTAAATCGGCTCAAGCGTTTAGAAGTTATGGTGGAATAAAAAAATGGAAAATACTGAATTTTTTTTTAAATTTTTTTTTTAGTTCATATAGAAGAGAATTTAATACTCTTTCAATTGCTTTTTGAAACAGCTCAATCCGTCAAGTAGCTTTATTTTATCACCGGCGCAGAGCAGAAAAATATGCTTTTGAGAAAAACGCATTTAAAGTTTTCTTTAAAGAACAGTAGTGACTTATTTACACTTTCAGCAATCTGCAACTATCAGCGATTCCAGAGGTAAAAGATTCATAAATATATTACAACTTTAGATTTTGAAAAACAGATAGATCCTAAAACCTGTATACCGAATTAAAAATTCACATCCTTATGTAAACAATATTAAAATAATAAGATTTTGTTATTTTATACCACATAGACACAGTATACCAGACAGTAGCTTCTCTTAGAACAAAATTGAAATCAAAGCAAATCCTTATAATAAAAACATAATAGTATATCTATGTAGTAATAAAAATTGATGATTTCTAAATATAATTTTATTTTAATTTTTTTGAATTTATTTTGTATATTATTAATACACATTAACCCCTCAGACCCCGATTGGCCGATATCGGCCACAATACGATTCAGCGTGACAGCCCCGTTTTAATTTAATTTATTTTATTTTATTATGTTTTATTATGTTAATATGTTTCATTTTAATTATGGGTACAGTGGTTTGGCAGTAATTAATGTTTTGGTGAGACAGTGTCGTAATTCAATTTTTTTACTAATTTTTACAAAAAAATTTTTGGACAGCAACTTGTCAATCGGCTAAGGGGCCGAGACCTGAAGGGTTAATACTTAATAATACATATATAAATATATATATATATATATATATATATATATATATATATATATATATATATATATATATATATATATATATATATATATATATATATATATATATATATATATATATATATATATATATATATATATATATATATATATATATATATATATATATATATATATATATATATATATATATATATTAATTTTTATCATGTTTTAATATAAAAAAATAGGTTATTGACAATTTTTATGACATTTTCATACGAATTTTTAATTAGGTTATTAAGATATTTCTGTTACATTATGTATGATTTTGTTTATTTATATAAATACTAGCTGAGCCCCGCGGTTTCACCAGCGTTGGTGATGGAAAATTGTGATAATGATGATAGAAAACTATATATCTTTATAAATTATAGCCTATGTGTAATTCTGATGTGTAAGCTATATTAGTGTAAAGTTTCATCAAAATCCATTCAGTAGTTTTTGCGTGAAAGAGTAAACAAACATCTATACATACATTCTTACAAACTTTCACGTTTATAATAGTAGTAGGATGATATTATAGATTTCTTAGGATAATTAAAGTAAATTGTCTACCTTGGAACGGGCGGCAGCCTAGTTAGGTTAAGACTTTTGTATATTGAATCTACTCACAATTGGAAATCAATAAATAAATTGTAATTTGTAATACGTCACGAGTCGTGAGGGCTCGGATATGGTCGCCGGATGTTTTGCTACTCGGTCTACGCAGATATCCGAACGCTTGAAAAGGTCTGCAGCCATTACCTGCCCGTAATGCGTACCGTTCGCGTTCTTTGTGATGAACATCTCTGCCCACATGCCTCGCACCCTCTTCCCGCATCGCCATGTAGCTCGAGAGTAAAGGTATATGTATATGTGATGTATATATCAGTGGCGGTCTCTTCATATAAGCCGAAAAGCCTGGCTTGCCTATACTTCCAAATTAACGATTAAATAAATTAATAACACAATTCGTAAAAAAAACAATTAAATAAATTATTTTGCTAGCGCTACTACTGCCATCTAACGCGCACAGCTCGCTCCACGCGAGAAAAAACTGTTATCGACAGGTGCGATAATTATCGACAGGGCGCGATTGCTGTTTCACTCGCACATATTGGGCTTTCAATGCGGCTTTCAAAATCAGTGTTCCTCTCATTCGCACCTGTGGCAAATTACGCTAAACAATATATGTCTATATACAACTTTTGTATCGGGAGTTAAGCCGGGCTTGCTTAGCCATGACGTTGAATGCGAACTGTGAATGCGAACGTGTCAACAGAAAGCGCGACTTCATTATAATTAGTTTGGATTTAAATGTGCGACTGACGTCGGGCTAATTTTTTATTGTGTAATTTCAATTGATTTGTGGTTTTTAGTGCCTGATAAAATATGGAGGAAATTGTCCTTTGTGGTCAGTAATGTATTCTTATTATTTTGTTTTCTGACATATGTAACAACCCGCAGGACTGGGACGGGGATACGGTTTTAGCAGCGGAGAATTTTGAAAACTCGATGCGATCATTCCATTTAAATTTTTTCACCTTGTTTTCCGCCGAATTTTTGAAAAAGCTGAGAGCTTGTACAACATTCTTCAAAAATCACAAGTCGATGTGGGTTATAGGAATTAATGAAGAAAAACAAAAAATAAAGGAATTTCAGACTTGGTTACGTGTTGAATTTCAATATGAATTTGATCAAATTTATGAAAACAATCTACAAAATAACTCAGCACCTCGTTTGAGACGCAACGACGCAAGAGAGTCCTTTAAAGCCACTAGAGGTATGCGACTGCTGATAAGTATATGTTAAATTCTGTCTTGCAGTAGCATGCCTTCAGTGTGCTTTATTGAATGTACGACCCAAGCAGTAAATTTCAAACTGAAGATTAAAGAGTAAAGAGGTACCACTTTTTTACTATAAAAAGCGTAAAAAAACACAAAAAGGTATGTCGGGCTTGCCCTATTTACGAACCCTGGGCACGCCACTGGTATATATGTATATGTGACATAGGCATTTTAGAGCGCCATCTACAGTGTGTGAAAATTGTCAAATTGAACATAATAATCCACTTTAGGAACTTGAGCTCCATCTACATTTTGCGTTTTGTAGTAAAATACTGGTTTCTATATTGTAGTAAGCCCTTGGGCGATTCAATACGCTTTATAATCAATGGTTATGCTGTGAACTTTCCAATCCACCCTTAAGAGCATCCTGTATGTTATACCAGCCAATCGAGAGTTAGTTACCTGCAGCCGCATTCGGATCCTCTGTTTGAATGATGATCTCATTGCCCCTTTGCAGGACTTTGACCTTTGAGCTGTGCGGTGTGGAGGAGGCCTGAGGAAGCCCCTTCTTTGGCCACTCGGACTTAACTATCGGCTCCTCCTCTTCTTCCTCTTCGTCAAATTGCTGATGAAAAGTGAACAATTATATTTTTATTGACACATTACCTTCGACGGGTTAAACGACGGGACGATACACAGTAGGAACGACGTGTCTAGTACAAATTACCTCTTCTTCGTCGTTTTCCTCATCGGAGTACTCCACCACATCCATCTTCACCTTCCCCGGTGGGAGACTCTGAAATAAAAGAAGATTTTTGCACAATGAAGTTAGCCCATCATAATTTTACTTTCCCAAAAAAAACATTGGGCCCGATTGCATTTCTTTGTGAAATAAAACTAAAATTAGTCCAAGCGAACGAGACAGAGCAATACTTTAGAGCGGAATATGAAATGAACGATCGTCAATACATACTACCTGCCGAACTTATACTTGTGCGAATAAATTCGAGCATATTTCGTGCGTTGTAAGATTTGACCTTGGCGAGCAGTTTTAATGTGAAAAAGTGACAACCGGTCATCTCACACCCTGCTCTAGCGTATTGCACTGTCTCGTTCACATGGACTAATTTCCGTTTTAGTTCACGAAGAAACGCAATCGAGTCCATTGTGTCACTTGAAAGTATGCAAATAGGGAGTCTTTACGAATGCAAATAGAGAAATAGGGAAATTTTATCATTCGTGTTTTTACAAGATCACATCTTGAGATCCTGGGAATCCAAAGAAGGATTTCTGTAAAATATCTCATTTATGTGTGTGTCTAGACACCCACTGTATTGCTAGGTTTACTCGGGCTTAGTACTTGTCACTTATTAGTATTTGTCGCTAACTTGCTTAGTGATCGAGAGAAGTAACTGTTTATAAGATAGTATTAGCAGAAAGAAGTGGCGTGCCCAGGGTTAGTGAATGGCAAGGTTGGCTTGATTTTCCCCAACCCGAAAAAACCCACTGGGTTAAATTGGGTAAAACCCATCTGAAAAAACCCGAGGGTTTTTGACGAATGTGGGTTTTTAAAAAAATACTTGTTTATAATAATTAAATCAATGAACGGATATAGCATTTATATTATATCTTATCAAAAAGAAAAAAAAATAATGTATTTGTGACACACCCAGTCTGTTCCGTAATTTACTCCAGACCATTCCAACTTTCAATTGATGCAGAACTGGCCGGACAAGTGTAATGCCGACTACTTTTGGCATGATTTATAAGATAACTTATGGATAATATTGTTACGTGGATAGGCAGCAGAAGATGCAAAAACACGGTAGAACACTCAACTTGATTTATTATAAAATTATTACAATACTCTTCAAGCGACAAAGACCCTTATACACAATTCAATATACACTATTTAGTCCTAAAATCGTTTGCACTACTACTCAATACTTTCGCGCCGAAACGCTGCCAGCACTACTACTCAATACTTTCGCGCCGAAACAGCGCCACTAGCGGTTGTTAGTGTTAACTCTTATCCTGTTGTGAAAATAAAGGGGATCTCTCCGACAACTGACAATAACGATTTTCGGGGGAATTCGCTTCATTCAGTAGTAAATAGATTTGGATTGGGAGAAAAAAATGCAATAAAATGGTAATAAAATTAAATTAAATGTAAAATTAAAATATACTTATTTAAAATTCCCATTAGCTCCGAATAAACCCGAAATTCCCCAAAAAAAGCCCGAAATTCCCCGAAAAAAACCGAAATAACCCAGTGGGCAGATATTTTTTGATAAAACCCGGGTTTTTGCCAACCCTGGTAAATGGGGCAAGCCCGACATACCTGTTTGTGTTTTTTTTTCGCTTTTTATAGTTCAAAGAAGTGGTACCTCTTTACTCTTCAATCTTTAGTTTGAAATTTACTGATTGTGTCGTAGATTCAATAAAGCACACTGAAGGCGCCTGCTACTGCTAGAAAGAATTTAACATATACTTATCAACAGTCGCATACCTCCAGTAGGTTTAAGAAATGCCGTTTTATTTGCTCGAGCGAGTGAAATCAAGTTTAGACAGAACTCACCACAAGGGACAATTTCCTCCATTGTTTATCAAGCAATAAAAACTACAAATCAATTGAAATTATACAAAAAAAAATATGCTCTGTCACTTGCTCAAAAGAAACGTAACTAAATACGGAACACGCTTGCGTTTTACTTCATGCATTGTATTCTACTAAGTTGGCATATTCGTCAGTACAAAAGTCGTATAGATACATAAGATTGTTTTGCGTAATTTGCCACAAGTTAGAATGAAACGACCTCTGATTTTGAAAGCCCTGTTGCAAGCCCATTTGTGCGAGTGAGATGACTAGCTGAACTCGACTCGGTAAGATTGCAGCGAATTGTTGCCCTGTCGATAACCTGTTTGGTCGCGTGGAGCGATCTGTGCCCGCTAGATAGCAATAGGCGCTCGCAAATTCATTTATTAGTTTAGCAATCTTTTTAAGAAAAAGGCAAGCCGGACTTTTCGGCTTGTATGAAAGAACCGCCACTGGCAGAAGGACCGTATCCTATAGAGCGGGGGTGGTTGCGGACCTTACGGCGACTGCTCTTGAAAAGATCATTGGCTACCCGATCCTGGATGAACAGCCGGGCAAAGGACGCTGTGGTCTGCGATAGATTCGGTATACACCGTTTCACCGCTTCGTAAGGGAGAGGACCGCGCAAGCGACCTCGAACTCGTAACCAATCGAGAGACCGGAGTAATCTGGTCACAATTGGAAGTAAGGGCGTGAGTGTCTGCCCGCCAGGTAACATTCCTGGATATCTCGCGGTTGAGGCGTTGGCCTCTTACGGGCTTGTGGCGTAGCTAGATGGTGGACTCTTTTGTCCCCAAGTCATCTACGCTCACTCCAGGGAGATAGAACGAGACTAATCGTTAAAACTTCCTGAGGTGACTGGCTCGCCCGCTGTAGTCGACAACTCAAGTTGGCAGAAAAGTATTAGTATTAAAAGTATTATTTCATAGGATTTAAATTCCTGAATGAATTTTATACTTGTTTCGGAATTCCACCTTTCTGCCGCCATAATCACAAAATAAACTTAGCAAATGTCACGTAAATAGAGACAAATATGTGTCACTCGCCGCCAGTGGCGGTCTCTTCATATAAGCCGAAAAGGCCGGCTTGCCTATTCTTCGTAATTAACAATTAAATAAATTAATAACATAATTCGTAAAAAAAAAAACAATTAAATAAATTAATTTGCTATCTATAGTGCTATCTAGCGGACGCAGCTCGCTCCACGCGACGAAATTTATAGACAGAACTGCGACAGCTTGCTATCGTAATGAGCAAGCTGGCCGCGCCGTCGATAAAGCAGCGTGCGATTGCAGCTGTGTACCGACGTGTCATCTCGCTCGCTCGCACATGTGGGCTTTCAATATGGCTTTCAAAATCAGTGTACCTCTCACTCTAACCAGTGGCAAATTACGCAAAACAATTATAAGTATATAGAGGATTTTACTATGCAAGCCAAAGCCGTGCTTGCCCATGAAGGTGAAAGCGAACGTGTCAAATGTCGCAACGTGAGACGGTGAGCGCGAACTTCACTTCACTGTAGTTAGTGAAAAAGCACCGACTATCGGTGATTGCCATAAAGCAACAAGAAGAAGAAGTAGTTAGTGAAGGTTTGTGCGACTGACGTCCCGGTATTTTTTTATTGTGTAATTTCAATTCATTTGTGGTTTTTAGTGCCTGATAAACAATGGAGGAATTGTCCCTTGTGGTGAGTTATGTGTACGACTTTTAATCGGCGAGGACAAAATAAAATCTTTGAGTTTAGAGCAAAGGAAGTTACTAATTTCTGGACCTAAACCTACACCCGATTTGTGTATTTCTCAGACAAGTAAATCGCATAAAAGACAATTTAATAGATCAGTGTACAAAACTCACTGGGTAGTTGGATGCTCCCATGTCAATAAATTGTTTTGTTACTGCTGTATTTTTTTTTTAAACGACTTAAATGTTTGGAATTCGTCCGGTTATGATGATCTAAATAATTTAGCCGGCGCGATAAAAAGACACATGAATACGCAAAAACACATGAATGCGGTTATTTCGTTTAGTAATTTTGGTAAACAACGAATTGAGACATCTTTATCTCGGCAGTTAAATGATGAAATTTTGAAGCACAATATTCGCGTTGATCAAAATCGTACTGTTTTTCAGAGATTAGTGGATATTGCTTGTCATTTAGCTCAACAAGAACTTTCATTCAGAGGTCACGATGAGTCCAAAACTTCGTTGAATAAGGGAAATTTTTTAGAACTCGTATCACTTCTTTCAAAATACGATATCGTTTTAGAAAAACACATGCAGCTACAACAGTCCGATAAGCGAGGACCGAGTTATTTGTCTAATAAAATTCAAAATGATATTATTCATTCCGTAGCGGTTGTTATGAAAACTCGCATTGAATTTGAAATCAAAACAACAAAATTTGTTTCAATTATTATTGACGAAACTCCCGATATCAGTCACAAAGAACAATTATGCCTGATACTTCGATATTATTTTGGAAACGACATTCATGACCGTTTTTTGGGGTTCGTTAATGTATCTGAAAGTCGTATAGCAGACACACTGTGTAATATTATTTTAGAATTGCTAAATAAACAGGAGTGTACCGCAAAATTAGTAGCAGAGCTATGATGGCGCTAGTGTTATGTCGGGTGTTAGAAACTGAGTACAATCAAAAATAAAAGATGTTTGTCCACAAGCAATTTACATTTGGTGCAATGCACACATTTTAGCCCTGGTGTTGTCTAAATCATGCAACAGAATTGGAGAAATCAGTTCGCTTTTTTCAACACTACAGTCTTTGTGTAATTTTTTTAGCCACAGTACAAAACGATCTGCCTTTTACGATGCTCATTGCAGCGAAAAAAATACCTCTTGCCCCCGCTACGCGTTGGGCGTATATCTCGCGAACTGTAAACACAGTTTTTGTGCAAAAAAATAATCTTATTACATTGTTTTCTGACATATGTGACAACCCTCAGGACTGGGACGGGGATACGGTTTTAGCAGCGGAGAATTTTGAAAACTCGTTGCGATCATTCCATTTAAATTTTTTTTCTCCTTGTTTTCCACCGAATTTTTGAAAAAACTGATAGCTTGTACAATATCCTTCAAAAATCACAAGTCGATGTAGGTTATTGTAGCAATAAAATAAAGGAATTTCAGACTTGGTTACGTGTTGAATTTCAATCAGAATTTGATCTCCTTTATGAAAACATTCTGCAAAATAACTCAGCTCCTCGAGATTGAGGATCGATATTCGGAAATTTTCAAATTGAAATTTTTCCAACTCTTCAACAACAAACTATATGAGAAATACCGTTTAGATTTTCCTACAGAGGCATTAGATTCATTATTTGACATTTATGCAAACCATTTTGACAAACAAGTTTTAAAGAACCAATTGATTTGTTTGTACTCCTCTCCTGAATTGAAAGATTGCAATGTTTTTGAACTAATTGTTTTCATTAGTCAGAATAGCCTCGAAGACGCCTTTCCCCAATTGTTGAAGTTAGCGTATCTTGTCCTAACTATTCCTGCTACAAGTGCTTCCGCGGAATGTGCATTCTCATCTCTTAAGCGTATTCATACTTACCTAAGAAATACACAGGGTCAGGAACGTCTATCTGAGTTATCAATGGTTGCTATTGAAAAACAGTTGTTAATAGAATTAAAGCGTTCGCCATCATTTTACTCAGACGTAATAAACTCATTTTTAAAAAAAGATAGACGCTTCGATTTAGAATATAAATAAGCTAGTTAAAGCTATGTACCTAGCACCTACTTTTTGTTCCCTTTTTTTTATAAAAAAGTCTTACAGCTCTTACAAGCAAGGGTCAACTTCTTAACTCGATGTCACTCGCTCAAGCAAATAAAACGGTTTTTCTTAAAGCCGGAGGTATTCGACTGCTGATAAGTGTATGTTAAATTCTGTCTAGCAGTAGTATGCCTTCAGTGTGCTTTATTGAATCTACGACACAAGCAGTAAATTTCAAATTGAAGATTGAAGAGGAAAGAGGTACTACTTTTTGTTACTATAAAAAAAAACACAAAAAGGTATGTCGGGCTTGCCCCATTCACCAACCCCGGTCACGCCACTGCTCGCCGCTACAATTATCACTAACCCTTGCCGCGAATGTTCACACGAGCCAGCAAGCAACAAGTGCTTAATAATTTGTAGTGAGGGTAGTCGAAGTCGCTTAGTGAATAGAATCAGCTTCTATTTACTTACACTGGCAGTTTCACTAATACTAAGCACTAACATGCTGAATCGGCATGTTTACTCGCAAGGTATTAGCGTAAATGACAAGTACAAGGTGTCTTAAAAGAAAATTTATATTTAGTGGATCGATTACAAAAAAAGAAAGCTACCTATGAAAAAAATGTTTATTAATTATTAAAATACATAATTAGGGATTTTATTTCTTAAAAATAATACCGCCAAATGTAAACCCTCGCGTTCGCGGCACTCTTTAGTCGAACAGTAAAATTTCCTATCACGGTTCGGCGGGTAGACTCTGCGATGGTTGCCATTTCGTGACGAATATTTTCTTTCAAATGCGCCAGGGAAGTCGGTTTATTGGTGTAAACTTTAGATTTAAGATAACCCCACAAGAAAAGCCATATGGGTTAAATCAGGACTGCGTGGAGGCCAATTTATGTCTCCTCATCTGGAGATCAATTTGCCAGGGAAAATTTCACGAACTCGTGGAAGAGACGTATTAGAGGTGTGTGACGTTGCTCCGTCCTGCTTGAACCGTGTTCTTAAATTATAGCCAGGAAAGTTTTGCAATTCAGACACAAAGAAGTCGTCTAACACCTCCACATAACGCTCCGAGTTCACTGTAACTGCACGTCCCCTTTCATCTTCAAAAAAGTATGGGCCGATAATTCCCTGCGCCGACATTACAGCCCATATGGTTACTTTAGGCGAATGAAGGGGTTTCTGTTGCTTGTGCTTTGAATTCGTTGCACTCCAGTAGCTGCAGCTCTGCTTATACACGTGCCCATTATGGTGAAAATGATCTTCATCTGAAAACAAGATGTTGTTAAATGTTGAAAGGTTAGGTTCGTCACAAATAGACTTGATTAACACTCTCCACATTTTCTACCGTTCTTGATGATCTTGATCGCGCCGTTTTTGGTTTTTTCAATGTGGTACCGGATTCTTTAAACTTTTTAACCCATTTTCGAATAAGAGGTATGCTTGGCGTATCATTTATTTGTCGAAAGCCTCGAATATTGCAGAATCTTCTACGCGCTACAGTCGCCGAATCACTGTTTTTGTAAAACACTCACTGTTTTTGCACGCATAACGCGCGGTCCGCTCCCGAGAAGCGCTCAATAGCGACTGAATTCCCAAGAGCCAGGCTACCGATTGACGTACCCCCCGTGCCCCTCGAATTCGTTGCGTTTACGCAGTAAACTTAACAAATATAAACTTTCTTTTGAGACACTCAATACTAAGCATTAGCTTCTAAGCCCGTGTAAACCTAGCACATCTCAGAAATTATAAGACCAATTAGGACTAAATTACGTTCAAAAATGGTTCTTCCTAATGCCAACACTTGAAAAGCTTACGACCTATCTGCCATTTTATCTCAAAATGGTGAACTTTTCAAAATATGATTTCAAAATATCACAAACCCGTTATCACAGTCGTAGAAAACAAATAAATGCAATTTTGATTTCTAAGGACAATGTCTACAACTCTTGCTTACTTGTACTACAACTCTTGGTACTACAATTCTCGACATCTTCAGCGATAATATGCATCTTCTGAGATATTATCTATATCTGTAACCGGCTGCATTTATCACAGGCAAGATTATATTTTCTGTATCATAGATAAGAAATGTTAAAAATGTATTTATTCTTATTTGAGGCAAAACTGATAACCCTAGCTTGCAAGCTAAGGTAGTCCTCGTAATATTCCACCTCGATCGCACCATCTTTTCGCAGAGCCGTTCTTCCAGTTCTCTATGCCTACCTTAGTACAGGCAGAGCTCAATTAGGTAGGACTTAGTGATATGTTATGGCATTGCAAAAACTCATAATAAATATTTTTTTAAAGTAGATTTCCAGTTTTCTGAAAAGACAGTGATCGCCTGGTCGCGCTCATCCGGAACATCGCTCAGCGTTGCAACTGACTATCAATCTTCGGAAAGTGCGAGCAGTGAATATGCTAAAAAGACAATAAGGAGAGTTACGGCTCTCTGAGTGAAAAAAAAATTCTGAAAATTACCTTCAACATGTCGTTGGGCCATTGGATAGGTCCTCTTAGTTCCCCGTGGGAGACGAAATGGCGGAGAGCTTCGTCAGACTGTCGGCAGATTTGCTTGAACCGGTAAGACTGATCCATGAAGTGACGACAAATCGAGCAGATCGTCACCGGCATTCCGTCCGAAGGAAAAGCCTACAAAAACATAAAAAATCTATATAAAATCAAAATCAATAAGTTTTTATTCAACATAAACACATTGCATACATATGCTGAACGACAGACGGATAGGAGACAATAATACCGCCCTACAAACTTAGGAAGTGGTATCCGAAAAATTGTTTTCGGGATTTTTGTACTTACTAAATCAAACTCACTTGACTATACATAAATGTAAATATTCGGTTGTGTCACCCTAAGACTTTCCCAGCAAGTAACCAAGGACTGAATATTAATTTCATTTGAATATTAATTTCATAAATAAAATCAATGAGCGCCCTCTCTCGGCCGGCAGATGAAGCCGGTTAGATTACATTGCAATGCTTCAGGCGGTGCGGTTCGTTTCTCGGCTAAGGGTAGAGTCGGGCCAAGCTCCAACAGATAGTGTTAATATTCAATTCAAATGTATGGCGGAATTAAAATATTATTAGTGTAGCTTGTATAAGAGATATTCCAACCAAAATTACACAATGTGGTTTCGTCCCAACAAGGTATCTATCTGGTGTACCAAAATTTCAGGTTTAAGTCCAATATTTCTAGATTAATATAATATATTAATGATATATTATATCAAGTGCGTCGATGGTAGACGGATTCAACCATTACCTTTTCAACTTTTGCCATGACCAAATGATGCCTGCATGCCAAATTTCAGCTCAACCAGATCAACCTATCGGAAGCCAGCCTTCGTACGCAAAAAATGGCACTGCTTTTTGGTCTTTTTGTTCGATTTGGTATATAGTATAAAACTTTTTGGTCAATTTTCTATATGAATACTAACAATATCGTTTATTCGTGAATTCCCTTTTGTTACCTAATAATTCTGTGGCAATTAGGCAAAACTACATAAGTCAGAAATACCATTTTCTCAGGGGAGCATTTTGAAATTTGTGACTAAAATTGGCACATGGAATAAAAGATGTGTGCTCTCTTAAACTATATGTGTAATTTTAAAATAATATGTATTAATAAAAAGATAATTAACTTATGCTACTATGACCACCTATCAATAGTTAACCCCTCAAATGTGAGGCGTCCCTTAAGGGATGCCTTGGCAAAATGTATACAAAATGTATATAAATTTATATAAATGTAAATATAAATGTAAATGTGCGCCGCTTTATAGTAATCCGCTCTATAGTAATGCTATAGCTCTATAGTAAACCCCGCTCTATGTAAATGTAAATGTAAATATAAATTTATATACATTTTGCCGTAGGCAACCCGAGCTAATCGCCATTCATTTGAGGGGTTAAGAAAAAGTACATAAGTTACACATATGTAGTTTTGCTCATCTGAACAATATATAACTAGTGAGAACGTAGGTGCTATAACTTCTTTTATATTGTGCTTCGAGTTATGTAGTTTTTCCCAATTAAAGAGTAAAAAAAACGCTGTTAAATGGTCATTATAACTCATTTTGGTCAAAAAACGACTTATGTATAGTTTGCCTAATTGTCACAGAATTAATCATGTGACCGTATGCGGTGTATATTTTTGAATGTGTCTGTCTAGCAGGCCGGCGGCGTTGAATCTATAACATTTTTCTATCTAACGTGACCCGCGCGGCCCCGTAGAACGATTGGGTGGGCTCAGCACATCCAGTTTGTATATTTGTTTATTTGTTTGCAGTCGCCTTCCCAGAAACGGCTCTTACGATTTCGATGAAATTTACTATAGGTATAGGGTTCACAGGAGTGAAAAAATCGAAAATTTGTTTTCTGTCCTGAGCAGAGATCGGTCTCCCTGGTAGTCTTATAAAATATTCTTGAGAGTGACAACTTACTTGAACATTATTTGTTACTGTTAAGAGATTAATTTTTTTTTAAATACATAAAAAAATACTGTATATTTATGTATTTTATAAAAACATTGCAAACATATTGGGGCAGTCCTCACAAAAAGAAGCCACTTTTTTAGTTTTGTTCTTTGCCAAAACTCTACTTCCAGCAGCCATATTATTTTTGTAGCATTGTTGGCATGCACATCGGCTACTTCTAGCAGGTCCGTCCTTCATTGCAAGTTGATGTTTGACTCTCCTAGGTCATTGCATCTCATGATTGTTTTCAATCAGTTCAGAACTTCATAAACTTTTTAGTATATCTTTTCTAAAACCCGCAATCTGAATTTTGTTCTTCGTCACGGTCTTATATAAGATTAAAGCATTGACAATGGTTGTGTTTACATGTAAGTGTAATGCCAACTTTCTGTACCACTTTACGGATTTGCGTAGTGATGTAGAACACGCGGCCATCTGATCAAATATATCTACAGCGAGCTTGACCTTATTGTAGTCGATGACGATCTTGGGCTTCGATATTTGTTTGCCACGGTGGTGAATGTAGTAAGCTTAACTGAGTATTTTGTAGAGAGGACTAGGACATCTTTCTTGGCCTTCCATTTCATGTCAGTGATGCCGTCAGTACTCTCAGATTCTGCATATTCACCAGGTTTTAGTTTGGCATTGACAACATCCTTAGGCAGGTGTTTTCTATTTTTACGGGTAGTGCTGACTAAATGTAGCCGGGCAATGTACAAAGTTTAAATTCTTTAATACCGTACTTGTGACGTTTCTGTTTATTATACTGTCTAAATATCAGTCTGCCACGAAATGGAATCATACTCTCGCCAATGCACAAGTCCTCACATAGTATTATAAATGGGATAGAAAACTTGACAACTCCTTGACAACGGCGGCTGCAACGTCACCGAAACGTCGGGTACTACAAATTTCACTACATTTATAATGTCAAAGAACTACGATATTCTTCGATTTTATATGGATATAGTATTTTTTGAATATTTCATTCATGTTGTCAAAAAGCTCTCTGACCCGGTGAAGACTGTCAGTTAAATGTTGTTCATCTTCTTGACAAAAATGAATGACTTGCAGAAGTAGTTCAAACCGGTCTCGAGACATTATAGATTTAGGAAATGGGTGTTTGTTTTTTGATCAGTAGTCAGCTATTTTTGGCAATTAGGAGTTATTTTTGGCAACGGAAATTGCCTGGCAAAGTGACCCGCGTGGCCTCAGGTACTCAAATAACGAAATATCGGTCTAGGAGGCCATGGGGGTCACCATGTGTACGGCAAGCATAATTTTAATTGTTTAGAGTATTAAATATTGCACTTGTCGAAGCTTATATAGTTTAAAATTACATTTTATATCATAAAAAGCAAATCAACACATTGACAATATATGTTTTTTTATTTGGCTCCAAGAGAATCTTAGCTGCCGGTCACATGGTGTGCGGTAACATGGTGTGCGGCATGGCAGTTAACGGGTTAAAAAAATTAAATAGTTTGAATATAGTCAATATCAAATCATATCAAATCAAGAGTCAATAATATATTGTCATAACATAACAAAAAGAACACAGTAAATAAAACAAAATTGAGGTGTTCTTAAAATCAAAGTACATACATTAGAAATGAAAATTAAAATATATTATGTGAATTAAAAACAGGATATCAAAGAAATTACTAAAAATATTAGCAATAAAACAATGAAGAATTGAACGTTATTTAACTTTAAAATTATGGCGAATTTAATTTCCTTTCATGTTTCTTTGTTGAGTCAGCAACAAATCTCAAATTCTTTTATGGTAGGTATAAAATACATTTTCTAATAGGAATTTCTTTGGCGCATCACTGATTATTCGTTTCGTAATGGAAATGTACCTCATTATTAAATATAACATCAAACGAGACGTAATTTGCTTTTATAAAAATCTTATTTTAATTTCAATGATTTTTGAAATAGAATTTCTTTCTAAAGAAAAAATATGTTGCTGGGACTGCTTGCTCTTTATGATTTGTTTCATGATATGAAATTAAATTATTTATACTATAAATTGAAATTAAATTATGAAATTAAATTAATTTATTTATACTATATGTCTTAAAAATGATTTATTTCGAAATATATAAAAAAAAATATTTGGATTATTGAATGTTATTTTTTAGTTTCTGAAAAAAAATCTCCTAACCCGTCGAACGCCAACAGTGTCTATAGGCACTTCGCCTCGTTTGACAGATCCGCGCGTAACCGTTTCAGCTGGCCCCCATATATAATACTAGCTGCGCCCCGCGGTTACACCCGCGTGGTGATGGAAAATTGTGATAATGATGATAGAAAACTATATATCTTTATAAATTATAGCCTATGTGTTATTCTGATGTGTAAGCTAAATTATTGTAAAGTTTCATTAAAATCCATTCAGTAGTTTTTGCGTGAAAGAGTAACAAATATCCGTACATACATTCTTACAAACTTTCGCGTTTATAATAGTAGTAGGATATAAATCTATATATATAAAACAGTTGTTTGTTCGAACACTTATAACTCGAGAACGGCTGGACCGATTTTCATGGTTTTTGATTTGTTGTATTTGTCCCAGTCCCGAATAGCAGAATAACTATTAAAACATTGGAAAATTAAAGAAAAAATAAAAGAAAAAACATTTTCCCATACAAAATATTCATGGGTTTCGTAACTGTCAAACATTTAATGTTCATCCCGTCGATACGATAAACTCTCCCCTCAAATTAAAGAAAGTATTTAAATAAAGATTTCGAATCGACAAGATGTATCCACAATATTCGGACCACAATTATTACATAGTTTAATTCAATCATGTCATGCTGACACGCGATTGATATACTTAATTTTTGTACTTTTATATTTATTTTGTATTCATTGTATTACTTCCATAAAATCATAAATTAAGTTCAGCTAATCTGTAACACGACATTCATTGACCGTTAGGCGGTACGAAGTTCGCCGGGTCAGCTAGTATAATATACGCGACTAACATGATTAATTACCAGGTAACTCATGAAAAACGATAATATCCATATTTATTTAGAAAATCAACCAAAAAGTTGCTGTGCAATTTTTTGCACGCGAAGGCTGGCTTTTGAGCGGTTAAGTGCTGCCAGTGCCGGAATAAAAATTCAGTGCGCGTATCGCAAAAATGTGTTTTTTTTCTATTCAGCGTAAAAATCATATTAGTCTAACAAAATTGTAAAGTTTGATGTGCCCTTGCGAATGCCCTGTGCCCAACGAATGTGAATGCCCTTGATGTGCCCTGTGCCCAACGAATGCCACTACACACTAACAAAGTGCGCTGTGAAATTTTGGAAAAAGAAAATGTATACCTGTAAAAATAAAGAATGAAAACCTCTGCACTAGAGGATTGCATTATCAACAATGATAGTTTATTTATAAATAAGTTATCAATGCATTATAGGAACCTGTTCAAAATTGTTGATTTTCTAGCATCACCCGAGTATATTCACCATGCTGATTCCGAATCTATTTATTCGGCCTCAATAAATAAGCGAGATATAAGCATTCAAAGAAGCGTCAAACCCCATACATTTTGGTAGGTTGAGTTAGGTTTTTTTCTAAATAATACAAAACACCTTTATGGCGGTAGGTCGTTAGTTTTTTAAACCAATATTAAGTAAAGAAACTTTTTTGTATATAAATTTGCTGTTTTGTCTTGAAATATCGCGCGTCCGAGGATTTTTTCCATCACATTTAGCGTTACAATAATCGAACCTAGTACCTAGTCTTTCTTTTTTTTTGATTTTTGAGAAAGGTTCCTATGATGCATATATTTCATTTCATGTTTCATGAAAACTTACGGAAAACGAAAAAATATTTGACATGAAAAATCGAACAAAATACTACCAACTAAAATATATCGGTAAATTAGATTTGGATGTTTTAATAACAATTATGATGCGGCAAATTCAGCGGAATCCGCCGGATTGCCAAAGCTCTTATTTATTTTTCGAAAATTTATTCGAGACACGAACCAAAATGGCGGCCGCGTATAAACATCGAGCGGGACGCCGAAAACGGGCCAAACATGAATTAAAACGTCCGGAATGGGTAATAAAACACGTCGAATTACCTCGACAGCGACGCACGCCATTATTTGCAGGGGCAGAGGCACCGCGTTCGGCGTCCTCCGCTCGTAGATGGACGACAGCGGCTCTTCGCGCGTCAGACAGAAGCGGCAGACGCGCTTCGCGCGCAGCGTCTCCCTCCGCTGCTCCATTTTTACTATATTCACTACACAAAACACCGCATCAAATGCGTATTTTTATAAGAAAACTCGCGACTCGCGACACGAAAAGAAACCGCACAGTACGCGACGCCATTCGCCGGCGGAAGTCAATCAAACTAATCAATTCAGCTATTCGCCGCAAGGCGACAATCAGTGTAGTCATAATTTAAAACAGAAAAATACTACCGGCATCGTAAAAAAATACCATCTGTACTATGGAATGACCAAAGCTACTACAAATATAATACCAGACTTTTTGTACCTAAATATAATTTTATTACTTTTTTGAAATATTTAATTTATAGTGCAATTAATATACACGATTACTGCTGTTTATTAAGAGACAAAAAAGATATTCAAGATTTTTTTGTTGAAATTTAACGAAATTTACGGATTTGTTTAACTGTTAGCCGGCAAACCGAGTTGCCCGGTCGCCAGCAATCAAAACAAACATAATCTTACAAGAATAAAGAAGAAAACGACGACATTTTAAAAAATAATTTGCTTCGATAAATTTTATGCGAGATCCACAGACCTGTCCGGCTACCAGGCAGCCAAAACGATTAAATTCACAAAGAAATAGTATTTTTTGCATTAAGACACTTTTGTGGACTTTTTAATTTTATCAAGTATTATAGACCCCGATTTAAACATTCTTTGACCAAAGTTCGTCAATGGCAAGAGCTGATTAGACAAACGGGCAAATACACCTCCATAAATAATACAACAAAAGAAAGCTTTTAATAAATGTCTTAAAATGTTATTATATAATGGAAACAGGGTTGTTACTGATAAAGGTTTTTTAATATCAGTGGATGCTGATGCTGATTTTTTGATACAAATATCAGCTGATGCTAATGCTGATTTTAATGAATTACCTAAATAAAATATCCAACTATAAAATTGTAATTAAAAGCGATAAAAATTTTTAGGTATTTTAAGTGAAAAGTCAGTTATAATACTTCTATGACTTTTATCAAAAACAAACTTCTTACATTTAGAATAGGTAAAGTACCATTACCTAACAAATAAAAATAAAATACAATTGCCGGTTAATGACCCAACTTGAAATTTTATTAAAGGTAAGTTTTATTTTAAAAACAACAGCTGAGCTGCCTTTTCAGATTGCAGTTGATTGCGGGAAGGCTTATAGGTATATATAATTCCAGCACTGCTGAATAATTGTTTCCTAGGAACACTTGCCGGCGGAGATGACAGCATGCGCAAGCGGCTAGAGCTAAGCTCCTCCCTTCAAGGGCATGTCACGAGCAGAATATCAGCAAACTATAAAAATCAGCATTGATTAATGCGGATGCCGATGCAGATGCTGATATTGAAACCAATGCTGATAATCCACTGATGCTGATGCTGATGCTGATATTCGCAACAACCCTGGTCGGAAACACCGCAGTGATTATCGTGGATCATTTTAAGGTGGGTATCCCATAAGTTCTCGCTCCAACTCTGCTCCGCGCACCTGCAACTGCTCCAGTAGTGGATACGTTGGCGCTCTTAGAGCGTGCAAGGAGAGCTCCAAGCGGTGGCGGTAAATGCGCGAACACGTAATGCGCAGTGCGTTCGTGGACGCGAGCAAAGTGAGACGTTGGTAGGTACGTCTAGCGCATCACGTTCGGTGTCCAGTAAACGCGAATCTATCGCTATGGACTGGGCCGAGGAAAAATGTCTAGCTCTAATCGAGGAGTACAGAAATTATTCAGTGCTTTGGGATCCGAAGGATGAGAAATTTAAAAATACATTCTAGCGATGACATATTCGCTCAACGTTCGAATGAAAACTGCGGAGCACTCGTTGTTCTTGAGTTGATGCGCGCACCTTCTCCATTTGAGCAGTTGCAGAGTTGATGCGCGAAGCTAATGGATACCTACCTTTATGTGCAGCTCAATGAGATGCATGCTAGAGGGGTATATAGGTAAGTAGTGAAATGAACGTAACCAAATAACATACACATACAGGTTGAGTTTTTAATTAGTGACATATTTGAAGTGGGTGAATCCGTACTAACAAAAAAACAAATTTTGATAACAAAATTTGAAAAAAAAGTAAAAGTTTGCCAAGCGTTGAGCTCGCTGCGCCAAGAATAAACAAAATTCGTGATATTCACCTACCGCTAGATGGTGCAACGCTGTCAACTCTTTTTATAGGTACTCTTTTTTTAAAACTTTTTTTGTTGTGTTTTTTCCGAAAATTGATATCAAAGTTGCTTATTTGCTCATACTGATTCACCCACTTTAATATGTCACAGGTGTATCCCGTGACAAGCACTGCGAACCATATTTTCTTAAGTACAAAATACTGACTTTTACGTCTGAATATATTTTACAATGTCTAATATATGCTAAATCAAATATTAACGAACAAGAGGTAAACGGGAATTTGCACTCCCACAATACACGCAGACGTGATGACGTTATCCTGCCTAAAATACGCCGTACGCAGACACAAAACTCCTTTGGATATTTGAGCTATAAGCTCTTTAACCAGCTACCACTCTCCACAAGAAAGATGGAAACAAAGGCGTTTAAGGGTCATTCCGTCCTTTCGTGCAAAACAGGCGATTCCGCGGAGCAATTTTTTTTTCATGAATTTCAGATTTATTGATATTTAATATAATTAAGACCTCCTAGTAAAGACATTTATGTGGGAGGTACTTTGGTACATAGTGTACTTTACTAATAAATGGGCGGATGGTAATGACGATCGGGATGGTAATGAAATTTGCCAAGAAGGTAATGATATGTCAAGGGATGGTAATGACACTAGCCTGGAAGGTAATATTAGCTGAGGATGGTAATGACATGTGATATAGAAATAACATCAGTAATTTATTGTTTCTTTACAAAATATATTTATTAAAAAAATCCATAACCAATACCAACATTAAAAGTTATGAAGCCTATTTTTAAAGCGGCCACTAATGAACTAAATCATCTAAGAACATTTAAGAAATCTTTATTATTCTTTTTCGCATTACATGAATTACATACAAAACATATTATTATAATTCTAGAAACATAAAGTATGGAATAAGAAATAGAAAATAAAAAATATAAAATCTTGAGATCTACTTTCCTTGTAAAATCAATAGACTTTTGTCCTCTTGTACTTTTGTAACTTAGTAGAACTTCACGGAATCTAGTACCAAATGTTAGCTTTTATGCTCTAATACTCAATCAAAAAAAAATTCTTTATAATATAAAATATCTAAAAGTCAAAAAAATAAATCGTTACTCTAACCCTATTGTAATCTATCGTGACTCGAGCGTCAATGTTATCTCGCTTAAAAACTGCTTGTAATAATAATGCAACAAAACTCTATACTAACAATATAGGAAAAGTTTTCTTACTAATCGTAAGATAAAATGGAAATTATAATATCTTGAGATCAACGCTTTTATTTATAATTTTAATCAGGAAGATTTTAAAATGAATATTTTCCTCGTCTAGTAAGGTAAGGCATTGGCAAAGGATAGAAACTGCTAGTTTCCGCAACATTATCTTTATCATAAATAGGATAGAAAACGAATTTACCGCGTGAATTTACCGCGTGAAAAATCGTTTTCTATCCTATTTATAATGTCAAACAACCGCGATAGTCTTCGATTTTATATTATCTTCATCGTCTACTACGGGCCAAGAAAGCATATTAGATTTATGCCAACATTAAAAAAAAGTACGGTGTATGTGCCATTTGAGTATTCTCAATTTTTTCCTATGTACTAATACCTACAGCTGTTTTAATAGATATTGGACTATTACCCAAATCATCAATATTGTCGGAATGTACCTACACCATGACAAGCTACATTCTTAACATTTTCTTTTTTGGCGTTGCAATTTTTTGTATTGTCATTATCCATGTCATCAGTGTGCTTATCAACATTGTGTCGTCAGTATTCATATAAAACGGCATGACTTTTATATGTCGTTGTGTCTCAAAAACGGTAGTAGGTACACTTCCACGTACACTGCCACTTTTGTCATCCTAACTTATCGTATTGGTTGGTATTGAAATAGATATGCCTTCATTTAATGTATTTATGAAGAGCGGGTGTTTCGTTGTTCAATACATTGCTTGCTACATGAACTTTCGGTGTATCGTCTTTCATCTCATTGCTAGTAAGGTGGTTTACATTAAACACATGGTTAACTATAATTTCACCGTATTGAGTGAAGCTTTCTACAAAATCGCGATTGATTAATTCAGGTTATGTGATGTCAATCCCAACGCTCAATCTCCCCAAATGCTTGGTATGGTTGCACGGTACGTAGATGAAACTGGAGATAAAAGAGCTTAGCTCTCTTTCTTCTATAATTCTTCTCTTTCTTCTCTTTCTTCTCTTTCTTCTCTTTCTTCTAGAATTCTTTCATAATTTACCCCAAATACACTTAAACAGGCCAAAATTGACATATAGATAATTGACATTTATCTACTTAGCTCTTAAGTTTCCTATAAAAACCTTCAAAACCATTCGAAATTGTCAATAACTCATTGCCTTCCAAAAGTTTTCATTACTATCTGACACGTTTTCATTACCTTCCAATACGTTTCATTACCATCCTACATAAATTTGGAAGGAAAGGAAGGTAATGACAAGGAGTGGAATGAAATAATGGAAGTTTATTCTGCATATTTCGCATGATTGATGACCTTGAAGTTTCAATAACAGTGGACGAAAAGACCCTACCAAAACACACCAAAGTGGATAAAAACTTAGCTTTTTTGTTTTGTACTTACTGTTTGACTTGGATGGATGGTAATGACTGCTGAACGGTGACAAACTCGAAATGAAGAAAAAGAACTTAAATATCTTTTTACACGGCGACTATTCACACAGCCTTCAGAGCTTACGCGACAGACTGACCAATGAGGAGCATAATGATCTACGGTAGAAGCTTGGGCTCCTGTTGCGGAGCAAGATATACTTATTTTTTTTTGCGCGGGAAATGATAGAATCTCTGTTGCCAAAGACAAAAGTAGAAATATTTTGTTTATATGTAATTGTAGATGTCTTATATTTTAATACCTATAGTGTGTTTACCTTATCTTTCATGTATGCTAAGACAACTAAGTATGTGTTGGCAAGTTTAGGTACAACACATCGACGAATTTGAAGTTTGTGGTTTGGAGGCGGAGAGGAATGAAATTTTTCCATGTATTTTTAAGATTAAAAAAAAACTATGTACTTTAGAATTAGATTTCCTAAAGAGCCTTCTCCCTCACACTTAGAGTAAATATATTTCAATAAAACTTTTTTTCTAAATGCGGTATACAGTCTGATATTAGAGTTTACAGGCGATTTGCACGAAATGGCGGAATGACCCTTAAAAGATTTATGAAACAAAAGCTGCAATCCACACATGCTTTCTATAAGCTGGGTGATTTTTTTGAGCATGCCAATTCTTTCAAATGGGAATAACATTAATATGTAACTTTCAGGTACCTCATTTTAGTTTTTATTATTTAATTATAATATTATGAATTTAATATTTAATATGTAGATTACAATGTGTAATGTAACATACCTGATCATATACATACGTTGTTTTTTTCCAATTTTGTTTTGATACTTCCTATTGTGTGATTATTTTTTGTATAAAGTGCTTGATGACTATTAATTTTCTTATAATAATTATCTATTTTATATGTATACTTATGTACATGGATTCAGCTCTATTTTTTTATTTTTTATTTTATTTGTCTGCCGTGTAAAGCCGACTTTAGTCAACGCTATTGTCGAATTAATATTTATGCTTTAATAGTTTTATATCTACATATACACTGACGAATTCTAATATGCGATAATTAGCTTTAATTCATAATTCATGCTTTTATTGTATATTCTGAATAAATAAATTGAATACTGAATACTAAATTAAAAACTCATCCTGTATAGCTAAAGTCTATTTTTGACGATTTTTTTCTTTAGCCGCTTCCCGCGTCTAGTAGGTGCCATAACTGAAGTATTTCGAGTTTCGTATTTATATTCGAAGTAATTCTGAAGTAATCAAGGGCGGGCCTAGCCTTACATTTTGGGGGGGGGGTCGCCGTTATGGGCCTAAAGTTTTTTGATCGGACCAATACCAAGTCCTAACCTAAAAACAGATTGATCAATATTGAATTACTTATCTTACCTTACTTACTTATCTTAACTTACTTGAATTACTTGGTTTTTAATCCTTCAGGTTAAAATTAATTGAAACATTAAATAGTAAATCAATTGTTTAACATGTAAAATAAAGACGAAAATTACAATACAAACTCTAAATTGGTCTTTGAACCCTTTGAAAATCTTGTAATCACAGCATCCACATCAACATCAATGTCCCTGTGAATTTTCAGGAGAGCTAGACTGGCAAGGCGTTCTTCTCCCATGAATGCTCGGAGCCAACTTTTAACGCGACGCAGAGTTGAAAAGCTTCGTTCTCCAGTGGCACGTTCTCGGAAGGCCTGGAGTCTACTAATATATCGGTGACGGTGAATCACACACAGGTGACACGTCGTGACACGTTCGTTGCTCACGAACACTGCCAAATATAGTCGAAGAGAAGGCGACCAAACGCCCGCATCGGTCCCTGCCTCCTACGAACATAGTCGAACAATCCCGATCCCGACCCGACCCTAGTGAAGCCGATGTATTTACGTCAGTCGTCTCGTGGTCGTCTCGCGTTGTAGTTAGACGACTGGTGACCGCAGGCGTATACGATGAGATTGATTAAACGATTTGTAATTAAAACTTAAAGTTCCCCTTTAATATACAATAATTTATTTATGGAAACAAGTGTATTTGCATAAGGAGCTTATTATAAGCCATATATTTAAGATTTTGGGGGGGATCATGACCCCCTTGACCCCCCCCCCCCCCCTGGGACCGCCCTTGGAAGTAATACCTATGTATTTTGATACTTTCTTATGAATATCTTTGATTATTAATAGAATGAAGAATGTAATCATATCACAATTATAAATGTAATTGTAAGTATGTCTATACAACTATGTATTCGTTTTTAGGACAATAAATGATTTGATTTATTGAATAAACTGATTTTTTCAATAAAATTAATGTTAAATACACCGTAACTTTTGATAGGCACCAATCATTAATTATATTTACATATATTAGACTTATTTAGAGGAGCTACGAATTCTAACTAACACAACCACTTTTATCTCAATATGTACACTTACCACTTTTATCTCAATATGTACACTTACTAACGAGTAATAAGCACACGAAAGCCTTGTAAGTTTCAATTTTTAGCTCAAACTGCGTCGTGTGTCACGCGGCACTGGCGCCATTTAGCTGCATGAGTCAGAACAGTCAGAAGCCCTGAGTAATGGCTACTTTGATCTTCTCAACGATTTATGAAAGAATCGCGCATGGAATTTAGTTACAGAGCTACAGTCATCACCGAGGCGATATCTTTTCGTTGTCCCAACCAAGAACTGAAAAACTTTTTACGTCAAAATAGACAATAGTCCAGCCAAATTAGGGTTACACCTAGGAATGAGAGGTAATAAGATAAAAATTCGTATACACCTTCATTTTGACGTTGTAAAAGTTATCTCTAAAGTCTTATAAAATCTCATAGTTTCATATCATTTACAATAAATAATTTGTATTTAATAACATTTTACATATATCTATTATATCAATTTAATAATCGTGACTACCTGGTATAAACTACAAACTACATTTGTGGTAAATACATTTTTTAAATATTTACATAATTCCTGCGGTTTACGATCCCCTCCCAGCCCGCGACGCGATTCTTGACAAGCATGCTTGATCGTCAAGAGAGCCCCTTAGTTATGTCGTCGCATTTGCTAATCATTGCAATTAAAATATTATTTTTAAAAATGTTGTGATTTATTCAATGCCAAAATTGGCAAAAAATACTACATTTAATAAAAATAGCACCGTGCAAAGAAAGGTGCCAAAAATACCACCGTAGTCGCGAAACTACTACATAAGGCCACACCAGCGACGATTAAATCGAAATAATAGCGAAGCTCCAATCTTAATTATCACAAAAACTGTAAATGTTTTGCACCGATAGATAATACACTTTTTTAATACAAATGAGCGATTAAACGCGTGAAAATTAATGATTTGCGCAATGTCGATAGTTCTGCTTTTTGCTGGTAGGACGCAATTTCAAAAGAGGATCTATATTCATATGGAGTACCCCTAGTGGGCGATAGACAAACCAAAGCCGGGACGAACTGTGATTGCCGTACATGGGAAAATTCAACATAAAAACAATTTTAGAAACAGGATGACTTATGAATCTTATACTAATTAACTGTTTGTTTTTATAAGTTTAGCTACGATGGTGAAATCATGGAAAATTAATGCGAATATTTTTGTTTATTTAACCTGCATTGAAAACACGGCAGCATAAAGTACGGCACTATTCCACTTCGATCGAAGTTCTGCTGTCCGCTGGTAGATAGCAATTCCGGATGTTGAAAAATCGTTAAAACAAATTGATAACTTTCAATAGTTTATTTTAAAAACAAACGCAGTATTGAACTATGAAAAATTCTACAATATTCTTTATTTTCTCGGCCATATTGAAATTCATTGATTATCGCTTTTTGTTTATTGTTATTAGGGTGAATGACAGTTCTTTGGCCGCTACTTTTTGGTGCTGCCAGCGGGTTTCAGAAGTTGCCATATAAAAAAAAAATAAACGCGCCAAGGTGTTTTTTTAATGTAAATGAAGAGCACATAAATATCCAATAACAATAATTATAAACACTATGGTAATATCAAGTGTATTTGCTAGGCTGTGCAGTCGCTTCTTTCTGCTCGGTCAAAGCGCGGGATTCATGGATAAATGCTGCATAATTTATTCCCTGTGAAAAATAAAAGTAAAAAATTAGTTGAATGAAAACCCACAAAAAATAGTTACTGATTTATGGTAGAAAAGTTATAAAATGTTTCCGCATTGAACGGTCGTCTCTCGCTAGAGCGCGCTCACTTTCTACAGAAACACCACTGATCCGACTAAACAAAGGAGGTTAGGTTAGGTCTGGTTCAAAACAATAACTTTTAAAAAATGTTTTTTTTTAAAGTTTGAATCCATTTGTAATTAATACTAATAAGGAATAATAATACTAATTTGAAAAATAAAGTAAAGCAAATATTTTTGACATATTGCTATGTGTCGCTCGGCTCAAGCACTCATTATATCTTCTTCTTCGAGTTCCACTCCTATCGGAGGTTGGACAAAATTGTAGCTATCTTCACTGTAGAGGCTGCTGCTCCGAACAGCGAGGTGGTACTGAAGCCAAACCAGCCACGAATGCCTTATCCTGCCTGAGCTTCTCTTCCCAGCGATCTTGCCTTGGATAATAAGCTAGAGCAATTTGTATTTGCCATTCCTCATGACGAGACCGAAGTACGACATCTTCCTGTATTTGATGGTATTCAGAAGTTCCATCTTCTTCTTAAGTCGGCTCAGTACTTCAATATTAGTGACTCGGTCACTCGGTGAGATTTTCAAGACACTGCTGTATACCAACATTTCGAAAGACTCAACCTTAGGTTGAGAATCAGACCTCTATCACACAAAACGTTGCTGATTTTGAAAAAAGTTGAGCGAGCCTTTTCAATGCGGACGTTCATTTCTTTAGCATGGTCCCATTTCTCACTGATTATACAATAAAATAAAATACAAACGGAGCTGCCATGGAATTCACCGACCGAAGTCGGGCCCATCATATAGTGTTATTACACTTCTGGGGGGTGAGCAGTGGATTCCGGACTAACGACCGGCTGTGGTAGGTTTAGGACAGCTGGCTTGCCACATGTGAGCGTTCACCATGTGAGGTTATTAGATTGCTCAATGCCGTACTACGCTTTGGCAACTAAGATTCTGGCACTCATAGTTCCAAACACTGATTAATATTCTCTTATGTTCAGAAGCCCAATAGATGGCGTTCTAAACACGCCGTTACAGTATCCTATCTCAAAAAAAATAATAATAGTAATATAATAACAAATATAATTATAATAACAAAAGATTTTTTAAATCATAACTCTTATTATTTTAATATAATTTACACCAAGATGTGAATTTTAATTCAGTATACGGGTTTGAAAACATAATAATTAGGTACTTTAAAGTTCAAATAGACTAAGAGATGGCATACTAATCTCTCAGTATTCTTTCTGTGGTGTAATCAGCCTATACAAAAATGCTATAATGGCACTAAGAATTTAGAGCTATTATTGTTAGCATTGGTTAAATAATGTGTTAAGGCTGGTCAAATAAATTGCTATTAGTTTCTCCGGACAATGCTATCAGTGCCACCTGCATGTCGCCGGCGTAGAAGAGTTGACAAAGAGTACTATAGTATTGAGCTATGGCAGGGAGCTAATTGTTTTTAGGGTCAGACCAACCCACCTGGTAGCCTCCAAGCATAAGTGCGAGCCCGGGTTGGACTCTGTGCCTGCGGGCCAGTTTCCCTGGGAATCGTCCTTTGAGCGCTCCTGGACGGTTTGCGCACCGTGTTGCGTCAGCCAATCGACTGTGCATTCCGACTCATAAGCGGAGGAGTCTGGAAACGGAGCGGGGTGGTTGTTAACCTTACGGTAAGTGCTCTTCAAACGATCAACCGGTTACCCAATATCGGGTGAACAGCTGAGCAAAAGATGCTGTGGTCCACGATAAATTCGGTGGACACCGAATCCCCGCTACGTAACGGACAACTAGGGTTGTCGACTACAGCGGGCGAGCCCGTCACCTTAGGAAGTTTTAACGATTAGTCGTTCTATCTCCCTGGAGTGAGCGCAGAAGACTTGGACAAAACAGTCCACCGTCTAGCTCCGCCACAAACCCGTAAGAGGCCAACGCCTTAACATAGAGAAAGTCCAGCACCGAGCAACCAAGATGCCAATGGGGTTCAAAAATCTGGAATATACACAACGACTCCGCAGATTGCACCTGCCCACACTAAAGGATCGTCGGATCAGGGATGACCTCATTGAGACATATAAGATCCTCAACGGATGCTACAATTGCCCCAAATTGCCTTCTATCTTCAGGCGAAACTACAAGCATCATCTGCGAGGACTCCACATGAATCCCAGGAAACATTTCCTAACCGACCGGATTCCAGTGAAATAGTTTACCTGCTGAAGTGGTGGAAGCAAGTAGTGTTAACATATTCAAAAATAGATTAGACGCATATCTTAAACAGAAATTGTAATTGTGCTCAGTATTATATTCAGACATATCAGCAAATACGCTGCCTGTCTGTAAAAATAATAATAATAATAATAATGATCGAAACGTCTGTTCTCTCGAAATAAAATGTTGCTTTATTCGAAAATAGCATTACCTGTTGTTTAGCAGCTCTTACAAAGCCTTCGTTAGCGGAAACAGTGAGCGCTTTGATCCTTTGTCCGAAGTTGAACACAATCTTGGAGCGTAAACGCACCCTGCCTCTCACTTTGAGGTCCGCGCGGACTTTTTCATCAGGTCCTGAAATGTATAAATTGTCTATTTGGTTATTATTTGAACACAGAAATTTGGTTTACAACACGCAGAGATACTTCAATATGGAAATGGTCCTAAAAGTCTCAGGGGGCTGAAAATGGATATATAGAGTTGTCAACTACAACGGGCGAACCCATCACCTAAGGAAGTTTTAACGATTAGTCGTTCTCTCTCCCGTGAAGTGAACGCAGAAGACTTGGACAAAACAATCCACCCCCAAACTCCGCCACATGCCCGCAAGATGCCAACGCCTTAACAGCGAGATAACCAGGTGTGTTACCCAGCGGGTTTACACTCACGCCCTTACTTCCAATTGCGACCAGATTACTCTGGTCTCTCGATTGGTAACGAGTTCGAGGTCACTTGCGCGGTCCTCTTCCTTACGAAGCGGTGAAACGGTGTAAACCGAATCTATCGTGGACCACGGCATCCTTTGCCCGGCTGTTTACCTAGGATCGGTTAGCTGATGGTCATTTCAAGAGCAGTCGTCGTAAGGTCCGCAACCACCACCGCTCTATAGGAAACAGTACTGCTTCCAGACTCCCCCGACTGTTAGTCAGAGTGCACAGTCGATTGGTTTACGCCGCACGGTGCGCAGACCGTCCAGGAGCGCCAGAAGGTTGACTCCTGGGGGAAACTAGCCCAGAATCCTGCCCGGGCTCGCACTTCATGCGTGGAGGCCGCCGGATGGGTGTTGATCCGTGAGCGTGACCAATCCTGAACAGAATGGGTCTTCGTGGCCAACTCAGCAAGGGCCCATTAGCTCCCTACATCTTTGTATAAGTAGGGGGTTCAAGAGCTGATAGCTGCAAGCACCAAACAGTTACAAATTTGCAGGGTTTCTAACTGGAGAATCTTTGTCATCTGTTGTAGTCGCCAGACCTTGCTCTGACAGACTTCCAGTGAAAAAAATCAACTTCGAAGAAGCAGTAAAAATGCCTTCGAATTAACTAACTGCCATCAAAAATTCAATTTATTAAATACAAACTTTCTAGTCTTATATATCTAAAACTGTGATTTAGATATATAAGACTAGACTAGACTATTATCTAAATTATCTAAAACTGCGATTTGCGCATCTCAAATTCTATGGCTTCGAAGGGGGAGTGAATGGGTGGCAAGGTGAACGCTCACATGTGGCAAGACAGCTGTCCTAAACCTACCACAGCCGGTTCGTAAGTCCGGAATCCACTGCTCACCCCCCAGAAGTGTAAAAAAAATAGTATTATGATGGGCCCGACTCCGGTCGGTGAATTCCATGGCAGCTCCGTTTGTATTTATTTATTTATTATTTATTTCTATAAAGGCAACTACATAGGCACAGTATACAAGACAGAAGCTTGTCTTAAAAGACAAATAAATATATTTAGAAATTAAAAAGTATTAATATTATTTTTGTTACGGTTTTTATAAAATATTTATGGTTTATGTATTTATCCATATAGATACATGTTTATTTCCGGAATGTACTCAACCACGATATATCTATGTAATCACGATATATATAAACGTGATATATCTATGTTATGTTAGGCTGGTTCGAGCTCTGGTATTCTTGATCTATTTCTATGCATCGGGTACATGAACCCTGAAAGCTTGGATACGCACCAAAATCGATGCACTGGAGATGTGGTGTTGGCGTAAAATGCTAGGAATTCCATGGACAGCACGCCACACCAACAAATCTGTCCTTGAAGATTTTGACATGTAAGTGAGGCTCTCCACCGTATGCATGAGAAACCCAGAGAATCTGGAGAAAATGCTACCCGGGGGTCAAGTGAAGGGAAGAAGAAGCAGAGGCAGATCACCGGCCAGATTGAACGACCTCATAAAAGAAGTTACAAAAGGGTCAATACAATCTGCGATCCGCCATGCAGAAGACAGGTCGAAGTGGAGGAGCCTCGTAGGCAAACTGTTGTCTAGTGGCCACGATCCTTAGTAATGAGGGAACGACGGAGAAGACTATGTATGTTAATTTATTGACATTTGGACAGTTAAGGTACTTTATGATTTTCGGGAGGACATAACGATTCTAACAATACCACACAATTCTAAATTGGTTCGCGCTTTTAGAAGTTATGGTGAAATAAAGAATCGGAAAACATACATAGATGAACCCTGAACACATTACACTGCTTTTTTGTTGGACAGTCATGTAAAAATTGAAACAAGGCGAGCTACATCACGAGTCGTAAGAGCTCGCATGTCCGCTACTCGGCCGACTCGCTATCCCCGTAATGTCATGTCGCTCGAGAGTGCGTCTACTGTTCTCTCGATGTGCTGCGACATAGGTAATAAGCTAATTCAAATATATACCGTTTATGTCATCCTCTATGATGGTCAATCGATGTCTTAATTCTTCCGCTCTTATCTTCTCGTTTTCGCCGCCAAGAATGGTGAGAATCTTATCAAAGTCTGACCAGGCAGTCTCGCAGCACACCAGAGTCTTTCCTGTGAAAAGAAATTTGCCTGTATTAGAAGAGATGCATTAGACAGAAACTGGACTCCTCAATCCAGGTGAACTGCGACCTTTGCGGGTCTTTTCCGCCATAATAAGAAATAAGTGAATAAATAGTTTTAAAAATATCTAAACACATTCCTACCTCCCAGTCACAATATGTAACCAAAGGATTCATTGAGATATTTTAAACAAGCCTAAGCTTGATGGTATTAATTTTAGCCATTGAGGAACCCCTATGATTTTCCCATCTCCCACCTCCATCATCATACAAGCCGATGGTACCATTTTTTTCTTATGTCACCAGAATTGCATAAGTGCGCTAAGTTTCAAACCAACTGGATAATTAGGGTTGTCGACTACAGCGGGCGAGCCCGTCACCTCAGGAACTTTTAACGATTAGTCGTTCTATCTCCCTGGAGTGAGCGCAGAAGACTTGAGGACAAAACAGTCCACCATCTAGCTACGCCACAAGCCCGTAAGAGGCCAACGCCTTAACCGCGAGATAGCCAGGAGTGTTACCCGGCGGGCCTACACTCACGCCCTTACTTCGAATTGTAACCAGATTACTCCAGTCTCTCGATTGGTTACGAGTTCGAGGTCGCTTGCGTGGTCCTCTTCCTTACAAAGCGGTGAAACGGTGTTTACCGAATCTATCGCGGACCAAAGCATCCTTTGCCCGGCTGTTCACCCAGGATCGGGTAGAGGATGGTCGTTTCAAGAGCAGTCGCCGTAAGGTCCACAACCACCCCGGCTCTATAGGAAACAGTACTGCTTCCAGACTCCCCCGACTGTTAGTCAGAGTGCACAGTCGATTGGCTTACGCCGCACGGTGCGCAGACCGTCCAGGAGCGCCAGAAGTTTGATTCCTAGGGGAAACTGACCATAAGGCCAGAGTCCTATCCAGGCTCGCACTTCATGCGTGGAGGCCGTCGGATAGGTGTTGACCCGTGAGTGTGACCAACCCTGAACAGAATGGGTCTTCGTGGCCAACTCAGCAAGGGCCCATTAACTCCCAAACCAATTGGACAATTAGAAACGGGTGAAAAATAAGAAGTAAAATTCCCTTTAGGGCCGTCCACATATTACGTAATCACCGAGGGGGTAGGGCTGTAGCTGAGGCTCACACTTGATTACGTCAGGGGGAGGGGGTGCCCGTCCTGATTAAGTAATCAACTTTGGTCACCGTATTGCAATTTTTATGGTTTAAACCTGCACGGAAATACCGCAGTGCCGCGCCGAAGATACCCCGCACGTAGATAGTCCACGCGCTCGTCTGCGTCTGTTTCCTAGAGAGCAAGGGTAGTTGTCGATCTGACCCTCACATGCCAAAGTGAGTTCCTCTGCCAGCAGCCGTTGGTTCCCCGGGGTGCCAGATTATCAACCGCCTGGCGTTCGGCATTAAATCGCTGGCCTTTACTTTAAAATAGTTTACCTTCAAATAATCTCTCCAGAACGGGCTTGACGGGCCTCTTGGCTTCCCACACGGCCTGCTGACTGAGTAATGGCTGCTTGAACACGAAGTTGCAACTGCCGTTTGTGAGATTACTTATGAATGCCATCATTGTAGTCACATCCAAATTAAGCGTGTTTAACTGGGCTATACTATCCCGTTCTATAATACCCGTGTCTTCAATTGAGGGGTAAGTCTTGAAGTCGCCGTAGAATTGAGTCTCCCTAAAAAATACAATACAAGTCAATATGATCTTCTTTACAACATCCTAAACGAACCCCCTCAAATATCCTATAAAATCCTTTAAGTTTCTTTAAGGACTTAGGTCAATAACGGGAGAAACACAAATAATACCCAATCACCTGTTTGAGTGTCTAAAAATCAGCGCAATTAGCTTATAAATGAATTTTATAAATATTTCAATAAAAATTCGGTCTTTTTATTATTATTCAACTCAACCTCCATCTCTAGATGAGATTCTTAATCAAGTAAAGAGGAAGCCGTCGGGCTCTACTCCGGGTCCCGATGGTATTCACTATTTAGTATACAAAAAATGCCCCTGCCTTCTGCAATATTTAGGATCCATCTTCCGAAATATATGGAATAGCGGTGTAGTCCCACAGAATTTTGGCCGAGCGACAGTCATCTTAATTCCGAAGGTCCCAGTTTGCACCGGACCAAAGGACGCTCGGCCCATTGCTCTCACAGACACTGTGGCCAAAATCTTTTTTAGCATAGTCCACACGAGGATGAGCGAATTCATGCACCGGAATGAGTACCTTGGAGTATCAGTTCAAAAAGGCTTCATGCTTGGCGTCTCGGGCTGCCTCGAGCACAATTCTCTCTTGGCTGCTGCCATCAAGGATGCGAGACAGCACGAACGCCAAATCAATGTATGCTGGCTCGACCTAGAGAATGCCTTTGGGTCAGTCCGACACAGTCTCCTCCACTTTGCACTCCGCTGGTACAACTTCCCACCAGTCGTGCGTGACATTGTAGCCTCCTACTACAACTGTCTGACGTTCCATGTCAAAACGCAAGAATGGACTATCCGCTCTATACCATATTCAATTGGACTATTTCAGGACTGTTGCCTCTCCCCGACGATTTTTAATATAGTTTTTAATATACTTCTGGAAAGCCTGAGCCAGTTTGACAGGAAGTGGGGCTACCGTTTTAAAACAGACGGCCAATACACCTCGTCGTGCCTCGCTTTTGCCGACGACCTAACTTTCATCACCAGAAGCCCCAAGCAGCTTTCCCTGCTATTACAGAAAGTGGAGCTTTTCTGCGACTGTTTTATTTATGTTATATAATAATAACATATATATATATATATATGTTATTATTATTATAAAAAGACCGAGCAAATAAGATGTAATTTTTTGAAAAAACAAAAAAAAACAAAATCTTCTGTTGATTTTTTTTTGTTGTTTTTGTTTTGCATGCCAAATGTGTAAATCTTAAATATAGAAAAAAGTTTGAGAAGCAGTAGGCACGCTGCGTCATCCAGCAAGAGGTAAAATATCGCTAAGAAACAATATTAGGAATATTTTACCTACCGCTAGATAAAGCATTGTGCGATATTTAAAAAAAAAACAAATGTTAATAAAAAAAACACATTTTATTTTTCTTTTTTCATATTTTTCTCAAGAGTTGCTATTTGCTCGATTCACGCCCTTCAATGATTGCCGGTAACTAAAAACAAGGTAACTGCTAACTGGACGGCAGAGATGCTGAAATTTTATTTGAATGCCTTTCAGCATAAGAATAAGAATAACAATAATAAATACAAACGGAGCTGCCATGGAATTCACCGACCGGAGTCGGGCCCATCATAATACTATTTTTTTACGCTTCTGGGGGGTGAGCAGTGGATTCCGGACTTACGAACCGGCTGTGGTAGGTTTAGGACAGCTGTCTTGCCACATGTGAGCGTACACCTTACCACCCATTCACTCCCCTTTCGAAGCCATAGAATTTGAGATGCGCAAATCGCAGTTTTAGATAATTTTTCTAAGAAAGAGTTGATTATTTTTCTGGAAAGGCCAAGATCTTTAAAGAGGTGAAATAGAGATTTAGCTGGCAGGCCACGAGCGCCAACTTCCACCGCGTGAAGGTGAACAGTGAAGCCGTTCCGGGTTACGGCATTTGCAAGATCATGGTATTTATTTAATTTGTACTCGTGGTCTTTTGGGATATTTGATTCCCATGGAACAGTTAATTCTACAATAAGGGCCACCTTCCGAGATAGAGAGTAAAGAGTTATATCTGGATGGAGGGCTGTGCATCCGAGACTTTCAGAGAATTTATACTGCTTAGAGACCGAATCAACCTCCAGAATCCAATCTGTAGCTTTCTCAATTATTGAGAAAGGTTTTGTAGTTAAATGTTTTTTGCCTTTAGAGCCATCCTGCACAAACTGTATTGGGGGTTTGGAGGATACTGTCAAACCCTTGATGGCACGAGCCGCTGAGGGACTAATTACCTCGCGAATAACAGCGAGAACTTTGTCATGGCGGTAAGTGTACCGTCCTTGATCTAAGGCCACCTTGCAGCCAGCTAGAATGTGTCTACCTGTGCAAGGGGCATTGCTACAGAGGGGACAAGAACTATCCTCGGCAAAGCTCCAACGAGCGAGGTTACTGGGGTCTGGAAGAGTATGCTGAAAGGCATTCAAATAAAATTTCAGCATCTCTGGCGTCCAGTCATAGAGCATTACCTTCCAGTGCATTGGAGGCCAATAGCATGAGCCATACTGTTGCTGTCGTAATCTCCCCGCAAAAGAGACTTCTTCAAGTCCACGTCGCTCGTGGTTGTACTGCCATACCCCAGACCAGTGCCATTCTGGCTGATTCCAGTAAGGAACTTTTTGTGGAAGTCTACGCGGGCTTGTAGATCATTTGAATCACTAAGGCCACTTATTAAGTGCTTCGATATTGCCGGATCTTTGGAATTGCACAGAATCGAATTTTTGGTTATTCTGCAGTTGGCGTAGAGCAGAGGGCAGTTTTAGCGCTAGCCCAAAATTTTGTTTGTACCTGAAGAGAGTCGAGGGGTCAGCTGGCTTGGCTAAGGACAGCCAGGACTTTAAACTAGCTGTCACCAGCGCATCTTGACGGGACAGTTGGGTTTTGGTAAAATCGTAAATAAGAAAGGGCCATGACAAATGTGACGTTAGATAATTGTCATAGATCCAGGCCTTACGAGGGCGAGAAATTAGCAAGGCATCTATTTTTGCCAGGCAACTTTTGAAGTGCTCTATAACATGATCGCCCGAGACATCTTTTCCCTGATGGGTGATTTTTCTGCCGAGGAATTCGAAATGATTGTTTGGGTCTATAAGGGAGATATTAGAGCCCTTATAGACCAATTTGGGGTCATATGATGTAAATTTTGTGTCTATGCGGGCAAGTCCAAGGCAAAACCATTTGGAGGGCTTCACTTTTATACAGCCTGACCAGTCGCAGAAAAGCTCCACTTTCTGTAATAGCAGGGAAAGCTGCTTGGGGCTTCTGGTGATGAAAGTTAGGTCGTCGGCAAAAGCGAGGCACGACGAGGTGTATCGGCCGTCTGTTTTAAAACGGTAGCCCCACTTCCTGTCAAACTGGGTCAGTCTTTCCAGCAGTATATTAAAAATCGTCAGGGAGAGGCAACGGTCCTGAAATAGTCCAATTGAATATGGTATAGAGTCCATTCTTGCGTTTTAACATGGAACGTCAGACAGTTGTAGTAGGAGGCTACAATGTCACGCACGACTGGTGGGAAGTTGTACCAGCGGAGTGCAAAGTGGAGGAGACTGTGTCGGACTGACCCAAAGGCATTCTCTAGGTCGAGCCAGCATACATTGATTTGGCGTTCGTGCTGTCTTGCATCCTTGATGGTAGCAGCCAGGAGAGAATTGTGCCCGAGGCAGCCCGAGACGCCACGCATGAAGCCTTTTTGAGCTGATACTCCAAGGTACTCATTCCGGTGCATGAATTCGCTCATCCTCGTGTGGACTATGCTAAAAAAGATTTTGGCCACAGTGTCTGTCAGAGCAATGGGCCGAGCGTCCTTTGGTCCGGTGCAAACTAGGACCTTTGGAATTAAGATGACTGTCGCTCGGCCAAAATTCTGTGGGACTACACCGCTATTCCATATATTTCGGAAGATGGATCCTAAATATTGCAGAAGGCAGGGGCATTTTTTGGCAGGGGCATAATTTATTTTCAAAAACCCGATCTGGGTGTAGAAATTTCTACAAATAAAATTACATTTCAAATTACGCATAAAATTATAAAAAAGTCTATAAAAAACTAATAATTGAAAAAAACATAGAATTTCAAAAATTCAATAACAAAGACATAAAAACTAGAAAAATAAAAAACAACAGAAATAATGAGAAAACATAGAGAATCAGCAATTCAATAACAAAAATATATAAAAACTAGAAAAATAGAAAGCATCCAAAGAGTTCTACATAAACTACATTTAATAAGGATCAAACTATCGATCAACAATCAAGAAATAGAAAAATGCATCGACTCTCCAAAGAACAAAAAATCAACTGGTCTCGATGACATACCTGTTAGTGTAATTAAAATCCATAAACGTGTACTGGCACCCTGTCTAACATATCTTTACAATTTAAGCTTTTCAGAGGGAATATTTCTAGCTTTTCAGAGGGAATATTTCTAGCTAAGATTACACCGATATATAAAAAAGGGCGATCCCACGAGCGTAGAAAATTATCGACCCGTAGCCCTACTGAGTAATTTCTCAAAAATTTTGGAGGTCATCGAAAAACGACTAAATGGTTTCCTTGAAAAATTTGGGGTCATTTCAGACAGTCAATATGGATCTCGGACAAAAAAAAAATACACTTCCAGACCCCAGTAACCTCGCTCGTTGGAGTTATGCCGAAGATAGTTCATGTCCCCTTTGTAGCAATACCCCTTGCACAGCTATACATATGCTAGCTGACTGCAAGGTGGCCTTAGATCAAGGACAGTACACTTACCGCCATGACAAAGTCCTTGTTTGTCACGGCGGTAAGTGTACTTTAATTTAGGCCGGTCGTTTGTTCGAAGTTCACCGCTCACTCCTCAGAAGTGTATAATAAATACAAACGGAGCTGCCATGGAATTCACCGACCGGAGTCGGGCCCATCATAATACTATTTTTTTTTACACTTCTGGGGGGTGAGCAGTGGATTCCGGACTTACGAACCGGCTGTGGTAGGTTTAGGACAGCTGTCTTGCCACATGTGAGCGTTCACCTTACCACCCATTCACTCCCCCTTCGAAGCCATAGAATTTGAGATGCGCAAATCGCAGTTTTAGATAATTTTTCTAAGAAAGAGTTGATTATTTTTCTGGAAAGGCCAAGATCTTTAAAGAGGTGAAATAGAGATTTAGCTGGCAGGCCACGAGCGCCAACTTTTACCGCGTGAAGGTGAACAGTGAAGCCGTTCCGGGTTACGGCATGCAAGATCATGGTATTTATTTAATTTGTACTCGTGGTCTTTTGGGATATTTGATTCCCATGGAACAGTTAATTCTACAATAAGAGCCACCTTCCGAGATAGAGAGTAAAGAGTTATATCTGGACGGAGGGCTGTGCATCCGAGACTTTCAGGGAATTTATACTGCTTAGAGACCGAATCAACCTCCAGAATCCAATCTGTAGCTTTCTCGATTATTGAGAAAGGTTTTGTAGTTAAATGTTTTTTGCCTTTAGAGCCATCCCGCACAAACTGTATTGGGGGTTTGGAGGATACTGTCAAACCCTTGTTGGCACGAGCCACTGAGAGACTAATTACCTCGCGAAATTATGATGGGCCCGACTACGGTCGGCGAATTCCATGGCAGATCTGTTTGTATTTTATTGTTAAACTTGTGACTAACTATTTAAACTGTTTTTTAACTGGCACTAAGCAAACGGATAATCTATCTATATGAACAAAAATTAAACGCTGTTTGTTGGTAATTAGGTTGAATTACGCCTATTAGGTTTAACGGCTGAACCGATTTGGTAATTTTTTTCTTTAAAATGTTCGTAATAGTCCAAATAAGGTCCTAACGGAAAGGAAAATTTAAAAATTCGGGAAAAACTGAAAGTGCTGTTTTTTCTAATCATGATTCGAACGATAGATATCCATAATTCTTATTTTGAATAGGAACGAGTTATGCCGAGGATAATTCATGTCCCCTTTGTCCCACAGCTAGACATATTCCAGCTGGCTGCAAGGTGGCCTTAGATCAAGGACGGTACACTTACCGCCATGACAAGTCCTCGCTGTTATTCGCGAGGTAATTAGCCTCTCAGTGGCTCGTGCCAACGAGGGTTTGACAGTACCCTCCAAACCCACAATACAGTTTGTGCGGGATGGCTCTAAAGGCAAAAAACATTTAACTACAAAACAGTGCTTTTTTTCTTACATATTATACATATTAGGTTGTTCTAGACATATTAGGTTGATACCTTTTAGTTTTGATGGCTATGCTCTCGGGATGGAAATAATTCAATTCAATATATTTAATTTAAAAAATTCTGGAAGATCATGAGAAAACACTAGAAATACGAATTCCAGCCTAAATTAAAATAAAATAACATTTTTCTACTTTTGTGTTGTTTTGCAATCTGTCCAACAAATGTAGCTATTTTATTTATCTTCCAATTTATTTATTTCGGTATTGATCTTTATTTTGAAATGTGCCAGAATGATGACTTCGCTCAGACGCTGCTGTGCTTTGAAATGCCAAGATATCTTAGTTGGAATCAACTGTAAAAAAATAATTACGACAGATACAACGAAACCCAACTTCCCATTACAGACGATGTATTAGGTCGTACAGACGAGGGATTAGGGGGGTGGAGTTTGGAAGGGGGGTTAGGGGGGAGTTCGGGGAGGAGGGATTAGGGTTTGGCGGAAGGGGGGGAGGTATGTATGATTGCCGGGAAAGTCGTAGGTTGACACAACTGATTTTTTCCTTTGTTTACATATTCCAATAGCTTTTCACAATTTCACAAAACGATCACAAATAAATTTATTGAAATTTGGACAGAACAACGTCTGTTGGGTCACCTAATAAATAAATAAATAAATAAATACAAACCGAGCTGCCATGGAATTCGCCAAACGGAATTGGGCCCATCATAATATTATTCATACACTTGTGGGGGTGAGCGGTGCACTCCAGACTAACGACCGGCTGTGGTAGGTTTAGGACAGCTGTCTTGCCACATGTGAGCGTTCACCTTAATACCCATTCACTCCCCCCTTCGAAACCATGGAATTTTGCAGTTTGCAGTTTTGGAAATTATTTCCTAAAGATTTGGCTGGCAGGCCACGAAAGTCAACTACCACCGCGAGAAGGCGAACAGTGAAGTTGTTCCGGGTGACGCCATTTGCGAGATAGTGGTATTTATTTCATTTGTACAAGTGGTCTTTTGGGATATTTGGAAAATTTAATTCTACACTAAGAACTATCTTCAAAAATAAGGCAGAGTTATATCTCTTATACGTAAATATGTAACTTTTGGCTACCTCATTTTTGTTTTATTGTTTAATAAAAAAAAAAACAAAAACATCATTACTAACAAAAATAATAATATTAGGAATTTAATATTTAATATGTAGATTACAATGTACATACCTGACCATCTACATACATTGTTTTTTTAAATGTTGTCTTTATACTTTTTATTATGTGATAATTTTTGTATAGAATAAATGCCTAAGATGTTTATTTTATATGTATACCCATGTACATGGAATCAGTTTTGTTTTTCTTTATTTGTCTACTGTGTAAAGTTAACTTTAGACAACGATACTGTCAAATGAATATTTGTATTTGATTAGTTTTACATCTATATCAATATATTACTAGCAACTGACGAATTCTAATATGTGATAACTAGCTTTAAAATTGATTATTCATGCTTTTATTGTATATTCTGAATGAATTAATTGAATACTGAATACTGAATCTGGAAGGACGGTTGTGTATCCGAGACTTTCAGGGAATTGATACTGCTTAGAGACCGAATCGACGTCCAGAATCCAATCTGAAGCTTTCTTGATTATTAACCCGTCGAACGCCAACAGTGCCTATAGGCACTTTGCCTCGTTTGACAGAACTGCGCGTAACCATTTTGACCGGTAAATGTATAATATACATGACTAACAACCAGGGTTGCCAACTACAACGGGCGAGCCCGTCACCTCAGAAAGTTTTAACGATTAGTCGTTCTATCTCCCTGGAGTGAGCGCAGAAGACTTGGACAGAACAGTCCACCGTCAAGCTCCGCCACAAACCCGTATGAGGCCAATGCCTTAACCCTTCAGGCCTCGGCCCCTCAGCCGATTGACAAGTTGATGTCCCAAAAAATTTTAGTAAAAATTAGTAAAAAAAATGAATTATGACATTGTCTCGCCAAAACATTAATTACTGCCGAACCACTGTACCCATAATTAAAATAAAATATATCAACATAATAAAACATAATATAATAAAACAAATTAAATTAAAATAAAATTAAAACGGGGCCGTCATGCTGAATCGTGTTGTGGCCGATATCGGCCAATTGGGGCTCTAGGGGTAACCCCGAGATAGCCAGGAGTGTTACCCAGCGGGCTTACACTTACGCCCTTACTCCCAATTGCGACCAGATTACTCCAGTCTCTCGATTGGTTACGAGTTTGAGGTCGCTTGTGCGGTCCTCTCCCTTACGAAACGGTGAAACGGTGTATACCGAATCTATCGTGGACCACGGGCATCCTTTGCCCGGCTGTTCAGAGCAGTCGCCGTAAGGTCCGCAACCACCCCCGCTCTATAGGAAACAGTACTGCTTCCAGACTCCCCCGGCTGTTAGTCAGAGTGCGCAATCCATTGGCTTATGCCGCACGGAGCGCAGACCGTCCAGGAGCGCCAGAAGGTTGATTCCTAGGGAAAACCAACCCTAGGGCCACCATTTATTCATGCGTGGATGCCGTCGGATAGGTGTTGACCCGTGAGTGTGACCAACCATGAACAGAATGGATCTTCGTGGCCAACTCAGCAAGGGAAGGGGCCCTTGCTGAGTTGCTGAGTCCCCTACATGACTAACATGACTAACATTTATGTTAGTCATGTAGGGGAGCTAAGACTAACAAGTTTAATTACTAGGTAACAAGAGGGAATTCATGAAAAAGCGATATTGTTAGTATTTATTTATAAAAAACAACCAAAAAGTTGCGGCGCAGTTTTTTGCATGCGAATGCTGGCTTTCGAGCGGTTAAGAAAGGTTTGGTAGTGGAATATTTTTTGCCTTTAGAGCCATCTCACACAAACTGTATTGGGGTGTTTAAAGGGTCTTGTCAGACCCTTGTTGGTGCGAACCACTGAGAGACTAATTATCCCGCACATAACAGAAAGGACTTTGTCAATGCGGTAAGTGTACCGTCCTTGCTTCATCTAAAACTGCCTTGCAGCCAGCTAGAATATGTCTAGCTGTGCAAGGGGTATTGCTATGTAACGGTTAGCAACATGCCTAATTTAACGATTACTTTTAATATAACACGTGTAACATTCTTTCACACGAATTTTGTCTGACCTCATTAACAATACAATTAACAAGAAATCGAAGTGTGTCTTTCGCTATTAGCGATAAATTATTTTCTATCATTCTACGAATCTTATATTCTTAGGTACTTTCGAGCATGTTGACGTCAGAATATTGGGTATATAAACAGCGATATTTCCTGTATTATAATAACTCCTTTCACTAGATCCGACTCGATAGTAAGCGTCTCTGTGTACTTTAATTAATCTATACTAATATTATAAAGAGGTAAAGTTTGTGACGTTGTAGGAAGTAATCTCTGGATCTACTGAACCGATTTTGATAATTCTTTTACAAATAGAAAGCCACGTTATTTGTGAGTGTCATAGGCTATATATTAATCCGAAAAATGAAAAGACTTTTCCGTGGTAGTCGGATTTCCAAAGTAAGTCGGAAAAAACGGTCGAACGAAAAGGTTTCTAACTAACGCTGCCTTAACAATGAGAGATATATGATTAATTTCTAGGGAAAAGTTGTAGAGCTTGATAGTGCCTACAAAAAAGTCAGCGACAGCATTTGTCTAACTTTTATATTTAAGTCACAAAAAGTCGTTTTTCAAATTAAAAAAATAATTTAAATCGTTAGGTCATGTTTATTGGTCATATTATCAACAATTATGAATTATCAAAATAAGTAAATTTATCATCTTTTCAAAAGACTTTTCCCTTTTACTGCATATAATTTCACTTTTACTGCATAAATGGTTAAAGAGATAAGGAGACACTCACAAATAACGGTAATATAGTCAAATTGGCATGCAAATACATACATACATTAATATGCAGCAAAAATATAACCCTTCTTTTGGCAGTCAGGAAATAAATCATAGCACTCGGTACTAACCAAACCACACTCATAATTTGATCACAAGTAAAAAGTTTTACCGCCCAACGAAGGGGGCACGGGTCAGCTAGTAGATAATAAATTGTTTAAAATACTAATATTTATGTTTATCTACTCTCTGTCCTGCTGAGGTAAAATTGACTCAAGATTGGGAACCTGGTCTTCGCACAGCATCATAAACGGGAGACCAGGCCACTCTCAACAGCTACAAAGGGGACATGAACTATCCCCTGAATAGCTCCAACGAGCGAGGTTACTGGAGTCTGAAAGTGTATGATGGAAGGCATTTAAATAAAACGTCAATATTTTAAATCCCTATACTTTCATTAATACTTGTCGTATCGATTTCGAATAAAAACCATTGTATCATAAACACCATACTATCAAATTGTAATATGTATTGAAAACAAATGACATTATTATTAATTTTATAAGGTCATTGACCAAGTCCACAGAATAGTGGATACAGTTCAAAGGACATTGGAAGAGATAATATTTTGCTGAGCAGTGTTTCTAGACATTGTAATGAATTGTTAATCCTGGGACTTAGATGCTAATTCCAACTCCAAAATTCTCACATTTTTGAAAAGCGCCAATCATGTTCTCTACTCTTGACGTTTTATGTGACATAAGTTTGTCGCGGGGCCAACAACTCGGTAGTATCTAAACAATGCGATGATAGCAGCCAGTGACCTCAAGTCACAATAAGCACAAAACTGATATTGATGTCATTTGAAAGGCCTTCAGATACTAACGCCTGAGCCTTTTTTTACTAGCCTATAGAGCTTATGTACGACCTGCCCTGGAGCAGTGACGGCTCGTCCTAAGGAGCGCTGGTGCGGTGCACTCCCACAAAAATTTAAGCAATTAAATCAATAATTACCCTGTACACTTTTTTAAAAATAATCCATCGCTAGGAACAATAATCCGACCGACTAAGTGGAGCGCCAGCGAATACGCTCCTATGAACCAATGTTCAATACAACAAACAGCACTGAATGTAACGAGTGCGAAAGAGAAAAATCGACAATCTCCTGCACGTGAAACAAAAGATTTTGTATCGAAATTTAGCAGTATTAAGAGCGCCGCTCCAACGGGTGAACAACGCGCATGCGCTCTCGGCTCGCTATCTCGCTCCCACCGGGACGTAGCCAGTGCGACTACGTTCATACTGTTCGAACGTAAACAAAATTAAATGTCAGTCAGTGTCAATAATTGACACGCGCGCGAGGCAATATCGAATTTTGGCACTGTTTGACTGTAAATAATTAGAAAAATAGCTTGTTTGCATGTTATTTGGCGGTAACAATGGAACAATACAGTGTGTCGTACATAAAAAAACTGTGAAAAGACTTTAGAAGTGCGTCTCGAACTAAAATCAAAGGGGCGACCGCGTCCTGAAATAACGCTAACACAAACGTGTAGTACAAAATCTAAAACTTATACACGTGTTTTCAAACCTGAGCAGTAGGTATACCAAAACACCGTGGTTATGTGGGTGTGAAGAAACGAACAAATTGTTTTGTTTTCCATGTCTTGTGTTTGGAGCCGGCGCGGGCGGTGGTGCCGAGACTGTATGGACAGAAACTGGTGTTCAAGATTTAGCGCATCTTTCAATTAAAGTGAAAAAACATTCGCAATCTCGATTTCATATGTTAAATGAAGTGCAATTGGCATCTATCGGGCGACAAGATATTCGAAAGGCGCTCGATTCTGCTTATCGAAAATCTATTCGAGAGTTCAATGAGCGTGTTGATGAAAATCGATATATTTTACGTCGCTTAATAGATTGCGTGGTATTCTGTGGTGCATTCCAAATTGCATTACGGGGACACGATGAATCTACGGAATCTCTGAATCCCGGAATATATAGAGGCTTGGTTGATTTTGTGTCAGAGATCGATTTGGCCATGAAGCAGCACTTATCAAGCAGTTCTGTTTTTAAAGGTACGTCTAAATCAATTCAAAACGATATTTTGGATGCTATTTATGAAGTTTGCAGATGTGAAATACAGATACAAATAAAAAATGCAGATTTTGTTGCAATTCAGGCAGACGAATCAACTGATTGTTCTACTATTCAACAGCTGGTGTTTATTATAAGGTATATACATGATGGTAAAATTTACGAACGATTTTTGAAATTTTTACAACCTAAGGGTTATACATCAGAAGTAATAGCGGCTGAAATCATGAAAGAGCTTGATTCTTTAAATATTGATAAAAAAAAAAATAATTGGACAGAGCTACGACGGAGCTGCCGTCATGAGTGGAAGTACAAATGGCGTCCAAAAGATTATTAGAAATATCTACCCATATGCTTATTATGTACATTGTTACGCGCATCAACTCAATTTAATTTTAGAAAAATATGCATCGATTAACCACACAGTACGAAGCTTCTTTTGCAATTTGCATGCATTTCCATCGTTTTTCACGCGATCGCCGAAAAGATCCGAATTTTTAAAAGAAATCGTCCACAAAAGAATACCTGCCGCTCCACAGACAAGATGGAATTATAATACACGTACAGTAAAAGTTTTATACGATAACTTAGAGCCCCTGAAAGAGTGTATGCAAGCAATAATGGACAGTCGTAACAGTGACCCAAAAACATTTAATCAAGCTCAAATGCTCCTTTCATATTTAAATGAAGACAATTTTTTATATTGGCTAAACTTTTTCGCGACGCTCATGCCCCACTGTGAAATGCTGTTCAAGTGTTTGCAGTCTCGATCCCTTGACTCAATTAAAATTATGAAAGAAGTCACTAAATTTGAAAAGGTCGTCAATGAATTACGTGATGCTGTTCCACCGCCTTCGCCTAAGAAAAAACGTCGGCCTGATAACGTGAATCATTCAGCTATGAGAAAAGAAGTGTGTGACATATTACGAATGCAGATAAAAGACAGATTTGTTCATACAGACCATTTATTGGCGTCCAAATTGTTTTACACTGACAAATTTTTAGACTACAATAAGAGTTTTCCGGATGATGATTTTAAGAAAGTGGTAAACACGTATGATTTCCTGGAAAAAATTAAACTGAAAAATGAGCTATTAGTCATTTATAGCAGAGAAGATTGTCACAACGCTGACGGCGCCGTTGCTTTACTTCAACATTTTATGGAATTTGCATTAGAATCCGTATTTGCTGAAAGCATGAAACTTCTAAAAATTATTTGTACCATTCCTATGACGTCAGTAGAAAGTGAGCGCTGTTTTTCGACGTTAAATAAAGTCAAAACGTTTTCACGCAATACTATGGCACAAGATCGTCTGAATGCATTGTGTATGATAAGCATAGAAAAACGCTTAATTAATTCCATCTCAGACTTTCACAAGAAAGTGATAGATGTTTTCGCTGGACAAAAAGACCGGCGAATGGATTTTATTTACAAATAAATGTAAGTAATTATATCCTGTTTTTTTTATTGCACACCCATAAAAAATATTCACGAGCCGCCTCTGCCCTGGAGTATGCATTCCGGTTAAAGAATCCATGTTTTGTCGGAGACTTATTAAGATCGTGCAAAGAAGAGCCACTAAAATAATTGGAGGATTAAGGAAATCAAAATCACCAAAACGAAGTTTTTTCACAAGAGAACTTAAAAATAATAACATTTATAAAATAAATGCAATGTCAAAAAGTCATAATGAGAGTCATTTATTAAAAATAATAATAATCAATAAATAAATAATTAAAAAACAAACCATTATCTATATAATAAAAATGAGTCGGGTTTTATGTATGTTACCTAATAACTCACGAGCGCCTGGCCCGATTTGAACGATTCTTTTTTTGTTTTGTTCGTAATCATTTCGGTGTTGCTATAGGATATAAAAAAATTGGAAAATCTCTCGGAAAAGTGAGAAAAATGAAAAAAACCAAAAATTATTTTAGTACCGAGTTCGGCCAATAGATGGCGCGGTTTGACAAGAATAAAAATACGAAAATTCGAAAATCAAGATGGCGGCACGGCGTGAAAACTGACATTTGACAGTTAAGTTGAATTTTACGAATTTTTCATAGCGTTTTCGTGTTTTCGTGATTCTGAAGGTAAATCAACTTAATTAAGTGAATTTGTGTAATTCGTGAATGTTTTTCCAGGTTTTGCAATCATTTTTCACAGTTATGCCCTTGCCCAGACGCTCCAATCTCAGCAAGGTGACCGCTCGAGCGAGACGACAAAGAGAGGTTCGACCAACTGAAAGCGATGAGCATCGCCAAGAATTGAATGAAGCGGCACGGATCCGTAATGTTGCAGTGCGAAGACGATTGAATATGAGACAAAACACATACAGAGAGGCATTCTATTATAATCTGGCGATTATGAATGCATGGAAATTGGAAAAATGGACCATTTGTGCCAATATTGCAATGCCTTTAAGTACCGCCACGAACCACTCGGTTTGTGTTGCGCAGGAGGTAAAATGAGATTAACGCCATTAGTTCCACCACCAGAGAAATTAGGATCGTTGGTGTCTGGAAATGCACCAGATTCTAGGCATTTTCTGCCGTACATACAATATTACAATAACTGTTTCCAAATGACTTCATTTGGTGCAACACATATTATTCGCGACAATTTTATGCCCAAATCTGAAAAAAAAGAGAAGAAATCAATGGAGAGTCAAACAAAATCGTACTGTTTACACACTTTTCTCTTCCATTTCGAACACAACGAGCACAACGAATCCACAAGTGCCAATTGATGAAACTGCTCTTTTGGAAGACAAAAAATAAACAATCTTTAAATATGTAATAATGTCAAACAACTGTCAATGAAAATTACCTAAGTTAACGTCATCTGCTGCCAAACGAACAAATTCGTGGCGAGACGAAGTTCGTCGGGTTCCGCTAGAGCAGTCCAACAGTTGCTTTACCAGAACAACATAATTATTATGCTTGTGATTACCTAAGAAGCCTTCTACTACGGCTCGAAAAGAGTGCCAGGCGGCCAGTTGAACAGGAGTGAGATGCTTTTCAAACTCTTTATCGTTTAATGTTTCGTGTATTTGCGGGCCAACAAATATACCTTCCTTTAACTTAGCGTCGGATATTCTGGGAAACTTGGCCATGAGATACTGGAATCCAGATCCTTTACAGCTTTTACAAAAGCTTTAGAGCTTTTACAAAATTCTTCATAAGACCAAGCTTGATGTGAAGAGGTGGCAAGAAAACTTTGTCCGACTTCACAAGTGGAATAAATTTTATATTTTCTTTTCCAGGTGTAAATTCTTTTCTCTGAGGCTATGTTTTCTTTTTGTAATGATCATTCGTAGCTCTGCTATCCCATAAACATAAGAAACAGCAATACTTCGTGAATCCTCCTTGTAAACCCAGCAACAAGGCAACAACTTTCAAACCACCACAAATATTCCATTCAAATTCTTTGTAATTTATCAGGTTTATCAGCAGAGACATACTATCATAAGTTTCTTTCATATTGACGGCATGAGCAATGGGAATCGAAGGTTTTTTATTTCTGTTGTGAAGCAACACCGCTTTAAAAATAATAACATTTATAAAATAAATGCAATGTCAAAAAGTCATAATGAGAGTCATTTATTAAAAATAATAATAATCAATAAATAAATAATTAAACAACAAATCATTATTTTTAAATAAAGTTAGTAAAAAGTTGTAAAGTAATTGTTTAGAAAAAGAAAGTATAAAAAGAAGATTACAAGTGTTAAGTAATCAAAATCACAAATAAACAGTTTAATTATACAAATTAAGAACAGTGGAAATAATCAAAATCGTGATAGTTATTAAATAATCATAATCATAAATAAATAATAATGTATAAATTATATTTCAAAAATAATAATAATAAAGAAAATTTATGACAAAGTTAGAAACTAAAATATAAAGTAATTGTTGAAAACAATAATAATAATAAATCGAAAGAAGATTACAACAATTAATATACGAAAACACAAATATAAAAAGCATTTGCTTGGCGTTTGAATGAATGAATACTATTACAGCGAACTTTTGACTTACCGATCGCTATCAGAGAACCCATCGTCACCGTCATCAGAATCACTGACGTCAGATACATCATCATCATCTTCGTACTCCGCAGTCTCGCTTGATGGAATCAGCTCTCCAATTACATTGATTCCGATGTTCAACAATTTAGTGGCGAGCTTCTCGTCTATTCCGCTAACAAACTCAAACACCACCTATAAATGTCCAAGGTTATTAAGTTCATATTATTATCATTGATTATATATGAGCTCAACTACATAATACGACTTGGCAATACTGATAGTAGTGACGGCGAACCCGTCACCTCAGGAAGTTTTAACGATTAGTCGTTCTATCTCCCGTGAAGTGAGCATAGAAGACTTGGACAAAACAGTCCACCGTCAAGTTCCGCCACATTCCCGTAAGAGGCCAACGCCTTAGATAGCCAGTGGGCATACACTTCCGTCCTTACTTCCAATTGCGACCAGATTACTCCGGTCTCTCGATTGGTTACGAGTTCGAGGGCGCTTGCGCGGTCCTCTCCCTTACGAAGCGGTGAAACGGTGTATACCGAATCTATCGCGGACCACGGCATCCTTTCCCCTTCTGTTCCACCCAGGATCGGGTAGCCAATGGTCGTTTCAAGAGCAGTCGCCGTAAGGTCCGCAACCACCACCGCTCTATAGGAAACAGTACTGCTTCCAGACTCCCCCGACTGTTAGTCAGAATGCACAATCGATTGGCTTACGCCGCACGGTGCGTAGACCGTCCAAGAGCGCCAGAAGGTTGATTCCTAGGGGAAACTAGCCCTAAGGCCAGAGTCCTGCCCGGGCTCGCACTTCATGCAAGAAGGCCGCCGGATGGGTGTTGACCCGTGAGTGTGACCAACTCAGAACAGAATGGGTCTTCGTGGTCAACTCAGCATGGGCCCATTAACCCATTAGCGTTTGGAAGAACAGCAAGTTCTTCATAAATGCTTTTAGGCGGAGTTTGCTGCTTCCATAGAGATAATAATCATAACTCTAGCAATTGATCCAGTTTAGGCAAGGAACTAGGATTGTCAAAATCATAGGTCCTATTTGTCCGTTGTCGGCTTAAGCGTAAGCGAATAAAACACGATTATATATTATCCGGTTTATCAATTTTTTTTTGACCGACCAGATTTAAAGGAAACCAGACTGTCCAGTCAAAAACTGGGCATCTGGCAACCTTATGCAGGAACTATATTCTGCGATTGATCAAAAGCTTTCAACATAGTAAATCACGAAATACTACAAAAAAACTTGAAATAGGTATATGGTATTCCAAGGAATAGCTTAGATTGTTACATACAAATAGTGCAATTAGGTGATTATTTGTTTATTTATTTTGTTTATTTGTTAATTCGCTTATTACTAATCAACATTACAGAAGAACCAATGAATTAAAAAGTAAAATTCATCAAGATATCAACTAGTTACCATCTAAATAAAATGCTGTGTAAAAAACTGGTTATCATATAAGAATAAATAATTAAATACCTGCAATTTAAACGAATGAAGGTTGGCGGTAAAAATATCAAAATCTGGTGCCATAGAGTTAATGTCTTTTAAGCGCCGCAAAGCATGCGCCAACAAGTTCTACTTCGTAAGGTTAGTATGCGAGAACAGTTCTGCGAAAATATCAAGCTCGAAGGACAAAAAGATCCACCTTAGCTAGTAAGCTAGGGTTATCAGTTTTACCTCGAATCAGACTAAAAACATAGGTAATGGTCAGCATTTCTCTTCTGAGACAGAGAGAATAATAGCCAACCATGCCTGTGATAAATGCAGTCAGATACAAAAAAGGATAATATCCGTACTGATTGAAGTACAAAAACCTCAAAAAACACTTTTGTACCTTTTCCATAATGAGGGTATAAGTATCTTCATTCGGATTCCAAATAGATGCATTTGTTTCCATGCAACTTCTAACAACCGAGTTGTACAACGTGCGCATAACTCGAATATTATTGAAAAAATTTGGATTGCCAAATCACAATCCCTAGAAGCTTGAAAGAAGTGGTAGATAGTTGCCTAATGTGTTCCTTGAAGTTTAACTGGGAGTCTAAAAAACTCTTAAGTCCTTGACTTCAGTTACTCTGGGAAGCACCACACCTAGCGAAGGAGTAATCATACATCAGATGAGCGGGCGATCTCATGTATGTCACCACTGAACATTTGTTAATATTGAAGTGAAGTTTACGAGCGTGGCTTCATGCATAAACTGCATTTTGAGGGCTCCATGTTACAGCAATTGCTATCTGACGAGTGTAATGAAGTTCAGGCTGCTGCAGGACCTACAGGTATACAAGTATACAGAGGGTACAAAGGCTCAAAATGGAGAGTTAAGTGCAGGCGTCAGACTACTGACAACCAACCCCAAACTCAATCATCATCATCCTCTATTATGGTTAAGTCATCGTAACATCGCAGAACCTATTCAAGTTAACTAACCGCGAGCACGCACTTTTGCCCTATACTATTAAACAGACCAAGATGTGGCTCAGTTTTCAGAAATTGAGAGTACATACTAACGTTTGGTGTTTGATAGAAGCATGGATGCATTTTAGCACTATTGATGTAGTCCTTTGCTTGATCGAGTATAGATCGCGATCCGTACGAAGCGTCTCCTTTACTCAAGGCGGAAAGAGATCGCGGATTCCTAGCAATGACTGTAAAAAAAACATATAAAAAGTAGTTTGTAAGTTGAAAAAAGTTGAAAATTTAGATTATTTTGATGAAATTGTAAATAAGAAAGGGCCATGAATTTCATATGTATGAACTAAATATAATAATAATATGTAGTAATCCTGTAAACAAACCTTTAGTCCATATTTTTCCATTATCGCTTATAACATCGACGTGTAATTTAGACCCATCAGTAGAATTGATCACTTTACAGACTGATATAACTCCAGGCCTTAGAGAGCAATTAACTATAGCCGCTAAATGCCTTAGATTTGAACATGACAGTTGTTCTTTTTTAATGGTGGGAGCGGATTTCAACTGAAAAATAATGATATTATTGCTTTTAGGCAAGTAGCACATTTATTTTCAACTGTAGTTTTTGTGAACATGTCCAGTCGGTTTTTAAAAATATTCACTATTCCTGCATTCATTACACTGTCAAAGCCCGTTTGCAGGATGCGGTTTACCAAAATGTTTTTCTTGTGCGGTTTAAGCCGGGTCCGTAGCGCCATGTTATTGTGTTTTGCTAACATAATAACCAAGGTCATGTTATATTGGGGCGTGGCCTAACTGTTTTGTTCGCTGTTTTTGTTTGCCAAGTCGAATGGATAACTTCCCCCGTTAGTTAGTTAGTTTTCCTGGGCTATTTCCCGCACTTGGCCTCTTGATTGGGCCGTTGTGCGTGGCTCATGTTTCTATTTATGTTACTCCAAAGGACCCAGGCTGTCCCAGAAGGTTAGCAGCCTGTTTAGGTAGCTACAGGCCTCCGAGACAGATGCTGGAGATTGTAGTATTCTTGCCCGTTGCTCTGCCACGCTCCTGCACTCCATGAGCACATGCTGTGGCGTTTCTTCTTCCTCCATGCATCCACTGCATAGAGGGCTGTCTGTCACACCTATGGTAAACAGGTGTTTATTTAGGGGACAGTGGCCTGTCATAGTACCTATGACTTTACGGATTTTGTCCCTTTTTAATCTGGTGAGGTTGCGGGCAAGTTTTTTAGGCGCTTCCGGAACCGCATTCTTTGTTTGCCTGCATCCTGCGTTTTTTTTCCATTAGTTAAGGTGGGTTTCGTCGGTGTTCCTGCGTAGCTATGTTTTTATTTGGGCCGGGTATGGGCATCAAGGGTTCCGGTCCATATACTATTTCCTTTGATCCCCTTTTGGCCAGTTCGTCTGCCGCGTCGTTGACCAGTGAGTCGCTGGGCCCCTTAATCCATTGCAGGGTCACTCTATTTGACCTTGCAATGGATTGAAGCGCATTGTGGCATTCCAGTACAAGGACAGAGGTTATAATATTTTTTTGCTAACGCTTGTAGTACGGAGGCACTGTCGGAGACAAATTTCAAGCTTAGGTCTCCGACATCTTTGGCTGCAACTGCTTGTGCTGCTCTGGTGATGCCAATGCATTCTGCTTGGAAGATCGTATTTAGGTTGCCTAGGCTAGTTGATATTTTGATGTTTAGATCATTTGAGAAGACGCCGGCTCCGGTACCTTGAGTGGTTTTGGAGCCATCTGTGTATATCCTTACTTCATTTGTACCAGAGTGATCTGCTGGTTCTGCAATGAGTTGGATATTGTATCCACGATCAAAGACATGATGGCATATTATTCTGTCCATGGGTGCGTCCAGAAGAGGTTGTAGGAGCTTCAGTCCAACATACCCACAACAAAAAAGTAATTTCTACAGAATCGAAACTGCAAATTCGCTCAAATACACAAGAGCCAGCTGCAGTTGATTTCCAACTAAATTCGGCATTTTACGCACAGTCAGGTGATGACTAATGTCATTTCTTCTGATCGATACGAAATTAACAGACTTTTCTCACCCCACTCACAACTATTGCGTCACTGCTTACAATATAAAACGCAGTACATTTCGATAGATCAATATCATTCCTGTTGGGCAGTTATCGCGCTACACATCTTGATCATTCCCTGGAGGGCAGTAACCGCGCATTATCAAGTACTCGCACTCTTCTTTATCTTCGAGTCAACAAATCACGCATAGTATACTCGACTATCATTATCTTCGAATCTATCGCGGCGTTTCACACTTCGGATACACAACCACGGCTTCACCTCGCGCCCACGCTACCTACTCAACGGCGAAATATCAATCAAGGCGTTACGAACTGGCAACCTACTACAGACCTTCTGAATAAACACTTCAACTTCAACATCCACGACTTTCAATAACGGAGAAAACAACTTGATGAGAACCACCCTTCGCTCACAATCAATTGGAGTCCAGTGAAGGGTGGCCACTCTCACAAGGTATTTCTTCTAGAACCCGTTTCAGAATTTTTGAGTGTGGTGTTTCTGTGTTTTGTTTCCACAGTCCATTTGCTCTTAGTCTTAGAGCGGCCGCCTTACCCCCCTCTTGGATGACAAGATCCAGAGGTCTCATATTTAGTAACTTCCCCCGTGTTAGCCTGCGGGATGCCGGGGGGGAATAAATCATTTATTTCATATTTGTTCTCGCCAGAGACACATCTCGTCAAATCTTTTTGATATTGTGTATTGTTTTTGTTTATCGTTTTAATGGAGTGGAATAAAGAAAATAGTTTGTATTTTATACAATTGATACGGGAAAGACCCGCTATTTGGAACGCTACATTCAACGAAAATTTAAATAAATCTAAAAAGTTAAATGCTTTTCTCATGTCAATCTCATGTCAGGTGGAATAACATCACTGCGCCATATCGTTTGTTTTTCTCTATCTGCCAATATTAATGTTAAAAAATCTTCATAATCGCTCATAAAAACAAAAAAATATTTTTAACCCAAATCTGTCTTCGATTTACAACTCTTGTTGAAAGAACGTGGCTGTAGGTAGAATCTAACAAGAAATCATTTCTATTTCTTCTGTTAAGATCTAAATCCACTATTGCCAAAACCGTGGACATGTCTTCCTCGTCGGAACTCATTTTAAATAGATAACTTACTAACAAAAATAATCTATACATGAAAATCGCAGTGGATGGCCTGTCTGCTACATGACGTAGCAGACCCGGCTTTACAGTGGCGTATGAAGACTAATGCGCGTGTTCTCACTATAGGGCAAAACCGATGCGGTAAAAAAACCAATTCATTATTTTTCTGCCTTGTCTAGTGGACTAGTGGTCTAGTGGACTGCCTTGACTAGTCTAGTGCCTTGTCTAGGGAGCTAACGGGTCCATGATGAGGTGGCCACGATGACCCATGTGTTCAGGGTCGGTCACACTCACGGGTCAACACCCATCCGACGGCCTCCACGCACGGGGTTCGAACCTGGGTAGGACACTGGGTCAACCAGTCTCCCCTGGGAATCAAACCTCTGGCGCTCCTGGACGGTCTGCGCACCGAGCGGCGCAAGCCAATCGATTGTGCTCTCCGACTAACAGTCGGGGGAGTCTGGGAACTGTATTGTTTCCTATAGAGCGGGGGTGGTTGCCTACCTTACGGCGACTGCTCTTGAATTGACCATTGGCCATCCGATCCCGGGTCAGAGCCGGGCAAAGGACGCCTTGGTCCGCGATAGATTCGGTTTACTCCGTTTCACCGCTTCGTAAGGGAGAGGACCGCGCAAGCGACCTCGAACTCGGAACGAATCGAGAGACCGGAGAAATCTGGTCACAATTGGTAGTTAGAGCGCGAGTGCCGCCCGCCAGGTAACATACCTGGCTACTCGCGGTAAGGCGTTGGTCTCTAACGGGTTGTGGCGTAGCTAGACGTCGGATTTGTTATGTCCAAAGTCTTCTACGCTCACTGCACGGTCGATAGAACGATGAATCGTTAAAACGTCCTGCGGTGACGGGTTCGCCCGTTGTGGTTGACATCTCAATATGCCTTGTCTAGTATACACTACAATACAATACACTAGAATACACTACCATACAATTAACTACTCCAGTAGATAGGCATTCCTACACTTAGATGCGTCACAAAATTAAATGTTAAAAAATAATTGATTAAAAACATAAATATCATGATAGATGTCAAGGCATGTAGGCATGTCATCATAGTTGTAACATATTCAATATTATATACACACAAATAATCAATAATATATTAATGTGATTTAATAGTCAGAGAGAATATTATATTAAAATAGAAATGCAAATTCTATGTAGAATTATTAAAGTAAAATTAATTTATTGTTAACCCTTCAGGCCTCGGCCCCTCAGCCGATTGACAAGTTGATGTCCCAAAATTTTTTAGTAAAAATTAGTAAAAAAATATAATTATGACACTGTCACACCAAAACATTAATTACTGCCAAACCACTGTACCCATAATTAAAATAAAACATATTGACATAATAAAACGTAATAAAATAAAACAAATTAAATTAAAACGTCACGCTGAATCGTGTTGTGGCCGATATCGGCCAATTGGGGCTCTAGGGGTTAATCCAGCAATGTGCTTTGTAATTTTTAAAAATTAATAGATGTAAAATAAATTATATGAGAATTAGAATGTCAGCTATCATAATATCATTATGGTTAAGAATTTACAAATTTTACAAATCATCAGCATGGAAAAAAAACTCAGAATTGTCAATCTCCCTTATATTACTATTCTAAATAATTTTCAAATTTATAGTCGATTTTTTATTTTTTTTATCAAAAAGTGCTGGTCTTTTTTCAACCTCTTCTATAAGCACATCATTATCAATATTGTCTTCATGCAGTAACGTTTTGGGAAAACGTTGATGCCCTTTTTTTTCTACATTGTCGATAGTCGGGATGCAAATGGAGGACGCGGAGTGACAATTTCGTCACAGTTTGTTCGCGCGGCTTTGGAAACCTAGCGGCGCAGTGGCAGTGAGGGACAGTTTTGATACGGGCTTGTTCACCGATAGGCGGACAAAAATATCACCTGGTTGTCACGTCGTAACATGCGTTTCGCAAGTCTTCATAAGAGTGACGAAACAGTCACCGTGACAAAAGTTACCCGTGCGCGCTATCCTTTACGTGGTCATTCCACTTGATGTCAAGGTCTACTATGACTCCCAGGTCCTTCTGCAAGTGCACGACTTTCACTTCTGCTCCATATAGCCATTAGGGAACAAGTGACAACCTGGGATGTTCCATGTTTAACTTGTTGTTGTTGTTGACTTAATAATCCAGACATCTAATCCAAAATCAAACCTTTTTGAGAAAAGCGAGTTCCTGCCTTATTTTCCTCTGCAATTTCGCAACGCCTTCGACGGGCTGAATCACATTCAGGCTGACTATCAGCTTTTCGCCAAACACTAGCTTTTCATCCACTTCGTTCAGTAATTCTTGCCGCGTTCGCTCCATTTTTCGTAAAATTTTCTAAGCATTACTTCATTCTGAAGATGGAAATTGAATAAAATTTGAATCCACGAAAGCGTAACTTTACTGAAGCCAGCAATTTAGTGCGATCGCTTTGGAAGCAAGGAGGCGATCCGCATAAACAAAATTATGAAAAGGACACAATTATGAGACCAATAATATAATTGTTCATTTTGTATATTGCCGCTTTCGCAGAAACAGAATCCACACATAATGTGTCATGGGGCATTTACACTCTCGCGCGAGGCGCGAGGCGAGACGCGAAACCATATAGGTAGTAAACAAACGGAACAGAGGCAAAGCTCCTAGCAAAGTAGGTAAACATTTTGTACGCCGTTAGAAGCTTTGCCTCTGTCTCGTTTGTTTAATATATGGTCCCGCGTCTCGCCCGAGAGTGTAAACGCCCTATCATGATTGTCATGAGTATTAAAATGAAATAAAACGAAACTGTTGCTATATTTCGACCATTTCGACGTTCGTGAGATGTCAAACAAAACGTCACACGGACACGGCCGCTAACATTAGAAAAAACATAAAAAGCGATGTAATTTTAAAATAATACCTAATTCGAGTATAAAAAAATATGGTTTGGTATTAAGTAAAGTGTGGAAATAGATATTTTTTGCATAATATTATTAAAATAATTTCTGATCAAAATGCCTATTTTCCTTCGATTGGTCATCCTGACGCTCTATGAGAATCAGAAATGGCAGCGTTGCCAAGTGTTCCACAATAACATACGATGATAACAGTAATATTATTTTGTGCAATTAATAGTTGCGTTACATTGCCTTTACAAATATAATATTTTGTTTGTTTAGCAACATAACAAATGTCTGCTTGTAGTTCTGTATCCCATATCGTAGGTGATCATTACTAGGATTCTCGCCGTGCCTGAACTGATTGAATTTACAGCTTTGGTGTTATAATATTGTTATATATTGATACTACCGATTGAGCGTTACTCCCAAATATGATATAAAATACCACTCCACCACGAGAGCTCCTTTGTTGCGAGCTATTTGCTCCCCAAAGAGTGTCAGCAGCTTACTGTTATCCGACCTGCATTCGGCGCAGACAAGTTATTTACTGTAATTGTACCTTTATTATACAGTCTATTGCCGCCAGAAGTGATTGCCCTACGTAACATGGAAAGTATGCGTAAAATTATAGATAAAAGTCATTAAAGTACTGGTTTTTTTAAATTTTTTAAACAATGTCGTATATACTGCACTCTATTTGGGTTTTTTTTTAAGTTATTGGTCTTTTGTGTATTTGTTTATTTTATTTATAAGCTATGCTACATATTTTAATATTACGCTATCAAATTACACATCAGTAATCAAAATGAAAAGTTGTTTAAAAAAAAAGAAAGATTAAATTTTATTGGATTGCTTTTAGACAACAAGCTCGCCTTTTTGGTTATTCAAATAAAGCGTTTTATTATTAATAATATTTGGTTCGGTCTGGACTATATCTGCCCGTCTGTGGAGTAGTCCGGCGATACTAATTATTATGAATTGTGTCCGTGGCGGTCCGACGGTTTGCACATCGGATATGGTCCGCTTCGAGTGCTTAGGGCGGACGGGGCTGACCGACCTACAACTAGTCGTATTAAAAACGCCTAAGAGAATGGCTGCACGAGCGCTCATTTTGTGCAATGTATGAAATAATCACCGAACGCGATGTTATTATTAAAATTCTTCAGTTGTATAAAGATTTGCCATGTTTGTGGTATACATCCCAAGAGCTTTATTGCATCAGAGATGCTCGAAACCAAGCTTTTCAGATACTTCAAGAGTGTTATTCAAAATTTGAATCACCACATTAACTGTCACATTCGCCATCAATTTAGAGACTTTAGACGACTCTAATTTAGAGACTTTAGATGATAGTGTCGTCAGAGGACAATTCCTCGAAGGTTATGCTCTTCAATCGCAGGTTTATTATATGATCATCATCGTAATCTAAAATTCTCACAAACTCTATATCACCTAAATTTGTCGCTTTCTCTTAAATATAATTTTGCCCATTCTTTTCTTCTCTCCCGGTTATTCCGTGAGGGCTGTAACGTTGCCGCTACCATTACAATTGTTGCGTGCTTGGACGACTGCGGCATAGTGACGGCCTGTTCTCGACGATGTACTTGGACCATTTATTGTCCGGTCCGGTCGTCTGTTGCGAGAACGGATTTGGTCCACGAGCGTCTGTTAAGCTTACCGTACCGCGCACTGAAAGGAAATTCCGAGTGCTTTATTTTCGGCAAATCACATGAAAGCGAGCGCACTATGGAAAGAAATCGGACCGGATTTAAATTCTGTGGATTGCTGAAGATTGGCTGCGGTGCGTCACCGGACGGATATTTCCATACCTTAGAGTTAGGCAAGGCGCGTACGGTAGGTATGATTTTTACGCCGAATGGAAAAAACTCCGCATTTTTGCGTTACGCGCACTGTGATTTTGTTCCGGGCACTGCGCTGGCAACACGACCATTTTTTCTTCAAAAACTAAAAAATAACGTTCAATAATCCAAATATGTTTTTTTATATATTTCGATATACCAAAATAATTTCCAAGATGTCGATTGATTTTATACCATTAAATGAACCATTAAAAGCAAGCGGTGTCAGCAAAATTTAATATTTTTCTCCTTTTTTCTTTATTACGAACGATATTGTATTTAAAAAATCATAGAAATTAAAATACGTTTTTTTAAGTCCTATTTAATAAAATATTTGATAATGAAGTACATTTCCATTACGAATATTCGTAGTGGCAATTCTGCAACTGTCTCTTTTCGGTCTTCTACCGCAAAAAAATACAGAATTTCAATCCGGCCCGATTTTTTTTCCGTAGTGCGCGCGGTTCATGTACGTCTTCGTATCACGCAGATTGCCAGCAGAGATTTGTATAGACAACGAATGACTAAAAAGTCCGAACATTCCACCGTAGTGCGCGGACTTCAAGAATACGTTTTTCCCGTTCGGCGTAAAAAAAACGTACCGCAACGCACCGCACCGTAGTGCGCGCCTGGCCTTTACGGCTATTACTTATAAAAAACAAAAAATGTCGTATTCTTAAATTAGGTACGATAATTAAATCCATGTACGATGATTTTATGAAGGCTGTAAGATTGGCAACGCTGAAACGAAATTGTCTTTGGGTTTGGAATGGACGCCGCGTCCACTTGTCAAAGTCGGGCGATTTGCTTAGATTTTTGTTGAAAGTACTCGCTAAGATTCGTATGTTTTTGGTTATAAATCAATTATTTTGCCCCTTCACCGCCGTGTATAGTTATTCGGTGTTACGATGGAGGCAGAGGCCGAGCTCGGACACGGCGTGTTTGGCTCGCCACTAACTAGCCAAAGCGGCAATCAAACGGCTCCCAGCGACTCCGTCTCCGATTCGAGACCAAACGGCGCCACAGGTAATTCACACGCACCAATAAGTGCATCAATAAACATGAGTGCTTCGGTTCTATTCGTATTAGCATATTACGTGATTTAGGTGGAATCCGTGCACTTTGGAGGGAACCTGTTTGAATATGAATATGTTATTCCACAATCGTTCCCATTGGGGTATAAATGTACAGAAGGGTTGCCAAAACGTACTATGACATTGAAAAATCTAAAACATCAATGATGTAAGCTAGATGTAGCAGAACTAAAAATTATGTACTCGCAGAAATACCTAGGAGCAGGCAGGTACCCAGGATTTTTTTTCGGGGGGGGATAATAATTTGAAGTACAAAATTTAAACGACGATTAATTTTCCTTCCCATTTAATGCTAGATAAAAGAACGTAAAATAAAGATGTCTGTTTACAAGTTTAAGTAAAGATTTGCAATAAATGTGATTATTATAAATAGAAAACCATAACAGTACAATACTTTATTACTTTTACTTAATTTTAAAATTTTTAACGATACAGCAAATTTTTCTTATGTTGATATACCTAATGTATTACAGAGTCTTTCTTTAGAACTATGTAGGTAAGTAGCTCTCTAACTAACATAGGATTTAATTAAATACAGTCTTGGTTGTAATAAGGCCTGTGATTCGGGAAAAATCTCGGTCGGGCTCAACAAAACACAAGTTACATGTTGGCTTTTCAAGATTAGATGATTATACTAAAATTTCCTAGAATGTATTAAGGTGCAATCCTTTAAATTGAAATGAATAAAAAAATCTGCTGTGGACGAAACAAGACTTTTCCAGCGATATCCATAGACGACATTTTTTTATGTGTGAAAAAAGTACAGCAAAGGAAGATTTAATTTACAGGAATGATATTTGACATAGGCACATTAAATTAAGATCTTCCTTCTTGACTTAGCGCTCATCACATCGAGCACTTCCTCCGGAGTAGGAGAGTAAGCTGGGTGGGTAGACAGCAATGCTAAGCCAGTCAGTCGATCATCTCCTGTTTTATTCCTGACGAAAGATTTTATCCTTTTCATCGTAGAAAAAGACCTCTCCACCGACGCTGTGGATACGGGTAAAGTTATGAGTATTTGTATTAGCTTTCTGATGGAAGGAAAGAATCCATGATCGCACGCATTTAAGACTTTCATCAGGTCCGTTGGTTTGGTTTCAAAATCCTTCCATCTTGAACACCAGAGTCGATATTCAGCCTTCATGATAACTTCTTCAACATCATCGGGCCAATACATTTTCAACATTTCTAGGGTACTTGCTTTCTTCTCGTCGACATTTTTGGGTAGCACAACTTCTAGTGAGGAGAGCAAGTCTCGGTTCTTGCCGAACCTATCTTCCATACCACAGATTACGTCATCTAAACAAGGAATAAATAAAGCTCGTCTGTAATATTCTTCTGCTGAGTCACTGGGGGGATTGCTTCTTTTAGTTTGGTGACCTGTGACACGCGGTGGGTTTATTTCTATATCCAAAATATTCTCTGCTATTTCAGAACAAGATGAATAAAGTTTTGAAAACTCCTTTTCGACATCGTTTCGAATGTCCCTTAATTTCCTGGTGACACTTTCTGCGAATTCCATGGCAGAAGCCAGAGTGTGAGTAGGATTTTGCAGATATTTTGAAAGCGGTAATGTGAAGCTGAAGATTAATTCGCACGTTTTCAACGATATTAAAAAACAGCCTTTTTCCATCGCAGCCAAAAGAGTTGCTGCGGTCGACAAAACTGCTCTGTTTGTATTGGACAGTTCGCGCAATGTGACGACTATTGGGAGGAACAACTCACAAAAAACATTTATAGAGTCATGACGTTCGATGAACCTTGTTTCACACAAGCCCACGAGTCTTTTTCTTTTGCTTTCGGGAGCGTATTTTTCTATGTTTTCTTTCAGTGTCTTTCCAGCTGCAGCATTGTTTCTCAATGTGTTGCATACTTCTTTGATAACGCCAAGAGCGTTTCTTACGTTAGACACAGAAAGAGCCTGCGACAGGACAAGATTTAAACGATGGGCTGTGCAATGCACGTACGCAGCTTTAGGGTATTGTTGTTGAATTCTTGCTTGTACTTCGTTGATCTTGCCGGCCATGTTGGCGGCACCGTCATATCCTTGACCGATTATTTTCTCTAAGTTAAGACCCAGCAAGCGGCATTTGTGAAGTATGGCTTCGCTTATCGCTTCAGCGCCTAGGTCGTATATGGGAATGAAAGCTAAAAAGTCTTCTCGAAGAATGCCTTCGTGAATATATCTTGCGCATACGGAAAACTGCTCTGTACCACTTATATCGAGGGTCTCGTCGCCAAGAATTGCGAAACACTCTGAACCGTTTACTTGGCTTACAATTCTCTTTTGTATTAGTTCTCCACATATGTCAATAATTTCATTTTGTATCTTTGGGCTAATATATGTAGCATTTTTAGAACTTTTTATTAAGTGCTCTTTTAACGAGTCGTCGTAAGCCGCCCTGTACCTTAGTAGCGCCCTAAACTTTCCGTCCTTTTCCACTGGCTTCTTCAGCGTTAGAGGACCGCTGTCATTGTCGCCTCGAAGTGGCAATTCTTGTTCTCCACACAAAATTATAGTTTCAATTATAGGTTTCAATGCTGCTCTATGTTGCTGTATTTCTGTTTGTCTTTGCGTATTTATTTGGCTTGCAATGTCTGGAATTTTTGAGGAAGTTATTCTTGTGAAGTTGATAGCGGCTAGTTGTGAAAAGTGGTGGTATTTTGCAACTGAATGCTCGCGGAATTTTTCTGTAGCATTTTTCCAGTCTTTGAATGGTTTCGACACGAAACTACCAACAGTCTTCCACCGACCTACCGACCTTTTCCAACATGCTCTGATCCGAACAGAACACAATACTTGCAGAAAGCACCATCGTTATCCGGGGAGTATGCTAACCATTCCCATTTCTGCAGCCAATCTTTACGAAATCGAAGTTTTTTTTTTGCCGTATAATCGAACTGGAAATATAAAGGACGAATCAGGAACGAAAGTGTCAGTAAGTACTGTAGTTCTCTGGGCATCATTGAGTATTATCGGCGAGCGTTTGTTATATATAGCATTTGATACAATGCCAATGTCAGGAGAACTATCACTTATGAATACATCACTCTTTGTTTTAGTACTGCAACCTGGGGAACTATTAGTAGGCGGTTCTTCGTGGTTAGCAGAGCTCAATAACTGTTCCTCAGAAACACTATGATCCAGACTCGCAGGCTGTTGTTCTTCATATATGCTGTGGGACGGTTTCTCAGTGATGCCCCCTATGTTGACACTATCGCCAAAGGTTGAGTTTTCAACGAAAGACGCCCTTTTTTTAGGCGCAGGTTTAAAAAAAGTGTCAATTCTCTTCATTGAATTTGATGGAGAAAATGTAGACACGGACGGATCACGAATACGACCGCGACCGCAGTGAAGCGGCGACCGACTGAAGCCGGCGCTGGAGGGTGTTGGTAGCATCGTCTGGCGCCCGGCTTCAGAGAGGACCCGGCCAGTGTTGCCAGATAGTCAAGCGGTGAAATCCCGACATATCGCTAAAAACCCGCTGGGAATTTTTTTTTTTAGGAGATTTGAAATACAACACTTCAAACATTTCGGGGGGGGGGGATAAGTCCAGTGTATCCCCCCCCTCGGTACGTCCCTGCCTAGGAGTCAGTAGCTATTGACCTCAAGTGGAATGAGCACATTGCTATTGTGAAAGAACCAATTCCACGTTATATCCATTGATATATAAGAGCCTAGATAGACCTTTCGGGCGCAAAAATTACCACTTCAATACCAATAAGGATTGCCTGCAGTAGTATTTTCGCCAGTACCATTGATTATAGAGGTATCAGATTGTTTCACTTCATACAAGCGTTTGGCAGTACGTTTTAGACTTCGAGATCCAGGCGGCATTTGTATCGCTGACATCGAGTTAAATAGGAATTTATTTGGTCACCTGTAATAACATTGATAATTAATATTTTTTTATAAAGGACTGATTGTTTGTAAGAACCCAATAATTCAAGCAACAATAATTATAATATTATCATCCAATGATTAGTGTCATTTATCACATTTGTTATTAGATATGGCATTGGTAGTATTGCTGTCGAAAATAAAATTAATTTATTTCGCCATCTGTAATAACATTGATAATTAATGTTTTTTAATAAAGGATTGATTGAGATTAAGAACCCAATAATTCAAGCAATGATTATTGTATTATCATTCAATGACTAGTGCTATCTATCATATGTATTATTGGAGTGTTACATCACAAAAAAAATAGATGAGAAAAAAAAATTCTCACTCACACAACGACCGTATATGAGCAGCGGCCCATATGAGTATATATAAGCTATAGAGCGCGGATATCGCACGGGTGGGTCGAAACAGCACTTTAGCGGAATCAGAAATCAATTTTGTGTTATCACAGGTTTCTTTACGGTGATGGATAGACCTTATTATTCTTAATAATAATCGAGTTATATGTTTTTTTCCTAAACTTTATACTTTGGGCGTAAAAAAATATTTTCACATTTTTTGTATGGGACGGATAAAAAAAAAACCTAATGTCTGATTTGCCCTGATACATCCCGATTCGAAACCTTTTTGATCCTAATCCTTGTCTTCTCTACTATCATTCTGCATATTAAAAAAAAATGACAAAAATGCCACTTTCCCAGATAAATGGCTTGAGAAAAATGTTAAAAAACACATACAGTAGAGCGTCGATTATCCGAACGTCGGTCAACCGAACGACCGCTTAACCGAACTTCTGCGGCCGCAGACTCTCCGTTAAAAACAGAACTCGATTGCCATGAATGTGATGAAGAAGACGTTCAAGAGTGGATGAGGGTTGATGATGCAGATCCAGAGTACCAAATCATGCAGGACAGCGATATTGTAGACCTCGACACTGATAATGCTGACGCCGCCAGCACCTCATCGACTAGTGAATCAGAAAATGAAGATGAAAAAATAACTACACCTTCTGAAACATTTACATGTATAGATACTGTCTTGCGATGGTTTGAAGCTCAAAATGAAAGCGACCAGTATCAGATATCTGTACTGAAAAAAGTGCAGGAATTAGCTGCTCATAAGCGGGAAGGCTTGCTTCGACAGACCAAAATTAAGGACTTTTTTAAGAGTTAATTCGTTCCTCTTCATGTACGTATGTATTACATACACACATATCTATTTTGTTCAATGGATTACTACTCACTATTGTAATAAATAAAAAAAGAACAGATTACATAGATAAAACATATTATTATGTCCATATATGGTTTTATTAATACAGTTTTTTTATACAGTTCGATTATCCAAATAAATCGGTTTTTCGAACACCCTTGTCCCCCAATTAGTTCGGATAATCGACGCTCTACTGTATTTCGAAGCACATTTTTTTATTATCTTAGGTTATTGAAAGCCAAATTTCACGCGGAATAGTAAGTTAAACTAAGTATAGGTAAATTCATCTTTCTTGGTCCCTCGACGACAGGCTCAAAAATGCATTTACATATACAATACAAGCTCGCCAAAATATCCGTTCGAGATAGAAAATCAAATTGCCTTGTGAAAGACTAGAGCCGCTATACGATACCTTACTTTTCGTCAGTGCCGACTAATCGGAATGTACAGCCAACGATAGTATATTTTAAATTGACATGTATTTTTAAACAAATTACCATTTTTATCACTGTCGACATTTCAACGCTATGATATTCAATGATTTATATATTTTTATAATCTATGACGTTTTAATCAGTTTTGATAGATAGGTTTGGGATTCTATATAGTTATTCACCGATCTCCAGGTTAAACGGTTTAACCCTTCGAGTAGCGGTATAATTTCTTGCAATTTCGCCGCGATCGACAAAAAGTACTATAACTATGGAATTACTATAGCAATCATAAAAATAATAACTGCAACGATCGCATTGAAATATTGTATATAGAATATTGAAATCTCAATTTGTAAAACAATTAGATAATTATGAATAAATATAAGAAAGTAAAAAAGTGAAAAAAACTTGTTTTACGGAAAAATACGGAAGCCTATTTAGAAATTGTAAGTACTGTCGTGATATTTATTATATTTCGTTTTGCTTATTTACGTACAAAAATATTTAGATATTAGCTCATAAAAACCAATAAAATTTTTGATGATTTCTCAAAAAAAAAATTGATTGACAATGGAATTTTACCAGAAATATCCGCGAAATGACGCGCGAAATTATTCTAGCGGTCATCTATATATCTATGGTAATAATGAGATATTTGGTATGTATTTTAGGATTCATTCGAATTAGAAAATAATATTACTGTGCGCTCCGGGAGCAAGCTGCCAATATTGGTCGTTAAGCAGTCAACAGTGTTCTGATGTGCAACCAAATTTGGTCGTTACGTAGCCAAAGGGTTGACCCATTGACTTAAAATTTTCAACATAGACTCCTGAGAGGTCAAGTAAGTTGTGTAGTTAGCATAAAAAAGAAAATAATCAAACTATTTTCGGTTCAAAAAAAGTACAAACGTCAAACGAATATCAAAATTATTGTTTTGATATGTGCATTCGGGCACAGCCTAAACCTTGCAGTCTAGATAGATCTCCTCAGGGGTCAAATAAGCGATACGATTCATAAAATTTCAAAAGTTTCCAGTTCAAAAAAGTACAAACGTTACAAAATAGCACTATCAAACGCTGCCCCTTGGCAATAGGCATTTTGAGGCCTTTTGTCCCTGTTTGTTTTTAAACAGGCAACAGAAGATGTAGACACAATGATTCATAAAACTGCTTTGTCTTCAGAACATGAAGTAGTAATAGAGGAAGGCTGCAAACTCCTCGGTTCCTATCACCACCCTTAAGAGCCCAGCCCTAGATGCCAGACAGGAAGACATCTCAGAACCTGCTGCAGAACATTAACCCGAAATGCAGCCCACTAGAGCCGAGGGTCCCCACCCTGTTCCATCCGGCATCAAGAGAAGAAAGACGACTATGTAGAAGAGAGGGGAAAAGGGAATAAGTTGAGTGAGATTTGTTAAAGAGGAAAGAGTGGAGGAAAATATAGAGAGGAAATATGCAGGAAATAGTTGAGTGTAGTGTTGAAATATATTTTTTGGCTAATTTACTTTCGTTTCTTTAACCCGGTGACCGTAACGTCCCTTGCGGGACCAACGGCCAACTCCCCCAATTTCCAGGTTATATTTTTTTATATGTCAAATTTCAATGCGATCATTTTACAGTAATTTTTTTTAAGATCCGTATAGTGGTTTACAATTTATGGTCGTTTGTATCAAGGTCGTCGACTCGCGAAAATGTCGCGCGCAAAAGTGATAGCTGAATTTTTGCTTCGCGAGAGGAGGGGTTAATTATGCTTTAAAATTTCGCCTAAAACATTTATGTATGTATCCATGCCTATCCTTTAATCTATATATAGCAAATTCCGGGAGGATGGGAGCCCCCTCCCCTCCCCTAATCAGGGTTGGCAAAAACCCGGGTTTTATCAAAAAATATCTGCCCACTGGGTTATTTCGGTTTTTTTCGGGGATTTTCGGGCTTTATTGGGGAATTTCGGGTTTTTTCGGAGTTAATGAGAATTTTAAAATAATATATTTTAATTTCACATTTAATTTTATTTTATTACCATTTTATTGCATTTTTTCTCCCAATCCAAATCTATTTATTACTGAATAAAGTTGTAACACTACCATGAAGGTAATTCCCTCGAAAATCGTTTTTGTCAGTTGTCGGGGAGATCCCTTTTACATTACATTACATTTACGTCGTGTCCAATTGGTGGCTAAAAACCGCTCTTGGACGTGTCAAAATATTTCTGTTTTAAGTAGTAAGTGTCATTACTACTTTAATCTATACGTTACATACATATATTAATTTTAAAAAATATACAGTATCTAAGAAACTTTGGAACCTACTAAAAGTTATTCGTCGTAGAATCGTATTTCAAAACAAATTAAAGAATAGTCAATGGCTACCTACTAAACACACAATAATTAAAATAGTCAGTTAAAAAGTTGAATAATCAAAGCAGAAGCCCAACAATTGAAATAGTCAATAAATCAAATATATACGTACTAAAAACTGTGCATAGTAACATCCAAAGTAGTAAGTAATTTGTTAAATAATCAAACTAAAGCTAAATCTTAAATTTAAATACTAGAAGTACATATATAATTATCATTTAAATTGGTACAATATTTGCAAAGTCATGGCCCTCGAATTCGGTCAGATTATAGAAAGGGTGGCCTATCAGCATCTCCTTAATGTTTTTTTTAAATTGTTTGTCCTCCAGTTCTTTGATAGTGGTAGGGAGTAAATTGTAGAATTTAATGCTAAGGTATAAGAAGCTCTTCTGTACTTTTGCCAGTCTTGTTCGGGGTACGCATAAAAGGGAATTACCGCGTGTATGGTAAGAGTGAATGTCCGCTCTAGTTGCGGTTTCTGTTAGGTGCTGTCTGGCATACATTAAGCACTGGTATATGAACGCCGAATACATGGTCATTATCTTTGCCTTACTGAAGTATGCTCTGCATGAGGTCCTGGGCGTTAGCTGATAGATGCTGCGCAGTGCTCTTTTTTGCAATAGGAAGATTCTTTTACTGTTTGCGGCATTTCCCCAAAATAGTAGTCCGTAAGTCATTAATGAGCCGAAATACGCAAAATACACTGATTTGGCTGCCGCGAAGCCACAGAGACTTCTGATTTTTTTTATTGAGTATATAGAACTACATAACTTACTAGCTAATTCATCAATATGGGTATTCCATTTTAATTTGCTGTCAATTCTTAAACCTAAAAAATTTATATCTTCTGTGATGTCAATTTTGAAATAGTCATATAATTCATTTAAATAGTCGAAATTGGTCGGTCTTAAGCGAAAGGGAATTATTTTTGATTTTGTAATATTTAGACGTAATTCATTAGCATTAAACCAAATTAAGAGTTGTTCAATTGTATATCTAATTCTACTTACTAATGATTTCTTATCCTTGTCACAGAAGATAAGGGATGTGTCATCTGCAAACAGTGTAATGTCATCATTCTCGAATGACACACATCCCGGCAAGTCATTGGTGTACACTAAAAATAAAAATGGACCTAATATGGAGCCTTGAGGTACACCCTTTGATACAAGAATCGGTTTGCTTCTTGTTCCATTTACCTCTGTCGTTTGATACCTATTTTGTAGGTATGATTGAATTAAATTTAGCCCTTTGCCTCTAATTCCATAGTGTTCTAATTTATTCAGGAGAATATTGTGATTGACGCAATCAAATGCTTTTGATAAGTCACAAAATAGACCAATTACTATTTTTGAATCGTCCAACCCATTTAATAACTTATGGAGTAGCTTCGATGCAGCATTAACAGTCGATAGTCCTGCCTGAAAACCAAACTGTTTACTGTTAATAACGTCATGAGAGTCGAAAAATTTTGTGAGGCGGTTTAATATTATTTTTTCAAAAATTTTGCTGAAAGCCGGTAATATGGATATCGGTCTATAGTTATCTATGTTTTCACGACACCCTTTTTTTATTTTCACAACAGGATAAGAGTTAACACTAACAAGCGCTAGTTGCGCTCTTTCGGCGCGAAAGTATGGAATAGTAGTGCTGGCAGCGTTTCGGCGCGAAAGTATTGAGTAGTAGTGCAAACGATTTTAGAACTAAATAATGTATATTGAAGTGTGTATAAGGGTCTTTGTCGCTTGTAGAGTATTGTAATAGTTTTGTAATAAATCAAGTTTTGCCGTGTTTTTGCATCTTCTGCTGCCTATCTACGTAACAATATTATCCATAAGTTATCTTATAAATCATGCCAAAAGTAGTCGGCATTACACTTGTCCGGCCAGTTCTGCATCAATTGAAAGACTTCAACATTTGGAATGGTCTGGAATAAATTACGGAACAGACTGGGTGTGTCACAAATACATTTTTTTTTTTTTTTTGATAAAATATAATATAAATGCTTTATCCTTTCATTGATTTAATTATTATAAACAAGTATTTTTTCAAAAACCCACATTCGTCAAAAACCCTCAGGTTTTTTCAGGTGGGTTTTACCCAATTTAACCCAGTGGGTTTTTTCGGGTTGGGGAAAATCAAGCCAACCCTGCCCCTAATGGCCGCTGACGATCGGCTCATTGAAGATCGCCCATTTGCAGTGTATTACCAGCCTACATTACTATCTATTCACGTAACACATTCAGTTTTATTCACGATTAGCAGACGTAGCAAACATGGGAGTTCCGCGGTTTTTCAATAACGCTGACTACGCATCTTACATGCGTTTGCTGGTGCGCTAAATGGGACCTAAGGAAACCAGGTTATCATAATATAATTGATTTTGGGCATATAAAATTCATAGTGCGACTCTACTGTACTTTCAAAATGCCGTTTTCTGCGTTTTTCTCTAAATGACAAAAAAATACTATTTTGAGCGCGCTTTAGTGGCTTGGTACATTGGAAGAATTAAGTCTGTAAAAATGAATTGTAGGAAATGCTGCCTACTCTAATTTTGTACTAAATAGTCGTTTTCAAATAATGGTTTATTCGTGAATTATAAGCGAAAAACTAAATGAAATGCAAAAAAAAATCGGGTTTTTGCAATTCCTGATGATGAAAATCGGATTCAGCGTCTAAAAATACATATAAAACCGTTGAGAAAAATACTGCCGATTTTTTTCCTGGAAACGACACGCTTAGATCTCATATGCTTGGGCTATTACTGTTCATACTTAGTAAAGCCCCGTATTCATGGTAAACTTTTGTATATCAACAAAGTTGGATAAACATGTTGCTGAGTTGCCGCTCGCCGAGCGGCAACTTTTCAACACGCAGTGGTAAACTCCGAAACACGCAATGTTGCAAAAAACATGTTTCAGCAACTCTGCAACAGTTTGATTCAACTTTGTTGATAAACAAAAGTTTACCGTGAATACGGGGTGATAAGGCGCGCTCTATGGCTTGCATATGTTTACTCTTAGGTCGTCAGCTTCGCTTCTACACAGTAAATTCACCTCGCCCGCGCCGGTATTGCATTATTGCCGCAATTACGCTATATTTATATAGGTACCTATGGGCTTCAGAAACACTCATGCATTGAAACCTGTATACCAAATTAAAAATAATAATGTTTATGTAAATCATATTAAAATAATAACAGCTATGATTTAAAAATTCGTTTATTTTTTTAATAATTATTTTAAAATGCTTTAAAGCCGCCGAGGCTTTAAAGCGCCATCTATTGAGCGTCCGAGAAATGGAAAAAATTTAATCGATTTTTCGAACTATTAGTGCCACCTATACGTTGTTATTTGAAGTAATTTAGTAGTTGTCAATCGTATATATGAGAGTGCGCTATCTTAATACACTTTATAATCAATGCCAGTACTTTCCGGTGTAAGCGATCCGGCCGAGAATATTGGCGTGCTATTCTATTGAATACTGGTCAATGTTTTCTCTCTCTCTGTCACATGTTTTTACTCGCAGCGGTTATGACCCAACTCATCTGTACCTAAGGGCATATCTAGTCCTTATAAATCAATGGTTATATCTCATTCGAAAGGTCTTCCGGATACTAACTCCTGAGACGAGAGATGTTAAAGACGTTATGCTGCGTACAGACTTACGCAACGTAACATGAAATGAAAGAATTTGCCGTCCACATAAGTGCAATGTATCATGTAATGTAACACACTTTGTAACAAATTCTCATAGTCTTTACTCCTTGCAAACTGTGCATTTCATGCGCACTCTGCTAGCATTTGAAGTCGTGCGCGGAGCGATCCGTGATTTGTCGGTATTTCGAACGAACACAAAGTGGCGCGCAGTGTGCTCAGAGCGCCAGTGTGGACAGGTTGTGTTGAGACATGCGCGAACACGAACTGAACCAGGTATGGATACAGCAACGGACGAATCGTGGAGTGAAGAAAAAGACATGCAATTAATGGAGGCGTACAGAAATTTTAAGGAATCCACAAAATTGGTCGTCATACTTTATTCTCTTCGCGTTTTCTCAGCAGACTGAAGCTACGTTCGTGCGCACGCCGGAAACAGATGCAACTAGGTACATATTCGGTTCGTGCGCTCGCTGCGTCCACACTGATGAAATGCTCCTTTCACATTACATTGCATGCTACCTTTCATCAGTCTGTATGCAGCATTAGACTTATTGAGTGTTTGTTATTCCTACAAACAACTAGCTGTTATCGGGGCTTACGACAATCAATAACTACAATTAATTAAGAGTTAATAAAATTTGTTTTTTTTTCAGTTCCGAATGGATCAGTTCCTTCTAGCAGCAGCGATGCAGCCGACTTAGATTCTGGTGTTTCTGGCTCAGATTCCCATTTAGCTTCAGGTTAGTTTTTTTTAAGCTACACCACCCTGTTCAAAAAATATCCAAGCTTTGGTGGGCAAAAATGATTAGCCCTCTTGGTGATGCGCGATGTGCCACACCAAAATAATCTAACACCTATAAGGACGCTATAGTTTAAAAAGGAGGGGAACGGGAGGCAAAAGGGACAGATTTCAAATGCTCTCTGAGTCTGTTTTTAAAAGTTGTTATGCTTGGCGCGGTTCTCACATTTTTCGGCAAAGCATTCCAAAGACGGGCTCCATGCACGGTGAAAGAGAATGAGCAGAAGTCAGAGCTCTCTAGGGATTGAGAGTAGCAGGTTGTCTTTTGATTTCAGATCCTAATGTCTGTCTGGACATTTTTATCACGGTGCTAAATTTTCCAGAATTAAATTAGATTATACCTGTATTTAAAGATATTTTGAAAATTTTAAAGATTTGTACCAAAAACTACTCGTGATTTTCGATAGGGGGGGGGGGGGGGTAGTCTAAAACCTCACCACATATCACCGGGGGGCAGAGGGGGGGCGGGTTCAAAAATTGCTTAAACGTATCATGGGATTTATAGATGATCCCTTACCTTTAGTACTTATTATAATTGTATTTTTATACGTATGCGTACATGTGGGTATATGCCATTCTGGCTGGAATCAGTCAGAATGGCACTGGTCTGATGAAAGATGAAGCTGAAAATAGCACAGATGAAAATGAAAATATCCATTTTGACCCCTCCCTGAAACGATTAAGAGTATTTCCAGATTGAAGTCTGTGAGAGTGTGTCTGTTTAAGGGTGTTTCTGTGTGTGTGTGTGTGTGTGTGTGTGTATTCCTCCACGATACCGCCCAAACGCTTCATCAGATCGAGCCGAAATTTAACATGTTCTCATCATTCGGTCATCAGATCGAGCCGAAATTTAACATGCAGGCATCATTCTATCATGGCAAGGGTTGAAAAGATTGTAGCTGAAATCGGTCCACCAGAGGACGCGCTAATCATACTTATATCTCGAAATATTGGACTTAGAGATTTGAAATTCCTTACACAGAAGCGACGTTGGGCCGAAACCTAATTGTGAAATTTTGGTTGAAATATCTCTTATACTAGCGACGTATTTTCTTATTAAATTCCGCCGTATTTAAGAAAATACTGCATCATATTAGAAAATACCCATTTTAATATCACGGAAACACTACAAAAATACTACATTTGCTATAACAACAATGCAGTCACTATGGCTGTCAAACTTCACATGGGGGTGGGGGGTTTTTGCAGGAGGGGTTCGGAGGGGTGGGTTTTTAAGGTGTTGTTGAGTTTGGGATGGTTTGGCGGTGTTAGAGGAGGGGGAAAGCCTTATCTGCTCGCCGGGAAAGTCTTAGGCTGACACAACCGATTTTTACTCAATCTGGTGATAGTTTTTGGAAATTGAAAATGTTACTAATTGGTGGTATATACAGGTGCTGGTGATGCAGACAGAGATGACAATATGGAATTAGATGATACTGTGGCCGGCGCTACTCCGGCACCAGACGATGGACCCTCGTATATCGGAGACAACTGCATATCCACACCTGTGAGTGATCCGACAGCTACAAATTATCACTGTAACTAGCAAGCGATTGTAAAATAAAGGACTATACTCTTGATGGTGTAGGAAAACCATCAACTATTTTCCTAGTCACACCGAATTTAGTCGGCCAGGTATAGTCATCATCCGATTAGTGATGAGAGTATTTTTATTTAAAAGCACTGACTTTGGGAGTATTTTATTTCAAGATAAGACAGCATCTTATTTTTAGATATCGTATATGCGTGTTTAGAACGGATTCTATTAGGACATAAGAGAAGATTATAACATAGGACATACGAGAAGATCAATCAATGTTTGGAACTATGATTAACATCTACACGTTGCGTTTCATAGTAAGAATCATAGCTGCCAAAACATAGTACGGAATTGAGCAATGTAATAACCTTTACAGGGTGAGTTTTTAGTTAATGGTATCCTTGAAGGGGGTGAATCAGAGCAACTTTCAATAAAAATTTGTATGAACAACATTTTTTTTTTGAAAATTACTATAAAAAGCATTGAGCACGATGCACCATCTAGCGATAGGTAAAATATCGCTAATATTGTTTATTAGCGATGTTTTACCTACCACTTGATGGCGCAGCACACTCAACGCGTGTTAATCAATAGATATTTATTAAAGCTGGTATCCTTACCATGTCGTCTATGTACATATATCAGTGCCTTTTATACGCCAAAGAGAATGTTTTAAATTGCGAGCTTCACTCCACTCGGCATAGCCATAATACGCGACATAAGAACAATGTGTTATTGCCTAAAGTACGCTTCACTAAATATCAAAAAACATTTTTATATATAAGTTTTAAATTGTTCAATGCTTTGCCATCATCAACGAAAAGACTTGAGATGGCAGCATATAAAATCTGCTTGAAGAATCAGTTAGTCAAACATGCCCTTTACAAACTGGACGACTTTTATGATATTGCGTCCACAATTGCTTGATTATAAATAACCATATTATGACTATACTTTCGAACTAAGTTTTAGATTTTATTGACATTGTTTTTAATTTTCGCATGTTTCAGAATTTTTCTTTTTATGATATTGATTATTATTTGTTTGATTATTGATTATTTTGTAAATTTGACTATTTTTAAGTAATCACCTCTGATTACAATTATTTTTTTTCCTTTTAATTAATCAAAGCGGTTTTATCATCCGGTAAATTATGATTGTAAAATTTGACATGTTCCTCAGTATTGTGAAATGCTTTTATGGAATGAATAAATGATGATGATGATGATGATGAGATAGAATTTACAAATTACAAAAAAAAAAAAATACATTTATTTTTTTTATTATCCCAAAAAAGTTTACTAAGAGTTGCCTATCTGCACCTATCTGCTCCCTTTAAGAATGCCGGCAACTAAAAACTCACCATTAATCAACGGTTTTATATATTGACAATTTCATTTTCTGAGACATTTCTGAGACATTATCTAAGCTTTAAATTTCCAAGCTAGGCTATTGATATGCACTATAATCTAATTGGAATTTCTGCACCTTTGCACGGACCCAATCTATAGGCAATGTTGATTTTATGCAGTGTTTTGCTTCATATCAGTAAGTGCGTGTTGTAATATTTCGCTATTTGTTTTTTTTCCTATTTAATGGAACACATATTATCACATATTATCTGTGTATTCAAAATAAATATAAAATTGAAACGACTGTAACAGACCGGCTGAAGGTTATTCAAGTATCTGAGATCCATCACTGCTTCGGAAAGTGAACAGAGAACGAGAGATATGACAGATAATCATTTTGATTAAACTTAAAAATATATAACAATCAGTCTCATTACATTCTTTACACACCTCGTATGTGAATGACTACTTTAACTTCAGACTCGATGCACACCATTGCTAGATACTATTATTATTATTTATTCTGGACAGGCAGCTTTGATGATACGTATGATATGATGATACTTAACCCGTTGAGTATGAGTCAACCAAATCTGGTCGCGAAACAATTATCCGTTGAGTACGAGTCGACCAAATCTGGTCGCGCGTTTTTTTCACTTCTTTGACGTTCTCATATTTATTCATAATTATCTAATTGTTTTACAAAATGATATTTCAATATTCTATATTCGAAATTTCAATGCAATCATTGTGCAGTTGTTCTTTTTATGATTGGTGTAGTAGTTTCGTAGTTATAGTACTTTAAGTTGAGCGCCGTCGATGTCGCCGAAAATCCTGCAAAAGAGACAGATGCATCCATGAAAATACCCATTTACTCCAAGGGTTAAACAATATTAGCAAGGTTTTGATACAAATCGAGTTTGTTTTAGAATTAATTGACAAAGCTTGCAATAATCACTTCAAACGGCAGTTTATTACACATGTCCACCACTCTATTTTGCAGAACGTTCTTAACCCTTCAGGCCCCGCGACTGCGATATCGCAGTCAAACTGAGGGTTAACCGCGAGTCGCGAGGCCTGAAGGGTTAAGAGGGTTAGATTTGAATTTTGCACAGTTTGACTTTTTCGCTGTGACCTCGAAAATTTGTGTTGACATTAAATTTGAAAATATTCTCAATCTCAAGGCCAGGTACATCGTAATAATTTGTGACAATTTTATATGTCTCAATATTGTTCTCTCTTTGTCTTTGTTTCGGAGTAGTCAGTCCAAGTACAGTAGAGCGTCGATTATCCGAACGTCGGTCAACTGAACGACCGCTTAACCGAACTGCTGCGGCCGCAGACTCTCGGTTAAAAACAGAACTCGATTGCCATGAATGTGATGAAGAAGACGTTCAAGAATGGATGAGGGTTGATGATGCAGATTCAGGGTACCAAATCATGCAGGACAGCGATATTGTGGACCTCGTGACTGATAATGCTGACGCCGCCAGCACCTCATCGACTAGTGAATCGGAAAATGAAGATGAAAAAATACCTACACCTTCTGAAGCATTTACATGTCTAGATACTGTCTTCGATGAGTTGAAGCTCATAATGAAAGCGACCAGTATCAGATATCTGTACTGAAAAAAGTGCGGGAATTAGCTGCTCATAAGCGGGTAGGCTTGCTTCGACAGACCAAAATTAAGGACTTTTTTAAGCGTTAATTCGTTCCTCTTCATGTACGTATGTATTACATACACACATATCTATTTTGTTCACTAGATTACTACTCACTATTGTAATAAATAAAAATAAAGGTTAAAACAGATTACATAGTAATACATCTTATTATGTCCATATATGGTTTTATTAGGACAGTTTTTTATACAGTTCGAATATCCAAATAAATCGGTTTTCCGAACACCCTTGTCCTCCAATTAGTTCGGATAATCGACGCTCTACTGTAATTCCGAGCAATCTTCATAATTGCTATTCTTCAGGCCCACTGGCATTTTGGTTGGTCTTCACTGCACCTTTTCCATGACATCTCTACATCTTCAGAGCCTATAGTCGTACTCAGGAATAAGTCTCACATATGCCTCGTAGATCGTTATAAACGCCTCTATTGACAGATGTTAGAAAGCCTTTCTTATCAGATAGAGTTAGCAATTGCAACTGTGTGTTTCCCATTTGAGATCGTCACTAACCATATCATACTGTATCAATAGAAAAGTGAAAATGAACGCTAACAATATTGCAATCCGGAAATGTGTACTCGTGGTAGTAGAACGATACTCCTAGACCTATTTAAAAATGTTCCTTTTTGTTGTGGTAGGCGCATACAGAAGCCAACTCTCCGCAGATGGGCGACGCGGAGCCGGACTCGGATTTGAAGGGCGAGGAGGCCAGGGGCGCCAACCCCCGCGACGAGGGCCTTTCTCCGGACCAATCGGGCTCCTCGGCCGTCGGCGCCGTCGTCAGCACGGGGGCCCCCAAGACCGACGACGATTTGGACACTGACGGTATGCATTTTACACTTACTTACAGGTGCTAGGAATCAATTCTTAGATTGCATGGGATTAGGATGAATTAATATGTCGCTTTATTTTAATTTAAACTTCATAATTTTCCTAGTGTAACCTTAGTTGAAATATAAAATATGAAATAAACATAACTAGCTGAAACCTACATCGATGGTCAGTTTATTAATAAATAAATACAAACGGAGCTGCCATGGAATTCACCGACCGGAGTCGGGCCCATCATAATACTATTTTTTTACACTTCTGGGGGGTGAGCAGTGGATTCCGGACTTACGAACCGGCTGTGGTAGGTTTAGGACAGCTGTCTTGCCACATGTGAGCGTTCACCTTGCCACCCATTCACTCCCCCTTCGAAGCCATAGAATTTGAGATGCGCAAATCGCAGTTTTAGATAATTTTTCTAAGAAAGAGTTGATTATTTTTCTGGAAAGGCCAAGATCTTTAAAGAGGTGAAATAGAGATTTAGCTGGCAGGCCACGAGCGCCAACTTCCACCGCGTGAAGGTGAACAGTGAAGCCGTTCCGGGTTACGGCATTTGCAAGATCATGGTATTTATTTAATTTGTACTCGTGGTCTTTTGGGATATTTGATTCCCATGGAACAGTTAATTCTACTATAAGAGCCACCTTCCGAGATAGAGAGTAAAGAGTTATATCTGGACGGAGGGCTGTGCATCCGAGACTTTCAGTAATGTTTCAAAAATAAACGGAAACATACTTCCTTTTTATGTATAAATAATATTTGCTTGGATTTATTCGATTACGTTGCGGTGCCTTGCTCATTTGGCCTTAGAGAATACGACAGCAACAATCGAAGGACGACACGTACGTGATATGACGTGTGGTACCTTCCCCTCTTCCGCCCCTCCCCAACCTTCCCCCCCTCCCCCAACCTTCCACCTAAACGCTTCCTCTCTCTTACTCCCCCTTCTCCCCCAATCCCCCCTTTTCTTTCCCCTGCCCCTCTTTCCAACTCCCCCAACCCTCCCTATCTCTCCCCCTTCTCCCACCAACCTCTATCTCCTCCCCTTCTCCCCCAACCCCCTCTCCCTACCCTTACCCCCCCCCCCCCCCCCTGCGCGGAAATCCATCAGATGGCACTATCATTTATTATATTTCTCTTGATGACTTTTGTTATTTTCTCTTTTAACTCCTCATTTTGCGAAGTAAACATTCGTTTGGCGAGTCAGTTTGGCGCGTAAAATTGGCGAGAGTCGATGGCCTTGAGGAAAACGATCATAAGTTATAAACCACTATACGGCTCATAAAAAGAATAACTGTAAAATGACCGCATTGAAATTTATAAATATAAAACATTATCTTGCGGTAGGCGATTGTGCGTCCCGCAAGGGACTTTACGGAGCCAGCGGGTTAATGATATATCTACAAATCAAGAGCTTTTTTTAGACACCTCAATTAAATTTTTACACCTAGCCGTTCTCTCAATTTTGCGGTTACAGAAAAAACACATTAAAAAATATATTTTTCTCTTTTGATGACTTTTTTTATTTTTCTCTTTTGATGACACATCTAGAGATCGAGAGCATTTTTTAGACACCTCAACCAAAATTTTACACCTAGCTGTTTTCTCAATATAGCCGTTACAGGAAAAGACACGTTCCAAATTGATATATAGGTAGTCCTCTTTAATTGTAAGAAGCTATATTGTTCATATACTTCCTAATTTAGTTATAAAACAATAAATAAAAATCTGAATATTGCATTATTTCCCCTGCTGAAAACCAGTAAGTTTACTAAACAACCACTGAATGTTTTGAGATAAAAAAACAATATTTGCTAACTAATTAAGCTCCCTTTATTTCATAGGAGCTATATTTTTAACTTACATCTTCATTGTTGAATTAATGTTTAAAATTTTAAAAAAATACTATAATTTTTAATGTTTGCGGTAACCTGGCACACTGTGAGAATTAAATCACTGTCAGATTTTAATAATGACATTAATTATAGAACCGAGCCCCATGGATGAAGAAAGTCCGGCGGAAGGTGACAGCCCCTTGACGGATGCCGATGCCAGAATTGCAGTGGCATCCAGTGATGATTCCACAGCTCCCGACGCCGTCACAGCCTCACATGATGCTGTCCTCATCACCAGGTAGATCTTTGATTTATTTCTAACTATAAGGTCCTTTATTGCCGTTTTTTCACTCTGGGTGCTTTGAACTTTGATAACTTCTGTTCGAGTTGGAATTCCATATTCAAAGCCATGCTATTCCTTTTTTGAAATCAGTTATTCATTTGTCTTTCTGACGTTTGTAATTGCTCATATATTTTCTTGTGTTTAATCGTAGAAAAGTTGAAAATTTGCATTACTTTCGAATATGAGGTCCTGTGCCGGCCTTTCGGAAGCCAGCCTTCGCATGCAAAAAACGGCACCATAACTTATTGGTCAATTTTTGTATATAAATACTTGGGTTGTCGACTACAGCGGGCGAGCCCGTCACCTCAGGAAGTTTTAACGATTAGTCGTTCTATCTCCCTGGAAGTGAACGTAGAAGACTTGGGGACAAAACAGTCCACCGTCTAGCTACGCCACAAGCCCGTAAGAGGCCAACGCCTTAACCGCGAGATAGCCAGGAATGTTACCTGGCGGGCCGACACTCACGCCCTTACTTCCCATTGTGACCAGATTACTCCGGTCTCTCGATTGGTTACGAGTTCGAGGTCGCTTGCGCGGTCCTCTCCCTTAAGAAGCGGTGAAACGGTGTTTACCGAATCTATCGCGGACCACAGCGTCCTTTGCCCGGCTCTTCACCCAGGATCGGATGGCCGATGGTCATTTCAAGAGTAGTCGCTGTAAGGTCCGCTACCACCCCCCGCTCTATAGGAAACAGTACTGCTTCCAGACTCCCCCGACTGTCAGTCAGAGTGCACAATCGATTGGCTTACGCCGCACGGTGCGCAGACCGTCCAGGAGCGCCAGAAGTTTGATTCCTAGGGGAAACTGACCATAAGGCCAGAGTCCTACCCAGGCTCGCACTTCACGTGTGGAGGCCGTCGGATAGGTGTTCACCCGTGAGTATGACCGACCCTGAACAGAATGGGTCTTCGTGGCCAACTCAGCAAGGGCCCAATAACTCCCTATGTATATAAATACTAACAATATAATTTTTTTATGAATTATCTCTTGTTACCTAATAATTAATCTTGTTAGTCATGTATATAATATATATATATATGAAGGCTGGCCGAAATGGCTACGCGCGGATCTGCTAACCAACGCAACCACCTATTTTCGTTTTTGGCCACCCAGGGGCTAAGGCTCCTTGTCGTCCGTCACTACAGTTAATGTAAATGCGCACTATCGACAACTTCAAAACATGACAGAGAAGCTTGCGGGTAAACAGAACAGCCGGGCAAAAGATGCCGTGGTCCGGGATAGATTCGGTTGACACCGTTTTACCGCTACTTAAGGGAGAGGACCAGTCGGGAGACCGGAGTAATCTGGTCGCAACTGGAAGTAAGGACGTGAGTGTCAGCCCGCTGTGTAACATACCTGGCATGACCACGCATAAGGTGTTGGCCTCTTACGGGCATGTGGCGGAGCTTGACGGTGGACTGTTTTGTCCTAAGTCTTCTGCGCTCACCTCACGGGAGATATAATGATAAATTTCGTTAAAACTTCCTGTGGTGACGAGTTCGCCCGCTGTAGTTGACAGCTCTAGTTGGACACTTTTTGTCTTCCACTTTGTCGTAATAGGGAATAAAATTTACAGTGGAAAATTTAACTCCGAAGAGGCAAAAAAAAAACGCTTTCAAACTATTCATTGATTCCTGTCTACTAGACTTCTACAGCACAGGAGGTAACCAACTCCATTAAAATGACAAAACTACATTGATAACAGTGTTAATATTTCAATTTATTCATTCGTTAACATGTCCGGGCCAGGTTAGGAGACGTCTCTCGAAAAGTATGCGGCCTGTATAGCCTTGTCACTCGCCTCTTATAGGTCCTGATTAGGTTGACAACTTCGGACAGGATAGCAGGAGATCTTCATTCTGCATAACTGCTTCGTCGCGTATTGGATTCTCTATGTAGCCACAGCAGACGAGATTGGTATAGTATCTTGTCACACTCACTCTTAGTCTGTTGAGACTTCACCAGGTTGTATAGAGGAGATGAGACCTCGATGCTATCTCTTCCTTTACATTCTCGCCCTTGTGAAGTGAAGCCCTTAATTGAGTGATGCAGTTCGAAGATTAACTGCCTTGGAGCAGCTGTGAATGGCTCAAGAATTACTCAGGCGATTGTGGTTCTTGTCCGTGCAGTGGGTGTCTTGTCTTCAGAATCAGCCAGGACATCACAACGTATTACAGGGGGAGTGATCGGATAAAGGTTTTTGACCTTTGAGCTGGAGGCAATTCTCGCAGCATTATTGCCAGCAGTGTTGATCCACTCCACACTGGAGCGGAATATTCCGCTGCGGAGATGCATAGATCCAGAGCTGAGGTTCTGAGTGTAGCTGGTTTGGCTCCCTATGTACTCCCAGTTAGTTTCCTGACTATGCATTTTCTGGAACACACTTACTGTTTCATGTTGTGGCAATGCGCTTTAAGTTAGGTAACGGTAGAGGGTCACTCGCAGGTATTTCGATTAATTAAACATATATTTGTCATGCAAAATGTTTGGTCCTGAATATCCTTTGTAGGATGGCAGCTTCATGGGTAGGACGTAATATATCTATCTTCTTTTTACCTCACTTCCTGATGTATGGAATGCAGTGGAATTGTATGATTTTGCAATTTGTTTCATCAGCTCAAGCACAGCGGACTCTCAAGATGGACAGCAGCCAACCCAAACGCCGACCACCGACAATCCCGAAACGTCCGAGTGCGATACGTCTGACATGCAACCGGCCGGTCGCGTCTCTTCCTCGGGGACATTCCACAGTAAGTAGCCATTTTGTCCCTGTTATTTTATTCTAGTCAATGTTTAGAACTCACCCAACAAGCACAAAAGCCATATAAGAAGTGCCGAATATAGCTTTAACCCGCTCACTCCGTAACATCCGATTGGGGACATTTATGTCGGCCGCCTAAACACCAAAACGTCCGATACCGGACAAAGCGCTCGCCGCTGCGAAAAATGCAATTTACGATTCGAAACGTCGTACTATATGCTTTCTGAGCGCGCAACGATATGGCCAAAATATCTTTAATTCCAGATTTCTGTGTGGCAATATCGAACGGCGATTTAAAAAGTGAGCATAGACGTCAAAACGGCAGTCTCCATCGGCCACCGCCGCGGCCGCGTATAGTTACGCGAAATGGTTGATAAAAACAGTGTTTTGTGCAGTGTTTTGTGCCATTTACTGGAGAACAGTGAGTAATTTGCATTTTTAAGTAGTTTAGGCATGAGGATTAGTCAATTGAGATAGTCCATTTGCTGTTTTTCACGAATTTTTAAAGAAAACACTTCGGCGACAACAAACGGCTCGCGAAAAAATGGTTGTTATTATTTTGTAATGTTTATGAAATATCCCGATATATTGCGAAATATGACGTAATGTCGCTTTAATTTACTAACAAAATAAGTATTGCTTCATTTACATCCTAAGTTATCACATAATTAGGCGTATTTTGAAAATTATATCTTGTTTTGTAAAATGAATCGCGCAAAGAAACTTGTTTTGATAATTACTATGAGAGAATAAAGTGCGATTTTCCATAGTTTTTCGATGAAATGTGACTCTTTGGAGTATAGTAATTAGTTATTAGACATATAATAAGTCTATGATAAGACAATATAATTTAAAAAATCTAACGAATTTTATATTATGAGCATTCAAAGTTTATTATTAAGTTCGGACGCGGAAACTCTCAAAACTTTAGATTTTTCTATAATATCAGACAAAGCTCAAAGTTCTGGTGTGATTTCTAAGAAGTGTGATGTAGTAATAAAGTTATTTTGATAGAATTTCATATAAAAAAATACCATAAGTAGTCACAAATTAAAAATTAAAATTTTTTTTTTTACGAAAATACATAAAATTTTTCTTGGCTGAATAAATAAATATTTTTGTATGCAAATAAGTAAAAAAAATATATCGTTTTGGTAAAGCATTTAATAAAGAACATAACTGTGTTTACAATTTTTGCATATTTTACGTATTTTGTGACAAAAAAATCGAAATGATTTTATAGGCGAGTTTTTTCAGTTTGCCAATTTTGTAATATTTATTCTTAATTGTTTTACGAGATAAGGTTATTATGTTTTATATGTCAAATTTCAATGCGATCATTTTTCTCTTTATCTTTTTTTAATCCGTTTAGTGGTTTATAAGCTATGATCGTTTTTCTCAAGGCCGTTGACTCGCGTCGATTTTTTGCCCGAATATGTCGCGCCCAAAAGTGATAGGTGAGTTTTTACTTCGCGAGAGGAGGGATTAAACTGATTAGAAGTCATATAAAGGCGTTCAGATTAATTCTCAGCTTTGTAAAGGTGTCATTTAATGCAATTTGCCTTATATTACCTTTTAGTCATATAATTTTGTCGTATAAAGCCTTTTAGTCGAATAAGGGTGGTATAATTGCTATAAAGCATACTAATTTATAACCATTTTATAACTAACAGCTGTATAGTAGTCGAATAAATAACCTTTATAGAACGAACAAAACAAAAGGTACTACATTACCCTTACTCCACCAAAGGCTGTATATTGGTTACAAGACCCACCCTTATACAGCTTATAGTTATATTGAAGCTAATAGGACCTCACTTATGCAGCTTATAGTTTTATAAAGGTTATATTAAAGTTGCAGATGCCATTTTTTCTCGAATCTTTATAACCTAAAATTATATTTTTAAAGGCATTTCAAGTCATAAAATACGAATATTATATTTAAATCCTATTTTAAAGTGTGTGAACAATACCCAGCAAGAGTTATTTTTTACTGCGAAAAATAAAATTAATTAACAAAAAAACTTTAAACCATAATTATGAATTAAAATTGAGTTTAAATATTAATATTTTGAAGGCGATGAAATGATGTCCGCTAGAGAATTTAGTGTATTAAACTACAATACAATCATTTTAAAGTCAATAAAATGCAATATATTAGTAGCCATTAGGAATTCTATGTTTGTGACGGCAAATGATCATGCAGCTTCCTTTCGTTACCATTCTATATCATTTTAACCCGGTAACTCCCTAACATCCCTTGCGGGACCAACGGCCGACTCCCCCAATTTCCAGGTTATATTTTTTATATGTCAAATTTCAATGCGATCATTTTACAGTATTTTTTTTTATGATCCGTATAGTGGTTTACAAGTTATAGTCGTTTGTATCAAGGTCGTCGACTCGCGTCGATTTTACGCGCGAAAATGTCGCGGGCAAAAGTGATAGCTGTATTTTTACTTCGCGAGAGGAGGGGTTAAGGCATTACCTGACTAGAAGTTGTAATTAAGTATCAATTGGAGACACTTTTAGAGCCGCTGGCTATATAAGGGTGGCTTATACCACCAAAGGTAGCCCTTGCGACCGCTATTCAGCCACTATTCAGCTAAAAGCCGTTTAAAATGCGCCTAATCCGGTCATTAAGCAATCATATAAACGTTTATGTGACTGCTATATGAGCAGTTCTTGTGACTTAAAGCTGTGGCGATAACGTTGCCGTGACCGTTATATAGTAATTTGTGCTACTTGGGCAATTTCTCCTATTCTTCCTCTTGATTTTGATCTATTGTATATGTTGTTTTTAAGTTATATTTTTGTATTATTATACTAATTTGGAACATTATACATATCAATACACAATTTTATTATTATTATAATGTTTAGGTACTGGTAGTGTGTGCTGTCCAGTTCCATAGATTTAGAAACTTTGATTATTAATCCGCATAATTAAGGTGACAAACTAAAATGTTGCAATGTTTTAAACTATATTATGACATATCCAATAATGATTTTTGTTTAACCGCCAATAAAATGAAAATATTCGAAAATACAGGTACTTTGTTTCAGGACAGATTGGGCCCGATTGCGTTTCTTTGTGAACTAAAACTAAAATTAGTCCAAGCGAACGAGACAGAGCAATACGTTAGAGCGGAATATGAAACGAACGATCGTCGATAAATACTACCTGCGACTTATACTCGTCCAAAAAAATTCGAGCATATTTTGTGCGGTGTAAGATTTGACCTTGCAGGGAAGTTTTAATGCGAAAAAGTGACAACCGGTCATCTCACACTCCGCTCTAGCGTATTGCCCTGTCTCGTTAACACGGACTAATTTCCGATTTTAGTTCATGAAGAAACGCAATCGAGCCCATTGTTTTATCTTTATAAAAGTCATACAGTAGAGTCTGGATAATCCGAACTGAAGCTAATCGAAACGCCTCTGTAATCCGAACGCCCTACCATTCTAAGAAACTAACAGATGAAGCATGTTATATGTTGCTGAATACCTCCCAGCAAACCATAATTTTAGATTTGATTGACAAGTGTAGTAATATCAGTAATAATAGTTACCTTTCTGATGTAATGTTGTTATGTTATTGCCAAAACACATCTCTAATTTTGCAAAATCTTTGTTTTTTTATTTTATATTCCTTATTAAAAATTCCTCATCCTATAGTTTTATTTCTTTTAAAATGCCTTATTAAAGATCCCCCATACTAGAATTCGAACGCTTTGTTAATCTGAACAGGATATATATTTTCGGCGTTCAGATTATCAAGGCTCTACTGTACCTGTATATATAAATACAAACGGAGCTGCCATGGAATTCACCGACCGGAGTCGGGCCCATCATAATACTATTTTTTTTACACTTCTGGGGGGTGAGCAGTGGATTCCGGACTTACGAACCGGCTGTGGTAGGTTTAGGACAGCTGTCTTGCCACATGTGAGCGTTCACCTTGCCACCCATTCACTCCCCCTTCGAAGCCATAGAATTTGAGATGCGCAAATCGCAGTTTTAGATAATTTTTCTAAGAAAGAGTTGATTATTTTTCTGGAAAGGCCAAGATCTTTAAAGAGGTGAAATAGAGATTTAGCTGGCAGGCCACGAGCGCCAACTTCCACCGCGTGAAGGTGAACAGTGAAGCCGTTCCGGGTTACGGCATTTGCAAGATCATGGTATTTATTTAATTTGTACTCGTGGTCTTTTGGGATATTTGATTCCCATGGAACAGTTAATTCTACGATAAGAGCCACCTTCCGAGATAGAGAGTAAAGAGTTATATCTGGACGGAGGGCTGTGCATCCGAGACTTTCAGGGAATTTATACTGCTTAGAGACCGAATCAACCTCCAGAATCCAATCTGTAGCTTTCTCGATTATTGAGAAAGGTTTTGTAGTTAAATGTTTTTTGCCTTTAGAGCCATCCCGCACAAACTGTATTGGGGGTTTGGAGGATACTGTCAAACCCTTGTTGGCACGAGCCACTGAGAGACTAATTACCTCGCGAATAACAGCGAGAACTTTGTCATGGCGGTAAGTGTACCGTCCTTGATCTAAGGCCACCTTGCAGCCAGCTAGAATGTGCCTAGCTGTGCAAGTGGTATTGCTACAGAGGGGACAAGAACTATCCTCGGCAAAGCTCCAACGAGCGAGGTTACTGGGGTCTGGAAGTGTATGCTGAAAGGCATTCAAATAAAATTTCAGCATCTCTGGCGTCCAGTCATAGAGCATTACCTTCCAGTGCATTGGAGGCGGAATGCAAAAGTCACCAATTGTTGTCCAATCATTCTGGCATTGAAGGCCAATAGCATGAGCCATACTCTTGCTGTCGTAATCTCCCCGCAAAAGAGACTTCTTCAAGTCCACGTCGCTCGTGGTTGTACTGCCATACCCCAGACCAGTGCCATTCTGGCTGATTCCAGTAAGGAACCTTTTGTGGAAGTCTACGCGGGCTTGTAGTTCATTTGAATCACTACAGCCACTTATTACGTGCTTCGATATTGCCGGATCTTTGGAATTGCACAGAATCGAATTTTTGGTTATTCTGGAGTTGGCGTAGAGCAGAGAGGGCAGTTTAAGCGCTAGCCCAAAATTTTGTTTGGACCTGAAGAGAGTCGAGGGGTCAGCTGGTTTGGCTAAGGACAGCCAGGATTTTAAACTAGCTGTCACCAGTGCATCTAGACGGGACAGTTGGGTTTTGGTAAAATCGTAAATAAGAAAGGGCCATGACAAATGTGACGTTAGATAATTGTCATAGATCCAGGCCTTACGAGGGCCAGAAATTAGCAAGGCATCTATTTTCGCCAGGCAACTTTTGAAATGCTCTATAACATGATCGCCCGAGACGTCTTTTCCCTGATGGGTGATTTTTCTGCCGAGGAATTTGAAATGATTGTTTGGGTCTATAAGGGAGATATTAGAGCCCTTATAGACCAATTTGGGGTCATAGGATGTAAATTTTGTGCCCATGCGGGCGAGTCCAAGGCAAAAACATTTGGAGGGCTTCACTTTTATACAGCCTGACCAGTCGCAGAAAAGCTCCACTTTCTGTAATAGCAGGGAAAGCTGCTTGGGGCTTCTGGTGATGAAAGTTAGGTCGTCGGCAAAAGCGAGGCACGACGAGGTGTATTGGCCGTCTGTTTTAAAACGGTAGCCCCACTTCCTGTCAAACTGGCTCAGGCTTTCCAGAAGTATATTAAAAACTATATTAAAAATCGTCGGGGAGAGGCAACAGCCCTGAAATAGTCCAATTGAATATGGTATAGAGCGGGTAGTCCATTCTTGCGTTTTAACATGGAAAGTCAGACAGTTGTAGTAGGAGGCTACAATGTCACGCACGACTGGTGGGAAGTTGTACCAGCGGAGTGCAAAGTGGAGGAGACTGTGTCGGACTGACCCAAAGGCATTCTCTAGGTCGAGCCAGCATACATTGATTTGGCGTTCGTGCTGTCTCGCATCCTTGATGGCAGCAGCCAGGAGAGAGTTGTGCTCGAGGCAGCCCGAGACGCCGCGCATGAAGCCTTTTTGAACTGATACTCCAAGGTACTCATTCCGGTGCATGAATTCGCTCATCCTCGTGTGGACTATGCTAAAAAAGATTTTGGCCACAGTGTCTGTGAGAGCAATGGGCCGAGCGTCCTTTGGTCCGGTGCAAACTGGGACCTTCGGAATTAAGATGACTGTCGCTCGGCCAAAATTCTGTGGGACTACACCGCTATTCCATATATTTCGGAAGATGGATCCTAAATATTGCAGAAGGCAGGGGCATTTTTTGTATACTAAATAGGGAATACCATCGGGACCCGGAGTAGAGCCCGACGGCTTCCTCTTTACTTGATTAAGAATCTCATCTAGTGATGGAGGTTGAGAAGCAAAAGCTACCGTAGGCAGGGGCGGAGGTGTAATGCCCGGCGGAGGGCTGTAATTATGGAGCCGCATTGGGTCCTCATACGTGGTCGAAAAGTATTCCGTGGCCATATCTTCCGGGATTTGGATTTTTCCCTTGGCGGCAGACAAAACCGTTTTGCTGTAGTTAAAACGGTTTTTGTCGAACCGGGCTTCCTCTTTGGATTTGAGAAATGCTGCCTTGCGCTTGTCGTTTTGCGTTGCTACGCTCTGTATGAGTTTTAGTATAGAGCGGTACGCGCGCGAGAAGTTGTGGCAGAGGGCTTTATCCCCGGCTTTCTTGGCTTCACGTAACTGGCGACGAAGTAGCCGCTTTTGCCTACGGAGCTTTGCCTTAAATGCGTTTTCTCTGTGAACCGGGTCGACATGGGTAGATTTTGGGTAAACACCCGAGAAGTATTCATGGACCGCCACCTGGAAGGATGACAGCTGGACGCTGGCAGGGGCATTACGGTTCACAGAGTGGTCAAGAATAGAAGTTAAATTATTATTATGAAATTCCCAGTCCTCTTTCGCAAGTGAAGGGAAATTACTGATTTATCGTAATATTCATGTGTATTGGTGTGATTGAGTTACAATTTGTAATCATGAATCCATGAGCCGGCAAATACAAGGTTTAACCTTTCTGAAGCCAGTCGTTCCACGCAAAATTTTCGAAGTCTTCGAAAATTTGTTTGTATAAGGTGTGTGAAAGCATACTTATATATAACGGTGGCTTATCCAAGGGCAGGCTTCAATGACAGGCTTTTACCGCAGTGGAGGGAGAAATATTGCCGATAATTGCATAAATACGGATAATACAAAAAACGCCGATCGGCGGGCGTGGCCACCCAGGGGTTAATAGGGACACTCTTTGTTGGCGATGTGTCAGCCCAGACGTTTCAGTCCTTTGTACGTAAATAAAGATTTTGAAAGCAGGTATTGTTTCAGCAAATGGAAGCTCGATTCGAATATCCAGGACAGAAGGTGAATCGGCCGTACCCAGTGAAGGAGTGGATGGAGCACCTCTACCTGACGGTTTACACAGGTATATACTCGAAGACTGGTTAAAGTCAGTTTTTTTTAACCTTTTTTTTGTTAAGTTTTAAATATGCTTTATAGACTATTGCGGTTGTTTTACATTATAAATAGTATAAAAACGAATTTACCGCATGAAGTTTGTAGCATCCGACCTTTTGGCGATGTTTTAATTGCTGATGTCCAGGGAAGACTAAAGTGCTGTCAATCGTTATCCGTTGTTCTGCGGGCAGGTGGCAAACTGCTCAATGGCCATCGTCAAGCGCAAGGACATATCACAGGATACAGGGAGTAATATGCCCTCGGCGGATTTTCAAAATTCGCACGCTGAATCCGCTGCCCCACCACTGTTATAATCGGCAAAGTGACAGCAGCAGTATACCGCCTACACGCAGTACAGTTGATGACGATTGACAGCACTTCAGTCTACCCTGGACAACGGCGATTACAACATCGCCGAAACGTCGGGGGCTACAAACTTTACACGGTAAATTCGTTATTACACTATTTTTAAAAATATACTTGCTCCATAAACAAAATCCCGACAAGCCTAAAGCTTATCAGTATGAAACACATGTAGCAGCACTCTTTGATTGAGTGTGGTTGTGATTGTGTGATTGTGACACATTTACACATATAAGCATATACTTCGGTACCTAGGTGGGCTGATTTCGGTAGCACCAGATCTTGGCATTTTTTATGTCAGTCTCCATCGTTTTAAACTATATGGGATAAAATATTTGTTTACAAGTGGATAAATATTTATGTTTATGCTATCTATTACTTTCCCGGTCCACCTTCCGATCAGGAGGGAAAGTATTGTGAATGTGCATTTTTTTCCCTGATGAAGATGGAAATATCCATTTTGAGCATACCGAGACGATTTAACACCATTTCCAGATAGAAGTTGTCTGTGTGTATGTATTTTTTCCCCGATAGCACCCAAACTTTTAGAGTCCGATTGAGCTGAAATTTGGTATGCAGGCATCATTTGGTCATGGCAAGAGTTGAAAAGATTGTGGTTGAAATCGGTCCACTAAGGGCCGCACTAGTCGTATATCAATCTTGAAATATTCGACCGAATATTCGGCCGAAATCAGTCCTTAGCTACTTGCCAGGAAAGTCTTGGGGTATATTTGCCACACCCCACATTAAAAAATCTAATTATGAATATATTACAATTTAATTAAGTAATCTGTTTACTATGGTCATATATTCTCCTCTTATCTTGTTATTGACATAATTTATTACTTTTTTTCTTTTCGTTCTCATAAAGTTTTATATAATATAATTATTGAATTTATTTGTTACCATATCAATATACATATTTATGAATTTATTTACTGTTTTTTTGCTCTATTTACTTTATATTTACTCTTTTATATTGTCACGTTGCGGGTTGGTGACATGAATATAATAATAAAATAAAAGAACTGAAATTGTAAAATGTATATTACAAACTCGTCGACCGACCGACAGATATATGGGGCGATAAAGCACCTAGATGATTTAAACCATTCATTGATTTGATTAATTGGAAATAACAATCTTTTAAAATATAATTATTTAAAATTACTTGAAGAGAAAAATAAAATTTGAAGAGAAACAATGGAAGAGAAAAATAAAAGAAGGAGCAAGAGCCTCAGGTCGAGGGCATATTCCTCGAGTTCACTTTGATTCGGGGAAAGGTTCCGAGGACGGGTATGCAAAAGGTTTATCGGAGAGATCCCGCGGCTTAGCCAACGCGGACGTCTTGCGGGGTCGGGCACTGACTGCCTCGAAGACGGCCCCCGAAGAGGCGCTAGAAGCTGCTGCCGGAGAGCGGAGCAGGTTTCGTCGTACGGCGGGTAGGCGGGTTCACGCGGTGAAGGCGGTCGTCAGCGAACGGCCGGGGCGGGAACAGCAGCTGAAGCGGGCGACGGGACGCTCAACCCCTGGAGCGCCCCCGACGAAGGTGGACGGCCGCGGTCACGCGTGGCCGGCGGCGAAGAAAACTCGCCCGAGTGATCCGATGCGATCCGATGATTTGGCGTCGCGCCCGCAGCTGGAGCGGGCGACGGGACGATACGGGCGGCGCGCCCGGCGGAGGAGGGCAGGTTCCGAGGCGGACGGGCGACGGACGTCCTCGGCGGAACCGCAGTCTCAGCCGGCCCGGGCTCATGTAGGCGTCGCGCGCGCGCGAGGAGTCCGGAGGAGAGGTGCGCGCGGACGATCGACGCACGTGGCGACCCTTTACGCCGACCGCATGATGTTATAGCGCACCCTTGGCGATGAAGTCGTAACCCTCAAGGACCCCGAAGAAATGAGGGGTCCAGAGCTTGCCAAGGGTCGACTTGCCGATCGACGTAAAAGGCCCAAAAAGTCAAAATGGCGGGTGCGGAACCTCGCTTTTATCTAGCTCGAAAGTGTCAAACCATAGATAATTTGACTCCAATAAAAATATCAATTTATTGAATTATGTGGGATAATTCCTAGATTTATTTCTGTTTGACCAGCGTATTAAATGTTAATTTTCTACGTTAATAATAATTTTATTGGTTTTATTTCCTTAAATATGAAACGTACTTATCAAAGATAATTTTGGATGTGGCATTTACGCGATCAGCAATTAGGTGCAAAATGCTTGTTCTCATGGCTTTAATAAAAAAGAAAAATAGAGCTGTCAGCTGTCAAGACGTTTGACGTTTGACATCTAACCTATCGGAAATCAATTTATCTCGAGTAAATCGAAATGTTTCCACGCGAGAAAATGCGACTTAAGGTTTCCACGCAAGGAAATGCGACTCCTAAGGTTTCCTCAGCGTGACTGGTTAGTAACTTCTTCTTCATCAGCGTGCATTCGCCCACCGTTAGGCATACGCCTCTCCAATCACTCTCCATCCGGATCGGTTGTCCGTTTCCCTCATCCAGACTGGTCCACCTGTCTCCTTGATGTCATAAGGTTGTACTGTTCATCATGATTGGAGGTATTTAGCCCGATACGCGCCACGTCGGCCACACGTCTCGGCGAGCTCCACACTTTCAGGAAAATATTTCCATTTCCTAGGCTTGTCGCAACCGGGTCGAGTTACTTAACCGCCGAATTACACTATATTCACTAAATGTATTATAAAATTATTATTTATTGTTGAGATAATTTCAAAATATATGTAGACACTTAGAATTTAAATTTCGAATTGTTAGTTAGTAACTTAGCGTTGATTTAAAAAAAAAACCCTAAAAATTGCTTGTATCTTTTAAGTACAGTAGCACTCTAATTATCCAAACTGACTATCCGAATCGCTGATTATCCGAAATTAGGACGGAAATAAAATTTAGACGTAAACGTACTGCGATTTGCAAAATAATGTTTCTGTCTACGTGCGCTATTGTCCTTGGGTATGATGAGTCACCTTCATGAGAAGGTGTGTCGCAGTGTTACAAGGAACTCATACAGACATTAGAAAAGCCCCACACAACAAATAATAAAAATAAAAAAACACATCTGGATTGTTGTTATTTTAGCTTGCTCTCTTTGTTTTTCAGTGATGCTCTCCAGCCAGCAGATACTTCTGAACAGTCACTGGCGGCGCAAGTATTAAGTACCATCGACCGGCCCGCCTCGCAAGAGGCTGACTTAGCGGAGAATCCAGTCGGCACAACCCTAGGAGACATTCCCATCAATATCAATATAGCTATATCCGGCGCCACCACCAACGGTAGTAATATCGCAATTGTGTCGTCCAGCAACGCAAATATCGCAGGTTTGTAAAACCTTCAGCCTCCTCATCCTTTACCGTACATTACATTACATTCGTATCCAATTGGCGAATTGACTGCTCTTGGATGCGTCACAATTTACTATAAAACGTAATATACAAGCTAATATATAAGCACAGTACCGTGCGAATTAATTGGACCAAAGAGTATTTTTCTTCGAAAGTGTATTGGACATAGACATACAAAAACAGTAATGGTAGTTAGAGATTGTTAGTTTTTATATAGAATATGTAACGGTGTGTTCTAGCTGACTGTCGATTTTTCAGCCCAGAGATAGAACACTCATTTCTAAACTATTTCCAGTAGTATCCGGCTGGTATTATAAATAAAGAGATAAAATGGACTGTATTGGACTTATGGGATAAATGGACGTTTCATAATGATGGAGCAAATGCCAACAAATCACCAACCTTTTAGACGGTCGATCAGTGCACCTGACGGAATGACGAGCTGCTTGGCTCCCACTCGATTCCACAAACTTCGACCGCAAAGATGCTGGACCGCACGCGCAATTCTCAAAACAGCACACACCAATTTGCACGAGAGTTTTTCGACGATTTTGACGCAACGATGCGACGGCGGGTAGGATTCAACTCGAACGAACAAAGCGACCGCGCGGTGTTCACGACTCGCTTATGTGTGTGTGTGTGTCCTTTATGACGACGCGATACACTTGTAATAATTTGTCGGCTTTGCCGGATTTGAAATTAGGAGTTTGGTACAGGATTATACAGAATGTGTCCTCCTTTTTGATAACACCTTTCACTCTTGTAGGCATAGAATTTACCAGGTTTTGACAGCTTCCTTTTAGTTCATCATTGTGGAACCAGACTTGAATTACTGTACTGATCATCTTGGTTTTCGTTGTATAATCCATCTTGGAGAGCAGTTTTTTGCAAATGGCCCAGACGTTTTCGATCGGATTGAGATTGGGGTAGTTTGCGGGCTATTCAAGTACAGTAATTTGGTTCTGTGTAAAAAACTGTTTCACTTTTTTCAAAGAATGGCATGGGGCAAAATCCTTTTGAAAAATTCCCTTGTTGGAAGATTTTTCTGAAACTCCGGGGAGTGCCTGTATTATAAATAAATAAATACAAACGGAGATGCCATGGAATTCACCGACCGGAGTCGGGCCCATCATAATACTATTTTTTACACTTCTGGGGGGTGAGCAGTGGATTCCGGACTTACGAACCGGCTGTGGTAGGTTTAGGACAGCTGTCTTGCCACATGTGAGCGTTCACCTTGCCACCCATTCACTCCCCCTTCGAAGCCATAGAATTTGAGATGCGCAAATCGCAGTTTTAGATAATTTTTCTAAGAAAGAGTTGATTATTTTTCTGGAAAGGCCAAGATCTTTAAAGAGGTGAAATAGAGATTTAGCTGGCAGGCCACGAGCGCCAACTTCCACCGCGTGAAGGTGAACAGTGAAGCCGTTCCGGGTTACGGCATTTGCAAGATCATGGTATTTATTTAATTTGTACTCGTGGTCTTTTGGGATATTTGATTCCCATGGAACAGTTAATTCTACAATAAGAGCCACCTTCCGAGATAGAGAGTAAAGAGTTATATCTGGACGGAGGGCTGTGCATCCGAGACTTTCAGGGAATTTATACTGCTTAGAGACCGAATCAACCTCCAGAGTCCAATCTGTAGCTTTCTCGATTATTGAGAAAGGTTTTGTAGTTAAATGTTTTTTGCCTTTAGAGCCATCCCGCACAAATTTATTATTATTATTTATTCCGTAGCCGGCGATTGGGGAGGCGATCGCCCTCGCAGCCAATACGCTGCTGTCGATGCCGCTGGATCTCGTACTCCATTCACCATTCGCTTCCATTCTTGACGTTGGATAATCGTTGATTCTTAAGGTCGTCTTTGATGTTATTTAGCTAGGTTTTCTTCGGTGCCGATCGCTGAATTCTCCATTCTGTCGGACGGTCTCGCCAAAGAAGTTTACGTGGCAAGCGATTATCGTTCATTCGACAAACATGGCTGAGCCATCCTAGTCGACGTTTTTGTACTTCTTCTTCGATCGTTGTTAGTTGATCGCATCTTTCTCTAATGGACTCGTTTTGAATTCGGTCGCGGAGTGAGACACCGAGAATCTGCCTCGAGCATCGCATTTGGAAGACTTCGAATTTTTTGAGGTCCGATTGTAGTAACGTCCACGTTTTCGATCCATAAAGAAGAATAGGAAGGACCAACGTTCGGTATAGTCGTACTTTGGTTTTGATGGTAATATTCGTTCGCTTCCATATGCACCACTTGAGCGAGGCGAATGTTTCTGTTGCCTGATCGATCCGGCTATGGACATCGGCCGTCGTTGCAATTTTCTTTTCCGTAACCGACGTTCCTAAATACTTATTGTGGAACCTGTTCGATTTGGGTTTCATCAAGGTAAACGCTGGCCTTCGAACCGTCCGTAGTGAGCTCTTTGGTCTTATCCGCATTGTATATGTCATCCGATATGTCTATAAAATGCCCGTCGAGGGGTTAAAAGTTGTTTTGTACAGTGCCAGTTCTGGAAACGTCGAGTACTCCGCCGTTTGATGGATTTTATATTTGACAGGCATAGGTAGCCGACAGCAGGTGTCGTCTTCTTCGGAGGGGGAAGGAGCGGTCAGCTCTTCCGTGCCGGCCCTCAACATGGCCGCCACTTCTCTCCCTAACAGCCTGTGCCTCACCAACAACTTTGCCGCTCTGGCCAACAACATATCGGCCGGCGACGCCACCGATGCCCTCACTACTCTCGCCAGCGCAGCGCTCAATAGACAGCACAGTAATGTGAGTCCAATGTTTTTTTTATATCTTAAGAGTCTTAGTTATAATATATCACAATAGCCGCAAATGCATGAAGAAACTAAGAATTGACGTATTGACAATGTGCCTCAGAAATAAGTTATAACCATTAGGTCTTTCCTAAGTGTTTTATTTGAGGTGTCCCTTAAAATAAAATCTGCGATATAATTGCACGTACTTCGTTCTTTATTCGCTCAAATATTTTTATGGTAACAAGGCACTTGTGAATGCGTGGAATCCATGATCTCGAAAATGCCATCGCCCGGAACGGCTTCACTGTTCGCCTTCACGCGGTGAAATTTGGCGCTCGCGACCTGCCAGCCAAATCTCTGTTTCACCTCTAAATCTTGGTCTCACCTCTAGTTCTTGGAAAAATATACACTTTCCTAGAAAAAATATCTAAAACCGCGATTTCCGCATCTCAAATTCTATGGCTTTGAAGGGGGACTGAAAGGTGATGCTCACATGTGGCAAGACAGCTCTTCTAAACCTACCACAGCCGGTTGTTGGTCCGGAATCCACTGGTTACCCCCATCCCCCCTAGAGTGTAAAAAAAAAAAAATGTTTTATGATGGGCCCGATTTTACTTGGTGAATTCCATGGCAGCTCCGTTTGTATTTTATTGTATACTTTTTTTACAGGAATTCTATTTAGTAATGTGTAATATTAATCAAGTTTAAATATAAATATATAATAAATATAAAATAAGTCAAAAACAATTTTTCATTCATTTCTTTGGTAAAATTTGCTACTCTGGACGATGTATATATTGTATACACAACTAATAAGATAAATTACTAGAGTATTCATAAAAAACAATATTATTAGTATATAGGTGGTCAGGTCGCCGTAGTTGGTAATGATCGAGACAATGTCGGTGTGACTAACCAGAGTCCTTATTTTTGTTGTCTTTGCACCTCGACGTAATACAGAGTAAAAAAACACATGTAAATATTTGAACCGTTTTCTTTCTATAGAGAGATAGAGACGACGACACCCAAATATGTAGATTGACAGAAGCGAATTTATTAATTAAATTCCGCTCTTTTTATATCCATTTAACCATGAGAATATTAACATTTCAATGTCAATACAAATACAGTAGAGCGTCGATTATCCGAACGTTGGTCAACCGAACGACCGCTTAACCGAACTGTGCGGCCGCAGACTCTCGGTTAAAAACAGAACTCGATTGCCATGAATGTGATAAAGAAGACGCTCTAGAATGGATGAGGGTTGATGATGCAGATCCAGGGTACCAAATCATGCAGAACAGCGATATTGTAGACGTCGTGACTGATAATGCTGACGCCGCCAGCACCTCATCGACTAGTGAATCAGAAAATGAAGATGAAAAAATACCTACACCTTCTGAAGCATTTACATGTCTAGATACTGTCTTGCGATGGTTTGAAGCTCAAAATGAGAGCGACCAGTATAAGATATCGGTACTAAAAAAAGTGTGGGAATTAGCTGCTCTTGCGGGTAGACTTGCTTCGACAGACCAAAATTAAGGACTTTTTTAAGCGTTAATTCGTTCCTCCTCATGTACGTATGTATTACATACACACATATCTATTTTGTTCACTGGATTACTACTCACTATTGTAATAAATAAAAAAAGTTAAAACAGATTACATAGATAATACATATTATTATGTCCATATATGGTTTTATTAATACAGTTTTTTATACAGTTCGATTATCCAAATAAATCGGTTTTCCGAACACCCTTGTACCCCAATTAGTTTGGATAATCAACGCTCTACTGTACTTAGATATAAATATTGAGTGAAATAATTCAATTTGCGTCCTTAAAATACTGGGAAATATAATTTTGTTTCCCGTTTGAATTTGCATCGTTGCTAAGTGATATTTCCCTACAAATATTTATGTACGAAATCAACCAAAAAATACAAAGGCGCAGTGAGTTTTTTCCACACGATTTTTGCATCAGAATGGCTGGTTTTTAAAGGTTAAGAATCGGGATAAATCGAGTGTATGTTTATTTTAGCATTTTTATTTTTCACAGGAAATGAAAGTTGAACCTCCAGAAGATAAACATCAGAACGAAGAAGACATCTGGTATACGGTCGGCATAGTCAAAGGAACCTCTTTTACGGTGAGCTTATTTTCTGATCTAGTTGTTGCCATTGTTCCCCCCTAATTGAAGTTCTCACAATTTTAACAATTCTCAATAATCAATTTTTATCGTTGTTTGAATAAAATCATTTTATTCATTTCTCAACCCTTCGAGTAGCGGCATAATTTCATAGCAGACCGCGGCAATTTATTGGAATTTCTATCAATATCGTCGCGCTCGACAAAAAGTACTATAACTTTGAAACTACTATAGCAATAATAAAAAGAATAACTGTGCAATGATGACATTGATATTTCGTGTATAGAATATTGAGATCTCATTTTGTAAAACAATTAGATAATTATGAATAAATATGAGAAATTCGAAAAAGTGAAAAAAACTCGGCATTTCTAACTTGTACTTGTCTTACGGAAAAATACGGAACCCTATTTAGAAATTGTAAATACTATCATGATCTTTATTAGATTCTCTATCAAAGGTAATATTTCGTTTTGCTTATTTACATACAAAAATAATTAGATATTAGCTCATAAATACCGATGAGCCAGTGGTATTCCACCTAAGAGCTGGGAGAGGGCTGCTCACGAATACAGGGAGTGGCGCTCCACGGTGACCACAAAAATTAAAGAGTTTGAGGAAGCCCTGCTTGAAAACCTCGACTCGAACCGCCAACAGCGAAAAACTCGTCCGAAGCCTACTTACACATACACTTACAACAACTGCGGTGAACTCTACTGTAGTGTTGTAATCGGACCTAACTGGGATTCACGAGTCACTTCCTCGCGCATCTTCGAAAAAGTCCTGTCAAACAAGAGGCTTGAGCAATTAAAGTTAGGAATCTTAAATTCTCGAGCAAAAAAGTTAGCTTTTTCTTGAAGCAGAGGTCCTTGAAGCAGAGCTTAAACCACTGTACTATTGCTTGATCTACCTGTTCTTGAGTGGATGTCCTCACATGTTAGGATTTCAAAACATGGCATTAAATAGAGGTTCTATCTTATGTTTACTTTTCGTTATTGTCGATATTGTACAACGAGACACACCAAATTCCTTCGCAAGGGTTACATTTGATTCACTAGCTTCTAAACGGTGTATTATAGCACTTTTTTCTACAATTGAGAAACTATTTCGTTTTACTGAACTCATTTTAACCTTAACCTTGTCACACATTGTCCCCTGCACATCATATGCGAGTGTGGCCCGCTGATGCATAAAAGATACACCCACTTGGGTGGTCACTACCTCCAACCTGAGGAGGTAAAACAATCTGGCGCCAAAAGCCTGCTGCGGTTCTTAAATGACACGAGGCTTAGCACAGAACTATAGTAGGTGGCGAACACAAAAGATCAGCAATGGTCGCAGTGTTACAAGGCTCATAAAGACCTTAGAAAAGCTCCACTCAACAAATAATAATAATAACCTTGTCACAACAGATGAGGTACAGATATGTATTTGTAAACAAAACACTGCGTGTCGTCCTAACCGGAAGATTTATTGTCAAAATAGGTCGCTATAAGCAGTCCGTCGCTTAAACCCGAGTCGTACTATAGGGATATGTTTTCATAGTACGTCTAAATGAAACCTAACCTGAGTTTGCATTTTCGTCGCTAAAAACGGTTAGCCATTATAAACGAAGTCATTATGTTCGGATTCTACAGTACCTCTTTCTCGATATATTGTAATATTTTATTTTCTTTTGTCGATAGGTCACAGATTATGTATCAGATCCAAACGTTGACCTATCTAACCTCTCCCTGGACGAACTGCCATCGCTGACAGGTCTGCCGACAGCTGCGCTAGAGCCCGGAACTGCTTACAAGTTTAGAGTTGCTGCTATCAACTCGTGTGGACGAGGCGAATTCAGTGAGGTATAATATTTTCTACCATCTACCTTTTTTGCTCTTAACCTTTATGTTTAAGTTTTGCGGTAATGTATGGAAATTTTTGATACATAAAACTGTTAAATGGCGATGTAAATAACATGTATGTCGAGTTTTGTGAAATAGATTTTTTTATCAATTGATAGGACTTACGCATCGCTGTCTATAAAGATGCAAGGTTACAACTTTTTCCAAAATTTGATTATTTTATTATTTAACCCCTCAAGCACGTAACATCCATTTGGGGACATGTATGGCGGCCGCCTAACAATCCGTAACATCCGATTTTGGATATCGCGCTCGCCGCTGCGAAAAATGCAATTTACGATTCGAATCGTCGTACTTTAATGCTTTCTGACCGCGGGACGACATGGCCAAATAATCTTTCATTCGCCGGCCAACGACGATAACATCGACCGCCGATTTAAAAACTCAGCGTTAGACGTCAAAACAGCAGTGTCGATCGGCCCCCCCGCGGCGGCGTATAGGTTCCGCGAAGTGTTTGTTTTGTGAAGTGTTTTGTGGATATAAGTGCAGTGTATACCGGATAAAAGTAAGTAATTTCCCTTTTTAAGTAGTTTAGCCATTAGGATTATTCAATTTCCACAATCAATTTGCTGTTTTTCACGAATTTTCGAAGAAAACACTTTGTCAACAATGGCCAACAATGTGAAAAAATGGCCGTTTTTATTTTGTAATGTTTGTGAAATATCCCTATATATCGCGAAACATGACGTAATGTCGCTTTAATTTACTAATAAAATAGGTATTGCTTCATTTACATCCTAAGTTATCACATAATTAGGCGTATTTTGAACATTATATGTTGTTTTTCTAATATGGCTCGCGAAAATGAAACTTGTTTTGATAATTACTATGAGAGAAAAAAGTGCGATTTTCCATAGTTTTTCGATGAAATGTGACTCTTTGGAGTATAGTAATTAGTTATTAGACATATAATAAGTCTATGATAAGACAATATAATTGAAAAAATCTAACGAATTTTATATTATGGGCATTCAAAGTTTATTATTAGGTTCGAACGCGGAAACTCTCAAAACTTTAGATTTTTCTATAATATCAGACAAAGGTCAAAGTTCTGGTGTGATTTCTAAGAAGAAGTGATGTAGTAATAAAGTTATTTTGAAAGAATTTCATATAAAAAAATACCATAAGTAGTCACAAATTAAAAATTTAAAAAATTTTTTTTTACGAGAATAAATAAAATTTTTCTTGGCTGAATAAATAAATATTTTTTCCGTATTTTTGTATGCAAATAAGTAAAAAAAAAATATCGTTTTGGTAAAGCATTTAATAAAGAACATAACTGTATTTACAATTTTTGATATTTACAAAAACTGTATTTACAAAAAAATCGAAATGATTTTATAGGCGAGTTTTTTTCAGTTTGCCAATTTTGTAATATTTATTCATTATTATCTTAATTGTTTTACGAGATAAGGTTATAATGTTTTATATGTCAAATTTCAATGCGATCATTTTTCTCTTTATCTTTTTTTATTCCGTTTAGTGGTTTATAAGTTATGATCGTTTTTCTCAAGGCCGTTGACTCGCGTCGATTTTTTGCGCGCGAATATGTCGCGCGCAAAAGTGATAGGTGTTTTTACCTCGCAACGTGAGGGGTTAACTCAGACTATAAAACGTACTAAAAGAAAAAAAAAACAAATTGAAAAAGTCACATAGATCCGGCTGAATTTGAGGGCCTGGATTATGTTGACTTTGAGGGCATCGGTCTGCGACTTCAGAAAATCCCACAAGAAAAGTCTAGCGGGGTCAAATCGCACAATCTTGGTGGCTAATTCACATCACCTACGCGAGAGGTATCCATGCACTAACAGACACTCATTTTGAGAATAAGGTTTTAACTTGATGCTCAATCGTGTAACTTGCCTTGCCATGGTGATTTGGCATCAGTGACTGAATAATAAACAACAGATTTGACAGACGCCGCCAAAACAACATGGCTGCCACAGACTGTCAACACCGACCCGCCCTTATTGGAAAACCCTTTACAAACCGATCTGAGCCCAGCGCTGGCGTTTTGTACTAAAGTACGGGCCAACGGAACGTTCCGATGGGGTAATAAACCGAGCTGTCAACAAGGATGCAGCTAACGTCGATATTGCTTATCGATGAATTACGGTTGCTCGATGAAACAGTATTATACATCTGCATTTATTATAGTACCGAATGCTATATTTATTAATATTTTCGGTTTAAGTATTATTTTAGAATTACAGTAATTAAATAATGATCTAATTATGTGATGTGAGTTATTAAATGAGTACTTCATAGATAGCTGATTATCATAGCATGGTATATCATCAGCATGGTCATTATCAATTTCTAAACAGTCATTGGTAAAATGTTATCGTGGCATTTTATAATAATAAGTCCCTTCATATATATATCATAAAATGCTGCACGGATAAAACATCATTACTTGCCTATCAGTTGAGCAATGGAGACCATATTTTCTAACCTGGAGCTATTGAAGTTGAAGGGTGATATTAACATGCAGACTCGGTGCTTTATACATAACATTTTGTCATTTTTTGACGAACTGAAAAGTGACTCGACAAAAGTTTAGATGCTCAATTTTGAAATTTGTCAGGGTCAAGTTTGAAATTTGTCTCCGACAGTGCCTCCGTGCTACAAGCGCTAGCAAAAAATACGATAACCTCAGTCCTCGTACTGGAATGCCACAATGCGCTTCAATCCATTGCAGGGTCAAATAAAGTGACCCTGCAATGGATTAAAGGGCACAGTGACTCACTGGGAAATGACGCGGCGGACGAACTGGCCAAAAGGGGATCAAAGGAAATAGTATATGGACCGGAACCCTTGATGCCCATTCCCCAGGCCCAAATAAAAACATGGCTACGCAGGAACACCGAAGAAACCCACCTTACAGAATGGAAAAAAAACGCAGGATGCAGGCAAACAAAGAACGCGTTTCCGGAAGCGTCCAAAAAACTTGCCCGCAACCTCACCAGATTAAAAAGGGACAAAATCCGTAAAGTCGTAGGTACTATGACAGGCCACTGTCCCCTAAACAAACACCTTTCTACCATAGGTGTGACAGACATGTGCTCATGGAATGCAGGAGCGTGGCAGAGCAACGGGCAAGAATACTACAATCTCCAGCATCTCTCCCGGAGGCCTGTAGCAACCCAAACAGGCTGCTAACCTTCTGGGACAGCCTGGGTTGGCTGGAGTAACATAAATGGAAACATGAGCCACGCACAACGGCCCAATCAAGAGGCCAAGTGCGGGAAAAAGCCCAGTCAAACTAACTAACTAACTAACTAACTAGATGCTCAATTTCAATAATATAATAATCTGATAGATAATCTGCGAAGGTCCCCATCTGATCTGACACGCATCTCTACAAGCAGGTATTAAAAGGGGCGGGCCGGCCCAATGATGTATTGCCTCACCGGAACGTTCCTTTGGCCCGTACTTTAGTATGTTTCTTCTTACTACTAGTTGTTGTTTTGTATTTAATATAATATTTATATTTTCACTATTTTTGAACTACCCGTCATCTTTCTCAACGCTATGGTTGTATATTTTTATATTCCATATTAAAAAAAAATCTTCTGTTATTCGCTTCTGTTGCTAGGACATAAAGTATTAGCCTTATTGTACGGTAGTCTATGCAGATCTTGGAAACCCAATCGTAACTCGAGCTTTATGATTTTCATCATCAGGAATCCGCATTCAAGACCTGTCTGCCGGGATACCCTGGAGCGCCGAGTGCCATAAAGATCTCCAAGTCGGCGGAGGGAGCCCACTTATCGTGGGAGCCGCCTCAGGTTGCTGCGGATGGGATATTTGAATACTCTGTGTACCTAGCCGTGCGCTCCAACACTCCTACCAAGGTGACACTTCATTCTTTATGCGAGAGGCTGATTGAAACTGAAACTGACGTATTTATTCTGGACAGGCAACCTTACTAATGCGTCCAGATTAGATCTTGTAAAGCTAAACAATATTAACAATATAATATAAACAATATTACCAATTTTTAGGTACAAATTGATTCTGTTTTTAAATAAATTGACAGAGCTTGCACTAATCACTTCAAATTGTAGTTTATTCCACATGTCCGCCACTCTATTTTGTAGATTGTTCTTAAGAGGATTAGATTTAAATTTTGTGCGGTTGAGTTTTTTGTTGTGACCTCGAAGATTTGTGTTGACGTTGAATTTGTAAATATTCTTCAGTCCAGGTACATCGTAATAATGTGATAGATTTTTATATGTCTCAATCAGGTCCCCTCTTTGTCTTCTTTGTTTGAGAGTAGTAATTCCAAGCGATCTTCATATTTCCGACTCAAACCAAAAGCTGGAACAGTATTTGTGTGAAGCGCGGAAAACGTGCTGTGTCGTTTGAAGGTGGTGGGGATGCTGTCGGTCATGTTCCCTGCACAGTAGCATTTAGTAACAATGGAGCGGTGGACCCTTCAGCATTGCGAGTGTAGGATGACGGATTTTCTCTAATTATAACTTCGTGGACTGTCACCGAAACCCACATGCAAATAGACTGCTAATGATCGCGTGGCGCTGTCGCAGTAGTGTTGAATGAAAGTCTGCCATGGTTACGATTCCGTTTTATTGACTTAGAGGGGCCCGCCCGGCGAGACACTTCGAGAGCGTCTCGTTACAAAGACTGTGGCGGGCCAACTGAACTTACAATAGCCGACGTCCGGCCGCGCTCTCAGCGATCCAGCCCCTATCGTAGGGGTAGCTAACCATCTGTCGTCGGCTTCGACGCTTAAATCAATACTACGAACAATCTCAAAACAATCCTAATATAATTTAAATTCTAGGTAACGCTTAAAGAGAAATAATAGACAATAACTTAATTCTAAACAACCCGAGAACCCGGTAGATTTGCTAATCACCTTCGTCGCCACCCTTATTTGCCACTGGGTATCCGACCCCTGCTTTGATTTTGCCACGGACAGTTTCGGAATGGTTTCGACGCGCCGACATGTGCAACCCTTTGTCTGCGGGCCTCGAGGCGACCAACTTTCACATTCCAGTGCTATGGCACTGGCAAATGCCGCTACAGCGAGTATGCTCTCAATCAAAATAATTTTGTCAAAACGGTAATTCTTACGAGCAGGCCCATCGTGCTTTCCACAACCCGTTTCAACATTTATCGTAATGTAATAGTGCCGTCTGCCTGTGTGAGTAAGAACTTGTGGGTTAAGAACTTTAAGGAGACTTCGTCGACGACAAGAAAAGTCTGGAGTTGCGATCAAAAAATCCCGTGTTGTTCAAGTTGCTCGCGTGGCACTATACTTGACATTTCCAACAGAACGGTTAGACGGATTTTACACAATGATCTTCGTTCAGGCTCTTATGGAAACCAATTACGAGAGTCAAAGACGGTTCTGTGATGATTTTTTAATTTAATTAATCACGAGGAGGATTTTGTAAACCATTCAAACCGAATTTTCCCCATGAAGGCCTTTAAAAGCTTACCTCTTTAACCCTAAATAAAAATATTTGAAAATTTAACATTTCTTACGGCGACTATTACACATAGAGCCCGTTCCCACTGACGGACCGTCTGTTTTGACGGTCCGTCTAAACCAGTGTTTCCCAATTAGTTTTTCCTGCGTACCACTTCAAGAAAGACCTCAAACTCGCGTACCCCTTATTGCTGGAATAATAAATAAAAATTGAAATCAGTTTTTATAAACATTTAGTACCATCAAAATAGAGTTGATGACGGTGAAAATCAGTTTAATTGTGACTTAGTCAACAGATTGCCACGTGTACAACTTGATGCAACTTAGCGTACCCCTGGGGGTACCCGAACCAGTAATTGGGAAACACTGGTCTAACAATTTATATTAAGCTGTTCACATTTAGACGGATCTCGGAAACAAAAAACAGAACCCGAGTTTTTGAATGGACAGTTTGTCACTGCAGAGCGCCGTCTAAATGCCCGCCCGTCGTAATGTGAACGAGTGCGCCGATTAATAGCATGTGTCGATACGCGCCACGGACATCTCTCCCTCCGCAGGCATCGTGTCGGGGTTGTCCGCACTTGTCAGAACGGAGGTCTGACCTCGACTGTTTGGCCGATTTTTTATGTGAACACCTATTTTATATGTGAACACCTATCTCCGGGCGACGGTTTCCGTCGAAACAGATGGCCCGTCATAGTGGGAACGGGCTCTTACGTTTCGTATAAAGCTACTGGGGCTATCTCGGAAGTTCGTGACAGTAAGGATATAATGCATTATTTGTTAAATTGTCCAGGAGGCGAACAAATCACAACTGGCCTTTGTGCGCGTCTACTGCGGAAAGGCCAACACCTGCATCGTACCGCAAAGTTCCCTCAGCGCCGCCCACGTCGATTCATCCACCAAACCCGCCATCATTTTCAGAATCGCCGCACGCAACGACAAAGGATACGGACCCGCCACGCAAGTCAGGTGGCTTCAAGGTATTTAACCCTTTCTTCTCTCTCTCTGCAGACGTTCCTCCATACAGTGTTATTTATTTATTTATTTGTTTATTCTGTCATTACTAATCAACATTACAGAAAAACCAATGCATTGGAAAATACATTTAATAAATATATCAACTAGTAACTATAGAAATAGAATGTTGCATAAAATACTAACTATCATATAAGAATAAATGTAATTTAAACCGGTGAGGGTTGGCGCTAAAAATATCAAAATCTGATGCCATCGAGTTAATGTAAAAGCTGCACTAATAACATCTACCTCGTAATAGACGCACTTAACTTTTTAAGCCCCTAATGGCTCTAGCTGTTCCTTTTTGCAAGTATAGTATCTTTGTATCATCGAAGACTATTGCGGTTGTTTGACATTATAAATAGGATAGAAACGAATTTACCGCGTGAAATTCGTAGGACCCAACGTTTCGGTGACGTGTCTACCCTGGACAACGGCGGCTGCAACGTCACCGAAACGTTGGATGCTACAAATTTCATGCGGTAAATTCGTTTCTATCCTATTTATAATCGTTGTATCATTGTTGAGCGCCTCTTCTCTCATTCCATATTAAGCCGGGTCTCCTGCGAGTGTTTTCTTGAAACAATACACTAAAACATCGAAACAAAGGGGCGTGGCCATACACATTTGTCTATGCAAAGACAATGTTTTTGTCTTCCGAGGCATTTGGGCGGGGAGCGTTTGTTTCAGTTTTGACCGCTGCCCGCACAGTGCAGAGCTATTGGGTTTTTGAGGTTATATTTCTTGTGGAAACGTTGTGACAATGGATTGGAATAAAGAATTAGTTTTATACTTTTTTCTTTGTATAGACAAATGTGTATGGCCACGCCCCTTTGTTTCGATGTTTTTGTGTATCTTTTCGATAAAACACTCGCAGGCTTTAGTGATGCCATGAATATTCGGTACTATTCGGTATTCAACCTATTGGGCCACTTTTTTAAATATTCGGTATTCGACCGAATACTGTGTACTATTCGGCCGAATACCGAATACCATGAAAAAACGCATTCAAAAATGTATCTATTTTAATCACAAATTATATTATTGCATCAATACTTGAAATCTATTAGTGGTAGGTTACGATGAATGAAAACATTAGTTATTTGTAAACGATTGCGCTTTTCCTCGTAAACAATTCCTGCTTCTGAAAATAGCTTCTCACTATAAACACTATTGCCAGGAGATGATAGATAAATCGTTGCGAATTTTGTCATGTTCGGATATTGCTTTGCGTTTGCTGACCACCACTTGTAAGGGTCTGCCGTCCGATCTAGACGAGCAGTTTTCAAATAAAGATCAATCTCAAGTGGAGAAAATCGTCTTTTCTTACGAGGTGGAGACGAATCATCAGATTCAATACTACTAGACTCATTACAACTCATTTTCAGAGCTTCTATAAGTTTCTTTCTTATTTTTTCCTTTTGCACCAATCTCAGGAAACGCGGGTCAAGAAAAGTGGCAACCAATGAGACAGTAGAGCGGTGTCGACTAGAACGGGCCACTCCAGGCTGGTATAACAATATAGATCGTTCTTTCAGCCGTGGGATGAGCGTAGAAGACTTAGGGACAAGACAATCTACTGTCTAGCTCACCAGCAACCAGCCTCACCCCCTAACTATCAGATTTGGCAGGATATCTCCGCCTGGAATTAACCTTCATGATACCTCCTTCCTCCCGACTGGTTACGGGTCCGAAGTCGCTTACGCAACCTCTATATGTTGTATTACAGCGGTAATTCAGTTAGAATTTATCGCGGACCTGGACGTTCTTTGCCCGTAGCGCCAAACGGGATCGAGTGGCATAAGATCATTTCAAGAGTGGTATGACGACAGGTCAACATCCACCCCCGCTGCTTAGGAAACAGTGTATTTCCATAGTCTCCAGACACTTTCAGCAATTAGTCAGAATGCACAACCGATTGGCTTCGCCGACCGGTGCGCAAACATGGGAAACGGTGCGAGACATGGGAAGGCTTCCACTCAAGAAGGCTTCTGAATAGGAGCTGAATTTTGAGTTGAGCCGATCCGAGAACAAAATGGATCTTGTGGCCCAAGCTGCTCGAAACCGTTCACCACCAACCAATGAGACAGGTCATAACCAATTTTGCACGCCACGCACTCATTTTACGCGAACATTCGGCAACCGAATATTTGGCCAAATCACTATTCGTGACATCACTATGCCATATGTATAAAACTCAAATAATAAAACATTTTATTTTGTTTTTATTTAGGTTTTTTGGTCTGCTTTCGTATGCCTCCACTCCTAGTTTAAATCTTCTAATCTGTTATCAACGTTTGTGAACCTTTGTCTTAAATATATATATTTTTTCCGCAGATATGAAATCAGGCGGTGTGAAACGACCGGGCGATAGTCGGCCACCGCCTGGACCTTCGCCATCGAAGCAGCCCAAAGCCATGCTCCATTGAAAAGGTTGCACTTGAAGCCCTGCGATTATAGACTGAAATCATACGCGACAAGCACTCAAGTGAAACCCTTTAAGTGAACAATTATTGTGTCAAATCCTTGTGAAGTGTTGCGCAAACTGAACTCTTATGTAAAATCGAAGACTATCGCTGTTGTTTGACATTATAAATAGGATAGAAACGAAACTCTGAACTCTATTGCGATTGACGATTTCTATGTTAACGTGGTATTACTCCTACAACTTTTATTACATGGATGGATTGGAAGGTTCGCCGTCTGACCAAGAAAGGATATACTTTTATTTTAATGCATATTTTAAAAAAAATGTTGGTCAAGGCACTCAAAATAATTGTCGACAACAGATTCCACCTCATTATTTGTTAAAAATCTTTGCCTACCCAAGTGTTTCTTTAGATTCGGTAAGGGATGATAGGCAGATGAAGCCAAATCAGCTGAATATGGAGCATATGCGAATATCTTCAATTCGAAGCCACTGCTTGTTGCTGATGTGTGAACATCTCATTATCCTAATGAAACAGCACTGTATTTGAAAGCATACCCGGTCTTTTACTATTTATTTCTTCCCACAAATGGCGTAGGAGGCTAATGTAATATTCAGAGTTTATTTTTAGACCTTTTCCTATGTACTCTTATCATAATTACCCACATGTCACGCTATAATGTAGTGCCAGCAACTCGCCAACTACTGACTTCAAAATATAGGTTTTTCCAATAGAGGCAGCTCGATGTTGACAGTCTGTGGCAGCCACGTTGTTTTGGTGGCGTCTGTTAAATCTGTTGTTTATTATTCAGTCACTGATGACAAATCACCATGGTGAGTTACACGATTGAGCAAACTTTATTATCGAAATAAGTGTTCGTTAGTGCATGGTTATCTTTTGCGGAGGTGACGTGAATTGGCCACGTACGACTTGACCGTTTTTTCTTATGTGATTTTCTGAAGTCGCAGGCACAGTATATACCAGACAGTAGCTGCTCTTAGTACGAAATTGAAATCAAAGCGAATACGTCACGAGTCGTAAGGGCTCGTATTTGGTCGCCAGATGTCCCGCTACTCGGCCTACGCAGATATCCGAATGCTCAAAAAGGTTGCCATCCTTTATTTGCTCGTAATGCTAACCGTTCGCATTCATCGGGACGAACCCCTCTGCCCACATTCCTCCCACCCTCTTCCCGCATTGCCCTGTAGCTCGAGAGTAAAGCTACTGTTTCGTATACTGTTTCGCAGGTCTATGCCGATATGCCGCAATCGATCAATGCCCTTAAAGTCAACATAACCCAAGCCATCGCTCAAATCCAGCCGAATCTATGCGGCAGTCATTGAAAATTAGACCTCTAGGATCCATGGCACCGTGCGAAGCGGCAGCGGACATTTGAACGATACCATTTTCCATACATAATGGCATACAATGGGCCTTTCAAGTAAAAATTGTTTTATTGCACAGACTGTCAACATCGACCAGCCCTCATTTGAAAACCTTGTATATAGCAATTTTTTTGAAGTCAGCACTGGCGGAACAGCGCTGACTTAAAATGAATTTACACAATGACAGTACCAGGTCAGCACTAGTGAATGCAACTTGCAGCAAAATCTTCAATCTCGGTATTTGCAAGATTTAAGAGGTCAATCTTGTACGATCTCGGTATTTTGCGAGATCTCGCATAATCCAGAATATTATGTTTTATAATTTATAAATATTTTGACTATTTATATTACAGCTTGGTAAACTTACATTGTAATGGCGAAATAATGAAATAAAATATATATTTAATCAAAAAATTAGGAATTATTTTGAGCTTCTTAAAAAACACAACAAATCTAAAGTTTCATCATCGAATCGACCTCGGATGCTGTGCATCAGATATCCTCGGCAGAAAATGCCAGTTCTGCCTTATAAACTATGTTAGATGACATGATGACACCAATTTAATCATGTGAAACCAATTTCCGACAGGAAACTATTATATTATTTACAATAAAAAAAAAATGGAACACTGCATTTTCAAATTATTTCGTTAAGCGCACGAAAACCATTGAGAATTGGCGAAGAAAACATACCGCACTGCCTGTGCGCAGTTCTCCGGGGAGCCCTGTCATTGTAGCGCCGGGAATCCCCGGGATGTGACGGCGAGCGCTGTTACGAGTCCGAACCTCCCGACTGGTTACAAGTCCGAAGTCGTATATTCAGCGGTGATTCAGTTTGAATCTATCGCCGACCATTGGCATCTTTTGCTTGCGGACCATTGGATCTGAAGTCAGGATCAGGTAGCCAATTGGCCATTTCAAGAGTGGTTGACGACAGGTCAACATCCACCCCTGCTTCTTAGGGAACAGTATATTTTCATAGTCTCCCGACTCCTTCGGTAATTAATTAAACTCTTACTGATTGGCGTCGCCGAACAATGCGCAAACCGTCTAGTAGCACCGGGAGGCAATCCCCCAGAGGATAGCGATCCACCAGCCGTGAGGCCCGAGACACGAGAGTTACCAGGGGTAGCCTTCCACACGAGGAGGCTACTGAATAGGAGTTGAATCGAGAGTTAAACCGATCCGAGAACGCAATGGATCTTATGGTCTAAGCTGCACGAGACCATTCGCTACCTAAAAAAAAAAAGTTGTGCGGTCGCAGAAAGACCTACGAGTCATAGTAGCCAGTGACCTCAAGTGGAAATTAGCACAGAACTGCTATTTAAATTTTATTTTAAAAGGCCTTTCAGATACTGGTGCCTGAGTTTCTACTAGCCTATTAGGGCTATCTACGACCAGTACTGGAGTATGCATTCCAGATATGAAGTCCACGTTTAGTCAGAGACATCAGATTTATTGAGAGTATGCAAAGAAGAAAGGCTTGGATGGCTAAATCTGCCTAAGCTGGAGGAGAGACACGAACAAGGAGATAAAATACTAACAGACCATTACAGCTTTTAATCACTGTCATCTACAGGCTGAGTTTTTAATCAATGACACCTTGAAGTGGCTGAATCAGTATGAGTAAACATACAACTTTAAAAAAAAAAATTTGAAAATTTGATTGTTTTGAAAAATAGTATAAAAAGAGTTGACCGTATTGTGCCATCTAGCGGATTTTTTTAATTTGTTGAGTGGGGCTTTTCTAAGGTCTTTATGAGTCTTGTAACACTGCGACCATTGCTGATCTATTGTGTTCGCCACCTACTATAGTTCTGTGCTAAGCCTCGTGTCATTTAAGAACCGCAGCAGGCTTTTGGCGCCAGATTGTTTTACCTCCTCAGGTTGGAGGTAGTGACCACCCAAGTGGGTGTATCTTTTACGCATCAGCGGACCACACTCGCAAATGAGGTGCTGGGGAGTTTCCTCTGCTCCTTGGCAGAACCTGCACATTTTTGTGTCTCTGAGCTTGAGGTTGAACATGTGTTTGTTCAGGCGACAATGCCCCGTGAGCGCCCTCACCAGTATGCGTAGATTGTTCCTATTTAGCGATAAGGCCTCACGGGCCGTCTTACGGTCGTAAGCCTTAATTAGCGCTTTGGAATGATTCAACTCTGGCGTGTTGTTCCAGTGGTTTACTGATTGTTCTAAACTTATTTGTTTGAGCATTAGGTTTGCAAGGCTTTTTGGTACGCCACAGCAAGGTTCAGGGCCGTATAACGTTCCCTTTGCTCCCGTCTTAGCAAGTTCATCGGCCTTTTCATTTCCCTCGATTCCTGCATGGCCGGGAACCCATCTTAGAATTACCCTGTTCTTTTCGCCCATGGAATTCAGTAGTGATATGCAGTTTTGCACTAGCTTTGAATTAATGGTATTCGAGGCTAGTGCTATAAGAGCTGCCTTGCTATCCGAGTGGATATAGATTTGGTGATTGGCGTAGTTCTTATGGATGTTGATATCCGCACATTTATTAATGGCGTATACCTCCGTTTGGAATATGGAGGCGTATTCATATATATCTAGCGGTAGGTAAAATATTGTAAATGTTGCTTATTCGTGATATTTTACCTATTGCTAGATGGTGCAGCGCGCTCAATGCTTGTCGAACTTTTATTTATCAATCAAGTATTTCATATTTACCAAAAAACAATTGTTGCTTATTTGCTTGTACTGTACTATTCACCTCTTTTTAACCCATCGGATGCCAACAATGCCTATAGGCATTTTGCATCGTTTGACAGATCGCCCATAAACGTTTTGGCTGGCCCCCATATGTATTATGTAAATATATGCATATCTAACAAGATTAATTACTAGGTAAGTTTAGGGAATTCATGAACGATAGGTGAAAGCGGTATTGCTATTATTTATTTACAAAATCGATCAAAAAGTTGCGATGCAGTTTTTTGCGCGCGAAGGCTGGCTTTCAACCGGTTAATGATGTCACTAATTAAAAACTCACTCGGTATATTTCATTCTCAACTAAAAATTGATTTAAACTCGACAAGGGGAGATTCCACTGGAATCTCAAGAAATTTTTGTTGAGCAATAGAATGCTTGACTCATTGAACAAGTGTGGTGAATAAAGGAACCTTGAATGTTTTAAAAAACTGACTGGACAAGTTGAAAAAAATATATAGACCACCTTAGCTATGCTACCTGCCTATAAACAACAATAATAATAATAATACTGATATCATTGTTTGTGTTACTGACGGTAATGGCCTCCCAGGGGTTAAAGGATGCCAGTTAATTAACCCTTAGACAGCCAGCCATGAAAATGAAACAAGTTAGGGCATGTTTTCAACCCTCAAGAATTTGTTTGTAAGGGGTGGTAGTGTATGCTTACTGTTTATAATTTCACAATTGCATAAATACGGAGATAAGCCGCCTGTGACTCGTCACAACAGGAAAACCACCGATCGTTAGTATCGGCATTCAAGTGGTATAAACTCACCTGTATATCTGCTGTGGTTAATGGTTGCAAAATTTCACAAGAAACGCAAAAAGCTGCGTTTTGTGGAATACGACATGTCGACTAAGCTCTCGCTTTTCCTATCCCCGTTCTTCCCTATCCAGTCTTCATTAGTTTCCTGGTTTTCTTTCACTTTCATTTTTAAATGCGTATTTTATATGTCAACAAAGGTTTTAGTTAAAATGGGAGCAATCAACGTTGATATTTAAAGATAACATCGTTATTGTATGTACATTCTGTTTCTTGTTTTAGAATGAAGAATGATTTTAATTATTACTTCAATTGTAAATATGCTAACATTACCCTGTTTTGTTTTTTCATGTTATATGTTAAGTCAACTATCAAAGCCTTATGAAAAATAAACGAGAGATAGCCATATTTATTGTGTTTTTATTCCAAGTTAGTAATTTTTCTATTACTTCCTCATTCGGAGAGCTTTTTATCATATTACAGAATAACTGATGCTGAAAATCTACAAGTCATTTATGAGACACATTTTGGAATAAAACTATCAGATCTAGAATCCATGCTTTTGGAAGGATATAGATTTAAAGAGACGAAGGTCCAGCGAAGAGCAACAAATGCCTTTTAACTTGAAGCAACTAAAATATTGAGATAAGACTGGCGGCTCTCGTTTTGACCTCTGGTGCAATGTAGGGCAAAGAGTAATTTAATTGAGAAAACATTTCAACTTCATTGATGATCCTAGGTTGCAAACTATCTACACCATGAACACCAACAAAGAGCTGTCAACTACAACGGGCGAACCCGTCACCGTTTAGTTGGAAGACTTGGTACGAAAACTCCACTGTCTAGTTAAGCCAGTCGCCCGTAAGAAGCCAACGCCTTACCGCGAGATAACCGCGTTAATCACCCAGCGGGTTGACGCTCGCGCCCTTACTTTCAGTTGCAAGCAGATTACTCCGGTCTTTCGACTGGTTACACATTCTAGATCGTTTGCGCGGTCCTCTCCCTTACGTAACGTATCTACCGAATCTATCGCGGACCACGGCATCCTTTGCCCGGCTGTTCACCCGGTATCGGGTAATGGATTAGTCGTTTCAAGAGCAGTCGCCACAAGGTAAACAACCGCCCCCGCTCTATAGGAAACAAAGCTGTATCCAGGCTCCTCTGGCTATCAGTCGGAATACACAATCGATTGGCTAACGCCGCACCGTGCTTAAACCGTTTATGAGCGCCCGAAGTGCAATTCTCAGGGGAACTGGGCCGCAGGCACAGTCCTACCCTGGCTCGCACTTCTGCTTGGAAGCTGCCGGATGGGTGTTGACCTGTGAGTTTGGCCGACCCTAACGCATGGGTCTTAATGGCTCAACTGTACTGGGCCCATTAGCTCCCGCTCCAGAGGACCAAGCAGTACATTGACAGTCGGAGGTTGGGGTCTTACTATAGCTCTCGTTGCCTGCCTGCGTTTTGTCATTCTCCCTCTGTCCTTCACCCATCCTTTCGAGCAGATCCGTTCTCGTGTACTCCACTGGCATATGTTTAGATCTGATTGCGATTACCTCCGAGCCAATTATACTGTGTCCTCTTAACCATATCAGGCTAACTGTTTTTCAGCGAGATGCGCTCCAGCGCTTGTGCTGAGTTTTGAGAGTAACTTTTGATTTTTTAGTATGTGGATCAGTATGAGCTACTAAGCAATTTTTGACAAAAAATATGGGGAAAATTGTTTGTTTGTTTATACTCTTTATTGTGAAAATGTCACAATGGGCGGGTTTATTGTCATATGGTAATCTCTCACAACCAACCCTACTATGATGTGTTATATGTATGTGTGCGTGTAACATGTCTGTAAGTGTGTGTCTTGTTATTGCATTCCATCGACAGAATTGAAAATGCAATTCCGTTAATTGGTGACCCAGGCGGGAATCGAACCCGGGACCTTACAATGTAAGATCAGGCGACCTAAGCACTATGCCACCGGGCCTTTATATAAATGTTTTTTTTTAAGTATTTTTAAAAATGAACTATGAAATTTGACTTGGATAAAAGCTTGACAAGCGTTTGAGCGCACTGCGCCGTTTATCAGTAGGTAAAAAATCGTATATAATATTAGCAATATTTTACCAATAGCAATATTAGCGATATTTTACCTACAGCTAGATGGCGCATCGTGCTCAGCGCTTTTTATACTATTTTTCAAAAAACGATTTTTTTAAATTTAGAAAATTTAAAAATATATATTTTTTACATTTTGTTTATTGCAAGTTGCATACCTGCTCGTTTTGAATCACTTCTTTCCTGTATAATAATAATAATAAACTATTTATTAGAACTTCAAAATTAAAATACAAAAAGGCGAGCTTATTGCCACGTATCTTGCGATTAACCTAATAACAGTGCAGTGATACATATGCGCGTTGTGGAAATAGAGATTATTAATTACTGGAATGTCAAATACCACCGATCGGTGGTTTTCCTGTTGTGACAGTTCGCGGGCGGCCGATCTCCGTATTTATGTATTTATGAAATTATATGCGGTAAAAGTAGCCTTCACTGAATAAGCCACCGTTATACGTTAGTATGCGTGCACTAACTCCCCCTACAAACAAATTTTCGAGGGTCCAAAACATGCCATCGTAAGTTTCATTCCGTTGGCTGGCTCTCTAAGGGTTAAACAAATAAGTATAAGCATAAAATACAAACCACTATATTTAAAACTAAGAATGCCCAAGGAGAGGAAGGAGAGAGAAATTGAAGAACTGGTTACTTCTTTTAAAAGTAGTTCTTTTTGAGGTGAGTTTTGAAGTCTTGATTCTAAAGAAGGTATACTTGCTGTCAGTGGCGGATCCAGGATTTATGTTTGGGGGGGGCTGAGGGTCGGTCTCGCTAATAGCTATATCAGTAAATTGGCTGACCCGTGCCCACTTCGTTGGGCGGTAAAACGTTTTACTTGTGATGAAATAATGAGTGTGGTTTGGTTAGTACTGAGTGCTATGATTTATTTCCTGACTGCCAAATGAAGGGTTATATTTTTACTGCAATGTATGTATGTATTTGCATGCCCATTTGACTATATTACCGTTATTTGTGAGTGTCTTCTTGTGAGTTTCTTATTTGTGAGTGTCTTATCTCTTCAACCATTTATGCAGTAAAAGTGAAATTATATACAGTAAAGGGGAAAAGTCTTTTGTTATAAACACTTTAGACGATAAATTTCCTTATTTTGATAATAATTCATAATTGTTGATAATATGACCAATAAACATGACCTAACGATTTAAATTATTTTTTTAATTTGAAATACTACTTTTTGTGACTTAAATATAAAAGTTAGACATATGCTGTCGCTGACTTTTTTGTAGGCATTATCAAGCTCTACAACTTTTCTCTAGAACTTAATCATATATCTCTCATCGTTACGGCAGCGTTAGTTAGAAACGTTTACGTTCGACCGTTTTTTCCGACTTACTTCGGAAATACGACTACCACCAAAAAGTCTTTTTATTTTTCGGATTAATATATAGCCTATGACAGAATATTTTGCTTCTTTCACTTTTTTTATTATATTTTTCATAATTAGAGTATGGCAACATTCAATCAGCTGATTCTGGGTTTTAATTAGATATGTAGAATTTTTTGGAGCTGTCTCTAAATTTTGAGCTGAACTAACAGATTTTTAATAAACAGTTCAGTAACAAATCTGAAAGTTTTGTTTATTTATGTTTTGGGGGGGGGGGGCTTCAGCCCCTTAGCCCCCCCCCCCCCTGGATCCGCCACTGCTTGCTGTGTAGTTTTGTATACTTGCTGTGAGATCGTTCTAGAGTCTCGCACCATGGACACCGAAAGAGTAGGAGTAGAAATCAGTATTATGACGAGGGATTTTGGATAAATTGTCAGAGGCTGACCGAAGTACCAGGCTCTGGGAACTGAATAGTTCAAAAATCTCGTGGAGATAGGATGGTGTTGATTGGGAGAGTACACGATAGAGGAGAGCAAGTATATGAACATTTCTCCTTTGGCGTTCTGTCAACCACTTTAACTGTGCCCTATATTCAGACCGAAGATGAATTGCATGCTCATATTTTGCAAATGTTCAAGTTTGTTGAATAGCCTCTCTGATAAATCGAGATAAGCCACATCTGCATAGACAAGAAAAGGTAAGATGAGAGACTCTGCCAAGAGATTTAATTATATCCGTGAATATATTATCAATTTGCTTACTTTTATTAGTCTTCATCCAACCTCACCTCCCGCCATTATAATACTCAAAGAAAGTTTATGCAGGACTGTAGCTGAGACTCCTCAGTTTGACAAAGAAATGTTTAGTCAAGAGGCAGCGGTAAAAAAGTGTAAAAGCTACTTTCAGATCAGACAGTATTTTGGCCATAGAATTCTAGGGAAGAGTCAGCAGGCCAGACTCCGGGACACCTGGCGCTTGCGTACTAGGAAATGTGTAATTTTAATTAGTACTCCCAAAGTATTAAACCGATGCTTGATAGTTACCGACAAATGGCATAGAGGAAAAATGGAAACACTTTAAAGAACAATCAAGAGTTTAAAGACAATATTAATAAATGGTTATTTGAATTAGGAAGGTTTAAATCTGAAAACTTGGTTTGTAAAGCTTATGTATAACGGTTAATTTAAAAATAATATTGTATATTTATATAAATTATTATGTATATATTAATAGTATATCATATCATATTTTTATTTATTTTAGTTCATATTTTTTAGCAGTGATTTTATAATTGTATTTATATATTTTATAAAATTATAAATATGTTTATACCATATATCATTTATTATTTATTGATATCGTATTTACGTATATGTGTATTTGCCATATTGTATTACCTACAATGTATTATTCGTACAAATTTAGTGTCTGGATTTGTATTATAATGTTATTTATTTATAATTATATATTATTCAATCTTAAAATAATAATTTAAAAAAATCAATTAATTAAGTACATTCATTTATTATAAAAATAAAAAGTTTTTTCAAGTTAATTAGGCTAATTGTTACATAAGTTGTATTACTTATTTTAATTACTCTGACCCGCCTAGATACGGGACAATTTAGTCCTAGTTAGGTGGGCAATGAGCATTAGCTGCATTTCGGTGTTCAATTTTTCCGAGTTACTTATAACATTGATAACAATGGGGCTAAATGTACAAAAATGAAATGAATAAAATATTAAACCATAAAAAAAATACGTACTGGCGTATTTGCAGGGACTTAATTTTTGTGACATGTATGGAGTAATGCTGATTCCATGCGTTCTATTGTTAATCAGTCTGACCATTTATGTCTAGTTCTTTATTGCATCCACTGTCTACTGATGAATTTTCATCTTTTCCAAAACACTTTAGGGGTACTAATTAAAATTACACTTTTCCTAGTACGCCAGTGCCAGGTGTCCCGGAATCTGGCCTATTGACTCTACCCCGGCATTCTTTGGTCAAAATAATGTCTGATCTGAAAGTATCAGCTTTTACAAAACTCTTGCACTCTTACAAACTAATTGTTTTTCTGGGTGTTGTTGCTGCATTGTTGCTTAGGTATGGGATGTTGCAGAATCAGCGCGAGTTAGAGTGTCGAGAGAAGAGAGAAAGGTACAACGAGGGCACTGCTCTAATAATAGTTTTATTAAATACCTCAATAGATTTAAAACTCATTGCTCAAATCATTCCAAGTAGACGTGGCTAAATAGTCAAAGCTGCCTTTAGAAGTAGAGCATCTATGCTTTGAAATAATTGCCAAGTGATTGCTTAATCGCAACCATTTTATGAGGGAGTATTAGTAAGTTGGATGGGGTCTAGTTTCTAGCTATTTTTAGAGTGACTATCGAAATGAAGTTGCCTACTGGAGACATTGTTGCTGCAGGAATGGAGAAACATGGCTTTTAGGTTTAATCTGGAAATGAAACCAGGCACAGGCGGTTTGCAGATTTTGAACATTATTTTGGTCTACTTTTCGTTAGCCGAGTCGCCATAATCAAGACCGGCAATGTGAGAATGCAGAAGTGTAGTGTATCTGTAGACTGTAGAGTATATGTAGAGAAAAGGGGTATTTCTTTTTATAATGCAGCAGATGCATTCGTTTGATGATTTTCGCCAACTTCTTAATAAGCTCATTGAGGTTAATATTAACCCTTTACCGCATACCGTGACAAATTTGGAACACTCAGCTTTTGGTATAATATATTACTGCCAGCGGCTTCTATGATCTTTTCTTGGAACTAATTCGTATGTAGGGAGTATAACTCACCTAAATATGTGCTGGTGGTGCTTCTACAGAGATGCATAGGAACTATAATCGACTGTTTCGTCAGTCGGTTGGCAAAATTTGACCGATTGACAATTATCAGGTTTTCAATACGATTTTTATTGGTTTTATCTTAATATCTAAGGGAAAATAGTGATTCACCTGATAGGAGAATGGACTTTCTACGCCAAAAGAAGTAAGTTCAAACCATATTATGTAGTGAATATTATCATTTTAAAAATGTTCCAAATTTGGAACACCATGCAGTTGTTATGTTTTTTGTAGTACCAAATATGGAACTTTATGAACTCCAGTCAAAAGTTTAACAGTTCCAAATCCGGAACATTATGCAGTGGTAGACCAAGATACTTTTATACACAAGTAACATTTGCATTTACTGCATATTGTGATTTTTGGATGCATCCCTCAAATTTGCATCTCTGGCGATTCTTTTTCCATTGTAGCCAGTGATTGAAGCCATCTTCTGCTACTTCTATTGGTGGTAGTTCTAGCCTTTGTCTTTTTTTAAGGCATACCCGGCAACGAAGAGGCCGACAGACTGGCAAAACTGGGCGCACTGGAATGCCCGGTGGAACCAGTTGTAGGGGCCCCCTTCGCTACAGATAAGAAAATCATCAGAGACTGCTTGGAGCAGGAACATCGGGCATCCTGGAAACAGAGCCAGGGATGTCGCCAGGCAAAAGCCATGATGGAGCAACCACTACAAACGAAAACCAAGGCCCTACTTCACATGAGCAAGAAGAACCTTAAATAAAGATCGAAACTGTTACACATAATTTCATACTTAAATAAAAGTTGCATATATATTTTTTTTATTTTATTTCAACCACCACTACCTACTTACCACCTTTTATTTCATGATGTTCCGAAAATGGGACATTCAATATTGCATGCCTGGCCGCATGATGTTCCAGATTTGGAACAAAGAGTTGTTCTATCCTAAAATTTTCAAAAATGCTTCTTTTTTTTGGTTTTTTTTTTGTTTTTTTTTAGCGCCCTAACAACATATATTTTTTTCGATTGATTTAAAAAATCCATGCGGTAAAGGGTTAATAACCAAAAACCATTTTAGGGGTCATATGTGGGTAGCACCGTTTCACATCTGTTCCCACCAAAACCCAGCATGTTAGCCTAAATCTTTATTTGCATAGATATGTAATAGATAAAAAACATTTTTCATTTTTCTGATCCGTCTGCGAGTGGGAAATAAAAATTGGCACGGATGCTTTGTATGCGCAGAATATATATTATATTATTATTGCTAAGTTCTCATTTTGCTAGCTTCATTATTTTGCTAGATTATACTAAGGTACATTATACATACCAGAAGCTTTACTCTCGAGCTACAGGGCAATGCGGGAAGAGGGTGCGAGGAATGTGGGCAGAGAGGTACGTCCCGACAAAAGCGAACGGTTAACATTACGAGCAGGTAAAGGCCGGAATTTTCGGGCGTTCGGATATCTGCGTAGGCCGAGTAGGGGGACATCTGGCGACCATATCCGAGCCCTTACGACTCATGACGTATTCGCTTTTATTTCAATTTTGTTCTAAGAGAAGCTTCTGTCTGGTATACTGTGACTCAAATTGGCGCTCAATGGATGCAACGGGGGCGGGCTTTCGGAGCGCTCTTTTTAGCGGCGCTGAACGCAACCGATGGTTTTTCACAAGCTGGCAACATTATTTTTGACGTTTGGTGACATTTCTTATTTTTTTACGAGAATAAAAAGAAGGCAAAAGAGGCCTAAAAATCAAGAAACATATTTCAAACCGTGAAAACATCTAATTATATTACTGCCCAACATGTTGTTTCCGCATGAAACACTATTCCGGTGATATTTTCCATGCGAATGTATGGAAAACATATTGGAGAAATGGTGCGTCGAGTTTGTTTACATGTCTCGTATCTGTTGTGTTAGTTTTGATAAGGTATCTTTGTTTGTCATTTCACTTATGTTAGCGTAGTTTTAAAATGAGCGTCTGGCGAGGTTCGGCGGCGTGCGTCTTTTGTAAAATATGGTTAGTGACTTGGCTTCTAGTGTGATTTTAAATTTATGTGGCACGTTGACATATTTTACTAACTACAGAGCCTAGGTATTGCTATCAGTTCTACATAGTTAATTTTTTAACTTCACCCGAATATATTCTCCACGCTGATACCGAAACTGCAATAATCTTTTGTCGTAATCAATAAATAAGAGAGATATTGGCATTTAAAGGTGTCAAACACCTACATTTCGGGGTATATATTAGGTATTGTTGCTACCAGTTCTACATTTTTGATTTTTTAACATCACCTGACTATCTGCTGTCTTGATTGTAGGCAACTTTTTCTAAAAACTTCTCTCTTAAGGCTATTTTTGGACAATAACTCAAATCTAGGAATAATTCAGAACCGGCGACCAACGAGACAAGTTGTAGAAAATAGCTTAATAATACCCAGAAGGAAAACATCATTTGGTCAAAGACATTACTCTTTCATTGCGCCGAGATTTTACAATCTGATCAATATGGTAATAAAAATGAATTTGACATTTAGGGAATTCAAAAATAAATTAAAGAAATGGTTATCGAATCATGACAGAAATAATAGTATAATAAAACTTAGGTGCACAAATTATTAACATATTCTTAAACTTATATGTTAAGTATTTTTTAACATTGAACTAACTACCAAAAAATATTTGACCATGACAATGAATTATACTTTTAGACTAGGTATTTTTATATTAAATCTTATATTACTTGACATAATATTAAATATTAATGACTGTTTCTTTCTTTTCTCACATATAACTTTATTTATATTATTTAATCGAATTTTATATTATATTTATTGCCGAATTAATAATGGAATTGCATTTTATTTATTATATATTTTTAATATTTTTTATTATTATTATTTTTTATTTTATTCTGAAGACCACATTTTAGGGCAATTTAGTGTCATTAGCTTTTTACTAAAACTTGTACATTTGTAGGCAACCAAGCAATCAAGCAAACTTGATTGTAATATTGGAGTCCTGTCCACCCTAGAACGGGCTAGTCCCAGTTGGGTGACAGAAACAAATAAGCTAAAGGTTAAGGTTTTGCCATTCGCTTCCTGTTATTTTTGTAAGCTAATCAATGTTTTATAGTAATTAATTCTTAAATAAAGAAATTAATAAATAAATATTAACCACGCTGAATCCGAAACTGCAATTATCTTTTATCGGACTCAATAAATAAGAGAGATATAAGCATTTAAAGAAGTGTCAAACACCTACATTTCGGTAGGTTAGGTTAGTTTTTTTTTTACAATTCAGAAACACCTATTTGTCAGTAGGTTACCCTAGATTAGTTTTTTTAAGCCATCATAAAAACTAATTTAAAAATACAAAAAATAAAAAATCCGGCTTGATTTTCTTTTAGATTTAGCAATAAAATGTTCGAATTTAGTAGCCTGCGTCTTTTGTTTTTTAAATATTCGAGGTAGCAACACCTAATATGTTCCTTGACTTTCTTGACTATTTTTATATTTTATTCTCTAATATTGATTATTATACAATTGTGTTTTTTTCCTGACTATTAGCTATTGACGATTATTATTCTTACTGATTTGTTTGTATTTGTATTTTTCTTTAAAATATGTTCCCATATGATAATTTGTGAAACTATCCAATAATTCCATTATATTGTCCATAAGGAAATTCTACAAAATTATGTAAGAATTTTGATAGAAAATATTTGAAAATATTTTTTTTCTAAGAAATAGTTGATTAGTTTCCTGCAGAGACCTTTGTTATATATATTGTTATACCAGCCTGGGGTGATATAACGATATACATAGATCGTTCGTCCGTTGTCCATGGAACAGTTAATTCAACAATAAGGGTTGCCATCTTTCGAGATAGAGTGTAAAGAGTTATATCTGCATGAAGGGCTGTGCATCCAGGACTTTCAGGGAATTTATACTGCTTAAAGACCGAATCGACCTCAAGAATCCAATCTGAAGCTTCGTCGATTATAGCCTTTAGCGCATTGCAAGATTTAGGTTGTCAATCTAAGGATCATAACAGTATAGAGATTATTTTTTTTAAGCTACTTTCAAGTTCTGTTTATTAAATAAACGGTTGATAACATGTATCTGTTGTGTAATTTTGGTCCACTTTAAATTTTGTAAATAGACACCTAGGTCATACTGGTTCTTAAAATTTCAGCTACAATTTTTTTTTTAGTTGCTTTTGAATCGGTAATTTGAAAAATGTTTTCCGCACTGAGACGTCTGGCGAAGCCGGGAGATGGCAGGGATTCATCGACGCCGGCCCCCATGTCGTCGACCCTGCAAAAAAGGTTTTCCAGGGGCGTCAACTACAACAGTAAGTTGTTTTTTTTAGGGTCTCTTATTCATATTCATATTCATTTTATTAGAATACTGGTATACAAGTCAGATACAGATTAGCAAACATCCATACATATTAGCAAACAATTTTTTTTATCGTAACAAATAAATAAAAATAAACAAAAAAATGAAAAAACACAAGAATAATGTAAAAAGAGGAAATACAAGACAAAATGCAAAGAGATCATTAAACACTTTAGCCACCAAAGCATTTTAGACTTCACTCGATTAATATTCCGCCAGTGAGTAAAACGTCTTATCTGTGAGGTACCTCTTAAGGCGTCTCTTAAACATGTCAAGAGATTGCGCCTGCCTAATGTGCTCGCTGAGTTTGTTGTAAACCGCTGGGCCGGCGATATAGGCTAGCCTCTCCGACTTGGATAATGCATGACTTACCGAACGTAGCATGCTACGGGATCTTGTTGGATAGTGGTGATGCACACCATTCACTTTAAAATCGGCTAGATTTCTGCTAACGAACAGCGCTACTTCCATTATATAAATGGACGGCAACGTCATGTTGGCGTATCAAGCGCCACACGCGATATTGTGCGGACTGCACGCTTCTCCATAACGAAGGCCCTCTGCCCGTCGGCTGCTCGTCCCCATAACTCCGCAACGTACGTTAGCAGTGAATGAACATATGCAAAGTAACACATGCGCAGTGCGGATAAATCGAGGAATGAAGCGATGCGATAGAGCGCATAGCACGCTCTTCCCAATTTATCACATAAAGCATCAATATGTAGGTGACATTGTAACTCATTATCAATTACGAATCCTAAGAACTTTGTTGAGGATACTTGAGTTACTTCTTCGTTATTGACGGTCACATGTATTTCAGTTTTAGTAGGTCTAAGGCTGAAATACATAACATTAGTTTTGTTAATGTCGAGTACCGAAGTGTACAAAAGGAACCCTACTTGTGGCATCGGCAGCGTGCTTTCGGCTGTACTGTCCGCTTTTGGCGAAAGGTTTGGATGTTTTATCGAATAAGCCTCCCTAAGGGGTAGTTTTATAATGAAGCAGACGCACCTGTTTGGTGATTCATACAAAACGCTGAGGCGAAATCTGTGGTTATACGTTGTCATTCATGGCTGTGAGCGATTGACCAGGTTTGGCTATTTAATCGCGAGCTTCTCCATCATTGTTTGCAGTTCTTAACAGTACACATTTATGGTAACTGTATTGCCAGACTGCAAGAAGCTGTAATTGAAAACACCCGCACTTGATCTCATATTTGAAAATAATGCACATTTTCAACTTTACCATGGTTGCACAAAAAAAAATATTTGAGCAAAAACAAACGACGGAAAGACAAACAAGCGTCTGATTCTTAAAAAAGAATAACATGTTCTTAACTTTAAATTTATTTGAATTAATTCTAGCGATTACAGTGGTAATATTTACATACAATGTCAATTTTTAATTTGGTTTACAGATTTCAATATGTAATAATTACACTCTTTAATGTTCAAATAGTCTAATAGATGGCATTCTAATCCATCCATATTATTTCTGTTATGTAATCAGCTTATCTAAAAATGCGACAGATAATGCTAATAATTGAACGTTTTTGTTTGTTTTTGGAATATTCCAATCCACTTATTTATTTTACAGTATTAACGCCATCTATGTGTCAGGCTAGGAACTTTTCACGCAACCGGTATAACTTATTGTCTATTTATATAAATAAAAATGAAATGCTGTGTGTTGGTAACCGCATATTAGGTTGAACGGCTGAACTGATTTGGTTATTTTTTTAAAATGTTTGTAATAGTCTAAGTAAGGCCCTAACGGAAAGGAAAATTGGAAAAGTTGCCTGGAAAATTGTCAAATTTGGGAAAAACTGAAAGTGCTTTTTTTCTACTCACGATTTGAACAATGGATATCCGTAATTCTTTTTTTGAATAGGAATGACTTATTAGGTTAATTCTTTTTTTGTTTTGATCGCTATGCTCTCGGGATGGAAATATTTCAATTGAAGTTGAAGTTGAAGGGGGAGTTAGGTGGAGTTTGTTAGGGTGGGGAAATGGAGTTGGGGGGTGGGGGGTGGGTAGGGTTAGGGGGGAGTTGGGAGGGTGGGTTTAACGTGGGGAGGGGGGGAGTTGTCTGATTGCCGGGAAAGTCTTGGGATGACACAACCGATTTTTTACTTTGTTTATATGTTCCAATAGCTTTTCACAAATTTGCAAAACGATCACAAACAATTTATTAAAATGTGAACAGGACAATGTCTGTCGGGTCAGCTAGTAGTTATTAAATGAATATGAATATTCAATATGGCTCAATTAACCTGATTTTTCCAGTGAAAATCCTGATCAAAGGCGATAGAAACGTAGGTAAATCGTGCCTCCTGCAGCGTCTACAGGGTGGCCCATTTGTGGAAGAGTACCGACCGACGGATCAGATACAGGTCGCTCCGATCCACTGGTCTTACAAGATGTCCGACCACATTGTCAAAGTGGAAGTATGGGAAGTGGTCGATAAAGGGAAGGCGAAGAAGAGAAGTCCTATCGGTTTGAAATTGGAGAATCATCCTTCGGGTGGGGCTGATATTGACGCGTTTGAAACGCCCGCTCTGGACGCTACCTTCCTCGACGTGTACAAAAACGCCAACGGCGTTATACTCATGATGGATATAACCAAACCATGGTAAGTTAGGATCTCCTTCTGAGGACAGGGCTGTCGCTAGGGCCCCCAACACCATATTGTAGTAGGCACCGCTATGCGCTCGGACTATACAGACCAAACTGCCAGCATAAACTACGTCGAAATTCCATTGACAAAAAACCTATTAACTATGGGTTGATTTTCTTTTGTCTCTTTGATTTTCTTTTGAAAACAAAAGAAAATCAACCCACAGGTTGATTTTCTTTTGTTTTAGATTTATAATATTTTGATATGTATTTTGGGACAATATTACCTTGTTAGATTTTGCTTAACTAACTCCTATATTATTTTTGTCAACGATTGGCAGATTATCTCTTTATTATTACTATTTTCTCCCGGAGAAAAGTAAAGGGACGATTTGCCAATCTTTGCTTCTCCCACATGCTCGCGAAATATGTAAAGACAACTGATTTTGAAAGAAGAACATGGATTTTAATTCAAATTTATTTCAATTTCAAAATTCCAACTCAAACCAAAGTTATCCAAGTTTAAAGCTGGGCATTGACGGTCAGTTTTTCGCGTCAGTTGAACTGGCGTGCATCCAAAATTTGATCGTGAATGTCGAATCGTCACTCCAGAGTTTTAACTGACGACGCGCCACGAATATTTTCCGTGGCTACCATAATCCAACTGGCGCGTCGCGCCAAACTGACCGTGAGTGCGCAATCCCAACGCGTCAGTTCACTCTCAGCGCTCGCGGACCGCAGTGACAGCGCGTGCTGCGTTTTTGTTTTTGTCATGGCGGTGTCGTCGTCGTCATCATGGCGGTGTCGGACTTGTCATAATGATAGATTTCATCAAAAAATATAGAAATTCAGAATGTTTATGGAAAATAACCGACAAAAATTTAAAAAATAAACAGTATCGACAAAAAGCTGTAGAAGATTTTATTTAGATAAAATATTGCAATTTTATTTAGATATTATTTATAAAATTGAATTAGATATTATTGAAGTCAGATTTCTATCCCGATGCTAAGAAACGAAGAGTGGCAGTGAATCTCTCATGAGGGTTTATAGCTTGTCTCATATTAGTATCTTGTTTAACAATGTGTCGCGTTTTTGATGAATCGTGTAAAGGATTAGATATATTTTATGATTCCATTAATTTAATAAAAGACTCGATCATACCTAGCCTATCTCCTACTTCTTAAGATTTCACTAACTGCCATCCAAATGTACTGTATTATATGATTACTATATTATAACAGACGATTGTATTATATCATATTATGTATAATAAATATAACTATCCAATTACTCATACTTCTATTTTGCTCTATCCAAATAACCTTATTAACAACTTATTTAATTATTAATTTTCTTACCCTTATATTATTATTAGCTTTATTATATTTTTTTCTACTATCAACGTGTTCATGTTATTTCTGTTAATTTGTAATGCAAGCATTGCAAACTGTTCATAGGATAGTAAATTTGTTTGGTTTGTATATGTATTTAAAATACTAGTATTATATATTTACTATCTGTAAGTTTGCTATAAAATAAAATAAAACAAACAGTAGCCGTAGTAACAAGGAATGTTTCTTTTTCGGAATCGGAATCCATTTTTATTCGTGGATGTCCGCAAAGAGACACGTCCTTCATGCGGCCGGGCCGGTCGAAAACTGAAGAGCCGGAGTGACGCCAGTCAATGGGCAAATCTAGTTGGCATAAAACCATTTGGAGTGACGCCACAGTTTTACGTCTAGACTGACGCGAAAAACTGACCGTCAATGCCCAGCTTAAATTGGCCAGTGTCAAAAAAACGGCATTTATACAGATAAGGTTTGTTTCGCGCCACTCGTTTGTTTCTATCTCGCGGTGCGGCCCTTGTGAATCCCTCAGCCATCGGTATTAATTAGGGACATAAGATGCATCTTATCCGCATAAGATTGAAATGATAATTATTGTTAAATTTGCAGGACTTTTGAATATGTCCAGAGAGAATTAGGTTCTATACCATCGGATATACCGGTGATTATTCTTGGAAACCATTGTGACATGCACCATCATAGACAAGTACACAAACATGAGATCGAACAGTGTATTTCGTCAGCTAAGCAGTCGAGGTTTGTATTTTTAAGCAGTTTACAAAACATCCCTATGTGGTTTTCTGCGGCTTCTTTCTTTACTTCCCAACGCTCTGCCTGGTGCTCCTTTAAAATTTCGAAACTCCTTAACTCCTAAACTCGCTCCAAAATCTGCTTTAACCAACCAATTAGTAATGAAACTACAGTTTCTTCCTGATAGAATGGTCTCGTTGCGATGCTGACTTCGCTTTAATACCCAGGAATAAATCAGATGTATACAAAGGCAGTTTCGCCTATGCAGCTCCTGTGGAATGGACTAAGCAGATCCAAGTACTTAGCAGATTTTAATTCCGACTTTAACCCTTCGAGTAGCGGCATAATTTCATGGCAGACCGCGGCAATTTATTGGCATTTCTTGCAATATCGTCGCGCTCGACACAAAGTACTATAACTATGGAATTACCATAGCAATCATAAAAAGAATAACTGTGCAATGATTGCATTGAAATTTCGTATATAGAATATTGAAATCACATTTTGTAAAACATATAGATAAATAAGAATAAATATGAGAAATTTGAAAAAGTGAAAAAACATCGGCATTTCTAACTTGTACTTGTCTTACGAAAAAATACGGAACCCTATTTAGAAATTGTAAATGATATCGTGATCTTTATTAGATTCTCTATCAAAGGTAATATTTAGTTTTGCTTATTTACATACAAAAATATTTAGATATTAGCGCATAAAAACCAATAAAAATTTTGATGATTTCTCGGGAAAAAAAAAAATGATATTTGACAATGGAATTTTAGCAGAAACATCCGTTCAATGATGCGCAAAATTATTTTAGCGGCCTTATATGTATCTATGGTAATAACAAGACATTTGGTATGGATTTTAGGATGCGTTCGAATTAGAAAATAATATTACTGTGCGCTCCGGGAGCAAACTGCCAATTATGGTTGTTACGCAGTGAACGGTATTCTGATGTGCAACCAAATTTGGTCGTTACGTAGCCGAAGGGTTAAAAAGATTATTAAAATGCAATCTCATATTATATGCAAAGGTGAAGACACAACTACCTGCTTATAATTTATGCTGGATTTCCCCAGGAAAGTGTGATAGGTCCCACACTGTATCTTCTGTATACTTCAGCCCTCCCACTAACGAGACTGTACGAGACTGTAAAGATGGGCAGATTCGCAGATGATACTGCTGCGCTGGCTGAGGGTATATCGCTCTTGTATGGAGGAAAAAATAAATAAATATCGAAAGCCCTGTAACGGACCTTAAGTCCATTACATGCGATCAACAAATGCATCGATTTCCAGTGAAATCCACTGACACAATTCAGCTATAACCCGTGCAGCCATGAATCAGCTTTGATGAAACAATACTTTTACTCGGAATATTTTGGATTGCATCATTTATCGGCCTATATAAACCGGCGAAAAAACAACCAAATTATTATTCCCCGAGTGATCACCTTCCCCCAAAGTTGCGACGGCATATTCGGTACCCTAATCACGAGGTGTGTCAATGAATCCGGCTCCTTGGTTTCCTTTCCTTATCCTCCCTAGTCTCGAAGCATCATTCTGTAATCCCACAGACTCGAGCCGTGCCCAGTACAAGATACCAGGAGCACACATGCAATCCTCATCCGTATATCCTCGTAACCGCAGTCGCGCATCTATACACTCGCGTCAACGTAACTTGTTCGGGAAGCGTTATAACTGGCAATATCAAACTTTCAATCAATAAATACCTTCTACTTCATTCAAAACCGCCTTTCAATACGGAGATAACTCGTAAGTTGATACCACCACCTCACACTGAACAATTTGGAGTCTAGTGAGGGGTGGTTCCTCACAGCCCTATGCGGAAACGATGCTCTAAGGCAGTGTTCCGCAAACTTTTTGTGTTCAAGGCACACCTATCAAATCAAAAAATTTTAGAGGTACACCAAAGAAAAAAGCAATGTTTATTTAATATTTATTTATTACTAAAACCAATATACCTAATATGAAAAGATGTTTAGTGAGAAATGTGAGCGTGTTTAACTAAGCACAGGCGATCAAAATTTGGAGCAATCGTTGATAAGACTGCTCTCATCTCTTCATTGATCGGCCTCAGGCGCTCTCTTTTTTTCGATTTAATAGTAGTGAGAGTTGAAAATCCCTTTCCAAAAATTGGGATTTTCAACTCTCTGGGGAATGGGGGAATATTTATTACACAATTTTCCGCGGCACACCAACTGATGACCACGGTACACCAGTGTGCCGCGGCACACGCTTTGCGGAACACTGCTCTAAGGTATGGAGATTATATGAAAAATAATTTTTAAAAAAACAATTTCAAAATTTAATATTGCCACAAAATTTAATACTCTTAGATTATTTTAGACTCAAAATAATTATTTTTCTGCAATATAAATATTAATAAATAACCAAAATGATGACTACTGAATAGTGAGTAGCGAATAAAACAATGTACGTTCATTGCAGCTCCTTCTTCCCGCCCTGTCGAATCAGTTCGCTAATCCTATAGAGCAGTATTACTATTACAGACAAATATAGAGGCAATTCCAGTATTTCCGTTACCCATTTTATCCTGCCACTCCTTCAAAAATCCTGAAATCTTCCCCGTTTGATACGACCCGACCACATAGAAAAACCCGATCACTTGGCGGCAATAACACCTGTCAAGGGTTTTCCCTTCGCACTAAACTACAGAACAAATGCTCAAAATAGTCAGAGAAACATCTTCTGGTTTCTGCGACCCATATGGAGATAGTTTTATAAAATATTTAACATGACTTCCCTTACGAAGTCTATCCCAATTAAAAACCTATTTTGTGAGGCCGAGTAATAATAATAATAATAATAAACTCTTTATTTTAAAATAAAAAAGGCGAGCTTATTGCCTTGCGGCAATGTCTATCAGCTAACCTATTGATGCGTGCATATGAGACCGAGTAAGTCTCATACGCACTGTAAAGAAGTTCAATCTTGCCCCGAAAACACCTCATATGTACTGGATGAAAGTCCATCAAAAATGACGTCGCAGCCAGCACCACCGCTGAATAGCAGTTTGCCGCCCGCCCGCCCGCAGATTGCAAATGACAGCACTTCAGTCTACCATGGAAAACGGCGGTTGCAACATTTGTTTGCTATCCAAGTGTAGAGATGTAAACCACTGATTGAGTACTTCGTCAATTAATTTTCAGAAGCGGTTCTATTCGTTACGCGGAATCGTCTATGAGAAACGGCTTTGGTCTTCGACTCCTGCATAAGTTCTTCAATGTACCTTTCTTAAAACTACAAAGATCCACTCTGTTGGAGCAGGTGAATCGAAATGAGCAGGATACGATGTCTGCCAACGAAGAATTGGATTTGTTTCAGGTTAGTTTCAATGCATCAGCATTCTTACAAGTGATTCTGCTGTTATGTAATAGATCCAAAATATAATATGTCAATAGATATGTCAATAGATATAAATATAGCTATAAATAATATGTCAATAGATAACCAAATACGAAGTAAACAAACACTTATACCACAATATGATCTATGAAGCGAGAAATCCTCGGATGAAATTAGGTAAAAATGCTCAAAAAGTTTTTCCTGTGAGGGTCGTATAATAAGACAAACGCTATAGAGTTAGTATGATCATGCGTTCGATTATAGGGTATGGTTAAAGTGGTTGCCAGTACGCAAAAGGAGAAATGTTCATATATTTAGGCGACCTTCACATTAGGTCGCAAGCAGTGCGGCAGCAGCGCGGCAGCAGCGCGACAGCAGGACATGCCTTCTTAACTACAGCTGCGTGACTTGTTTAGGTTAGGGTGGGCACTTCATTCCAATAATGGATTCCAAAGAGGAAACATCATTGTTGCTCCTGATGTTTTTGGTTCTCATTCGGCGCCAACGACGTCGCTTTCATAAAAAAAAGCTTAGTGAAAAGGAGGCCTTAGGCCTCTTGTCCATGGCACGTTTTTTTAACCAAGGAAAAAACGTGAAAACGTCCGGTTCTGTGTACAAACTCTCATACGCTGCCATATAACACTGAAATTAATTTCCTGGTAAATAAACACGGCTCGCTGAGGGGTAAACTTGGTGTATACGGCGACGGCGGCGTGACATTTTTCCGCAGTGTCCGTGGACACGCTTCCGTAGCGTCCATACCCCAATGACACCTAGACACGGCCACTAACCGTAGATTTTCACAGCGAAAAAACGTGTGTTGACAAGAGGCCCTACTCTCCTCTATCAAATACTCTCCCAATTATTGAATGCAATCTCAGTATACCGAGATCTCGAAATACCAAGATCTTGCACTAATTTTGCAATATTAATCTTGCACGCAAAATGACATGCAATCTCGCAAGACTTGCGAGATCGCATAGAAGCACATTTCATGGCAAAATTATATTTTTTTATAAGAAAAGTATGTCACTTTATCTGACTTAGAACTCGTGTACAGCCAGTTAAATTGGCAATTAAGGTGTTATGTCGGATAGATTCAGATCTCATAACTGCTGAAACCACTTTGCGATTCATGGTACGAAAGTTAAAAGAACTGAAAACACTAATAGCACAGAAACTGGCTGATTCTATGAACACTCGGATCCTTGAGCGCCGGACATTTTTGACAGCAACGTTGTTCTATTTGTGTGATCTGGCCCAATACGACGAAGATTTTGATTTGCTGGCTAATGATGAAACCTTTAAATTTCCACCAAAATCTTTGATCAAGAGAGAGATACAGAAGCTGATCGAATGATTATATGGACAGAACCGAAATGACTATTTTCCTCAAACGAATAGTGGACTTGCTCTTCCGTCTACACCTGCAGATGCAGTTGTTATATTAGACCCAGCAAACGAAAGTTATGATGATACTCGTAGCTTGCCTCTATTTTTAGTAGCGGCCGCCGCAAACACACGTCTCTCTATTGTTTAGGAAATAGAGATGGTTTTGAAAGCCCGCCCACAAGAACGTTCTTCATGTGCAACTGGTTCGTTCATTGATATACTTATCAGAAAAGAAATTAATCTCCTTGAATCAGGCGGGACAAAAAAATAATACCTGCAGTTTGCTTACCAATGCCTGTTATCTCTGGTACCAACAAGTATCGAAGCAGAACGGGCATTTTCTGCCGCTGAATAACTGACGCCCAAGGCACCGAAGTCAATTAGCAGACGAAACTCTAGATTTGTTGTGTTCTTTAAGAAGTTATTTACAAAATAATTCCATTTTTTTAAAAATATATATTTTATTATATTATTTTGCCCTTACGACGTAACTTTACCAAGTTGTAATGGAAATAATCAAAATACTTGAAAATTCTAAAGAAATATATTCTGAATTCTGCGAGGTCTCGCAAAATACTGAGATCTTGCAAGACGGACCTCTTAAATCTTGCAAATACCGAGATCGAAGATTTTGCTGCAAGATTACATTCCCTACTCCCAATCATCACAGTCCTGTCTCCACGAGCTTTTCAAACCATTAAGTTCTCACGGTCTGGTACTTCAACCGGCCTCTAACAATTTACTCAAAATTCGTCATCATGATTCGACATCTCTAGCCCTTTTTTGAAATAAGTGGTTTGGCACCCTGGTGCCTCCGCAAAGTGTAGGTGTTTTGCCGAACCACCAGTGTTGCCACAATAAATGCACAATTGACAAGTTGTGATCCCATCAAAGTAGAAATTCGTTATAAGTATTATGTACGTTTATGTATTTTTGGTTTATAGATCAAGAGACGGTTCCCAAAATTAAATTGTAACAGAATATATGGGTTAGTGCTGACTTTGTGGGACAGCATTCATCACTTGTTGCATGTGTTCGAAATACCTACATTTTAGTAAGTTAAAGTAAGAAATAAACATTTACCTACCTACCTACGCACTTACACACCTATGCACCTACTTACCTAGACACATACTTACCTACGCAAATGAACAATAAACGTTATCTCGTAAATATAACTTCGTAACCTTAATGTTAAAACTCGTCAATGTAGGGCTCATATACGAATGCCACCAAAGCCTCCTCGAGGTATGCGGAAAAGGCAATAAGGTGACACTGAAATGGATCAAGGGACACAGTAACTCAAGAGGAAACGATGCTGCGGATGAACTAGCCCGTAAGGGCTCAGACACACCGGCATACGGACCCGAACCTATCGTGCCCCTACCCTACTCGCACATAAACAACCAACTTGACAACCACTACAAACAACTACATCAAACACACTGGAAAGAGATAGACACCTGCAGACAAACCAAAGAAATAGTAGTGGAATACAACCACAAACTTACCAAAACACTTCTAAGGACAAAAAGGCCCCAACTACGCAAACTAGTGGGACTGATAACAGGACACAACACACTAAACAAACACCTCTTCAACATGGGCGGAACGAATAGCCCTATGTGCAGAGCATGCATGGAGGCGGAAGAAACCACAAAACACATTCTGCTAGATTGTAAACAGGCAGAAGTATACAGGACAAAACACCTTGGGACTCCAGGCACCCTGCGCGAGGCAGCAGGAAACCTGAAAGCCCTGCTGGCTTTCGTCGAGGAGCTGGGGTGGGTGGAATAGCGCTACCCCCGTTACACGCAAAATAGGCACACTGGATGTCGACTTGCGGAGGAACGCCCAGTACAACTAACTAACTAACTAACTAACTCGTCAATGTAATTTCTGATGGGTTGCATTACAGCCTGTACAGAAAACATTTCACTTTTATATACTTAGCTGTCGCGCGGCAGCCCTGACTGTCTGGCACCGATGCACCTGAGAATCTATGTAAAGAAAAGCGTACGGACACCGGGCGCTTGTATGAGTGCGAAATCGGTGCGTACTATGGAGATAGAGAGATCTAATCTATTATTGCTTATGGAATTACAACCTACGGCAACACATTTAAAACTTATATATCGCCATTGATTTTATAGTGTAATAGATAGCACCATCTCATACAAGAAAATGGCAGCATATTTCTCGACGTCACTACGCAGATGGCACTGGTAGTGCTGACGTCGAAAAGTATAGGAATTTATTTGGATATCTATATTAACATTGATAATTAAGTTTTAATTATAAAGGATCGATTGATTCTAAAAACCCAATAATTCAAGCAGTTTCAACGAAATTAGCATTCAATTATTAGCGCTATCTATTGCATTTCCTTCTACGCTACAAATCACATGTTCAATGAAGAAAATAATAGATGGCGTGCTATTCAGGCATCGCCTTTCCAACAATTAGCGCGCGCTTCAGACAGGTCGCTTGGAGCCGAAAGCAGACAGGTGTGCTATAGATGTTTATACCGTATATTGATGGAGATGCGAGAAATAGGGAGTGACCACGCGCTCGCCAATCGACTAGTCGATTACGGATAGCACTCACTCGACTCGACATTGTAAATTGTTGTACATTGTAATTGTTGACATTGTAACAGTTTACTGACATACACGCTCAATTACGTCGTCTTCTCGTAAGGATGTCAACCAACGTCGCTCCGCCTCCCATAATTTCTTGCGCAGGAAAGAGAAGATATGAGTGCTGTGCGGCGATGCTGTATTTTGCCATCTCATAGATGAATAAAAACACTCCCTGTCAGTGGCGGCGACAAAAATCTAGTGTAGTAAAGAGAAGCTTAAAATTATTTTTTAAAACATAAGAAATATATATACATTTATAAAAATGTTTATTGGTTTGTAACCATTTGACCCCAATATGCCATAAAGGTAAGAAATAAAAAAAATAGTTCATGATGTTTTAAACGTGTTTATTTTAATCACATTTTAGAATATCTACAAAATAATATTCTAATTAAGGCTCTTATAAGGCCGCCATTATTTTTTTGTCGAAAATTATTCAAATCAACAAATTATATCTACTCGATCTTCAGTGTTCACGATAAAATAGGACAAGCAATGTAGTTTTATATGATTGGATGTATGCCTAAGGTTTATTTTAGTGGAAAATACAAAGGTACAGGAAGATGTAATTTTGATAACAGAAATACAATTCTGTTCTCAAAAATTACAGCTTCCATTGAGCAATAATAACTAAAACCTCAGACGTAGGTAGAATCATAGAATCTGGTCTAAACGCAGTCAGCTAGTATTCGACTAGACTGTATTCAGATCGCCCGCTTGGAGGATCCAAACCCTTAAGTATCCGTTATTGCCCTTTTAAAAGAGTGAGCTTGTTGTATAGTTGCCTCTTGGTTTGTTTTACATTTGACTTACAAACTAAATATTTTATCCGTATATCGACATATTTTTGGATAACGGCCCTTAGCAGATGAAGCAAATGATTACTGCACGGTTCCTGCTCAAATAAATGGGCATGAAGGATCGTGAAAATATCGGATCCGATGAATAATTTTAACGTTTTTGTAACCATATTTATAGGATCGCGATCGGATTTATTACTTTTGTCAAAATTAACCCTTACTACTGATTCTGCGGCATTACAAATTCGGATTACATCATTTGATGGATAGATAAGTCTACTTCTGTCTTTAAACACAATAAATAAATGAGCTTGTTTAGGTGTGTTTGCGACTAATGCTCCCAAGCAATCAGTGCAATTTAGTCTAGATAGTAAATATCTAACAACATACCCGGCAACGTATGCCACAACATGTTGTGAAAATACTGAATGGAAACCGGCAGGTAAACTCAGATCTTCCTCCTTCAAATTGCTCATGAATTGTTCGTCGACCATATCCACTTGTGATCCTGATCTATAACCCTTCGTTGTCAAGTTAATATGCTCAGTTGACGACGAACACGTTAACAAAGTTATGTGTTCCAGAGGAGCACAGTTTCCCCTGAAATTCTCTTTTAACTCCATGTGAACCAAGAGCTTTTTGTAAGTTGCCATAAATTGCAGGGCCGATGGATTATTGTTGAACCCGCCGTGGGACCGTACTACTGAAAAAAATATCTCTAAGTGGTCTTGGCTTAACTTGTACATTGGTAAAAAATCCAATGTTTTTTCTTGTTTAACGAGCTCGTTGTACAATCCTTTCATGCTGTCTATGCACACGCACAATCCAAGGAAACCTACTTTATTTCTGGTATTCATGATCGGTGTTTCATTGTCCATCAAAACTAGATGTTCCAAATAAGTTTTTGCATTATCCATGAACGTTAGATACTTCGTTTCGTTTTTCTCATTGATTGGTGCTTTAAAGTCAATGCCAGGAAACTTTCTTGAATTAAGAATGTCAGTCAGATTGTTCATTGTGTTGATGAAATTCACTGTTGGTTGTGAGTGAGCAAAATTAAGTATACGTAATTTTTTGTCGCAAAATTCAATAGCGTTCGCAACACTGGCACTTAACAGCTGTACTGCTAGCTTTACTTTCATTATTTGATTTTGAAAGTTGATGTGTTGTGTCGATAATTTATTTCCCTAGTGAAAATTTTCATTTAGTTGGAGCGTGTTTAATTCTTCAAAATATTGCCATTTGATTAGGCCGCCGTTATTATCTCTAAGAACCTTTTTACTTTGTAATGTATTTCTGACCAGTTTCACCATGTGACATGGGTCAAAAAATACAAAAACTGGTTCTTTTGTTGCAGGATGTTCGAAATAGGTTTTTAGTTGACGTTGGTAGTTAAACGAACAGCCAAGCTCTTGAGCCATGGCTATATTTGCTGGGCAACCATCAAATGTCATAGATACAACTACCACGCCTACATCGTGGCAATTAGAAAGGCATATCCTTACTAGATTGGCTCTTTGCTCACCTGTTACGCCGATTACCAGAAAATATCCTACTGGAATTTTCCACTGCTCGTTAATGGCAACTAAAAGGAACACCAGAGCTTGTTTGCATGGTGCATTGAAACTCCGGTAACATCAAACCCAGCACCAAAATCTACATATCCTTGGACTGCATTACCGTCAAATTCCTTTAACCCTTGGAGTAAATGGGTATTTTCATGGATGCATCTGTCTCTTTTGCAGGATTTTCGGCGACATCGACCTTAAAGTACTATAACTACGAAACTACTACACCAATCATAAAAAGAACAACTGCACAATGATTGCATCGAAATTTCGAATATAGAATATTGAAATATCATTTTGTAAAACAATTAGATAATTATGAATAAATATGAGAACGTCAAAGAAGTGAAAAAAACGCGGAACCAGATCTGGTCGTATCATACTCAACGGATAATTGTTTCAGAACCAGATTTGGTCGTATCATACTCAAGGGGTTAATTGTCGAATCGACATCTCGTCTATTACCAAATTGCATAGAATTTTCTTGTCAGAAGACTTGACCTTTTGATCAAGTGCTTTAAAAGCTTCTGCAGTGAAACCTGGCGTGGCGTTTATGCATTGGTACCATTTTCTTATGGTGCTTGTATGTGGTAGACATGTGTTAAAGGTACTACGTACGTAAGAGTAGGCCTTTGGAGAATAGAAATGGAGGGTTAGCGCAAATGTACGCAGTTCAGGTGGATATTCTCTCCCTTTATGAGTCATCCTTTTCAAAAGAGCTGCTGTAGAAAGCCGGCACACTTCCAGAATATCCACTTGTTCTTGGTTGATCAGTCTTTTTTGCTTCAGTTCTTTTAATACCTTAGATAAATTGTCAACTTTCTTTTTCAAACGCCGATTAGCAGCGTGTAGTGCCTTGCCCCGCATACGTCGGCGTTTTGCAATGTCTTTTAAACGGATAATTTCTGTTTTTAACTTTCGTTTCCTTGGAGTGTCGTGTACCAGTCCTGAATTGGAAAGCCCTGCAACCTCCGACTGTTGACCGGAAAATGGAGATTGTTGTAGAAAAAGCGAAGGTACAGCGTCGTTTGTTAATCTACGGATTCCATTTTTGGTTTCATACATGTTTGAATCCGGAAAATGTACTGAACAGATTCTACTCCAAAAGTTTGGTTCCCAATTGGTCTTCTTTACAGCATCAATCTACTTCATCATATTTGTTTTGTCTTTTGGAAACCTAAAAGTAAGGTAAGTTTCTAAGTTAATAATAATAATATTATTAAAATTATTTTTTGGTCGGTTTTTAATATAACGTATTCGCACCACCGTATCACGTCGAATCCAACGACACCTCATACTTACGTCAAAACCCGTCAAGACGTTCGTTCTCTACGTTCAGACACTCATACATGCATAATATCAGCATATAAAGGTACGCCCTAAAAACATCTACGCTCCATCTGAAGCAATTGGATAAACCTATGTGAGTGGTCCAAAAAGGAATCCCTTATTGGCCTTATTATGCATTATTTATCATATTCCATATATACTCTATACTTATATTAACATAAGATTTTTTTACCATTAGTACCTATAATTAAAAAAAGTGATTTGTCAATTTTTATAAAAAAATATTATCGATTATCGATTTCGCTTTTAAAATATCTCGATTCTCGATTAGTGAACACCAATTGCGACCGATTGCGGTCGAGCAAGACGAAGGGTGGGGCAGTGTGTTCCTCATCCGCTTTGCATCCGCTTACGTCGCGCTCCTCGCTTCACCCCCGTAATGGATAACTTTTATTTGGTTGAAAAGTAATTCAAAATTGCTTATCGATGATATGTGACACTAGATTTGTGTTTTGTGTGTTTTCTAGTATCATTTTTACAATGATCGATTGCACATTTAACCATCTTTCTTCTTAAAAACAATAAAAATGCTCTACAAATTCCCAACTATATCACTTCACAAGCGCTCGCGAACGACTGCGGGCCTTAGCCGGGCGGTCGATGAATTGTTCACACCCGTGTCTACTGTTCACGCTCGCGCGCTCGCGCTCTATTTTATTATTAATACTCTAACGGCACGCGCTTAGGGGCAAACAAAGGGGCAAACACATTATTGGACGCGTCCGTCAGCCGCGGCTTATGCCTGTGGCTTATGCACGCGATCTGTGTAATGAATTTCTATTGAGCGGTGCACATTATAGGACGTCAGTCGCGGACGACTAGGCACACGTTCGTAAGCCGCGGCTTACGGACGCGTCCGATAATATGTTTGAACGCCATCTATCGGCCAAATATTGGTTTATTGAAGATGGAAGCGCATTAAATCGAGTTTGAAAACTACGATGGCCATCTACCTGCCGTTTTTTGTATTAAATTGCGACTTCCATTTTGCAGTATGGAATGGCGTTATCTATTACACTATAAAATCAATGATATCGCGCATCACATCTCTACAACACCGTATTTTAAAAATAATAGTTCCAAACAAGATTCGAAATAAATTCAGAAACGACCAGATAGGACTTTTCAATTATTGTGACATATTACCAGCTAATGTTTTATTTATTTATAGATTGACAGTTCAATATTTCGAGACTGACGAGTTCCGAATTTATGTCCAACATAAACACAGCACTAGACAGATACAAAATGAACGGCTACTCGTCCCTCCTTTTTGCAACCTTTATGGCAAAAGAAGATTGAATTGGTTAATCCCTCATTTATTCAACAAATTTCCTCTAAATTAAAAAACTTATAAAAAATGTACAAAAACACAAGAAAAAAGAATTAAAAATAGTTAGCTTTAAAATAAGTGAAAGTGAAACACAAGTGTAAATTTTAATGATACGAATAAGATTCATATTTTATTTTATTTTTATTTAGCATTAAGTACGTTCATCTTTTTATGTAAATATTATTAATCCCTCACATCGCGAAGTTAAAATTCGGCCCATTCGGCCATCCCGTTTGTTTTGTCAGTTTGGCGCGTGAAATTGGCGAGAGTCGATGGCCTTGAGGAAAACGATCATAAGTTATAAACCACTATACGAATCATTAAAAGAATAACTGTAAAATGACCGCATTGAAATTTTAAATATAAAACATTATAAATTTATCTCGTAAAACAATTAAGATAATAATGCATAAATATTACAAAGTTGGCGAACTGAAAAAACTGGCATATAAAATCATTTCGATGTTTTGATAACAAATTACGGAAAATATGCAAAAATTGTAAATACAGTTATGTTCTTTATTAAATGCTTTACCAAAACAATTATTTTGTTTTACTTAATTGCATACAAAAATATTTAGTTATTCAACCAAGAAAAATTTGATGTATTCTCGTAAAAAAAAAAAATTTTAATTTTTAATTTGTGACTACTTACGGTTTTTTTTTATATAAAATTCTTTCAAAATAACTTTTTTACTGCATCATACTTCTTAGAAAATTACACCAGAATTTTCAGCTTTGTCTGATATTATAGAAAAATCTAAAGTTTTGAGAGTTGGCGTCCACAACTTGATAATAAACTTTGCATGCTCATAATATAAAATTGTTTATATTTTTTCAAATATATTGTGTCATTATATACTTATTATATGTAAAACAACTAATTATTATACTCCAAAAAGTCACATTTCATCGAAAAACTATAGAAAATCGCACTCTAAGTATGGTAATTCTCTCATAGTAATTATCAAAACAAATTTATTTTCGCGAGCCATATTACGAAGCAATTTATAATTTTCAAAATACGGCTTATTATGTGATTACTTAGGATGTAAATGAAGCAATACCTATTTTATTAGCGAAATAAAGCGATATTACGTCATATTCCGCGATATTTCGTGAAAAATACAAAATGCCATCTTTTCCTGGCGCTAAGTTGTCACCGAAGCATTTTGCATAAATATTCGTGAAAAACAGCAAATGGACTATCTCAATTGACTAATCCTCATTCCTTAACTACTTAAAAATGCAAATTACTCACTGTTCTCCAGTAAATGGCACAAAACACTGCACAAACACAGTTTTTATCACCCATTTCGCGGAACCATACACGGCCGTGAGAGTTACCGGCGGACACTGCCGTTTGACGTCTATGCTCACTTTTTAAATCGTCCTTCGATATTGCCAGACGGAAATCTTGAATTAAAGATATTTTGGCCATATCGTTGCGCCCTCAGAAAGCATATAGTACGGCGTTTCGAATCGTAAATTGCATTTTTCGCAGCGGCGAGCGTTTGGTCCTGTAAGGGACATTACGGAGTTTTAGGCGGCCGACCTTTGGTCCCCCAAGGGATGTTACGGAGCGACCGGGTTAAGGGGGTGGCTTTCTGTGCCGACTAATCCTTAGTAATGTAGCAGATAATGGAGCAGATATATCATAATATGCTCAAAAAGGCCAATAAAGTTGCACTGAAAGCCACCCTATCATAATCTCCAGCAGGTAAGCCTTAGGCTTGGCTAGATTTTACACAAAGCTGTATTTTAAAAAAATGGTTATTAAATAAAAAAATAAAAAAAAGATGTTATACTGTTCTTGTTTTACTATGCTTGAAAGACACTTTAAACAAATTGAAAACCTTTCCTAGTTTTTACTTTACTAGTTTTTTTATTAAAATTTGCTAAAAATCTCCAATTTTACTCGATAAAATAATGAATGTTGAAAGATTTCCAATACCGTTAGAGGATTCATCAACGACAACATAAATTGACGCTGGGTTGTTATTTTGTAAATTCGAACCTGAAAATCATTTTGGCTCGTATTTATCGAATTGCAGAAATCTGAGGATTCGGATTATACATTGTTCCTGGAACGTCTCGCTTCGAAGAAGACCGGCGGACAGATTGCGCCTCCTCCACCAGTTCTGGAGAAATCGCCTTCCATTGTATTGGGCGGAGGGAAACCTATTGTGCCATCAAACATCAACCCGCTGGTAAGCACTAATTTTATTATCAAACTAGTAGTAAGTTGAAACGTTGAAGTGTTTTTTAAGGGGACCCAATCCACCACACAGGCGGTGTCGACTACAACGGGCGAGCCCGTCACCCCAGGCTGGTATAACGATAGGTGATCGTTCTTTTAGCTGTAGGATAAGCGTAGAAAACTTAGAGACAATACAAATCTACTGTTTAACTTTGCCAACATGCCCTTACGGCAAGGCCCCGGGAAAAGTACCCAGTGGGCAGCCTCAGCACCTGACTACAAGTTTGGAATGATATCCCCATCTGGAATAAACCATCAGTATACATACCTCCAACCTCCTAGGGGAAACTGGCCCACAGGCCAAAATCCTACCCGGGCTCGCTCTTCTGCGTGCAGGCTGCCGGATGGGGGTTGACCCGTGAGTTTGGCCGACCCTTAACGTATGGGTCTTAGTGGCCTAAATGTAACAGGGCCTATTAGCTCCCGGTCATGTCTCACAGTGAGGTCCTCAAGTGTCCTTTGCTAATGATATTACTGACTCTGGCCCAATTGGGGGTGAGCCGATCCCTGTTGCGTGAGTCTGTCCGCCTCCTCGTTACGCCTGACTCCACTATGTCCCTTCACCCACATAACGTTTATTTTGTTATTCTTTACGATCTTTTCGAGGGTCTCATGGCATTTCCCTATCACTTTGGATCCCATTTGTATGGCTTTTTACAACCTATTGGGCTCGATTGCGTTTCTTCGTGAACTAAAATCGGAAATTAGTCTGTGTGAACGAGAAAGGGCAATACGCTAAAGCGGAATGGCTGGTTGTCACTTTTTCGCATTAAAACTGCCCGCCAAGGTCAAATCTTACACCACACGAAATATTTTCAAATTTATATGTTTTTTTTCTTGTGGATCATTATTATTTGTGACACCTTTCAAAGACGCGGAAAATGAGATGTTCTTATGACCCCATTGAGAAGGATAGTTAAGAACACGATACCTTTTCTAGGAAGTTCTTTCAATATTTTGGGAGTTATCAGATCAAATCCTGGAGCCTTCTTCATTTTAAGATTTCTTATTTCCTGAAATATTTCAGCAGGAGTTACAAGTTTTGGAAGCATGCTCATTTGGAAATCACATTCCAATTCCTCGTCAATCTCTTATTCACTAGCGTTTACTGGGGCAACATTGGGTTTAAGGACGCCTTCCAGAAATTGTGCGAACAATTCAGCTTTCTCACTGTCGCTTCGTGCCCAGTGGTTATCCGATATCTTTAAAGGAGGGATTAATTGCTGAGGTCGTTTGAAGTGTTTAGTGGCTTTCCATAGGGAGTAGTCATCTTTTTCAGTTGCCGAGAGAGATTCCATATTATGTCGTTTGAAGGTTTCAATTTTGATAAAAAAGGAAAATCCCCGAATGAGGTTGCATCATACAGGCCTATCAGTCTATTACCGATACTTTCAAAATTATGTGAAAAAATCCTTTTAACGAGATTGAAACCAATTCTCGAGGCTCAAAAAATTGTACCAGACCATCAATTTGGATTCAGAAGTGAGCACTCCACTATCGAACAAGTACACAGAGTGTCTAAGGAAATAAGACAATCGCTAGAAAAAAAGCAATACTGCTCTGCAGCATTCCTAGACATTCAACAGGCATTCGATAAAGTCTGGCACAAGGGACTACTGTACAAAATTAAAAAATGGCTTCCTCATACATTGTATAGTATCTTCGAATCATACCTCACCGACAGAATCTTCCAAGTCGTCCAACGAGAAGCAGCCTCGAACTTCTATGAGATAAAAGCTGGTGTGCCACAAGGATTGGTATTAGGACCTGTTCTCTACACAATATTCACATCTGATCTACCTCTAACTCAGGGTGTAACTACTGCCACATTTGCAGACGATACAGCCATCCTGGCTAGTAACTTCGACCCGCAAGTTGCCTCCGATATGCTCCAACTGGAATTGAATCAGGTCTATCAGTGGCTGAAACGTTGGAGAATCAAGGCTAGTGCAGCCAAATCCCAACACATTACTTTTGCTCTGCGGAGAGGTGATTGTCCAACAGTGAAACTGGGAGAAGACATACTACCCCACAACAACTGTGTCAAATATTTAGGCATGCACTTGGATAGACGTCTCACCTGGAAAGACCACATCAAAAATAAAAGGACTCAATTGAATACTAAATTCTCAAGTATGAACTGGCTGATAGGACGTGGCTCATGCCTTTCCCTAGAAACCAAGATGCTAGTTTATAAGGTGATCCTTAAACCGATATGGACTTACGGCATCCAACTATGGGGCACAGCCAGTGACTTAGAAATCCTTCAGCGATACCAGAACAAAGTTCTGAGGTCCATAGCAAACGCCCCATGGTTCACCCGGAACAGTGAGATCCACGAACACCTCAAAATGCCGACGGTTAAGGAAGAACTGCAAAAGTACAGTGCATGATATAAAATGACACTGGTAGGACACGTGAATGCCCTAGCCTCAAACCTAACAAACGTCGGTGAAAACATAAGAAGGTTAAAACGCTTTGATGTGGCAGACCTGAGTGACAGACACTGACACTAGAGCAGTCAATTAATATTAAGAGGAGACTCTTCGAGGGAGGAGTCATCTTACACGCCTTCAACTTAACAATACATCTGATTATGGTCGTCAATGCTGCGACCAATTGCAGATAGAAATCAATTAAAAAAAAAAAAAAAAATTATTTTTATTTTTTGGAAAACTTACAGAGTTTTATACCTAATGCTAACACATATTATACAAATCTAAGGCCAATTAAAAGTTTTCACAATTAAACTAAAACTTTTGTTACAGCGCAAGGAGCTATGAAAAAAAATGCAGGTTTAAGTAAGGGGAAAGGGATAGGGAAGCCACATTATGAGTTATGTAGATGTATTTAAGATATATGATGATATATAACATACATACATATTATTCGGACGAGTATAAGTTCAACAGGTAGTATTTATCGACGATCGTTCGTTTCATATTCCGCTCTAACGTATTGCTCTGTCTCGTTCGCTTGGACTAATTTTAGTTTTAGTTCACAAAGAAACGCAATCGGGCCCATTGTCTACTTTCTCTCTCTCGCTTAACTTTTTGTTGTCCTGTCGCACTATTTATTTCTTTAAAACGACTCTCATTCCTTTATTTTCGCTATTTTCTTAGCCAATTGCCAATATACATACACTCACTCAATTTTATCAACTAAGTGGTATAATATTTCTACATTATATTTCACAATAACCCAATATTTTACGTATTTAAAGGTACAGCATTTCCACACTCGCTCTTGGCAAGATGCTGACATGCCGACCAGTTATTCCTACTCCTCCGATTTCCTTATTTTTTATTATTGGAATCAAATAACACTAATAAATCATAATGTTAAACCCTTAAGTTACACCGAAAAACGTAAAAATACTGCTGTTTTGTTAAAAAATTAAAAAAAACTGCTGTTTTGTTCAAAAACGTACAAATACTGCTGGTCTGTCTCAATACAACTCCCTCCAATTTTCAAACCGAAATTTATTCATGAAAGCTCTAATTTCCTAATAATCTACTGTAGCGTATGTCTTTAGAAACCTACATCTTCAACCCCAAATAACAATATATACAATTTTTAGAATTCTTAGCTGCGACATTGATTATATTGGGTACTAGATTGCTCAATGACGTACTACGTTTTGGCAGCTAGGATTTTACTATGAAACGCAACAAGTAGATGGCTCTCACAGTTTAAAACATTGATTAATCTTCTCTTATGTGGAGTAACCCAATAGATGACATTCTAAACATGCTTATATGGTATCCTATCTTAAAATAACACAATAATATAATAACAAAGAAATTTTTCAATTATAGCTCTTATTATTTTAATGTTATTTACATAAAGATGTCAATTTTAATTTGCTATACAGGTTTCAATTCATAATAATTAGACGTTTTAATGTTCAAATAGTCTAATCTAATAGATGGCATTCCAATCTCTCCGTATTATATCTGTGATGTAATAAGCTTATATAAAAATATGATAAATGGCACTTATCATTGGTTAAATAATGGGTTTTTATAATCAATCAGTCTTTAATAAAATACCATTCAATATCAGTGTTATTATAGATGGCCAAATAAATTTCTATTAGTTTCGCCGGACAATGCTATCAGCGCCACCTGCATGTCGCCGGCGCAGAAGGGTTGCTAAAATGTACTATGGCAGACATATTTTGGCCACTAAGACCCAGTTGTATATGGTTGGTCAAAACGCACGGGTCAACACCCATCGCGCGGCCTTCACACAGAAATGAGAGCCAGAGTAGGATGCTGGTTTGCGGGCCAGTCTCCGCTAGGAGTCATCCTGGACGGTTTGCGCATCGTGCGGCGTCAGCCAATCGATTGTGCATTCCGACTAACAGCCGGGGTAGTTTGGAAAGAGTAATGTTTCCTATAGAGCAGAGGTAGTTGTTAACGTTATGGCAACTGCTTTTGAAATGACCATTCGGCCATATCACCGCTACTTAAGGGAGAGGACCGCGCAAGCGACCTCGATCCTGTAACCAGTCAGGAGGCAGGAGGTATCCTGAAGGTTCATTCCAGATGGAGATATCCTTCTAAACTGGTAGCAACTAGACAGTGGATTGTTTTTCGTCCGAAGTCTTCTGTGCTCACCTCATGGGAGACAGAATGATCTAATATTGTTAAAACTTCCTGAGGTTACGAGTTCGCCGGTTGTAGTTGACAGCTCTAGTTATAGTATTGAGCAATCTAATATTCCATATAATCAATGGCTGTGACTACTTTTCTCTTTTACTCTTCATATAGAGCTGTGAGGCTATATGAAATCGAAGACTATTGCAGTTGTTTGACATTATAAATAAGATAAAATCGAATTTACCGCATGAAGTTTGTAACATCCGTCGTTTCGGCGATGTTGCAACCGCGGTTGTCCAGGGTAGACTAAAGTGCTACCAATCGTCACATGACGATTGTTACGTCGAATCATCACATGACAAAACATCGGGTCTTGCACACTTCACACGGTCAATTCTTTTTTATCTGTGATACTATGTCGGAGTTCGCAGCACTTGGTCGACTTAATTTACAACATTTTTAAGTTGCTTCATGAATTTAGCTCTACAACAACCACAGATACACACTTTAAAATGTCCACAGATTGGAAGTGTGCAGACAGAACCAAAGGCTATCATAGTTAAAACAATCAAAACACCAGATAGTCCAATTAAGGCTAGTGATGTCGACAAACTAAGTATTGGTGCAAGGATACAGGAGGAGCAAAGGTAAGGAAACGATTTTTACTATCAGTTTACATAGAAATGCTTCACAGAGCCATGAAAGGCCTGCACATACCTAATAAACTGACTAAAATGGTTAAACTTTTAATGGCAAACGTTGAATGCCGCATAGTAATGGAGAAAGCCTGTCAGAACCCTTCTACACTAGATGCATGCTCTTGAATTTGAGTGCAGCAACTAACGGCTAATGTTTGGCAGCTAATGGCTCCAAACCAGCTTAGGCCACATGACCTGCTCGTTACCTTGGGTCGGCCCCCTTACCTAACCCCTCCCCCTACCTCAACCCCCTTCCTACCCCATTCCTCCCAACCCTCCCCTAACTCCCCCCAACTCCTTCCCCCCCACATAACCCACCCCCTCAACCTCTCGCCTAACTTCCAGTCCCCCCCAGCAACTCCATTTGCGCATCTCAAATTCTATGGCTTCGAAGGAGGAGTGAATGGGTGGTCACCTTACCACACATGTGGCAAGACAGCTGTCCCAAAGCTACCACAGCCGGTCGTTAGTCCGGAATCCACTGCTCACCGCCCAGAAGTGTAAAAAAATAGTATCATGATGGGCCCGACTCCGGTCGGTGAATTCCATGGCAGCTCCGTTTGTATTTTATTTTATAGATATATAATATACATGTCTAACAAGATTAATTACTAAGTAACAAGAAGGAATTCATGAAAAAACGATATTTTTAGTATTTTTAGTACAAAATTTACCAAAAAGTTGCGGTGTAGGTTTCGACTGGTTGATTGATGAAATTTCATTCAACCTGGCAGCATTATCCAGTTCAGAATACAAAGTCACTAACTATTGACCGATACAGTTTAGCAGTTTAGAGTTCTTTTCACGGAATGTATAGATTTTCTCCCCGGGGAGATAAAAGAGCAATTTAGCTCTATTTCAGTATATCTGATATCATTTTTTCCGTTTATTTCAGCGTACGAACTACACCGAAAGCTGGAAAGCCGGGCCCTCTGAACAACTTAGATGATTTCTGCCCGGGCGCACTGGACAACAGCTTCCTTGATGACTTTTCTCCAGGCGGCCAGAGTTTTCCCAGGTCTGAGGAAAGCCCCAGACCGATTCGGTCCAATACGGCAGATAGCGAAAGGTTTGAATTTTCTATCACTAGCTGGACCCACTGCTCAAGGCTTCACTCGCTTTAACTATACAGTCGGCGCACGGTATAACATGTGAATTGCCAAAAGATTAAAAAAATACTTAATTGAGCACCACTGCGTTTTAAACCCGAAACACAAAAAGTAAATTTAGAAAAAAAACTATACTTACAGAAAGATATAACAAATAGCAGGGGTTGGTTACTAAAACAATATTGCTACTAGTTTTACCCAGCGGTATATTTCCACAAATAAAACACTAAATTAGTTTTGTAGATTCCGTGATTGCTTAATCAGTATCTGCTTCCTCGATTTCATCAATATAGGCGAACTCGAGCCAACGCACAGAGCCGAAGTACCGTAAAAATGGGTTACAAATGATTCAAGCAGTTTAAAATTTGTCGCGACATATTAATGCATCCCGCCGGTAATCTCTCCAGTTTACTCGAGGTTCTTTAGTTTATTATTGCCAATATAAAAAGTTCCTGGCATTGTGTAATAAACAGGGCTGTGATTCTGAAGCGACGACACGATTGTCGTCACTCGAAGCGGGAGCGGAAGACTTTTATCGAAAGTTGACCGACTTTAAATTATCGCACTGCGTTTAAATAGAGCGAGACATTCTTCCGCGTCTGCATCAAACTTGTTCGGGAGATATTTGAAGAGTTAATGCGTAATTCTTACAAATCGCGTAAAAACATGCAATAAAATCTTCTTACAAAGTCATATCAAATGTACGATAAAATAAGAAGCTAATCGCTCACTCTAGCTAAGTCTAACAGCCGAGTTTTCGTTTAGTCCTTGAATCGTCAAAAGTATTTTTTATTTTTTTTTTTATTTGTTGAGTGGGGTTTTTCTGAGGTTGAGCCTTGTAACACTGCGCCTTGTAATGAGCCAATGAGCCTTGTAACACTGCGACCATTGCTGATCTATTGTGTTCGCCACCTACTATAGTTGTGCGCTAAGCTTTGTGTCATTTAAGAACCGCAGCAGGCTTTTGGCGCCAGATTGTTTTACCTCCTCAGGTTGGAGGTAATGATCACCCAAATCGGTGTATCTTGTACGCATCAGCAGGCCACACTCGCACATGAGGTGCTGGGGAGTTTCCTCTGCCCCTTGGTAGAACCTGCACATGCTAGGTTCATTGGAAACATTCACAAAACATTTATCACCACTCCTTAAATCTTAAAGCTGTAATATCAGTTTTATGGCTCCGTAATTTATTTATATAATTTTGATTACAGCGACACAGAAAACTCTTCTAATCCGATGGTAATGGTAGTGCAAGATGATGTCGATTCGGACGAAGAGCGCTCGGCAACTTTCAAACCGATTAAAATTGCTCCAAAGACCAAAATGGCCGCACCGCCCGCGGCTAAAGAACCCAATGCCAAAATATTCGAATCAACCAAGTTAGACTCTTGGAATAAACCAATCGAAGAGAGGAACTTCGGAGAGGACAGTTTCTGGCGATTCGAGAAACGATACGGGAACGAAGAGGCGGTCGGTGGACTGCAGATTGATGCGAGTTTGAGAAGATCACCCGAAGGTATTTCAATTTGGATTTTAGTGTTAGCAGTGGTGTCCGATTAGTTTTGAGCTAAGTCGGGGCATCCGCATGGCTTAGAATAAGATGACGAGACGATAGGATGAGATGACGGGACAGGCTTAGAATGAGATGATGGGGAAATAGAATTAGATGATGGGACAAAGCGCTTACCCAAAGTAAATGGGTATTTTCATGGATGCATCGTCTCTTTTGCAGGATTTTCGGCGACATCGACCTTAAAGTACTATAACTACGAAACTACTACACCAATCATAAAAAGAACAACTGCACAATGATTGCATTGAAATTTCGAATATAGAATATTTAAATATCATTTTGTAAAACAATTAGATAATTATGAATAAATATGAGAACGTCAAAGAAGTGAAAAAAACGCGCGACCAGATTTGGTCGACTCGTACTCAATGGATAATTGTTTCGCGACCAGATTTGGTTGACTCATACTCAACGGGTTAAATATTAATTTCGTTGACTTTCATGATGTTTTTTTTAACCCCTTCAGTAATCATTAAAAAAAAAATATATATATTTTTAGTTTTTTTCATTATTTAAAAATTGGAAGAACTTGACTTAAAGAAAAGTTTGAAAAGCGTTTGAGCGTGCCGCGCCATCTATCGGTAGGTAAAATATCACTAATTACCAATATTAGCGATATTTTACCTACCATTAGATAGGTAGGTAAAATATTGCTAATATTGGTAAAAAATATATAGATATATATTTTTTCACCTTTTTTTTATTTAAATATGTTTACTAGCTCGTACTGATTCACCCCCTTCAAGGATGCTGGTTAATTAAAACTCATTCTGTATAAAATAAACATAAAACGATATTAAAGAAATTGAAAGTATTGATGTAGACATTGAAAAAAACTTTCTTTTTTCTTCAAGGTGGAGAAGATCCGGATACCGAATCGACAGAGGTGAAATCGTCGAAAAAGGTTTGTAGCATTTTATTAATCTCAACCGTAGTGCCAAATATATTTCACCAAAATGTTCTAAAATGCCAAAAGAAAAGTCTATTTTTACAGATAATTTAAATAAACAAGAAAAAATGAGTCATTTCTGTAAAAATACACCAATTGTCATATTCCTTTCAACATTCTCATCACTGTTTCAAACTTTCATAATAAAAACCTACAAACCTACAAGCGGGACGGCGCTCTTTGACAATATAACGGTTAAGACCACACACGATATTTGCGTAATTAAATAAAAGAAACGTTATACGGGTTGTATCATCAATGAGTGTTTTAACTTCAAGGGCTAACACTGTACATATCACCGAATATAAGGATAGACTATTTTTTGTACTGGGAGATTTCCTTATCTAGGAGATTATACTAACATAGTTCTTGCTACAGCCTATCTGGGTTTTTTTAAATTGATAGGCTCGTCTACAATGTCACATGACTTCAGATTTCGATATTAACACTGTCCGTCCGTCAATCTGCCATGTTTTCTTTCTTCTCCCATTACATTATACTAATCTAACTATGTTCTCCCTCACTCCTCATACTCCGAGCTTCATAAGGGTATTCGCTCGCATTTCACACCTTTCAAAAACAGTCGCCCTCTAGCGGGAGTAAATGGCAGTGAATATCCCCATTCAATGGTTTTGACCTTCCCAGCTCACCAACCGACAAGAAAGGAAAATTTTGTGAATGGGTGTTCTGTGTGTGTCTGTCTGTGTGAATTCCTCCACGATTGCGCCCAAACGCTTAATCCGATTGAGCTGAAATTTGGCATGCAAGAGTTGAAAAGATTGTGGTTGAAATCGGTCCACCAGGGGACACCATAATCTCATATTTTAATCTTGAAATATAGGACTTAGAAACTTGAAATTTGGTTTACAGTTAGGTGCCTTGCTGGGCCAAAATTACATTGTGAAATTTGGTTGAAATATCTCGTATACAAGCTACACTAATAATATTTGAATTCCGCCCTTTATAAAATTCAAATATTAACGTTGGTGCTTAGCTGAGAACCGAATCGCGCCGCCTGAGGCAATTGCAAACCCAACCGGGTTCGTATGTCTTCCGAGAGAGGGCGCTCATCAATATTATTTATGAAATAATATTTATATGAAATAACTCCTTGGCTACTTTCCGGGAAAGTCTTAGGTTGACAACCGATTTTTAAAATAAATGTCACAGTCAGTATTTCTCTATTGTATGAGTCTAATATTTTTTATACATTGTATGTTACTTTTTCTTTATATTCTACAGAAAGACGATAAGAAGCCGCACAAGAAATCGAAGAAATCCAAGGATAAGGATGAAAAGAGCGAAAGCGGCGAGAAGAGGGACAGGAAAAGCAAGGAGAAAAGGCACAGGAAGAAGAACTCGGACGAGTTGCTCGAGGAGTTCCTCAGCGGGAAGGCCGATGGAGTCCTACCAGCCCAGGAAGCGTACGAGGAGTTTTAAGCAGGGGGTCCCGAAAAAACGGGAATTTCGTATTTCGTATAAAATCGTGTATTTTTTAGGCAGTGCCTGGCTGCGGTTTTTTTTTTTACTTACAAGGGTGGTGTCTTATTGTGGAACCGGGCTTGTGTTACCTAATTGGCATTACGGCTTGTTGCTTATTAGCACCAAGCAGTCAAATACTCAGACGGTCACCCATACAAGTATTGACTTAACTTCGGTAACAATGAAAAGAACCAGTGGCTACGAACGCTACAATTCCTAGAGAGATGATCATGAGTTGTTATTTTAATAGATAAAATATTTAAATTCAGTAGGGTGGACATATATTGACACTTAATATCTCGAAGACGAAGTATTTAGCATTGTCACTCAGATCTAACCTAACCTCCAACGTATTACCCTTAAAAATTCACAAATTCAATTGCAATGTATCTTCCACCCAGAATAATTGCAAATGTGAGCATATAAACATTGAAAAAAAAATTTGATATTTAGGCATAGAAATAGATTCCAAACTTAATTGGGAATGCCAAATAAAATCGCTTACGGCGCGAACGAGGAAATTACTGGCCGAAGCCAGTATTAATTACATCAAAGCACGTAATAAGTGGCCGTAGTGATTCAAATGATCTACAAGCCCGCGTAGACTTCCACAAAAAGTTCCTTACTGGAATCAGCCAGAATGGCACTGGTCTGGGGTATGGCAGTACAACCACGAGCGACGTGGACTTGAAGAAGTCTCTTTTGCGGGGAGATTACGACAGCAAGAGTATGGCTCATGCTATTGGCCTTCAATGCCAGAATGATTGGACAACAATTGGGGACTTTTGCATTCCGCCTCCAATGCACTGGAAGGTAATGCTCTATGACTGGACGCCAGAGATGCTGAAATTTTATTTGAATGCCTTTCAGCATACACTTCCAGACCCCAGTAACCTCGCTCGTTGGAGCTTTGCCGAGGATAGTTCTTGTCCCCTCTGTAGCAATACCCCTTGCACAGCTAGACACATTCTAGCTGGCTGCAAGGTGGCCTTAGATCAAGGACGGTACACTTACCGCCATGACAAAGTTCTCGCTGTTATTCGCGAGGTAATTAGTCTCTCAGTGGCTCGTGCCAACAAGGGTTTGACAGTATCCTCCAAACCCCCAATACAGTTTGTGCGGGATGGCTCTAAAGGCAAAAAACATTTAACTACAAAACCTTTCTCAATAATCGAGAAAGCTGCAGATTGGATTCTGGAGGTTGATTCGGTCTCTAAGCAGTATAAATTCCCTGAAAGTCTCGGATGCACAGCCCTCCGTCCAGATATAACTCTTTACTCTCTATCTCGGAAGGTGGCTCTTATTGTAGAATTAACTGTTCCATGGGAATCAAATATCCCAAAAGACCACGAGTACAAATTAAATAAATACCATGATCTTGCAAATGCCGTAACCCGGAACGGCTTCACTGTTCACCTTCACGCGGTGGAAGTTGGCGCTCGTGGCCTGCCAGCTAAATCTCTATTTCACCTCTTTAAAGATCTTGGCCTTTCCAGAAAAATAATCAACTCTTTCTTAGAAAAATTATCTAAAACTGCGATTTGCGCATCTCAAATTCTATGGCTTCGAAGGGGGAGTGAATGGGTGGCAAGGTGAACGCTCACATGTGGCAAGACAGCTGTCCTAAACCTACCACAGCCGGTTCGTAAGTCCGGAATCCACTGCTCACCCCCCAGAAGTGTAAAAAAATAGTATTATGATGGGCCCGACTCCGGTCGGTGAATTCCATGGCAGCTCCGTTTGTATTTATTTATCGTGTTCCGCGAACTTAGGAATGTACTGAGTAAAGAAACTCTGCGAATGGTGTATATGGCTCTTGGTCAAAGTATATGGGTGCATGGAATTATAGCGTGGGGCTCATGTACAAAAACAACAATGGACCGACTATTAAAAGCACAAAAGTTACTAATAAGAGTCATAAACAAAAAGCCCCCTCGGTACAGTTCAAATCAGCTCTTTGCGGAGTTTAAGGTTTTGTATATCTGCCAGCTATTTATTAAGCAGTGCCTTGTAAGCTTTCACAAAACTAAAGAGTACAGAGCAAGATGTCAGCAAATGTACTTAACGAGAAATGCTGGAAAGGAATTTTACACAATTCCAAAAGTAAAAAGCACATTTGCCCGAAGACAATGTTTTTATATTGCCCCGAAAGTTTATAACTCACTATGTAAAACCACGAAAAACGTGAAAAATTATGTAACTTTTAAAGGTAAAGTAAAAAACTGGCTTCTAGATATTGGGCGTTCAAAAACTAAAGATCTTATTAATACTGTAGGGTGAATATTTAAAAAAATATGTATTTGTAAAATTGTGCAATATTACATATCATTTTCTTATACATATATATTGGAATGTAGTGTTTATTCATCTATTTGTATATATTATTACTTATTTTCCACTTAAATTTATTGAATTTAATGTAAAGTTTACTTTATTTTAGTCCATAATTGCTTACATATTTTTTTCTACTTTAAATTTTACTATAATTTGTGTAAACAACACATTTGTTAGATTTAGAAATACTTCAAAATTGATCACCTTCGTCAGTTCGCGAGTTACAACAATACAATTGATATAACACAGCACAGCCAGAGACAGACCTTCTAGGTCTAGTTGGTTGTGCGATTTCGCCTCAATCGGATATGCTACCATATTTATATGCATAGAGCTATGTTTTTCGCTATATGTATTAATCTTTGTTCTTAATTATTCCTCATGTACAACAGTACGCATGTCCTTATATTTTTTTTTCTTGTACGTTATAAATAAATAAATAATAAATAAATAAATAAATACATCTGTCCTCTTTTTCGTTTAAATGACATAGTGTCGTAGTAGCGTTTAAATGACGGTAGGTTTGTATCGTCCCTAAGTCTTCTACGCTCGCCTCACGGGAGACACAACGATCATTATCGTTAAAACTCCTGGGGTGAAGAGTTCCCTGTTGTAGTTGACGCCTCCAAGTGACCACGAAGACGGTGTGGCTGTCCCAAACCGCACATGTCCCAGGGTTCCTGCCACAGCTTACCTATCCGCTCTGATTACTGGCACTCAATTTACCCGCATTACTTAACAAAAAATAATGTTGGTGATCAATCAAAATAAAAATATAAATTCACTATTTAGAACTGAGAGCGTGAAAACGATGTTTAAAATGTTAACGATGTTAACTACACTATCAGAAACTTTGATTTTTCTTAAGTATATAAAAAATCCTTTACACTCCACCTTTTCCCCGTAAGTCAATGGCCTTTTATTAGGTTTATATTCAACTAACTGCAGCATTATATTCAACTAGCTGACCAGTGCCTACTTCGTTGGACGGTAAACAGTTTTGAGTAACTTGAGGTAAACTTGTGATGAAATTATGAGTGTGGTTCGGTTAGTACTGAGTGCTATGATTTATTTCCTCACTGCCAATAGGAGGGTTATATTTTTACTGCATATGTATGTATGTATTTGCGTGCCAATTTGGCTATATTACCGGGTTTCAAATGAGTGAAAAAAATGATTATGATTGAATAAATTATGTTTAATTTTAATTGTCCAAAACTTCTCTGTATTATTAGTTGTAATGTTATTATTTGGTACCAAAATATATTGTCTAATAGATTGACGTGCTGTATATAAAAAAAAACCATCTAATAGAAATATTACTTAATAGATTACGACACGGTCGCGGTTCCATACCTATGTCGTATTATCTCTTTAACCATTTATGCAGTAAAAAGGAAATTATATGCAGTAAAAGGGAAAAATCTTTTGTTTTAAATACTTGAGACGATAAATTTACTTATTTTGATAAAAATTCATAATTGTTGATAATATGACCAATAAACATGACTTAACGATTTTATTTATTTTTTTAATATAAAAAACTACTTTTTGTGACTTAAATATAATAGTTAGACATATGCTGTCGCTGACTTTTTTAGTATGCATTATCAAGCTCTAGAACTTTTCTCTAGAACTCAATCATATATCTCTCATTGTAAGGGCTGCATTCGTAAGAAGCATTTTCATTCGACCATTTTTTCTCCGACTTAGCAAATCCGACTATCACAAAAAGGTCTTTTCATTTTTTGGACTAATATGTGGCTTCTATTGGTAAAAGAATTTTCACAATCGGTTCAGTAGATCCAGAGATTACTCCCTACAACCTCACAAACTTTACCTCATTGTAATACTAGTATAGATTTAGGATTTCTTTCTTATACTTATCTACGCGATGAATATGCAGTCCTAAGTCTCCTAATTAAAATTTCAATTGAAGACACTTCGATACGTATAGTTGCATGTCAGCCGGCAGCCATTTGCAATTAATTTAATTAACTTATTTTATCCAGGCGACCGCCGATACATGGGAGTTAGCGCCATGTATTTTTTTATTACTTGTAACTACTGCCAGCTTCCGTGAGCTTTTTTTTAGGGACTGGCATTGGCACCCAAGGCACTGCCCCAAAAATACATGGATAAGCTGTAACTATCGTCTAACTAAACCGCTGTCGTATTTATATAAAGACCTGGCATTGGCCGTCGGCAGCTATGCCTTGAAGAAGAAGCCAGCTGGCTTCTTCGTGACATAGCTTCCGCTCGTCAGTCATGCAAATAAGTTTTCTCACCAATCGATGACTTAAAACACTCTCTCGTACATGGAGAAATTGCAAGAATATTTCCAGCAAACAGCCAAAAGCTGTTAGAATTACTTTTCTAAAGTAAGTTTTAATATTATTACGTATTTTTCACAACGTATCAATGGTATTTTGTACGAGTGTTATTACTGATGCAGTGTTCAGATAATGAGATTAGTAAACGCTTTCTCTATCGATTCAAAAATCGCTATTACGCTCTTGGCAACGGCGTTGTCTCGCTTCCTGCAGCAAAAACGGCAGCTTTTCGCCCAGAATTTGTATTGAATGCCAGGTCTATACAGGTCGTCTCAAACATAATGATATCCCTTGTGGGGCTGACAGGTCAGGTTATAACTGATCAGAATAACAAAACATACCTTAGTACAAAAATCATTAGTTTTCGAGTAAGTTATTTTTTTCCAAAACCATTAGCACTATACTTTTTTTTAATTGTAATGCAATTATAAGCAGGACTACTCAGAGTTACAATAACACACATTAGAATCTTAGCCTTTCAGCATACACTTCTAGACCCCACTAACCTCGCTCGTTGGAGCTATGCCGAGGATATTTCTTGTCCCCTTTGTAGCAATACCCCTTGCACAGCTAGACATATTCTAGCTGGCTGCAAGGTGGCCTTAGATCAAAGACGGTACACTTACCGCCATGACAAAGTTCTCGTGGCTCGTGCCAACGAGGGTTTGACAGTATCCTCCAAACCCCCAATACAGTTTGTGCGGGATGACTCTAAAGGCAAAAAACATTTAACTACAAAACCTTTCTCAATAATTGAGAAAGCTTCAAATTGGATTCTGGAGGTTGATTCGGTCTCTAAGCAGTATAAATTCCCTGAAAGTCTCGGATGCACAGCCCTCCGTCCAGATATAACTCTTTACTCTGTATCTCGGAAGGTGGCCCTTATTATAGAATTAACTGTTCCATGAGAATCAAATATCTCAAAAGACCACGAGTACAATTAAATAAATACCATGATCTCGCAAATGCCGTAACCCGGAACGGCTTCACTGTTCACCTTCACGAGGTGGAAGTTGGCACTCCATATTTCACCGCTTTAAAGATCTTGGCCTTTCCAGAAAAATAATCAACTCTTTCCTAGAAAAAATATCTAAAACCGCGATTTGCACATCTCAAATTCTATGGCTTCGAAGGGGGAGTGAATGGGTGGTAAGGTGAACGCTCACATGTGGCAAGACAGCTGTCCTAAACCTACCACAGCCGGTCGTTAGTCCGGAATCCACTGCTCACCCCCCAGAAGTGTAAAAAAATAGTATTATGATGCGCCTGACTCCGGTCGGTGAATTCCATGGCAGCTCCGTTTGTATTTCATTTATTTATATCTAATTTTGTAGACGGTGGCACCAGAAAAACTAATGTAAGCTGTCGATTTTTCAAAATTTATAAAAGTGCCATTATCTTGAAAACTAATGATTTTTGTACTAAGGTATATTTTGTTATTCTGGTGAGTTATGAGCTGGCCTGTCAGCCCCCTATGGATATCGTTGAGTTTTGGGACGACCTGTATATTAATGCGTCGGTGGTCTAAACAGTCTTTTATTTTCGACTACTTACTTAAAAATATAATTGGTGTTGTGATATTTATTATATAAATAATTTAGTAATATTAATATGTCAAATAATTTTTAAATTACGCTGAATTTGGATTTTCAACCATATTTACTAAGTTTGTTACAGTGATATGTTATTCAGCTATATGACAAAAAATCCATATTAGAGTTACCTATTTATAAATAAATGAGTACCTAATAATTATTAAAAGTATGTTGCTTTTAAATCGGTGTATTTTTATTTTGGAGTTGAGAGAAGAAATGTATGGCTGGACACCAGAGATGATTTTAATTGGAACTATTGAGAGGATTAGTTGGGGAGCCAGTGACAAGAAAGTGCAAGAGTTTTGTAAAAGCTGATACTTTCAGATCAGACAGTATAGTTTTTGTCATATAGGACTTCATTGTTGTGACGTGTGCCACACATTCTATTGTTATTTATTATTTATTAACCCTTGGAGTAAATGGGTATTTTCATGGATGCATCTGTCTCTTGCAGGATTTTCGGCGACATCGACCTTAAAGTACTATAACTACGAAACTACTACACCAATCATAAAAAGAACAACTGCACAATGATTGCATTGAAATTTCGAATATAGAATATGGAAATATCATTTTGTAAAACAATTAGATAATTATGAATAAATATGAGAACGTCAAAGAAGTGAAAAAAACGCGGAACCAGATCTGGTCGTATCATACTCAACGGATAATTGTTTCAGAACCAGATTTGGTCGTATCATACTCAACGGGTTAGTTTCAAATAGTATTCAAGAGCATGACATATGAATCTAATTCGCCCTTGAATATTAAACCTAGAGTGTAAGTCTAAAAATAAATGACTTACCTAACTAAATTAATGCTAACATTGAACAAGAAAAAAAAACATAAAAATATGAAACTAAATAAAAGACATTAGGATAAACATGAGATAGCAGGGAGTTGCCTTTTTAGCTGCCAAAGGGATATACAAAAGATATCTATTTCTGTGGGTAAGGAATTAATAAGAGCTATAACCCTTTCCACTGGCCTGTCTTCAAAAATATTTGTATGGTGGTACGTTAATTGTTAAGCATTCTGACCTTTTTTTTCAAATTCTGTATTGAATCCACCGTCTACTGATGAATTTTCAGCGTTTCCGAAACACTTCCGGGGGTACTAATTAAAATTACACCTTTCCTAGTACGCCTGCCTAGTTCCTCCTGGCCTGCCGACTTCTACCCCAGCATTCTTTCATCTCAAGGACACAAGCAGTTTTTCGTTTCTTTTTACCACCATAACTTTTAAACAAACCGATTTAGAAGTGTGTGGTATTGTTAGAATCATTGTCACCCCGTGTCTTAGGGTACCTTAACTGACCAAATATCAAGTAAGTAGTTGTCTAAATGTCAATAAATTAAAATTTATGGTGTTTAGTGTCAAATGAAACGTCTCATTGAGTATATTCTGGAAACTTTACATGTAACTACAGTAGAACTCCAATTATCCGAATTAATGGGGACCGGGACCCATTCGGATAATCAAATATTCGGATAATCGGAGTTTTTTAAAAAAAATTGCCATTGGAGAGAAAAAAGCTACGTTTTGATATTGCACTATTTTTTTATTGAATTAAATGAAAGAAACATGATATTTTCACATGTTTTAAATATAAATAAAATGTACTTATGTACAAGTTTAGAAATAAAAATCATTGTTTTTCAAACATCTCCGTCAATGTAAGCTGTTTTGCGGTCTTCATCCGTTTTCGGGCAGCCAGGTCACGCATTCGCTTGACGGTGAGCAGTTGCAAGTGGTCACACTCGGGCTGACGCTCCATCCACTTCAAAGCAGTCTCGAGGCCGGCAAATGCTTCACTAGCTGATGGTCCAGTGTCTACTTCAACATCAGCAGAAAGTTCTTCTTCCACTTCCACTTCAACATCTTCTCTCACACTTTCAACAATTTCATCGTCATTGAGAATTTGAAAACCAGGGTCAGACGTGTCACAAGCCATCCACTCTCCTACATCTTCAGCACTTACTTCTGTACAACCAGGAATTTTTACAATCATTTTTCTTATTTCCTCTAGTGGCAACGCATCTTCATCATCTTCATCCTCTCCATTTTCTTGTTTCTCATTTTCTTCAGATTCTTTTTTTTTGTTCTTCTCAGACGGTAGGCCTTTCAGTTTATTCCACGCACGTCTTAGCGTCACTGCCGTAACCAAACTCCAAGCTTCCGCTACCATGTAACAGCAGTCCTTTAAATTTATTTTGCTATGATTTGCCAAAACCAATTCTTCATCTTCAGCACCTTCGATCAGCAGTTTTCTCAGCAGTTGCCTTCTGTAATGGCGCTTCATTGTTTCAATAACAGACTGGTCCATGGGTTGCAGCAAACTTGTAACATTGGGAGGCAAAAACGTCGTTTTAAACTGCCCATTCTCTCTTTCCAACAGTTCTGCTGTAGGATGAGTGGGTGCGTTATCAACAATTAAAAGCACCTTACTGCCTTCTTTTCCCACCGATTTTTGGTGCTTTTTCACTTCAGGAATAAACGCTTCATCATACCATTCGGTAAACAAAGCTGCAGTCATCCAGGCCTTGGGTTGACTTTTGTAGAAGAGTGGAAGTTTTTTTACGTTTTTAAATGCTCTTGGATTTTTTGATTTTCCTATCAAAAGAAGTGGTAGTTTATGATTTCCAGTGGAGTTGGCACAGTTAAGCACTGTAACACGTTCTTTACTGACCTTATGTCCAGGGGCACTAGATTCCCTTTTAGAAGCCAAAGTGGTTTTTGGTAATGCTTTCCAAACAAGGTCAGTTTCATCGGCATTATAAACAAACTCCGGATCGTAGGATTCTGCTGCAGTTTTAAATTTTTCAATAAAATTTTCAGCAGCTGCAGAGTCTGCTGAAAGCTTCTCACCAGCCAAATCTAACTCGCGTACACCATGCCTGAATTTAAAGTTCCTTAGCCAGCCGTTACTAGCCTTAAAAGATGAATAACCAAGCTTTTCTGCTAAGATTTTGGCTTTTTCACAAAGGATTGGACCTGAAATCGGATTTCCCATAGAACGTTGCTGCAAAAACCATTTAAACACGGCATCTTCCAAATTTTTGTTGGTTGCTGTCTTCATTGTTTTCCTGGAGGAACTTCCATCTTCATTTTCAAGCACCGAAACAAAGTTTAAAAGTGTTGACTTACTGTTTTTAATGTCACAAATTGTTGCTTGTCCAACACCATAAATCTCAGACAACTTCTTACCCGTTACACCTTTATCGAGTTGCTCTATAATTTTCAGTTTGTCCGCTAACGATAGCACAACACGTTTTCTTTTCGAAGCCATGGTAAAAAACAATACAGTACATATTGTACACGCACAAACAAAAGTAAGCCGTAGCGAAAGAGTAGCGTCCTCGAGCAAGGTCAATAGCACACTGACTACAATCAAAACAAACAATGACAGGTGCGCCGTGACTGCAATGAGCCGGAACTGGAGTGGGGACTCATACCACGTGTTGTGCCTACACTGACTTCGCGGAGGGAAGGACAATAGTGAGCGAACGCGCAAACACTGGCTTCGCGGGGGGAAGAATAATAGCGCACTTAACAGTAAATATATTACTAAAACTAATATTTATAATCTTAGTAAAGTCATTAATAAGTGTTTATGAATAGAACAAAAAGTAAATAAAGTTGTTAATAAAAGACTTTTTTTGGACAAATTTTTTTCTGAAAGTGATTCGGATAATCGGCGATTCGGATAGTCGGAGTTCGGATAATTGGAGTTCTACTGTACATGGATAACTACATAAACCACAAATATATCATACTAGCTGACCTGTGCCCACTTCGTTGGGCGGTAAAACTTTTTACTTGTGATGAAATTATGAGTGTGGTTCGGTTAGTACTGAGTGCTATGATTTATTTTCTGACTGCCAAAAGAAGGGTTATATTTTTACTGCACATGTATGTATGTATTTGCATGCCAATTTGACTATATTACCGTTATTTGTGAGTGTCTTCTTGTGTGTCTTATTTGTGAGTGTCTTATCTCTTTAACCATTTATGCAGTAAAAGGGAAGTCTTTTATTTTAAACACTTGAGACGATAAATTTACTTATTTTGATATGAATTCATAATTGTTGATAATATGACTAATAAACATGACCTAACTTTATTTTAATTATTTTTTTAATATGGTATACTACTTTTTGTGACCTCAATATAAAAGTTAAGACATATGCTGTCGCTGACTTTTTTGTAGGCATTACCAAGCTCTACAACTTTTCTCTAGAACTTAATCATATATCTCATCGTTAAGGCAGCATTAGTTAGAAACGTTTTCGTTCGACTGTTTTTTCTCTGACTTTATTTTGCAAATCGGACTACAACAAAAAAGTCTTTTTATTTTTCGGATTAATATATAGCCGATGACACTCACAATTAACGTGGCTTTCTATTGGTAAAAGAATTTTCAAAATCGGTTCAGTAGATCCAGAGATTACTTGCTACAACCTTACAAACTTTACCTCTTTATAATATTAGTATAGATAAAAACTGTAATAAAAATAATTATAAATACAGTAGTTCACTTTCTGTAAGGGCAGTTGTATTTTTTATTCTTTTAAATATATTTACTTGTTATTTACACGTCAATGCATCGCTAGGCGCGGGCCCTTGCAACCCACTTATATAGTAATGCAACACGCATTACTCTTGCTACCCACTTATATTTCTAGTATTGACAACTACACAGACGAATGGAAAGTGTAACAAGACAGTGGCAGCGATATCTAGCAACTGTAGTAATTATTAAACTGCCAAATATATTGCATCTCATGGTAAGCTTAGAAGAGGAATAAAACAATAAATTACAAAAAAAGTAGTTTTTATTTTTTTAAACCGTGACATTTAATTTACAATAAAATACGCATTCACACGTCGTCATTCTGCGGTGTCGGCGGGGAGAAAGGGATTTTTAAAAAAATAATTCGAAAGGGATCGTTCAGTACGCGCAAGACTTGTTCATTTATAAAATCGTAAGGAAGGTCATAAGAAAAAAGAATGCAAGGAACATTTTTGTCTATTTCAAAACATATACCAAGGAAAAAGACAACGAATGAATTTTTTTTCGTTGTCTCATTAACCCTTCAGGCTTCGGCCCCTCAGCCGATTGACAAGTTGCTGTCCCAAAAAATTTTTGTAAATATTAGTAAAAAAATTAAATTACGACACTGTCTAACCAAAACATTAATTACTTCCAAACCACTGTACCCATAATTAAAATGAAACATATTACCAGAATAAAACATAATAAAATAAAACAAATTAAATTAAAATAAAATTAAAACGGGGCCATCACGCTGAATCGTGTTGTGATTAATAAGAGGAAATGATACATTTTACGTTTGCTAAGATGAAACGATTTTTGTCTATTTTTTTCAAAATGAAACCTAAATCATTTTTTGTCATTTTTTTTCTAAAGGATAGAATGCATTTTAGTAGATTTTGTCTATTTTTAAGAAAGATGTAACGCATTTTAAACAATTTCGTCTATTTTTTCGAAAGGATGAAACTTGTACTCCCATCTGTTGAAAATGCAACTATAGTGAAATTACATTAGCGTTGTAGTCGCGTGAAATTTATGCATTAACAGATTCCTGCCCGCACCTACAGATGGCGCTAAGTTTAAATTTTAATTATTAAAACATATGCTGATAACGTAATTTTATTTTTGACTATTATTAATATGCTATTATAGCTTATAGTATAAAACGAATTAACGATGTGAAGTTACTGCCGTTATCCAAGGTTGACTACCCTGGACAGGTCAGTCTATCCTAGACAACGGCAATTGCAACATCGCTGAAACATCGGGTGCTTCAAACTTTACGAAGTAAATTCCTTTTTATCCTATTTATAATATCAACCAATTGCGATAGTATTCGGTTTCACATCATTACAGTAAAACAACAATAAACTCTCGATTTTTAAGTTTCTTTTCGTCCTTTTGGTATTATGTTTCTAGACAGAATATAGGGGGTAAGTTACCTCAAGCTGTTCCGGGAAAACTCTTTTTTTAAAAAATCTGTATACAGGATGTTTTCATTTAGTGATATCCTTGTAAAGGATGAATCAGTACGACCAAACTAAGCAACTTTTGATTAAAACTTTAAAAAAAAAAAAAAAGGTGGGTTTTTTTTAAACTGTTTTTTTTTATAGTATAAGAAACGATGAGGACAATGCGCTATAAGAAATATATCGCTAATATTGTTTATTAGCGATGTTTTACCTACCGCTAGATGGTGAAGCGCGCTCGACGCTTTTGAAACTTTTCTTCAATAGATATGATCTACACATATATATGACAACAACAAGAGGAAACAACAACAAGAAACACATTTTTTTTTGTTGTTTGCATTTTTTAAAATCAAAACTTGCTCATTTTGCCATTTTGATTGAACCACTACAATGATGTCACTAATTAAAAACTCACCTGTATAATCCATCCATAAATTGAACAGTATGCGAGAGAATAGCGCGCCAATATTCTTCATGGCAACTCTCACACCGGAAACTGGCTGTTAGCCAGCGGACTGCGACCAAACTACTACTGGCCGGCTTTCAGTACTGGTTTTGAAGTGGTCGTATTCGAGCGCGAAAGGCTTATCTAGGGGATCATATATCGATGGTATAATCAGATACAACCCATTTTGACCGAGTAGTGTCGCGCTGTTTTTTGTGAATTTTGGGGTTTTTAAATATTTACAGTTTTCCTATTCGGCATCTAACGCCTTTTGTACACGACGAGGGGCCCAACTATTTGTCTGAATTTTCGAGTTCCTTTAAAGTCGTTTCAACATCCATACTCTAATTTATAAATGAACACTTCGGCACGTATATATGTATTTTAGTAAGGGGGGTTTGGAGAGACGGCAGCCGTTGACTTGTCTTCTCACTAGTCTTTCTGCAATTATCGGCTAAGAGTGGCGGTGTGGCGGTAAGATGGCGACGGTATTACTTAAGACACCGCTCGAAGTAATTCTGGCCGACGTATCCTCCGCGTAGCGCCCTCTGGACGTGCTGCTCGAAAACTCTGCGGTTGTTCTGGAGCTCCTCGGCCGCCTCTTTGTTTAGCGGATCGTCTGGATTTGGCTCCTGTTTACAAGAAAAACATTAATATTATTACAAGCTTTTATTTACCTTGCAATATTTGCTAGTATGTGTGTTAGTATGTTCATGTCAAATATTGAAAGCTGAATTAGAATCATTTCCTCTTATTCTATGAAGTTGAAATTTTACAAGTTGCTTCAGTTCCGATAATAATGCATTTTTTTGGTGAGCATGACCTGATTCTACACCCAGGATCGGCTTTCAACGAGGCTACTCTTCCACGGTCGACAGCACAGATACGCATTCAATTGATAGCCCATTCTAAATTTCACCATAACATGGCTGCTGCACCAAGGAGGGAGCTAATGGGCCCATGATGAGGTGGCCACGATGACCCATGTGTTCAGGGTCGGTCACACTCACGGGTCAACACCCATCCGATGGCCTCCACGCATGGGGTGCGAACCTGGGTAGGACACTGGGTCAACCAGTCTCCCCTGGGAATCAAACCTCTGGCGCTCCTGGACGGTCTGCGCACCGAGCGGCGCAAGCCAATCGACTGTGCTCTCCGACCAACAGTCGGGGGAGTCTGGGAACTGTATTGTTTCCTATAGAGCGGGGGTGGTTGTCTACCTTACGGCGACTGCTCTTGAAATGACCATTGACCATCCGATCCCGGTTCAGAGTCGGGCAAAGGACGCCTTGGTCCGCGATAGATTCGGCGCACACCGTTTCACCGCTTCGTAAGGGAGAGGACCGCGCAAGCGACCTCGAACTCGGAACCAATCGAGAGACCGGAGAAATCTGGTCACAATTGGAAGCAAGGGCGCGAGGGTCGGCCCGCCAGGTAACACTGGCTATCTCGCGAAAAAAAACGATTACTCCGAAACTGTCACACCGATCGTCTAAAAAATACCTGTTTTATGTTCCTATTGAAATTTGCTATTAGATATTTGTAACGTCGCTATGTAAAGCAATAAAGATTATTCATAATTATTAGTCAAAGTTGTACTAACATAATTAGCGGTCGGCCACGCCTGGCCATTTCGGGCCGTCTGGGGTTCGACGGTAAATATCAATTCTGGACGTTTCGGGCCGTCTGGTACGCGAGGGGTTAACTTATTTTCATAGATAAACCAAAAGCTTGGCCATAAAGGCCAGATTAAATCATCAAGGCTGGCTCTGCATTATCCAACCAGGCCTAGTTGGTTAAGACCTACAAATGCAGAAACCCTCTCATAATTCTGGTTGCTGCCAGTATTACCGCCTTTTAACATTCGAACCTATAGTCGATTGCCTGAGAATTCCGTAACCAAGCATTGCTCAAGCACATTCTAATAATGCTTAACCCCTTGAGTATGATACGACCAAATCTGGTTCTGAAACAATTATCCGTTGAGTATGATACGACCAGATCTGGTTCTGCGTTTTTTTCACTTCTTTGACGTTCTCATATTTATTCATAATTATCTAATTGTTTTACAAAATGATATTTCAATATTCTATATTCGAAATTTCAATGCAATCATTGTGCAGTTGTTCTTTTTATGATTGGTGTAGTAGTTTCGTAGTTATAGTACTTTAAGGTCGATGTCGCCGAAAATCCTGCAAAAGAGACAGATGCATCCATGAAAATACCCATTTACTCCAAGGGTTAAGCAACAATTGTGTTCTATAGACAGACAACTTCTCTAAGCAATGCTCAAGCAGTCGGGATTCTTTCCGTTTCTTCTGGTAATATACGCAAAAGTATTCATCACAAAATGAAGAAAACTACAAAAAGGTCCTTACTGGAATCAGCCAGAATGGTACTGGTCTGGGGTATGGAAGTATAAACATGAGGGATGTAGACTTTAAGAAGTCTCTCTTGCGAGGAGATTACTACAGCAACAGTATGGCCAGTGGCGGCGCTAGGCGTCGGCGACCGCCTCGCACCTGAGGGGACCTCGCAAAAGCTTCCGCTGAGAGAAGCTTCTCAAAGTTAAAATTGATTAAGACCTAGTTGAGAACCACGATGACCCAAGAGAGACTATCTGCGTTATCAATTCTATCAATTGAAGCTGAAATAGCGGCTAGTATTAGCTATGACATAACCTGAAAAAGTTTAGTGAGGCCAAAAGCCGAAAAGTTCGTCTATTTTAATTTCTATTTGTGTAATTTTTAACATCGTTTGATTAGTAATAAAACTCGTTTACTCATACATTAGTTTCACTATAATTCGGCTCATGTAATCTAACGTTTTCTTTTTGACTGGGAAATAAAAAAGGCCTCGCGAACCTAATTTCGCCGACGTCCAAGTGTGGTCTAGCGCCGCCACTGAGTATGGCTCATGCTAACTGGACGTCAGAGATGCTGAAATTTATTTAAATGCATTTCAGCATACTTCCAGACCCCAGTAAACTCGCTCGTTAAAGCTATTCTGAGGATAGTTCATGTCCCCTTTGTAGCAATACCCCTTGCACAGCTAGACATATTCTAGCTGGCTGCAAGATGGTCTGAGATCAAGGACGGTGCACTTACCTATACAACAAAGTCGTTGCTGTTATTCACAAGGTAATTAGCCTCCCAGTGGCCAACAAGAATCTGACTGTACCCTCCAAACTGGTGACGGGTTCCCCGTTGGACCCGTCAAACCCGTCAATGGCGTCAATAGCGCCATTGTATTTTAAAACAACTCCCGTGAGTACTTATAAAATGGCACTATTACTGTCATTAAATGTCAACTATTAATGTCAGTTAAATATTCTATCCTGTTTCACTGCAGCATTTATTTACCACAAAATCTATTAATATTTAATTCACTAGAGAATGTGGCCGTTCTGTTTAAATATTAAATGGGGGATATTATTATTATCATTGGAAAAAAAGGCGTCATGCTATTTAAATGCTGATAAAATTAACCATTTTTCATCAGATTATATATTATTATTCATATTCATTTTATTAGTATACTGGTATACAAGTCAGATACAGATTAGTAAACATTCATACATATTAGAAAACAAACATTTTTTCTATCGTAATGAAAAATAAAAATAAAAGATAAAAACGGAAGAAACCACAAGAATAATGTAAAAAGAGGAAATACAAGAGAAAATGCAAAGAGATCATTAAACACTTTAGCCACCAAAGCATTTTAGTCTTCACTCGAGTAATATTCCTCCAGTGAGTAAAACGCCTTATCTGTGAGGCACCTCTTAAGGCGGCTCTTAAACACGTCAAGAGATTGCGCCTGCCTAATGAGCTCGCTGAGTTTGTGCTCGCTGAGGCTAGCCTCTCTGACTTGGATAATGCAAGACTTACTGAACGTAGCATGCTTCGGGATCTTGTTGGATAGTGGTGATGCACACCATTCACTTTAAAATTGGCTAGATTTCTATAACAAGAGTGGGAAGCGGCAAGTGGCCTGAAAATTATCCAATAACTTTCCTACCCCCTCTCCCCCCCGTACCTCTCGTGAATAACATTATCACATATACATAGTTAATTTTATTAAAAAGTGTACAAAATAAATTATATGAACCTAAATACTGCATTGTGCCTCTATGTATGAGCCACACATTATAGAGCATTTCAATAGTTGCCTGACAAAAATAGATGCCGTGCCAAAACTACAGCTAATGAACTCACCAGGAATAAATACTGCAATCCGTAGACGATTGAGTTTACTGTTAAGACCGGCTTCCAGTCTTCTCGCAGAATGTTCAGGCAGACGTTCCCCTCCAGGTCGATATTGGGGTGGTACACTGACGTTTCACATTTTACCTTGGGCGGTTCATGCGGATAGTTGGGACCGACCTGGAATTAAATCTTTATATATTTGGATGTTCGGAAAGGCATTTCGATTTTTATTAACACAGGACCTAATTGTAAAATTTCCACAGGCAACTTCACAGTTAACCCCTCAAGCCCCGATTGGCCGATATCGGCCACAACACGATTCAGCGGGACGGCCCCGTTTTAATTTTATTTTAATTTCATTTGTTTTATTTTATAATGTTTTATTATGTTAATATGTTTCATTTTAATTATGGGTACAGTGGTTTGGCAGTAATTAATGTTTTGATGAGACAGTGTCGTAATTCAATTTTTTTACAAATTTTTACTAAAATTTTTTGGGACAGCAACTTGTCAATCGGCTGAGGAGCCGAGGTCTGAAGGGTTAAGCCACTTTGTCATTATACGAGGCCCTTTTGAATTTTCCCGCGCACAGTATTGCCGTTAAGGCAGCTCCACTATGCACAGTGGAAGAAGACAGCTTAATGGGTATGCTTCATTTTTTTCCTTCGCGTTACAGCACGGGTGGCCAACCTTTTCAGAGGCCGGCCCAAATTTTTGAAATAAGATTTCCCGCCGGGCCGCACAACCAACTGTTTGTTGGCAATTTAAAAGCAAACCTGAAATTTTATAATGTTAGTGTGACGTCTGACTTTGTTTGGCAGAACTTAGTTCATTAATGTCGATCTCAACTGAGGTCGTAGCTAGACGCAAACAGTTTTCCAAATGCTCATCGGTAATTTGGGTTCTCTCTTTGGATTTCATGTGCTTCATACGACTAAAAAGCTGTTCACACTCGTAAGTATTTCCGAATAGAGAAATCATAGCCAGAGCATGTTTGTAAATAGCCGGATATTTTTCCTTGTCCAAATAAGTTTTGTAGAACTCTTCTAAGCAAATCTGATGAAAATTCTCCTTTAACTGTGCATCACAACGTATTTCACAACTTTCCATTTGTAATGTTCCTGGTAATGAATTCACACCCCACGCATTCGTGACTCAGGGTCAGCGGGCCGCAAGTTGTCACTCGGCGGGCCGCATGCGGCCCGCGGGCTGCGGGTTGGCCACCCTTGCGTTACAGTATGCCAGTCGTTTGACCGGCGAGTGAGATGATGTTATAAAAATCGGATTTGAATTTCTTTTTTTTTAATCGAATTATTTGATGATTTAAAAAAAAATGATTAAGTGACTTAAGTGTACTATCAAGAAGTTCTCCGCCAACTTCTTTCCGAAAGTGAAAACAATATTCATTGAAAGGAAGATTTCAGAGTAGAGAAGAGATAATGTAGAACGCGACGGCGGGGTTAAACTCCATTCCAAAAGAAGCGTTTCAGAAGTTTTTTCGGCAGTCAAAGGAACGGTGGGTTAAGTGTGTGGAGGCGCAAGGGCCCTACTTGAGGGGGATTAGAGTCCCATTCACGTCATTTTTCTTGGTCAAAGGTCGGACACTTTTCAGACAGCCCATGGATATTTTGACAGCTGATATAGGGAGTGTTGTTTGTGAAAAAGTTTGTTTGATTCTGCGCAATAGTTTTTGTTAGGTGTCCTATCAAACATGATAAGTCAAATGCAGCATTTTTGGCATATTTTACTATTTTACCATCGAAAAGGTAAAAATGTATAGTAGGCAGAGGGAGCCACGGTCCGCGATGAATTCAAACTATTACCCGCTAACATATAGAGGCCCCACAAGCAACGTCCGGGAATAACCTGGAGAGTCTGTTAACGTAAGTTTCCAGACTCCCCAGGTTATTTCCTGGAGTGCACAGTCGATTGGCTAAGGCAGTATGATGCGCAAACTGCCCAGTACCGCCTGAGGTACTTCCCAGATTGGAAACTCTGATCCCACCAGTCCATGACTAGGCTTACAGCCGCAGACAGAGTTCACAGAGTCCTTCGAAGAGGCTACCGGATGGGAGCTGAACCGTGAGTTGAGCCGACCTAAGATAGGTCATCAGGCCAAGGCTGCACAGAGCAGTTCTGCCGTCGTAAATGAAAATACAGTAACTTCAAAAAAGACGTTTTGAGAAAAATGCGGTCAAAGTTCAGTTGCTAAATATTTGTTTTCATGAACAAAGTAATCAATATAGATTATTTCTTTTAATCTTTAATGTTAAAAGTAGTTAGAACTTCATTTCTGCATAAAAATATATATTAAATTATAATTGTTTAATTAATTAAATTAGATATTGTGTTTTAAATTAGGAAAATAATTCGATAAATTTTATATTTTTAAGCTATAACACCATAACTGAGTGGTTACTGTGTTATAAGTAAATTTTACCCATTACTGTGTTCTAACCATGTAAAATAAATATATTTTTTTAAAATAAAGAAAAAACTGCAGGCACCTTAAACTCAGTAATTGAGATACTGTGATTAATTCGTGTATTAATAAATTAACTTTTAACAAAATTTTACCTAAAACCACAGTATCTGAAGAAGCCGTGTTGAAACCAAACAAAAATATTTCTGAAACGCTTATAAGTATTAAAAAAGATCACAGTAAATAATAGGTTACTGTATTTTAACTTCAAAAAATACACATACTGTGTTTTTTATTTAATAAAAAACAGATTTTTAAAAAAATACTGTGTTTTATCTAAGGTATCTCGGTAACTATCCATCGACAGACAAACAGAAAAATTTGCCTTATAGTACTCTAACTCGTGATTTTATAGAACCAAACTTGTATAAACACAGTAAATGAAGTTACTGTGTTTTCATTTACGACGGCAGAGTTAGATACCGACCCTATTAAGTAGGAACAATAGTAATATCTGGATGACCAAAGGAATTAAATTTTGCTAGCGGTAGAGTAAGGAAATTTTTGATTCATAAAACTGGTAAAGGGCAACGTATATAACATGTACATATGTCGTTTTGTGAAATTTGTAGAATAGATTTTGTATAAATTGATGAAACAGAAGTGTCCCTGTGATCGATAAAGATGCAAAGTTAGAACTTTTTCTAAAATTTTATTATTATACTAGCTGACCCGTGCCCACTTCGTTAAGCGGTAAAACTTTTTACTTGTGATAAAATTATGAGTGTGGTTCGGTTAGTACTGAGTGCTATGATGTATTTCCTGACTGCCAAAAGAAGGGCTATATTTTTACTGCATATGTATGTATGTATTTGTATGCCAATTTGACTATTACCATTATTTCTGAGTGTCTTCTTGTGAGTGTCTTATTTGTGAGTGTCTTATCTCTTTAACCATTTATGCAGTAAAAGGGAAATTATATGCAGTAAAAAGGAAGTCTTTTGTTTTAAACACTTGGACGACAAATTTACTTATTTTGATTAGAATTCATGATTGTTGATAATATGACCAATAAACATGACCTAACAATTTTAATATTTTATATATAATATAGTATACTACTTTTTGTGATAAAAGTTAGACATATGCTGTCGCTGACTTTTTTGTAGGCATCATCAAGCTCTACAATTTTTCTCTAGAACTTAATCATATATCTCTCATCGTTAAGGCAGCGTTAGTTAGAAACGTTTTTGTTCGACCATTTTTTCTCCAACTTACTTTGCAAATCCGACTAACACGAAAAATACTTTTCATTTTCGGATTAATATATAGCCTATGACACTCACAAATAACGTGGTTTTCTATTGGTAAAAGAATTTTCAAAATCGGTTTAGTGAATCCAGAGATTACTTCCTGCAACATCACAAACTTTACCTCTTTATAATATTAGTATAGATTATTTAAACTCAGTATATGACTGCTACTACTAAAAATCATGAAAGAAAAAAAATCAAATTGAAAATATGGCCATAAATATTTTGTTTATTTATTTAAAATCAGCAGAGGTTATTGGTCATTTGCGATATATATAAAAAAACGGTATATATTTTTTTTCCTTTTTTAAGATTCTGATGTCTCAATAAAATGCAAAAATTACAATTTATAAATTATTCGTATTCCATAATTTATAAAATGATTTTGAAGTTATGGGACTCGTATGTCTCTTGGCCCTTAAAGGGTTAAGGCCATTCCTGTTTGACCAATCTGATAAGTTAGAGAGGTATTCATTCATTTTGCCAATTGAAGAATTAGAGTCGTCAGGATGGAAAGAAAGAAACACTTGGGTGTCATCTGCATGTATGTGACGTTCAGAGATAGAAATTATAGCCGATATCAAAGGTATACAAAGAGTAGAGCACGGGTGCAAGTATTATGCCTTGAGGGACCATACCTTAAAGCTAAAAAGGAATCGTCCACCCCGGTAGAAGCCTTCATCTGGGCAGATGATGAGTTTGAAGTTGAGGAGATCGTCATGGTCGGGAAACTCCGTTGTACACGTTTTCGGTAGATTTAATTCATTCAGATCTGAAACAACAAAACAGAGGAATTTATTAATTTATTTCTCGTTATATGTATATTGCTGCAATGTGCAATTCCAAAGATCCGGCAATATCGAAGCACGAAATAAGTGGCCATAGTGAGCCAAATGATCTATAAGCCCGCATAGACTTCCACAAAAAGTTCCTTATTGGAATCAGCCAGAACGGAACTGGTCTGGGGAATGGCAGTACAACCATGAGCGATGTGGACTTAGAGAAGTCCTTTTGTGGAGAGATTATTATTATTATTATATATTAACAGGCAGGCAGCTTAAGCTGATGCGCCTGAGTCCGTGCTTGCATTACAATTTCTGTTGAATAAGTCCAGTTTATTTTTAAAGTCATTAACACTTTTGGCATTGATCACTTCACTTGGGAGAGCATTCCATTCGTTTACCACTCTACTGCTGAGGAAATGTTTCTTGGGATTTGAATGGAATGATTCACGCTGGAGTTTCAGACGATGCCCACGCAGATGTGTGTTAGTGCTCATGGTGTAGATAGTCTGCAACCCAGGAACGTCATACGATGCAGTCAGGATCTTATATGTCTCGATTAAGTCACCCCGTGCCCTCCGTTGCTCCAGAGTGGTCAAACCGAGAGGCGACAATCTTTTCTCGTATGTTAGATGCTTCAAGTTAAAAGGCAATTTAGTCGCTCTTCGCTGGACCTTCTCTAGAAGATTGATATCCTTCCTAAAGTATGGATTCCAGATCTGATAGGCGTGTTCCAAAATGGGTCTTACAAATGACTTATAGATTTTCAGCATCAGTTCCTCTGTGATATGGTGAAAAGCTTTTTGAATTAGAAACAATAGAGAGTTTGCTTTCTTTACCAATGCAGTCACGTTTTCTTCCCATTTTAGGTCTTCAGTGACTATTACGCCAAGATCCCTTTGTGATTTCACAGCACTAAGACGGGTGTTTTCTAGAAAGTACGGCTTCTTAGGGTTCTTTTTACCGAGATGAAGAACAACACATTTTTCAGCATTAAGAGTTAGTAGCCATTCCGATGTCCAAACGCTGAGTTTGTTGAGGTCATTTTGTAAGCTGCAGCTACGGAGTAGTGGATTTGCATATATCTTCGTATCGTCTGCGTATAGACTCATGCTTGATGATATACTAGCTCGTAGGTCTGTCAGGTATAGAATGAATAACACTGGTACCAAAACCGATCCCTGCGGTACACCACTGAGGACATCATATGAGTACGATAAGGCCGCTTCCACTCTTACTTGAAAAGTGCGATTAGTAAGAAAGTCTGTAATCCATCTCAAAACACTTCCTCTCACCCCTAGATGCTCAAGCTTAAATAGGAGGCGGTTTATAGGGACTCTGTCAAAGGCCTTCTCGTAATCCAAATATATTACGTCCACAGGGTCTCCCTTATCCCAGCTTGAAGTCCACTCATTGAGACATTGAATGAGATTCGTTACGACAGATTACGACAGCAACAGTAATGGCTCATGCTTGTTTATTGTGGTAAGGGCGACTTGCACCAAGCTTGGTTAGTCTAATCACAGTTGAATTCCCGAAACTGCTTGCACCATGCTTTGTTAAGGTAAGTGCAGTTATATTTCCTAACCGAGCCCTGGTGCCCGCCCGGTTAGTGATGTGTCAAATTCTAGCTGTCAATTTTTGAGGTTAGATTTGATCGCGTCTTCTGCATCGCGCTTTTATTGCTTATTTTTGCATTTTTATGTTATCCACTCGTAAAATGTTTTCCGATATGTCCAATGTTGATGAGGAAAGACGCGAAAGCGAGACATAAACAAAAGAGCTTGGCAGTTTGACAGCTGATCAGCTGAGAACCCCCGTCCGCCATTTTGAACTGTGAATGTCATTGGCTGAGGCAAGCGATCTCGATTTGAGTTGTGTCTATGGTTATGTTCTAACACAAAAAAATAGATTTTGCAGACTCCAACCGGCGCTAGTTAACCGGGATGTCCCAAATAGTTGGTGCAAGAAGACATAATTTAACCGGTTGTTATCGTGGTTGAAATTGTTTATCTTGGTTAGCTAACCACGGTTAGCAGAAGTTAACATGTCGGTTGGTGCAAGTCACCCTAAGCATCCAATTATGCGATTTAATTTTAACAAATTTTATGACAATTGTACAACTTGATACGACACTATATTCATTGCGCTCATGAGAAGAGCACATGAGCCACAGATCATGCGGCAGTTTTGTACGAGGGACGTCAAACTGTCAAACTTCATGCTTTTTAAACTACAGCAAAACCTTGATAATCCGAACATCGAAATATAGATATAAACAGAGCTGCCATGGAATTCACCGACCGGAAGCAGGCCCATCATAATATTATTATTATACTTCTGGGAGGTGAGCGGTAGACTCAGGACTGTCGAACGGCTGTGGTAGGTTTAGGACAGCTGTCTTGCCACATGTGAGGATTCACCTTACCACCCAAGCACTCCCCCTTTGAAGCCATAGGATCCTTTTCAAAACCTCGTTCGAATCCACGAAGTGTTTGGATTATACTCGTAGTGTGGAGGATCTTTTGAACTCTCCTTGTCTAAGCCTTTCATGAAAATATTTCGCCTTTTTGTACATTCTTTTCCTTGCTTTTGGTATTAAAAATTTTAGACTTTCCAACGTCATATTGCTGCGCAAGATAACTAAACGAGACACATTACTTTATTTTATCTAAAGTCTTGCATTTCTGAAAAAAAAATCTTTTCTTCGATGTTCAAGCTATGACTTAAATTCACAAAATACGCACGAGATGTACAAATAACGCAGCAGGTTAACAAAATGGTGGAATGGCAAAACGACAAGTATACGTATGACACCTACAATGCACGACGCGCGACTGACGATTGAGCGGAAGGGCAGGGCGTTAGGATTAGTTTGGATTCAGATTATTAAGGCCCTGCTGTATGTATAAATACTAGTGGAAATCTTTGATATATAATGGAGAAATACTATAGCCTTTGTAATTAATAAGATGCAGTAGCATAGATTTGCGAATGGTGTGATTATAGATGCACCAAACCGTGCAGAAGTTCGACTTTTTGATACGTACGGTAGAACTCCAACTATCCGAACTCCGACTATCCGAATCGCTGATTATCCGAAATCAAGACAGAAAAAATTGCAAAGCGGAGAAATGTAGAAACGAAGAAACGTGCGTGGAACAAGTTGAAAGGCATATCAACTGAAGAAAAGAAGGAAAATGAGAAAGAGGGATGTTCCTGGATGTTCAGAAGTGACTTACCCCTTCAGGCCTCGGCCCCTCAGCCGATTGGCAAGTTGATGTCCAAAAAAATGTAGTAAAAATTAGTAAAAAAATTGAATAATGACACTGTCTCACCAAAATATTAATTACTGCCAAACCACTGTACCCATAATTAAAATAAAACATATTAACATAATAAAACATAATAAAATAAAACAAATTAAATTAAAATAAAATCAAAACGGGGCCGCCGCGCTGAATCGTGTTGTGGCCGATATCGGCCAATTGGGGCTCTAGGGTTTAAAGATATAGGAGAGTGGTTGGTGTGTGATTCGTCAGACCCTGGGTTTCAAATTCTAAATGTTGATGAACTTATTGAAACTGTGATAGAAGAAAGTGTCGAGGAAGAAGATGACCTTAATGTCGAAGGTCGAGCACACGGGACTATTAGCTAGGGAAGCATTTGCCGGCCTTGAAACTGCGTTGAAGTAGATGGAGCATTAGCCCGAGTGTGACCATATGCAATTTCTCACTGTCAAGCGGATGCGTGACTTGGCTGCCCGAAAACGGATGAAGACAGTCAAACAGCTGTTTGACTGTCTTCATCCGTTGTCTTCATCCGACTGTCTTGGCTTGGTCAAAGTAAGCTTACTTTGACCGAGATGTTCAGCCAGCAATGACTTTCATTTACAATAAGGTAAGTAGATACTGCACTAATGTACTGCACTTGTAAATACGCTTAATATGCAAAAGTTTTGCCTTTTTATTTAATTGATTAAAAGTTCTTTTTCTAGTTTTTCATACATACAGTAATTAATTAAAATAAACCCTCGGAAAAAATACAATTATCCGAATTTTTGATTATTCGAATGGGGTCTGGTCTGGTCCCAATTGATTCAGTAAATTGAGTTCTACTGTACTTTAAAAAAAAACTTCTTGATTATTTGGTTGATATAACTTGGGTTGTCGACTACAGCGGGCGAGCCCGTCACCTCAGGAAGTTTTAAGGATTAGTCGTTCTATCTCCCTGGAGTGAGCTCAGAAGACTTGAGGACAAAACAGTCCACCGTCTAGCTACGCCACAAGCCCGTAAGAGGCCAACGCCTTAACCGCGAGATAGCCAGGAATATTACCCAGCGGGCCTACACTCACGCCCTTACTACCAATTGTGACCAGATTACTCCGGTCTATCGATTGCTTACGAGTTCGAGGTCGCTTGCGTGGTCCTCTCCCTTACGAAGAGGTGAAACGGTGTTTACCGAATCTATCGCGGACCTCAGCGTCTTTTGCCAGGCTGTTCACCCAGGATCGGATGGCTGATGGTCATTTCAAGAGCAGTCGCCGTAAGGTCCGCAACCACCCCCGCTGGAAACAGTACTGCTTCCAGACTCCCCCGACTGTTAGTCAGAGTGCACAGTCGATTGGCTTACGCCGCACGGTGCGCAGACCGTCCAGGAGCGCCAGAAGGTTGATTCCTAGGGGAAACTGACCATAAGGCCAGAGTCCTACCCAGGCTCGCACTTCATGCGTGGAGGTCGTCAGATAGGTGTTGACCCGTGAGTATGATCAACCCTGAACAGAATGGGTCTTCGTGGCCAACTCAGCAAGGGCCCATTTGGTTGATATATCAGAAAAGTATATTGCTTTTGGAGTGTCTTGGGACCTTCCTGATTGTTTCTTTCTAGTTTTAGTTGCTTTCAAATCCTAAGCCACAGCCCAAAAATTGCTAGACAGGGGCAGATACTGAATTTCTGATGATGGCCTATTATATCCAATATGTACTTGTAGCAGGCTTTTTGCTAAGCGACATTGCTTCAATATTTGTCTTTGAATGCAATCCTCAATTTAAACATATAAACATAGAAATCCTATAGTGGTATCATAGACAACAAGTACGGCCGTGTTTTTTTACGGAACGACTTCCGAGTCATCATGCGTTCCAAAAAAAAAATCGATATAACTCAAAGAAAGACCCATCCAAGGCGTTTCTCCGAAGCGACGTCAGAAACAGCCTTCAAAAGGTCACGGCGCTTTCGTTTACTGGCAAATGTCTTTGTCTCGATTATCGCGCAGCGGAATAAGAGAGAACGTTTTACCTTTCGTGATTCTCAGCTGGGCAGCGGATGCTTTCTTTTGATTCGGTCTAGATCCGCCTTCCTCATCTTTTTTCTGTTGTTTCAGCGAAAATAGCTTAATCATGATAATTAAATAGAGTTTTTACTACACTAAAACGTCGTCCTGCGCGTCTAAATAGTTACTTTGCGTAAAAACACACAAAAATCACTATTTTGACAGAATAAAATCGACTCCCGTTGTTCGCGACGGGATCTCGAACTCGAAACGTCAATCGTTGTTGCCATTTTTTAAAATTACGGGGGCGCCAGTTTTGCATGCGGCAAACTTGAACAAATGTCACTTTTGACAGCTCCAAATTTGTTGAGGGCAGATTTGCAGGAGGCAACCTTGCAGGCGGCAACCTTGCAGGCGGCAACCTTCAGTACAGTTTTTAAGTTTTTCTGTTAGGTTAGGTTAGGTTAGGTTTTTCTTTCCCTAAAATCGAAGTGACATTAATTACCGGCATCCCTTGTAGTGGATGACTTTTATACATCAAACTAAACATTAAAAAAAAATGTTTTAAGTTTTTCTGTTAGATTAGGTTAGGTCAGTTTGACATTTGCAAAACTGCCTTCTGCAAGATTGCCTTCTTCAAAACTGCCGCCTGCAAGAATGCCGTCTGCAAGAGTGCCGTCTGCAAATTTGCCTTCTGCAAGTTTGATGGGACCCAAAATTACAAAAAAAATATTTATAACAGCGTTGCCAGTAATTTTCGTTTTCTTAGGTTCCGCGTCCGTCTGAAGCCGTAGTCGTTTCTTTTGTCTTCCAAATCATTTTGTGATAATTCGTTAGATTTCTATTTTGAGTATGTGTAGCTCTGCTACGGTTATTTCCAAGAGATTAAATCAAATCGCTGCAGAAAGGAAACGACTGTTTTTTATAATCTTTCAAAAACGCTTAAAAACGGTATACTACTTCTTTCTTATATAACCCTATCTGCTCAATTATCATTTATATTCATTTATTAATTGACACACATTTAAAACACTATTAAGACACGTTATAAAGTTGCTGGTGTGGTGGTCTACCTTGCTGGTGTGATGCCCGTGCTAAGATATACTTTCATGCATTGTTTTTTTTTTTTTTGGTAAGAGTAACATAATGTCAACATGTTATACATATATCGTAACTCTATATGTACAAAAAATATTGTATATAAATATATATTTGTATTTATATATTACACATATTATAAATAAAATATTGTTTTAAAATGTCATTGAGTAGTAAAATGTTCAAACGGCGTAAATCGTTGATTGTTTTTGGGTACAAGTACCCAAAGTTTCGTCCCGCTTTGGGCTGAGATAAAACAGCTGTCTCTCGTTTCCTACGGTGCTTATTTCCATCCAATAATGTGTCCGTCTCATTCACCATTCTTCAATAGTGGAATTGTCCGTTTGGAACACTGCATTTGATAGCAAGACGATGAAATGAGACAAGTTCAAATTTCTCCGGGAAGTCGCAAATTCAAAAGCCGTGGTCATACCCAGAGCGCGCCATTATTCGCGTGCTCGAAATAGGAGCCGATGTATGGGGCCGGTTGTAAAGACATTATTATTAAATGTTATTATAGTTTTACAATGTAAAGATTTTAAAGATTACAAGTAATAATACTGCTGCTCACTACATTAATTTATCTGAGCAAAATATCCAATTTTTTGGATAATTTATATATTTTATAGATTATTTTATGGACTTTATATTCATATAATTGCCACTGTGTTATTTTTTTATTCTTGTACTATATTAATATTTATTTTATTACACTTTGAATAATTTAAAATGTTAATTTTATTCTTTCTTAGACTCTTGAAATTTTATTATGATTCAATTTGATTGGTATTTTTTAACTGGCTGCTGCAATTAAAAATATAATAAGTAATAAACACAAAGAGTGATATGTGGTTACAAACATGTAATTGACATTTTAGGCCCTATGGGCAAACTGTATCGAACCTTATTTACCAAAACCTCTGCACCTCTATCACACAGTTATAAAATAAAATAAAAACTATTATCTATTATATTTGATATCAGAGCATCGAGGGAGGCGGGCGATATTATGAGGCGGGCGATATTTACCGTCCATACATAGTCAGTGCCGGATTAACCCATGAAGAGGCCCTTAGGCCATCGAAGTCTCGGGGCCACCTTTGCACTTTGCATATTATATCCGAATACGCATAGAACAACAAAATCTTGTTAAACCAATTCTATTAAACAATCAAACATTGATAAACAATATATTGTAATATTATCAAACAAACATTAATTTTATAAAACTGCATAAACTGATAAGACTTCAAATATTCACTATTCTTATTTTTTGTGGTTAACTCTTTTAAGACATATTGGAAATTCACCTTTTCCAATAGGTACGTCTTATTCAGTGGCCATAAAGGCAAGTGAATTAAGTCGTTCTTGTGTCATCGATAATGGGTGACAATTTTTAAGCAGATTCAACCCCGGAAAAGATCGTTCACCAGTAGCGTTCGTATAACGTTGTCATAATATTTGAGAACGTTGATCGCGCCATATTTCCAAAAATCGTATACGGTACGATCGTGTACGATTCGTACTGGTAAAGTGGGTGGTCAAACATTCTGACGACGATATAATGTAGAAAATATTTTTTTATAAACATAAAACGATCGCATATGCACAGTGGTACGTTAAACATTTCTCACTACGCTTATGTCGAGTAACAAAGCAAGGGGGGCGCCAGTTTTGCATGCGGCAATTTTGCACAAATGTCACTTTTGACAGGTCCAAATTTGTTGAGGGCAGATTTGCAGGAGGCAACCTTGCAGGAAGCAACCTTGCAGGCGGCAACCTTCAGTACAGTTTTTAAGTTTTTCTGTTAGGTTAGGTTAGGTTAGGTTTTTCTTTCCCTAAAATCGAAGCGACATTAATTACCGGCATCCTTGTAGTGGATGACTTTTATACATCAAACTAAACATTAAAAAAAATGTTTTAAGTTTTTCTGTTAGGTTAGGTTAGGTCATTTTGACATTTGCAAAACTGCCTTCTGCAAGATTGCCTTCTGCAAAACTGCCGCCTGCAAGAATGCCGTCTGCAAGATTGCCGTCTGCAAATTTGCCTTCTGCAAGTTTGATGGGACCCGCAAAGCAATATAAACAAATTTCGGTCGCATAGGCTGGCAGCGGCCAACTGTTGACAATTTATAACAATTATGCTATTTACGACAATTATACGATCAGAGTTTATTTAACATTTTCTGATTAGATTTTTTAAAAAAAAATTAGAAACAATTAAAAAATATATGATTGTAAAGGATTACTTGTTCAGGGGCCCGGGGGACCCCGAAAGGATGTGTACCCATAGGTCAGGGCCTACTCGGCCTTATTGCTAATCTGGCACTGTACATAGTCAACTGATTTAAATTATTTATGGACCGTGCGACAAGCTCTAGGTTTGGCCGCGGCCTAACGCGAATAAAATCCGATTGCAAATATATTTAAGCCTGCTTTGTAGTTGGGTTTCTAGATTGTTTTAGGTCACTACATGATATTTTGTTAGTTTCAATTTACAAATGTGACTGAATGTGTAAACAATTAAAAAGGTTTTAGATTGTTTACTTGGATACATTAGAAATCAATACATTTATACTAAAACAATGCTTGCTTAAGTTCACTACTGAAACTTTTAAAAAAACTACTGACAACATAGTTATTTTCTTTGTAATAACTATAACAATAGTAACTATGATTTTTTCTCTACCCTTCAATACAGTTTCGTTTTTGTCAGATTTTTTACAACTCGCGTTTTAGTTTTACCTTTCTCCTAATCTCTGATTTGTATTCATTGCACCCTAACCGTTCGTTAGCCTTTTTTCATAACCATCATAGTTCTCCCTAATTCTCACAATGTATTACTATAGGGATTTATAGATTTCTACGACGAGGACTAGATCACTGTGTTTTGACTGTAGCTTTATATTAATACTTACTGTCACGGAACTCATTTCTTGACTGTTAAAATGCCTCGGAATAATATACGCATCATGTTGAGTTTTGGGTTCTCAGTATCACTTTTAGAAATTGACTTCAGGGCTATTTCAATTTTGTTACATGAAGTGTATGCTTCTGACATGCTTCTCCACTCTCTCCCTGGGCTCCCGGGATACATGTCTGCCTAGTGCAGACATGTAGACATATGCATCCATGCCATGAATTTTATCCTGCCAGGATATTTGAGTTTCTAATGTAGTCCGACCAGTGGAATGTCTCTTGGAATTATCTCCCGGAGGCAGTACAAATAAAACCTGTCGAGTGTGCAAATTTGTTAAGCACCACGTTTCTGAGGAATATACACTACTGTGAAAAAGTCTTCGAACAGTTACCCACAAAATAAACGAGGTGTCGTATTTTTGAAAGTAACTAAGTGAGCCAATTCCTTTTTTTTGTCGGGCTTGTTCATTCATCGGAGGAGTCATAAAACTTTATTAAACATTTCTGCAACCTACCTGGGTTGGGAAACAATTAGAAGAGTGGAAAATTGTTAAATTTTCACAAAATGCCGTTCTCGTCTTTACCTGAAAAAGGGGTTGTATTTAATACTAATGTTATTTTTGAGTAGTGGCATATTGAGCATGTCGCAAAACGGTTATTGTGAAATGGTTTTTGATTCTCTCTGCGAATATTTAAAAAAAATATAATTCGAAATAGTCGTTTAACCCTGCCGCGGAAAATTGTTTATATTGCTGTTGACCTGTGAACTCTTTCAATAGAATTAAATTAGTGCAATGGATCGACAAAAAAATATTATTCACCATAAAGAAGGACATTCAGTGCGAAAAATTCAACAACTGTACTGCTTTAGTAATTCATGTACCCGTCTGAATACAGTCTCTGATGAATTCTGACCAAGGGTCCAACCCCATTCAACGAAAAATACCCCTAAACTATAACAGAACCCCCCCGTGCTTAACTGTTGCAGCCAAACACTTGTCTTTATATTGTTCTCCGTGGCATCTGCGGACGAATTGGCGGCGATTAGATCTAAAAAAATTGAATTTGGACTTGTCTGTCCAGAGGACTTTTTTCCACTGCCCATGGTCCAAGTTTTATGTTCTTGGGCAAATTTTAATCGTCTCTGATGATTATTCTTACGAAGTAATGGTTTCCGCTTGGTCACACACCCTCGAAGATTATTTTTCAGCAGGACTTTTCGAACCGCCGATGTGGTCACCAAAACGCCGCAAGACTCATTAAGATCCTGGGCCAGATCACGGCTTAAGTTTTTTTTTGACCTCAAGGATGAGACCATTTTATAGTGCTCTGATTATTCATCAATCTTTTTAGGTCTTCCACTCCTCGGACAGTCTTCGATTTGGCCGGTATTTTTGAATTTTTTGATCACATTATAGATTCCACAAACAGATTTTCCAGTCAGTTGTTGGATTTTTCGCACTGAATGTCCTTCTTTATTGTGAATAATATTTTTTTGTCGATCCATTGCACTAATTTTATTCATTTTATTAAAATGTATTAAAAGAGTTCACAGGTCAACAGCAATATAAACAATTTTCCGCGGCAGGGTTAAACGACGGTATTTCGAATTATATATTTTTTGAATATTTGCAGAGAGAATCAAAAACTGTATCACAATAACCGTTTTGCGACGTACTCAATATGCAACTACTCAAAAATAACATTAGTATTAAATACAACCCCTTTTTCAGGTAAAGACGAGAACGGCATTTTATGAAAATTTAACCATTGTCCACTCTTCTAATTGTTTCCCAACCCAGGAAGGTTGCAAAAATGTCTAATAAAGTTTTATGACTCCGCCGATGAATGAACAAGCCCGACAAAAAAAAGGAATGGGCGCACTTAGTTACTTTCAAAAATACGACACCTCGTTTATTTTGTGGGTAACTGTTCGAAGACTTTTTCACAGTAGTGTTTTGACATTCGGCAGTACAATCATTTGGTCCCATCAAACTTGCAGAAGGCAGATTTGCAGACGGCAATCTTGCAGACGGCATTCTTGCAGGCGGCAGTTTTGCAGAAGGCAATCTTGCAGAAGGCAGTTTTGCAAATGTCAAACTGACGTTTCGAGGGTCGGCATTTTTGCAGACGGCATTTTTGCAGAAAATGAAGTTAGAAGCAAAACATCGTATTTAAAATTTAGTGTTACCAGAGTAGAAATCGACAAAAGCCGCGTTTTCATATGTCAGGGTACGGAAACCAGTCCACTTCTTTGAGTGTCCTCTCCATCGCGGATCTCAGCAATCATCTTTCGATTTTAGGGAAAGGTAAACCTAACCTAACCTAACCTAACAGAAAAACTTAAAACATTTTTTTAAATGTTTAGTTTGATGTACTGAATCATCCACTACAAGGATGCCGGTAATTAATGTCACTTCGATTTTAGGGAAAGAAAAACCTAACCTAACCTAACCTAACAGAAAAACTTAAGACATTTTTTTTAATGTTTACTTTGATGTACTGAATCATCCACTACAAGGATGCCGGTAATTAAATGTGGAGAGGTAAAAATATTCACCACTTTAATTTACCCTGACATGATAATTTGCTACTTCTTTTTCTAAATTTAAAATTAATAACATATGACCGCTTTACTGCTTTATTTTTGGTTTGTAAAATAATATAAAATTATTTTATTCATGTAATCATGTCCTAATGCGCCATTCTCAAACGTTGCTAACTTCGGGTTTGTATGCAAGTTTGCTTTCTGCAAGAATGCCGTCTGCAAAAATGCCGCCTGCAAGGTTGCCGCCTGCAAGGTTGCCGCCTGCAAGGTTGCCTCCTGCAAATCTGCCCTCAACAGATTTGGAACTGTCAAAAGTGACATTTGTGCAAGACTGCCGCATGCAAAACTGGCGCCCCCCCAATCATTTCACATTATTTTGGGTTCAGCTGTCGTTAGATTATTTGTTTTAGCTGGCAACGTTATTCAACAACTGTCAAAAGTCTGTGTGATGGCGGTTCTATTTGTGTCGTGATTTTGTTGTTTGCCGTTTATTTGAATAATATTAATTAATTAATAATGGATGGCGACGAATTTATCGTGTGGGAGGGCAGCGACAGTGACGACGAAGATGCGGAATTGCTGAAAACCGAAGTGAATAATCTCACCGCCGACCGCGCAGCGATATCCTACGATGAAAACATCCTGCTGAATCTGGTAAAGTGTTAAATTATTACCATGTAATAGGCATAGAGGCGAATACCAAAACAAGAGCAGGAATTACAGCAGACTATAGTTAAACGGTGAATCCACCTAGCTAGACCACAATTCTATTTCAAAAATTAGAATACTATAGCATTAGGAATAAGGAACTGCAACTCATCGAATCTTATTTGCGAGAACGCATTCAGATTACACGAGTCGAAAATAGCAAGAGCGCGCCACGGAACACTCACAAAGGTGTTCCTCAATTATCAATACTTGGACCTTTTCTCTTTCTCGTCTATATTAATAACATTCCAGAGTGCCTGAAATCCGACATTTTATTTGCCGATGACACTTCCCTTCTTTTTAGAGATAAAATTAAAGGCACTCTGGCCCAAAGAATAAAAGTAAATAAATTCCAAGTAAATAAATTTTCACCAAATGTAAATAAATCGGTATAACTGTAGTATAGGAACCTCTCCTAAATTGTTGATTTTTTAACGTCACCTGACTATATTCACCACGCTGATTCCGAATCTGCAATAATCTTTATTCGTTCTTAATAAATAAGCGAGATATAGGCATTCAAAGTTTGCGACAACAAATAAACCATTTTGTTTCGGAAGAAGTGTCGTGAATATTGTCGATATATTGCGAGTTCTCTAATATCGATAACAATTAGCGATATTACAATAATTGTATTGTAATATCGCTTATTGACATGGTCTTAAAAAAACATCTGCGATATTTAAAAAAAATGGGTTTTGATAACAAAAGGTATCCTGAAACAATAGAAAATAATATCACCGCAAGCGAAAAGTTTTTTCGAATTTTGCGCAAAATCGTAAAAAAATATTTTTGATTAAATCTGAAACACTTTGTAGACGCTCAATTGTCTCGGGCGAAATCCCGACGTGCATAAGACGATAAAATTTCTGTCTGTGATGATGAAAGGTGGTGTTTCCATTCTTTTGTCTGCCACTGTGGGGACTGAGCTAAATGTAACCTGTGTTCACGTTCTGTGCTCCGCGTGGCGGCAGCACAGCTGCAACTCTGGAGTAGCGCGCCGCTGCACGCTTCAACTCCATCGCGTAATGATTAACTTGGTCAAGTGGCGCATCAACTATTGCGGATTTACAAATTGAGTTTCTCAGTACATACGCCAAAGCGTTTTCACTGCTCTCGGGACCGGAGGCACAACGGCGCGTCGACGAGGAGTGGGGCAGTTTAACCCGTTGAGTATGAGTCAACCAAATCTGGTCGCGAAACAATTATCCGTTGAGTACGAGTCGACCAAATCTGGTCGCTCGTTTTTTTCACTTCTTTGACGTTCTCATATTTATTCATAATTATCTAATTGTTTTACAAAATGATATTTCAATATTCTATATTCGAAATTTCAATGCAATCATTGTGCAGTTGTTCTTTTTATGATTGGTGTAGTAGTTTTGTAGTTATAGTACTTTAAGTCGATGTCGCCGAAAATCCTGCAAAAGAGACAGATGCATCCATGAAAATACCCATTTACTCCAAGGGTTAAGGATTCTTCACATTTTCTGCAAATTCGGTTGATTACGTAATCTTGAGGCGGGGGGGGGGGGGGAGGTCAGGCAGCTGGTTACATCTGTTGACATGGGAGAGGGGGAGGGGGTCGAAAAATCCCAAAAACATGATTACAAAATATGTGGATGGCCCCTAATGCGTGTGTTCTCACTAAAAAGGCAAAATAGATGCAACAAAAAAAAACCATTTGTTTATTTTTGCTGCCGTATCTAGTACAATACAATACAATCAACTACTCCAGTAGATAGGCATTCCTACACTTGGATGTGACACAAAATTAAATGCTAAAAATGTAATGATTAAAAACATAACTATCACGATAGTTTGAAATTGGAGACTATCGCGGTTGTTTGACATTTGAAATAAGATAAAAAACGATTTTACCGCGTAAATTTTGTAGCACTCGACGTTTCGCGGACGTTGCAGCTCCGGGTGCTACAAAATTCACACGGTAAATTCGTTTTTTATCTTATTTATAATATCTTGATAGTCGTCATGGCTGTGGAGGAAAAGGACAAGGAATGCCGACCCCAACTAAATGGGACAGGTTCTATGAAGATGAAGAAGAAGACGAAGTGATTTAATAGCAAGGGAGAATTAAATATTAAAATAGAAATGCAAATTCTATGTAGAATTATCACAATAAAATTATTTTATAGTTAATCCAGCAATATGCCTGTTGGCCATATCTGAGCCCCTACAAAAGAACGACCTGATGCTGATATAACTCCCTGGGGTGACGGTTTCACCCGTGATTGCCACCTCTCGATATCTTGGGATATTTTTCCAATACAAAAAACGGATACATCCTAACTAGCCCGGATTTGCTAGTTAGGCTGTAATTCTATAATGTGGCGCTATTTCTCTCCCAGGTGAGCAGTAGTAAGGATGACGATACGGATCTGGAGGTGGCCCTGGCTCTGAATAAAGCGGTGGATCGACATTTCGAAACGCTGGAGCGCCAACTGAGAGAGCGCCTCGCCGACAGCAAGGAAAAACTTAAAAAAATAGAGCGCTCGCTCGAAAAGACGTTATCCACGAGGATGACTGTCGAGCGCTCGATCGTGCGTTGTGGAATGCCGTACTTCAAAGATCAGGAAAAGTTCCCTGCGCCGTTCAATTCGGACGCGGTGAAAATGAACGAAGCGTCCATGCTGAAGTATCTAAACACGCGGTTCACAGTTTGGACTGAATTCGACCACAAGAGAGTGCAAAAGGGCATGCTGGAGCTCGCCCGCTTCTGCAGGTTGGTAAATATTATCTATTTCTTCTTAGGCGTAATCATTTGCGTGCGACTTAAGATACATAGGTTAGGTTAGAAAAAGTCCAAATTTAAAAAATCTTTTTTTTTCAATATACTCTCCTTTAACTTCAATACACTTATTACATGTTTTTTTATACATATTAATGCTGTTGAAAAAATATTCCGATTTATTTACTAAGGCATTACGCATATGTATTTTATATATTTTATGTATACATACGTATTTTATATATTTTTACGTATTTTACGTATTTTATATTTTTTTATATTTTATATTTTCAGATATAATTCTTTACTCTCTATCTCGGAAGATGGTCCTTATCGTAGAATTAACTGTTCCATGGGAATCAAATATCCCAAAAGACCACGAGTACAAATTAAATAAATACCATGACCTCGCAAATGCCGTCACCCGGAACGGCTTCACTGTTCACCTTCACGCGGTGGAAGTAGGCACTCGTGGCATGCCAGCTAAATCTTTGTTTCACCTTTTTAAAGATCTTGGTCTCTCCAGGAAAATAATCAACTCCTTTCTAAAAAAATTATCTAAAACCGCGATTTCTGCATCTCAAATTCTATGGCTTCGAAGGGGGAGTGAATGGGTGGTAAGGTGAACGCTCACATGTGGCAAGACAGCTGTCCTAAACCTACCACAGCCGGTTCGTAAGTCCGGAATCCACTGCTCACCCCCCAGAAGTGTAAAAAAAATTAGTATTATGATGGGTCCGACTCCGGTCGGTGAATTCCATGGCAGCTCCGTTTGTATTTCATTTATTTATATCTAATTTTGTAGACGGTGGCACCAGAAAAACTAATGTAAGCTGTCGATTTTTCAAAATTTATAAATATGTATTTTATTTATTTTTTTATTTATTTATATATTTTACGTATTTTATAAACGTATTTACGCATACATATTTACTAAGGCATACGATATCTTACTAAGGCACCATTTGAGACTCCTAAGACCTGAGACACCTTGCACAGCTAGATGTATTCTAGCTGGTTGCAAGGTGGCCTTAGATCAAGGACGGTACACTCACCGCCACAAGAGAGTCCTTGCTGTTATTTGCGAGGTAATTAGTCTCTCAGTGGCTCGTGCCAACACTGTCGTCGTAAATGAAAACACAGTAACTTGAAAAAAGACGTTTTGAGAAAAGCGCGGTCAAAGTTCATTTGTTAAATATTTGTTTTTATGAACAAAGTAATCAATATAGATTATTTATTTTAATCTTTAATGTTAAAAAATAGTTAGAACTTCAATTCTGCATAAATATATATACAGTAAAATCCGCTTAATACGATTCTCAAGGGGCTGGGCGCAAAAATCGTCTTAAGCGGGAAATCGTCTTAAGCGGGAAGAGTAAAAAACGCAGCGTAGACACTTTAGAATCTGTTTATTCTATTGCTTACAAGTCATTTACCTACATACATACGTATTGAAAAATATCAACCTTATCAAACGTTACATTTTAAAAAATGAATCTATCTTCTGTTGTTGTAGTTTTTTTGCAGACTCACACAATACAGAGTGTTCGATGGAGTTTAGTTTGATAAGGGCGTCATCACTAGAATCAAGCGAAGAAAAATACCGCCTTAGTTGCACAACAGCTTCTAGTGCTGCACTGGTGGTTGGAACTGGCACTTCTTCATCTTCGTCACTTTCTTTTTCGTTTTCATCTTCTTTAGTGCAGTCGCTGATAATCTCTTCTAATGTACGGGATTCAGCTGTAGCTATGTTGTCGTCTACAGAAGCGTAACCTGGAAACTCTTGAAGGATTTCAGGCTCAGGTTCGGGAAGAATAATCTCCGTTTCATCGTGAGCAAAAAAGCCAGCCTTTTTGAAGCAATTCGCAATGGTTGTAGTCTTAACTGCTTGCCATGATGCTGAGATATAATGTAGAGCATCAAGAATGCTTACTGGTTTCTTGCTCTCAGGGTTTTCCATCTCATTTAGATAACGGAGAACAAGTCGTTTCCTGTATTGCTGTTTGACCGTTTTTATTATGCCCTGGTCCAGAGGCTGCAGCTTGCTAGTTGCTTTAGGTGGAAGGAATTCCAGCTTAATGTTAGAGAGAGTGACATCTTTTGGGTGTGCAGGGCAGTTGTCAACGAAGAGGACGATCTTCCTGCGTTTAATCCCGAAGTTGTCGTCTAAAGTTTTAAGCCATTTTACAAAACGCTGCCCTGTCATCCAGGATTTAGATTGAGCATCGTACTGGCATGGTAGGGACCTTATGTTTTTGAAACAACGTGGATTTTTGGCCTTACCAATTGTTAAGAGCCGTATTTTTTCAGAGCCATCTGCATTGGTACATGCCAGTACAGTCACACGTTCTTTGCTGTTCTTTCCTCCATGGCATTTTTCCTCTTTGAATACTAATGACTTGTCTGGCATCAATTTAAAGAACAACCCAAACTCGTCCGCATTGAATATGTCTCGAGGGGCGTAATCTTTAATCAGAGTTGGTAGGACCGTTTTTTTCCAGGTTTCGGCGTCTTCTTCGTTGACCGATTCCGATTCGCCACAAATTTGTCGGTATATGATACCATTGCGAGACTTAAATCGGTCGATCCATCCGCTCGAACCAGAGAAGTCCTTGATTTCCAAGTTTTGTGCAATTTGATGAGCTTTTTCTGTAAGTATGGGACCACTTACTGGTAGGTTGGAAGCACGAGCTTGGTGCAGCCACTCGACTAGAATTTTCTCCAATTCTTCAAATTTTCCAGTCTTTATTTTCTTCCTCTTCGACCCTCCCTCTCTGGAGTTTTCTTCGATTTCCTTTCGATTTTTTAGGATTGTACGAAACGTAGAAACCGGCAATTATTCGCTGTTATTCGCGAGGTAATTAGTCTCTCAGTGGCTCGTGCCAACAAGGGTTTGACAGTATCCTCCAAACCACCAATACAGTTTGTGCGGGATGGCTCTAAAGGCAAAAAACATTTAACTACAAAACCTTTCTCAATAATCGAGAAAGCTACAGATTGGATTCTGGAGGTTGATTCGGTCTCTAAGCAGTATAAATTCCCTGAAAGTCTCGGATGCACAGCCCTCCGTCCAGATATAACTGTTTACTCTCTATCTCGGAAGGTGGCTCTTATTGTAGAATTAACTGTTCCATGGGAATCAAATATCCCAAAAGACCACAAGTACAAATTAAATAAATACCATGATCTTGCAAATGCCGTAACCCGGAACGGCTTCACTGTTCACCTTCACGCGGTGGAAGTTGGCGCTCGTGGCCTGCCAGCTAAATCTCTATTTCACCTCTTTAAAGATCTTGGCCTTTCCAGAAAAATAATCAACTCTTTCTTAGAAAAATTATCTAAAACTGCGATTTGCGCATCTCAAATTCTATGGCTTCGAAGGGGGAGTGAATGGGTGGCAAGGTGAACGCTCACATGTGGCAAGACAGCTGTCCTAAACCTACCACAGCCGGTTCGTAAGTCCGGAATCCACTGCTCACCCCCCAGAAGTGTAAAAAAAAATAGTATTATGATGGGCCCGACTCCGGTCGGTGAATTCCATGGCAGCTCCGTTTGTATTTATTTATAGTTCCGCTGCGATCTGAACTTGCGTGAGCACATGACTTTTGTCATAGTAGTGTTTTAAAATCTTAATTTTCTCACTAAGTGAGAGGGGTTGTCTTTTAATCTTGGTCGTCATACTTAATATGTATCTATCTAAAGAAACAAAGACCAAGTGGGAGGCACGCGTTAATTTTCGTAGTTCGCGACGGGTGATGTGCGCAACACAGAACAACAGACAGGACATGCGCGGGCGGCACCCGAATGCGAACTAGGTCACTGGTAAGTGGTAGGATGCGGAAGAGCTCGGGTGGTGCGGGCGGGGAAGCTTTTTGTTGAGGCGGGTCGGAGAGGGGCGGCGGAGCGATATCGAGCGACGAAAGACGTCTTAAGCGGGATTGGGGTCGTATTAAGTGGGAAAAATTGTTCGGTAGAATTATTAGAATTATGGGACCGGCATTAAAGATCGTATTATGCGGGAAATCGTATTAACCGGGATCGTATTAAGCGGATTTTACTGTATATATATATATATATATATATATATTCCGAACCCCTAAAAACACAGGGGGGTTCGAATTAACCGGGTGTTCGGATTATAGTATGGGACAAATTCTATAGAGGTAAAAATAAAAAATTGGGATTTGTTTGTGTTTTATTTATTTAAAGCCATCTTCGATCGTAATTCAAATAAAAAAAAGTAACAAATATTTTATATTGTCCTACATATTTCCTTCTGCATACTACTTTGGAACAAGAAAATCTAGCATTGACTTTTGCTTTGATTTGGTAATTTTTTGGGAAAAAACATCACTTCGCAATCGCCGCAGCAACAATGTGTCCTGACTTGACACGCCGTTTTCGTCAGTCCATTGAATGCATTTGTTGAATGCCTCCACAGCTTCAGCATGGCTTATTTTCTTAATTCCTGGGTCAGCTTCTTCTTCGTGATTGACTTCTTCTTCGCCCGTTTCTATCGCGATTATTTCTTCATCTGTAAGGATCTCCTGAGATATCAACTCTGCTTCTGCACCCCCTTGTGCTCATTCTTGAGCAGCGAGCTCACTCATTTCTTCACCGCCGGAACGCAATCTATTGCATAACAGACTAAGAGGAATATCATCTTCTGGTTCAAATTCCGCAGCCACCATGGGAATGAATTCTGGAAGCAATTGATTCCACGACTTTTGAATGAGATGTTGAGTTACTTTATTCCAAGAAGTAGCCAAATCGAAAGCCACATCTTTCATGTTAACTTTCTTGAGTATCCCAATGACATCTTCAATGCCGTCTTCTTGGTGAGCGACAATCTGCGTGAGCAATTTCTTCCGGAAATTGAGTTTTATGTTTTGAATAACATTTTGGTCCATAGGTTGAATTAGCGCAGTTGTGTTTGGAGGTAAGAACACAGCAAAAATCTTTCTATCTTCGCTTCTTAATTCTTTTTCAGAAGGATGTCCGGGTGCATTGTCCAATAACAGGACAGCCTGTTCTTCCAAGTTATTATCTCGAAGATGTTGTCTTACGCTTGGGACGAACTCATTTTTAAACCACACCAAGAAGATGTCTTTAGTAACCCATGCATTTTTTTGGCCTTGGTAAGACACAGGTAGGATGGTTGAACCAAAGGCGCGTGGTTTCTTGGCTTTGCCAATTACTAGTAAGCGAAGTTTGTGGTCACCAGAAGCGTTAGCGCACGGCATGAACGTTATTCGGTCTTTGAAAATTTTACGTCCCGGTGCTGAAGATTCACTCCCTGAAGCTAAGGTCTTATCTGGCAGTACACGCCAGAATAATCCTGATTCATCGGCGTTGTAAATTTGTTGAGAGGTAAATCTTTTTTCTTCGATTAATTGGCGTAACTTTTGTCTAAACGGTTCCACAGCTTTTATATCGTTGGTCAATTTTTCACCAGTAACCTTTAATTGTCTTATTCCATGTCGTTTTTTGAAACGGTCGAGCCACCCGCGACTTGCATTAAAGTCCTTAGACTGTGTGATCTTCTCATGAAAAAAGCGAGCTTTTTCTGTAATTAACTCTCCAGACATGGGAACGTTTAATCTTCTTTGCTGCAAAAACCACAAAAAAAGGGCATTTTCGACAGCAGGATTCTCAGGCTTCCTAAGTGTTTGTCTCTTCCCGGGGCCTCGTTCTGTGCGGCTGATAAACTCCAAAATCTGTTGTTTCTTCTTTTTGATGTCAGCCACAGTCGTTTTCCCAATCCCAAATTTCTTTGCAATCTTTGGATAACTTACTCCTCGATCTAACATTTGAATCACTTCATATTTGTCACGTAAAGTCAATGTGACATGTTTACGACTTGATTGTGATGCCATGACTGTGTTTATGTGAGTTAAACCAAAACTACAAATAAACTCTCATTACGCGGAACATTCCAGAACACTTAGCGCAGCGCACACGCGCGCTCAAGGCTACGAGTGCGGGCGAACTAATGAGGCAAGTGCGCGGCGAGGCGGGTGCGAGTTCGTTCGGATTACCGCGATCAACGGATTAGGCAGGGTTCGGACTAGCGCGGCTCTACTGTATATATATATATATATATATATATATATATATATATATATATATATATATATATATATATATATATATATATATATTTTTTTTCAAATTGAAATTATGTTTATCACTAAATAAATGAAATGATAAAATAATGAAAGGGCACTTATCTGGTCTGTGGTGACCAGGAGTGACTCCACGCCTTCTTCTTCTCCTCCCTCAGTGTTTGCTGGTGCTTCCTGCTGTGGCACTAGAATCCGATTAAAATGGCCTCACACAGCGGCAACACAACAATGCGAGACGAGAATGAATGCTGGAAAATAATAGGCGATTAGTGTTTCTTAAATATTAATGATTGTTATAAAATGTATATCAATATTTCGGCTCAGCCGTCGTCAAGATATGTGACATTTCTGAAATCGAACAATTCGTTGAAAATTTAAATTCAAGGAATCGAACAAAAAGAAATGGATTAATAATATTTTACACGATTTAGTTAAGGTACCATAACCAACCGTGCAAAACGTTATTTTAAAATGAATGATTATAAATTAAAAGAAAAAGCATTTGATGATTATGATAATATGATAAACCTTATTAATTTTGCCTATTGAGACCGGAACCTTTGCAAGCGCCTAAAATATAAATATAAGCCAATTCCCAAGATTTGACGTCCCTTTCTTTTGCATTATCCCCAAGGCATTTTATTATTTTAACTTTAAAACATTGATCAAAAGATAAATTATGCGCCCTGGCATGCAAAGATATTGGGAGTTGGCTTTCATTTCCTACACTAGCCCTATGATTATTTAGTCTAATATTAAGTGGTGTTGTTGTTTCACCGATATAAAAGGCATCACAAGTCCTGCACAGAAGTTGATATACTATATTTTTTGAAATACAACTGCAATGAAAGGGAACCCTGTAACTATTAGTAGTATTTGGACTGGTAAAAAAAGGACTTAGATCTAACAGAGGACAAGGTTTACAACGTGGACGACCACAAGGTTGAAGCCCAAAAGTATTATTACCAATAGAGAAATTTTGATTATTTTTTGTTTTGTTTAATATTGATCTAATATTAGGTGGTCTGCGGAAAGATAAAATTGGCGGTGAATCTAAGAGATCCTTAGTGGATGCATCATTAGAAATGATGGGGAATAAATCAGATAATATATCTCGCAGTTTCTCAGCACCAGGAAAATAAGTGGTGCTAAGAAAGATTTTATTATTATTATTATTTTTATTTGAAGAAATTTTAGGTTTTGGTATATATTTTACTTCAGAGTTTAGAATATGTTTATCCAATAGAGGAGCAGGGTATTTTCTTTCAAGAAGAGATTGCTTTAGATTATTGAGATATTTATCTAAATTTTCTTTGTTGTTAACTAAACGGTGTCCGCGAATGGACATTGAATAGGGAATGGATCTCTTGGTGTGAAATGGACGACAGCTATCAAAGTGTAAATACTGTTCTTTATTTGTAGGTTTTATATGAATCGCGGTTTTAATTTTACCTTCGGAAATTGTTAAATCAACATCTAAGAAAGTAATTTGTGATTTAGAAATGGTATGAGTGAAATTCAAAGGGCCAAAATTATTTAGGTCGTCAAGAAAGGTTGTTAGAGTAGTTTGTCCGTGTGGCCAAATCATTACTATGTCGTCAATAAATCTATACCATAATATGGGTTTTAAATTTTGCGTTTGAAGAAAATTTTGCTCGAATAATCCCATGAAAAGGTTGGCATACGAAGGTGCCATTCGCGTGCCCATAGCAGTCCCTTTAATTTGAAGATAAAATTCATCTTCAAAGGAGAAAGCATTACACGTTAAGACAAACTCGGCTAATTTGCAAAGAAAATCCGTAGAAGGTATTTGAGGATGAGGTCTCTCATCAAGAAAATAAGAAATGGCTTCCAATCCTAAATTATGAGGAATATTGGTATACAGGGATATGGCGTCAATAGTAACAAATAATAGGTCGTCTGACTTTGGAATTACAGTATTCTTTAAAATATCAATAAAATGATAGCTGTCTTTGATATGAGAATTTAGATTTTTCACAAAAGGTTGTAAAAAATAATCTACAAAAGCCGAAATTCTTTCTGTCGGAGAGTTAAAGCTTGCGACTATTGGTCGTCCAGGATTATTAGGCTTGTGAATTTTAGGTAATAGGTAAAAATTTGGAGTTCTGATAGGATCAGGAATTAAAGTTTTAACATCTTCGTCTGATAATTTTTCATTTGATTTATTTTGTTCAATATATTTTTTTATTTTCACTGCAAAATTTTTGTTTGGATCTCTAGATAGTTTTTTATAGAAAGTTTCATCTCTAAGTTGTCTCAAGCCTTCAGTAACATAGTCAGTTTTGTTAAGTATGACAGTAGTGGAACCTTTATCAGCCGGCAAAATGACGATGCTGGTATCCTTGCTAAGACTCTCAAGAGCTGCACGTTCATCTACTGACAAGTTTGATGTTGGCTTGAGGCTATTTAGAAAAGATGGCTGTGTTACTTTGTTTAATAAAATAGTAATAAAATTTTCTACCGGATGATTTTTTGGTAATGGAGGGGGTTCTTTATTGGAGTGTGGACGAAATTGAGCTAGTGCATTGTGTAATTTAATATTATTATTGTTATTCTTTTGATTTGAATGCCAAAATTCGCGCCATCTTAAATTACGACAAAATTTAACAACATCATTACCAAAACTAAAATGGTTCACATTTTGAGTCGGTGTGAAATTTAGACCTTTAGCTAATACTAAATATTCATTGTGGTTAATTACTTTGGATGACAAGTTTTAAACAGCATTTTTTTCTCTAGGAGATGGACCTTGTATATTATTAGAATATGATACTGATGGTGTTATACTGTTATTAATTTGGTTTACTAATGTGGCACGTATTGGTACGGAATCTGATACTAATGGAAATATATTGTTAGTAATTTGGTTTACTGATAGGGTGTGCATCGGAGAGGAAAGAGTACCTTGGTGAACTGCTGGGATAACATTTCGAAGTGAATTTGAATTCCTTGTTTTGTTAACATTGGAATGACTGTAATTTGAAATGGAAACTGGATTCAAAATGTTTCGTGTATTGTTACTTGGGATAATGCAAATTTTCTGAAAGTTCTTTAGTAAATTAAGGAACTTTTTATCGTGTTTTAATCTAATATTTCGTAAATCTGTTACAGAATTGTTAACTATTTTATGAGCTTCTTGAAATAAGAAAGGAGAATGTGTTGTTATCATGTTAACATAAAAACACAGTGAGTTTAAATGTTTATCGACTAAAATTTGATATTCATTTCGCAAAACAGACGTAATTTCCATTGAATACCTTAAACGGATTGCGGTGAAATCATATTGAATTTCTGTACTAATTGCTGCGAAAGGAAATTTTGGTAATAACCCTTTAGGGCAAATGTTGTTTTCTAAACATTTAGAAAGAAATTCAACGTGTCCCGTGAATATAAATATATATATATATATATATATATATATATATATATATATATATATATATATATATATATATATATATATATATATATATATATATATATATATATATATATATATATATATATATATATATATATATATATATATATATATATATATATATATATATATATATATATATATATATATATATATATATTTTTAAATTATTTTCAATAATATATAAAATTAGATTCATGAAAAGTTACTTATCTGGGGTCCTGGTGGACCAGAAACATTTAAACGATAGTTAATGTCCTCTTTAAATACTTAGGGCAGCGGCACCTGTTTCCGCAATTGATAACCTATGATGTTCTTAGTTATTGCAGCCGAATTACTGTATGCCCTTGGATGTAATAAGTATAGGAGGATGGTTTCTGTAACAGAAATGGATGTTAGTAACTTATTTTAGAAGAAATTATATGATTGAGAATATTTCGACACTAGTCGTATTCATCTCTATGACATTTCTGATAGAACAATTTTTTCAAAATTTAAATTTTAAAAAAACTGAACATAGAGAAATGGGTTAATAATATTTTGCAATATCGTTATAAATGCACTATAACCGACCTTGAAAAACATTATTAATAATGATTTTTAAATGAAAAATATTAATAAGCTTTTAATGAATATGTCTGAACAAATATAATTACTGTATTAATTTTGCCTATTCAGACCGGGACCCTTGCAAGCGCCTAAAATATTTATAAAAGCCAACTCCCAAGATTTAACGTCTCTTTCTTTAGCGTTATCGCCAAGGCACTTAATAATTTTTACTTTAAAACAATTATCAAAAGTTAAATTGTGTGCCTTAGCATGCAATGCTATTGGAAGTTGACTTTCATTGCCTACGCTGGCCCTGTGATTATTTAACCTAATGCTAAGAGGTGTAGTTGTTTCCCCAATATAAAATGCATTGCAGGTCTGGCAAAGTAATTGATATACAATATTTTTTGAAATGCAACTACTATTAAAAGGAACTCTGTAACTGTTGGGAGTGTTAGGACTAGTAAAATAAATGCTTCGATCTAATAAAGGACATGTTTTACAACGTGATCGACCGCAAGGCTGTAGGCCCAAATTTTTGTTAGTACTAAGATAATTTCGATTATTTTTATTAAGTATTGATTTTAAATTAGGAGGTTTTCGAAATGATAAAATTGGTGGTATATCTAATAAACCTTTGGTTGATGGGTCGTTAGCTATAATAGGGAATAAATCTGCTAAAATTGGTCGCAGTTTCTCAGTGCCAGGAAAATAAGTAGTACTTAGAAAGATTTTATTTTGATTTAAATTTGACACCAATTTAGGTTTAGGTGAAAATTTTGTTTCGGAATTTATTATATTTTTATCTAACAAAGAGGCAGGATAATTTCTTTCTATTAGTGATTTTTTAAGATTAGAAAGGTACTTATCTAGATTTTCTTTATTATTAATTAAACGGTGTCCGCGAATGGACATTGAATATGGAATTGACTTTTTGGTATGAAACGGATGACAGCTATCGAAATGTAGGTATTGCTCTTTGTTTGTAGGTTTTATATCAATTGCAGTTTTAATTGTGCCTTCGGATAGAGTTAGATCAACGTCTAAGAATGTAATTTGATTTTCTGATATAGTGTATGTAAAATCTAAGGGTCCGAAATTATTTAAATCTGTAAGGAAGTCAGTGAGTGTGTCATGTCCATGTGGCCAAAAAATGACATGTCATGTGACATGTCCATGTGACAAAATATATATATATATATATATATATATATATATATATATATATATATATATATATATATATATATATATATATATATATATATATATATATATATATATATATATATATATATATATATATATATATATATATATATATATATATATATATATATATATATATATATATATATATATATATATATATATATATATATATATATATATATATATATATATATATATATATATATATATATATATATATATATATATATATATATATATATATATATATATATATATATATATATATATATATATATATATATATATATATATATATATATATATATATATATATATATATATATATATATATATATATATATATATATATATATATATATATATACAGTCCTCCCCCGTTATAACGTCTGTCAAGGGACCGAACAAATTTGAACGTATAGTGAGGGGACGTAATAGTGAGGGAAATAAAAAATCAACATTTTAAACAAGTAAATTTATTTACAGTATAGAATCAGCAGCAATACAATGAATACATACCTACTACATCATGCTTTATGAATGAAACTACATCTACCTACTTAAAATAATCTGTTAGTTTAGTTTGCACTTTTCTGCTTCTCCACAATGCCCCCCGTACTTTATCCTCTATTTGATCAACTTGCCTGACTTCAGCTACAGTAAAGTCATGTGTTTTAAAAAATCCTGAAAGCAATTTTGCCGCTTCCAAAGCTTGTTGGATGGTAGGTGGCTCTGACTCGACCATCTCTTCATCCTCTTCGTCTTCCCTCTCCTCGTGTTCTCCTTGTACAGCGATGAGAATGTCCTCATCACTCATCTCTGATGAAGTCACAAGATTGTCATCCACCTCTACGAAGTTCTCGATGGCCTCAGGTTCAAAAAAGACGGGCATAACGAATTGTTTTACCCACTCACTGAGTGGCAAATCTTCTTCTGAAGACTCGGGCACCAATTCCTGAGTGGTGTGTGTCAGTCCTGCGTGGCGAAAGGAATGCTGAATGGTGGCCGGAGTCACCTCGTCCCAAGCCTTGCTCAGGAGATCAACTGCGGTCAGCATGTTGATGGACACCTTCCCGTCGGAATCAATAATCTCCATCAGCACTTTCTTCCGGTAGTGACTTTTAAAAGTTTTGATGACGCTCTGGTCCATCGGCTGCAGGACGCTGGTTGTATTGGCTGGGAAGAATGCGAGTTCGATATTCTTCAGGTTGCATATTCTGGGGTGGGCTGGACAATTGTCTAAAAGCAACAGAATTTTTCTATCTTTTAAATCGGCGTCCCACTTGCGCACTTCTTCCTCAAAAAGTTGTGATGTCATCCACGCCGATTTGTTAGCTTTATAAGTAACCGGGAGACGCTTAATATGCTTAAAACAACGCGGATTTTTTGACTTCCCGATGACTAACAGTTTTCTTTTTACTGTTCCACTCATATTAGCTGCCACCAGAACCGTTATGCGCTCCTTCGACATTTTACCACCAACGCACTTTTCATTTTTAAACTTTAGCGTTTTATCAGGCGTCATTTTGAAGAAAACTCCAGTTTCATCTGCATTAAAAATATTTTCTGGTGGATATCTTGCTTGCAACTCTGGCCAAACCTTATCCAACCACCCGTTTGTTACATACCTGTTCACATCGCGGGCCTCTCCGCTTATCTGCCCATATGTGATCCCGTGTCATGTTTGAACCGGTAAAGCCATCCTTCGGAGGCCTTGAAGTCTTTGATGTCCAGCTGTTGTGCGAAGACTTCAGCTTTGGCCTTGACTATTGGCCCACTTAGCGGCACGTGTTTAGCCCGCTGCTGCTGGAACCACTGTAGCATCGCTCGGTCTATTTGGTCAAATGTTGGCACTCGAAGTTTTTTTAATGAATTCCCTTGTGCTGCGGCTTTTGAGATCTTTTCTTTAGACTGCCAAATGGTGCTTACCGTGGTACGAGGAAGTCCAAGTAGTCGACTCACATCGCACATTTTTCCTCCACTTTTAATTGCCCGAATCACCGACACTTTGTCCTCAATACTTAGAACCTTTCGCTTCGAAGACATGGTTACCGAATAAAAGTCAAACAGGTAATGAAATAGAATGCATAAAAATAAATATTTCGGCGTGATTTGCAATATTGCTCTTCCTCTCTCTTTCTATCGCCTTCTCACTATCTCTTTCGCCTTTTATTTATTTATTGCTAAGCTATCAATGACCGCTAAAAATCAGCTGCATTTCAGACCAGACCCTTTCGGTGCAGGTAAAGAGGAAAGCCTTTCGGCGCAGGTAAAGAGAAAAAAACTCAGGTAGAGAGAAAAAGAGGTAATTGTCCCATTTAAGCGAGTATTATGACATGCTTTTAGAAAATTTACCAGACAATTTTAGCGTCTTTATAGTGAGGGGGCCGGACGCTATAGTGAGGGAACTCTTATGGAAACCAACCAATTCAGGTCGAATTGAACGTTAAAGTGAGGTGGACGTTACAGTGAAGGACGTTAAAGCGGGGTTTTACTGTATATATATTTTAAAATTATTTTCAATAATATATAAAATTAGTTTCATGAAAAGTTACTTATCTGGGGTCCTGGTGGACCAGAAACATTTTAACGAAAGTTAATGTCCTCTTTATATACTTTGGGCAGCAGCACCTGTTTCCGCAATTGATAACTTAGTGAGATTCGTAGTTATTGCAGCCGAATTAATGTGTGCCCTTGGATGTAATAGTATGGAGGATGGTTTCTGTAACAGAAATGGATGTTAGTAACTGTTTTTTTAAGAAATTTCTTTGACTGAGAATATTTCGACACTGCTACGTTAGGTTAGGTTAGGGGTCGTATTCATCTCGATGACATTTCTGATAGAACAATTTTTTTCAAATTTGAATTTAAAAAAAACTGAACATAGAGAAATGGGTTGTAATATATATATATATATATATATATATATATATATATATATATATATATATATATATATATATATATATATATATATATATATATATATATATATATATATATATATATATATATATATATATATATATATATATATATATATATATATATATATATATATATATATATATATATATATATATATATATTGAGAAATGTCATAGAGATGAATACGACTAGTGTCGAAATATTCTCAATCATATAATTTCTTCTAAAATAAGTTACTAACATCCATTTCTGTTACAGAAACCTTCCTCCTATACTTATTACATCCAAGGGCATACAGTAATTCGGCTGCAATAACTAAGAACATCATAGGTTATCAATTGCGGAAACAGGTGCCGCCGCCCTAAGTATTTAAAGAGGACATTAACTATCGTTTAAATGTTTCTGGTCCACCAGGACCCCAGATAAGTAACTTTTCATGAATCTAATTTTATATATTATTGAAAATATATATATATATATATATATATATATATATATATATATATATATATATATATATATATATATATATATATATATATATATATATATATATATATATATATATATATATATATATATATATATATATATATATATATATATATATATATATATATATATATATATATATATATATATATATATATATATATATATATATATATATATATATATATATATATATATATATATATATATATATATATATATATATATATATATATATATATATATATGTATGTACGTATGTACATATATATATATATATATATATGTATGTACGTATGTACGTATGTACGTATGTACGTATGTACGTATGTACGTATGAACGTATGTACGTATGTACGTATGTACGTATGTACGTATGTACGTATGTACGTACGTACGTACGTATGTATGTATATATATATATATATATATATATATAACTATAATTGTTTAAATAATTAAATTAGATATTGTGTTTTAAATTAGGAAAATAATTTAATAAGTTTTATATTTTTAAGCTATAACACCGTAACTGAGTGGTTACTGTGTTATAGGTAAATTTTACCCATTACTGTATTCTAATCATGTAAAATAAATATATATTTTTAAATAAATAAAAAACTGCAGGCACCTTAAACACAGTAATTGAGATACTGTGATTAATTCGTATATTAATAAATTAACTTTTAACAAAATTTTACCTAAAACCACAGTATCTGAAGAAGCCGTGTTGTAACCAAACAAAAATATTTCCTAAATGCTTATAAGTATTAAAAAAGATCTCAGTAAATAATAGGTTACTGTATTTTAACTTAAAAAATTATACATACTGTGTTTTTTATTAAAAATATTCAGATTTTTTGAAAAATACTGTGTTTTTATTTAAGGTATCTCGGTAACTATCCATCGACAGACAAACCGAAAAATTTGCCTTATAGTACTCCAATTCTTGATTTTAAAGAAACAAACTTGTATAAACACAGTAAATGAAGTTACTGTGTTTTCATTTACGACGGCAGAACAAGGGTCTGACACTACCCTCCAAACCCCCAATACAGTTTGTGCGGGTTGGCTCTAATGGCAAAAAACTTTCCACTACAAAACCTTTCTCAATAATCGAGAAAGCTTCAGATTGTATTCTTGCTTGCAGATTGGATGCATTTTATCCAGTATGTTCCCAGTCGATCTGAAGTGTTTCACCCATCGGAGGATTGTTTGTTTGTTTGTTTGAAAAGCTTTATTGCACACACAAAAGAATACAATGTGGTGGCCCTATTGCCAAGTGGCAATATCTTCCGACCATACCGCCAGAGTTATTGTAACTAAAGGCTTATGTGGGCAAATTGATTTACAAGTAATAAATGAATACACTTACATAATAGTCATCATAGTATTAAATATAAAACAGTGATTAGAAACGTATGCCAGCTCGATATTGAAGGGTGGAGTGGAATATAAGGACAAGCAAAGGAGACGGGAGGGTAGGGGAATTCATGAGTTGAGTAAATGTCTCTTTAAAGATTTTTTAAACCCACTCAGGTTTTCAAGTTGTCTTATTGGTAAAGGGATGGAATTCCAGAGTCGCCTGCACTGCGAAAGACCTAGACATAAAAGTTGATGAATGCTGAGGTATAGCCAGTAATAGATTTTCCTGAGAGCGCAATGGAAGGCCATGGGATGAAAGCGGAGAAAAGAGATAATACAAATAAGTAGGACTGCTTGACCGTGTTACGATTCGACATTGAACCGTAAACGAAAGAATCGCTGCGTAGCTGTAACAGACTCATCATTTCTCACGAAACTGTCGTAGACAAACAAACGACGTTGCAAGTCCCACTGCTCCATAGTAAGTGAGTAAATGAAATGGCGTCTTGTGTAGAGCATAACTAACCCCACCACTATCGTCTCCCACCACTGCAGTCTCAGTACTACGCAGTTCCAAACAGCCCGTCTCCCGTGTGTCACCTTGTATAAAAGATACAGCAATCAAAGCGACTACGAGTTGTTTTCAATTCTTAGAGCGAGATACAAAAAAATGTTAAAACAGTGTCACAATGCTTATATCTCTAGTATAGATGAACATATTAGCGATCACATAAAACATTTGTAAAATCCAAAATCCGAAAGACGTATATAAAATCCAAAATGGCTTCTAATTCAATTCCTAATGTAATACATAATAGAAACCAAACTGCAACTCTGGGTGAAGATATATGTGAATCCTTCTCGTCTACAAATGCTCGAAATACAAGCTCATCTACTGTTAATCCTATATCACGTGATCATGGAAATACAGTACCAACGATTACAGTCAGCTTGGATGATGTAACGCCACATTTGCAAAAATTGAACATAAACAAAGGCGCAGGACCAGATATGATATCGCCTATATTCATACGAAATCTTGCCAACGACCTAGCTTTTCCACTGTTTATGATATTTTGTAAATCTCTTCAAGAGGGAATATTTTAAGATAAATGGAAAACTGCCAACATCGTTCCAATTCATAAAGGCGGCGATTCTGGTCAACTAAAGAACTAAAGACCGATAAGCATATTGTCAAGTTTTTCCAAAATATTGGAATCCCTCATACGCGATCATCTCTATAATCATAGGAAACTGTTTCTCAGTCAGACCCAGCATGGCTTCATGAACAATAGGTTGGTGATTTCAAACTTCTTGTAATACAGCAACTATACATATATGTTCATCATTCGACAGTCGTACTCAAGTTGATGCTGTATATACAGACTTTAGTAAAGCGTTTGACAAGGTAAATCACAAAATACTAGTAGAAAACTCAGGGTTGCGATGATTTAAATCATTTGATTTAAATCGGTGATTTAAATCGCGATTTAAATCAAGTGATTTAAAAAAAAAACAATGATTTAAATCAGTATTTTTTTACTGCAACCAAAAAATGACAACTTCAGCCAAAACATGTCAAGGGACTTCCCCGACATTAGTTGATAAACAAGTCATACAGAAAACTGCCCCTACTGATTGGTGGATAGCAATACATAATATAAAAAAATGTATAACCGAAGAAGAATTGGATATAATCAAGCAACTGTTAAGTACAGTTGCTTCATCCGCTGGGGTCGGAAGAATATTTTCGGCATTCAATTTGGTGCACAGCAAAATAAGAAATAGATTAGGCAACGAGAAGGCGGCTAAATAAGTCTTCCTTTTGAAAAAACTAAATTCGAACAAATTACAAAACCGATAACACCTAAGTTACTGTTACTAATATAATAGAGTAAGTATAATGTTAATATAAGTAAGTGACTGTGACTGCGGTGAAACCCATATGGTTTAATTTATGTTAATTTATTAATTTTAAGACCTTTTTTCCTTGTTAACTTCTTGATAAATGTGACAAAAACGCTACGGTGTTTCTGTTTTTAAAAAAATAATTGAAAAATGTTTTTGATTTAGAAGTAAGAACTCCTTGATTTTTGTACATTTTACAATAGCTTTTGTTAACCAGTTGAGTATGAGTCAACCAAATCTGGTCGCGAAACAATTATCCGTTGAGTACGAGTCGACCAAATCTGGTCGCGCGTTTTTTTCACTTCTTTGACGTTCTCATATTTATTCATAATTATCTAATTGTTTTACAAAATGATATTTCAATATTCTATATTCGAAATTTCAATGCAATCATTGTGCAGTTGTTCTTTTTATGATTGGTGTAGTAGTTTCGTAGTTATAGTACTTTATGTCGATGTCGCCGAAAATCCTGCAAAAGAGACAGATGCATCCATGAAAATACCCATTTACTCCAAGGGTTAAATAAGTGGCAAATAAATATGCTATTGTGTTTTTACTTTTTAGAAGAACTAATATATGTTGATTTTTGGTAATGTTATTAAAACTTATTTAAATAACTAACAATTGTATCGTGTTTTTCCTGACTTCCAAATTTAATTAAATACAATTATTAAAAAAATCAAAAAAATCTGATTTAAATCAAATCTGATTTTTTCGATTTAAAAAAAAACATGATTTTTATCAACCCTAGCAAAACTTAAGACTTTCGGAGTACATGGCAATTCACTAAGATGGTTAGTCATATATAGTAGAACTCCAATTATCCGAACTCCGACTATCCGAATCGCTGATTATCCGAAATTAAAAAGAAAAAAAAATGAATATGGAAACGTACTGATTGTTAATAATGCACCAACTCATCTCACCAAAAAATTGTTGGAAAAAGGGAATGGCCAGTTTAAAACAATCTTTTTACCGCCAAATGTCGCAAGCTTGTTGCAACCAATGGACGAGTCCTTTATCGAAACCATGAATCGCCGTTAAAGAAGGCAACTTTTGGTAGAGGGCGAATACGACTTGTTTGTTGGCTAACCACAAAAAAAAATATTTGAAAGATTGACCTTAATGTCGAAGCAGACACGGAACCAACCACTATTTTTTCAATGTACATACAGTAATTAACTAAGATGACCCTTTTTTTGTAAAAAAAAACAATTATCCGAGTGGAGTCCGGTCCCAATTGATTCGGTTAATTGGTGTTCTACTGTATGTCTAATCGATCCCAACTCGTCACAGTAAATGGTTTTAATTCTTCACCGGCTGCAATAAATTCTGATTTACCGCAAGGTTCTTTGGGCTCTTACGGGTCCATCCCTAGTTATTGATTTGTTGCACTTAGGATAATCCTTTGTTCCCGCGATACTACGTGCAGCGGCTCGCGCTAGGGCGCGGCGCAGTGTCGTCGTTAGTGAAATGCATTATGTTATCTGGTTGACGATTTAATGACGACTGTGGAGCGGACAAAGCGCTCGCATGTCCAGTGTTTTCAACGATGTAAATCCGAAATCTGACTCGGCATTTGCAGTGATGGGAAAGTTTGAATTGTTATTTGGCGGTTCTCCACAGTTTAAATACGTTTTAAAAATACTAGTATAATGTATTTACTATCTGTCAGTTTACTATAAAATAAAACAAATAAATAAATAAACTTCAGGAGAGTCAAGAGACATCAACTTCTGTATTTAATAACTGGATGCAATCTTCCAGCAATATTAATATGGCAAGTTTCGCTATTAGTCAAGAGATTGCTAATGGGTTTTAATAAAGGGTTACTAAATTATTAAACATATTTGGCTATTTATTTTTTAAATTGTACATATTTGGCTTTTTGGCAAATAAGTTTTCCGACCACTGCCTTATATAATAAATGCTACGACGTACATACCACCGACAACCTAACCTAACCTACGCCACAGATTCAGTTTTTTTATTTGTTGAGTGGGCATTTTCTAAGGTCTTTATGATCCTTGTAACACTGCGACCATTGCTGATCTGTTGTGTTCGCCACCTACTATAGTTCTGCGCTTAGCCTCGTGTCATTTAAGAACCGCAGCAGGCTTTTGGCGCCAGACTGTTTTACCTCCTCAGGTTGGAGGTAATGACCACCCAAATGGGTGTATCTTTTACGCATCAGCGGGCCACACTCGCACATGAGGTGCTGGGGAGTTTCCTCTGCTCCTTGGCAGAACCTGCAGATTTTTGTGTCTCTGAGCTTGAGGTTGAACATGTGTTTGTTCAGGCCACAAAGCTCCGTGCGCGCCCTCACCAGTATGCGTAGATTGTTCCTATTTAGCGATAAGGCCTCACGGGCCGTCTTACGGTCGTAAGCCTTAATTAGCGCTTTGGAATGATTCAACCCTGGCGTGTTGTTCCAGTGGTTGACCAATTGTTCTAAACATATTTGTTTGAGCATCAGGTTTGCAAGGCTTTTTGGTATGCCACAGCAAGGTTCAGGGCCGTATAACGTTCCCTTTGCTCCCGTCTTAGCAAGTTCATCGGCTTGTTCATTTCCCTTGATTCCTGCATGGCCGGGAACCCATCTTAGAATTACCCTGTTCTTTTCGCCCAGGGAATTCAGTAGTGATATGCAGTTTTGCACTAGCTTTGAATTAATGGTATTCGAGGCTAGTGCCATAAGAGCTGCCTTGCTATCCGAGTGGATATAGATACGGCTTTTGGCGTAGTTCTTATGGAGGTTGATATCCGCACATTCAATAATGGCGTATACCTCCGCTTGGAATACGGAGGCGTATTCACAGATTCAGTTGCTCATTACGTCTATTTTATTGCAGGAAGAAGTTGATCGAACGCAATATCCGCGATTTAGAACGAAAGCCCAAACATTCGAAGGCGAAGCTGAAACGATTGCATAAAGAGTTGATGGACGTTGATCGATTGCCGCTGGCCAAAGTGGCGTTTCCCATCGACGCTGAATACGATTGGGAGGTCATCGTCAAGAGCCTGGACTACCGCCATAGCGACAGCGAAGTGGCCTCACTGTGGCGTCTCTTTCTGCATCCGTCGCTCAACAAGGAGCCGTTCACGGAGAGCGAGAAGAAGAAGCTGGAATCGCTCGCGTTGGCCCGCAACGAGCAGGACTGGGATGGAGTCGCTTCTGAATTGAATACGAACCGCTCGTCGTACCAGTGCTTTGTGTATTACGCTCAGGAAATATGGCAGTATAAGAAAGGGCTGCGGTGGACCAGCGAGGAGGATGAGGCATTGAAGTACATAGTCGATTCGTGCAGAATCGGTAATTATGTGCCATGGACAAAAGTGGCGTTTTTCAGTGGCAATCGAAGCCGAAGGCAAGTCACATTATTGTTATTATTACACTAGTCAACCATTTTCTATTTTAATTTCCCGGCCCAAGGGAAAGTATCGTGAATGCGCTAAAAAAAATCGAGATGAAGACGGAAATATCAATTCAGTTCAAACGTTTTTAAAGTGTCAAATAGCTCACTTTCTTAAAGTGCCATCTCCTATCGCAGGTCGGCGGTCATTATGGCCACTTGGGCCCGTGATGTTGCGGCGGAGAACAACTCGGTGGTGCTTAACCCGTTGAGTATGATACGACCAAATCTGGTTGTGAAACAATTATCCGTTGAGTATGATACGACCAGATCTGGTTCTGCGTTTTTTTCACTTCTTTGACGTTCTCATATTTATTCATAATTATCTAATTGTTTTACAAAATGATATTTCAATATTCTATATTCGAAATTTTAATGCAATCATTGTGCAGTTGTTCGTTTTATGATTGGTGTAGTAGTTTCATAGTTATAGTACTTTAAGTCGATGTCGCCGAAAATCCTGCAAAAGAGACAGATACATCCATGAAAATACCCATTTACTCCAAGGGTTAAGTTGAACCATTCAGCGAGATTTTGTGGCCAGTGGCTTCTTCTTCGGTCAGGTCTTCGGCGGCCTTTAATCTTTTCTTGCAGGATTAATTGGAGAAGGCGGTACTTGGGACCACGCATTATTTCGTGCATCCAATTATCCTTTCCTTGCAGATTCTTAAGGGGGTATTCTGGTCTAGAGGCCTAAATTTTAGGCGTTTTTTCTGAGTAGGATTTAATAAAACTAAAACATTTTTACAATCAATATTTCTTACAAAATGTTCATTGAAGTTTCATAAAATACAAAAAAAAAAGTCACAAAAAAAGTCAGTACGTGTGTGTGTATGTGTGTGTGTGAGGGTGTGTGTGTGCGTGTGTGTATTCCTCCAAGATAGCGCCCAAATGCTTTATTTGATTGAGCTGAAATTTGGCATGCAGGCATCATTTGGTCATGGCAAGAGTTAAAAATATTGTAGTAGAAATCGGTCCATCAGGGAGCGCGCTTGTCATACTTCAATCTCGAAATATTGAACTTAGAGACTGGAAGTTTGGTACACAGGTGCCTTGTTGCAACGAAATCACACTGTGAAATGTTGGTTGGACTATCTCATATAAGAGCAACAGAAATTATATTTAGAGTCAGCCATATATTAATTAACTAATATGGCCCTTAATAGCGGCAACGCTTGCAATGCGTGGTTCGTTCGAAATTCGAATTCAAAGACACGTCGACATGTGTTTGCAATTTGATTTTTAAATTGAATGAGATGACCCGCGTTTCATTGCATTGCATATTATTAGGAATTTTTGCCAACTGCTCTTCGACTTTATTTAGGAATTTAATATTCAGATAAAATAAGTCCCTGGCTACTTGCCGGGAAAGTCTTGGGGTGACACAACCGATTGTTTTTTTCCTAGGTAAATTTATGTAAGATTGGTCATAATCGAATTTTTTGAGGGATGTTTGTAATAACGTTTAACCCCTCAAGCGGCGGGTGTAAATCTTAGCAGTCACCTGTCATTTTTGAGACAAAAATATAGCACTTTAGAAAAACGATCTTAAGAAAGAAACTACTTGATGGATCATGAAAAGAAGAATTGTAGAATGATCGCATTGAAATTTGAAATATAAAACATTAAAACCTCATTTTGTAAAACAATTAGATAATTTTGAATTATTATTAGAAAGTTGGAGAACTGAAAAAAACTCACTTATTCAGTGATATCGACGTTTTATCTCAAAATACGAAACCCTATCTAGAAATTGTAAACACATTTGTGTACGTTATTACGTTCTTTACCAAATCTATTAGTTCGTTTTATTTATTTTCATACAAATATTCGAAGAGAAGCTACATAATATCCGAAGAGAAGCACAGATCCGAGCAATGGCAGCACTCGACTAAGTGCACCCAGAATACAAACAATTATATTAGGGATTCTAGACTGCGAGAAGCACGACTGAATAGTCTTACAATACAGAATTTATCCCTCTTTCTCACACATATCTAACAGGGGGTGGTTGCACTGTGATTTTGGTGTAAATTCAGTTCGTTGAGAGCGCGGTTTGTCGCGTCGCGCTCGTACCCGTTATACACTTGAATGTGTCATTGCATCTAATATTCTCAGTAATGTAAATAATTATAGGAAATTAACTATTGTGATAGTTGTGACTATGTAAAATAATTTTGAGTAATTTATATTCAGTATGAGAATCACCAAAAATTTGAAAAAAAAATGTAATAATGGAAATTGCTGATTAAATAAATAGACCATTGCTACCATCGATATATTAGTTAGATATGCACTCAGATACAAATAAGTTGGCTCCATACCCTTTACTCGTAAATCATGCGACAGAGTGAGCAAAAAATTGAACAGTATGCGAGAGATTAGCTCGCCAATATTCTTCTCGGCAGCTCTTACACCGGAGATGGTCGGCCGTCTGCCAGCGGACTGCGACCAAACTACTACTGGCCGGCTTTCAGTAGTGGTTTTGAAGTGTTCATTTTCGAGGGCGAAAGGCCATCTAGGAGATTATATATCGATGATTGTTACCCTAGTATTAATGCGATAGTCATGAAAATAGATTTGTAAAAAGTTTATGTATTAGGATTTTTTTGACATTTTAGGTAATGGTCAAATCTAGCAGATAGTGAAGAACATAGCCTTTGTCGATAAAAATAAAAAATCGGTTTTGCCCCTCATATAATATTAACAGTATTAACAAGTTTTTAGGTACAAATCGAGTCTGTTTTTAAATTGATTGACAGAGCTTGCACTAATCACTTCAAGTGGTAGTTTATTCCACATGTCCACCACTCTATTTTGCAGAATGTTCTTAACCCCTCAGGCCTCGATTGGCCGATATCGGCCAAAACACGATTCAGTGTGACGGCCCCGTTTTAATTTTATTTTAATTTAATTTGTTTTATTTTATTATGTTTTATTATGTTAATATGTTATATCTTAATTATGGGTACAATGGTTTGTCAGTAATTAATGTTTTGGTGAGACAGTGTCACAATTCAATTTTTTTACTAATTTTGACTAAATTTTTTTGGGACATCAACTTGTCAATCGGCTGAGGGGCCGAGGCCTGAAGGGTTAAGAGGGTTTGATTTAAATTTTGTACGGTTGAGTTTTTTGTTGTGGCCTCGAAGATTTGTGTTGAATTTGAATTTGTAAATATTTTTCAGTCCAGGTACTTCGCAATAATGTGTTAGATTTTTATATGTCTCAATCAAGTCCTTTCTTTGTCTTCTTTGTTTGAGAGTGGTAATTCCAAGTAATTCCAAGCGATCTTCATAATTCCTATTCTTCAGGCCCACTGGCATTTTGGTTGCCCTTCGCTGAAGCTTTTCCAGAATATCTACATCTTTGCAAAAGTAAGGATTCCAGATCTAATAGCCATACTCAAGAATAGGTCTCACATATGCCTTGTAGATCTTGATAAAAACATCTATTGACAGATGTTGAAAAGCCTTCCGTATTAGATAGAGAGTCGAGTTAGCACTTTTAGCAATTGCAATTATGTGTTTCTCCCATTTGAGATCATCAGTAATTGTTATTCCAAGATCTTTTTGTTGCTCGATTGCTTCTAATTGGGCGTTTGCCAGAAAATATTGTTTGTTGGGGTTGCTTTTCCCAATATGAAGCAATACACATTTCTCGGTGTTCCAACCAATCTTCCGTCCGCGCTTTGATCTTGTCAAGATCTTGCTGAAGCTGTCCACTGCGTAGAATAGGATTGGCGAAGAATTTCGACAATCGGCAAAGTAGCTGCTCTGCGATGTGATTGAGCGTTAAAGATCCGTAATATACAAGGTGAACAAAACTAGACTTAGCACTGGATACAGTGAAATATTCAGATTTAGAGTTGCCTACTTTCACTTGGAAGGTGTGGCCGGTTAAGAAGTCTGATATCCAACTTAAAATTTTCCCTCGAATTCCGAGATGCTCAAGTTTTTGCAGAAGCCTTCTTACAGTAACTGTCGAAGGCCTTTTCGAAGTCAAGATATATAACATCGGTCGATATACTCCCATCCTAGTTCTCGGTCCAGCGGTTGAGACAAAGAAGTATGTAAAACAGCTTAATCTTTTAACATGTTACCAGTATGTTTTTTTTCAGGCAGGTGTACAATCGATGGTTTTATAGTCTACAACCGGAGATACATAAGGGACCGTTTACAGATGCGGAGGATCGCGTGATTGTCGCCGCTCTGGAAAAATACGGCAAGACTGAAACTGCAAAGCTCGGACCGCTGCTTAAACACCGCTCCAGCAACCAGATCCAGCGCCACGTCATCCGCCTCAGGAAAAAGCGAAGGACGTGGACCACTGACGAAGACTTGCTCTTGCTCAAGCACGTGAAAGAGCAGGATAACCTCACAAAACGTTCATTTACGTCGCTCGGGCAGTTCCTACCGGGGAGAAACCCCCACCAGATACGGTTGCGTCTGAACCGGTTGCAGCGTTGGTTCACGGCGAATCCGAATATGTACGTGGAAGACGCTCCTCGCCGCTCGGCCGCAGCGCTCTCGCTCTATTCCGAAATAAAGAAAAGCTTCGGCGGTAAAATAGACCTGGATGCGGCGATAAAAGAGCTAAACGAAGAACTGAGCGCTGAGAAGTGCGATGATACAGCGGTTAAAACAAGTGCAGAGGACGAATCCGACCAAATCGATTCGGAACTAATAACGTACTTCATATTCGAGAAAGCGGAACAGAAAGAGAAGAAGCCAAAGTTGTCCGCTTTGAACCTATTCCAAATCCTAGCGCTTTTAAAGGCGGATCTCTCCCAAAAGGCGAGGGATAAGATCGACCCGGATAAATACTGGGAACCTCATCTGGTTGCCGGATTGAACGCAGCGCAACCGATGGCCGCGAACGAACCCCTTGTCAGGACGTACGGGAAGAAGAAGGAAGAAACTCCCATCGCCATGTTGTTCCCGTTGATCGCGTTTCTGCCGCCTTCGCTCGAGACCCTACTCGGGTACGAGAGACTGAAGACTTATATTCGTGTCGCCGAACCCTACTATAACAGAATTAAAGAAGAGCAACGAAAGATAACTGTGACTCTGCGAAACGATGCCTCACAGCTGTGGGAAGAGCGATTCGAGTCGGCGCTCTTCTGGCCTGTATTTTTGTCCACAATGAATAAACGCAAAAAATAAACATTTTTTTAAAGATTTTGGGGTGTCTTGTGCTTTCACAGGATTGCGGCGATCGTGAGAGCCATCATGAAATTGCAGCGTAGCGGTAAATATAAATGATTGGTACCACCGCGTGTAAAGTATTATTGACTGGTGACATATAGATTCAATTATTGTATTGGTATAATGGTATGCAAGTCATACATACAGTCAAGGAAATATTTTTTCCATCATATTGGAAATGTTAGAAAATATTAGAATACATAAGGAAATAAAAATAAAAAAGACAACGAAATAAAAATACAAAGGATACATAAAAGAGAAAATATCAGAGAAATGCAAAGAGATAATTTACACAATTACAAAGACAACGCAATACAAGGACAACAAAAAAACGGATTTACCTATATTTCGAATAATAACCCAAAGGTAGGGCAGTTAATTTGACGAGAAAATGTCTTGGCTTCCTTACTAAGGTCCTGTCAGAGTTAGCAGTGAAATGCTTTTGTTGTCGTTAGATATTTCAATAGATCTTGTCCAAAGGCTGCGAGGGGGTGAGAGAGGCGGAGAGGGGGTGAGAGAGGCGGAGAGGGGGTGAGAGAGGAGGGTGGTTTGAGTTGATGGGGAGAGGAAGGGCGTAGAGAGGGAAGGGGTAAAGGGTGAGGATGAAGGTAGGGGGATAGGGTGGAGGGGTTTTGAGGGGGGGAGTGAGGGATTTAGGGGGGGTGTTTAGGGGGTTTAGTGCATGAGGGGTCTTGCCGAGAAAGTCTTTGAAGTGACGCTCCGCTGGAGGTGAGCCGAGTAACGAACTGTGCCGCCCGAGGCGAGCCGAGAAATGAACTGCGTCGCCCAAGGTTTGCTGAGAAACAAACCGCTCCGCCTGAGGCGAGCCGAGAAACGAACTTCGCCGCCCAAGGCAAGCCAGGAAACGAACCGCGCTGACCGTAGATAGCCTAGATACAATATTAGATATAATTTAAATTCTACGTTGCACACACTAATATGTCGTCATGAACATAAATTAGTAATGTTTGATACTAATGTTTTCATTAGCAAAAACTTTATTCTGACGAAAAATAATATGTATTATTTACAATCATTTTACACCAGACACTTAGCAGAATTGCTATGTTATTCTATTATTAATTCCATTAATACGTTGACATTTAATTTAAACTAAATTATAAGACAATAGAGCTATACTCTGGCCACTATTTGACATATGGCAATAATATTAACAAATTATGTAGTGACACAAAGAAAATAAGTAAATTATGTGATAATATCAAAAATTGTATAAAACCTCGTTACCAAACAGACGACAGTAGTAATTTATCATATAAAAATTGTATTAGCTTGGTACATCAAAATATTCAAGGAATGAGTAGTAAAGATTTGGAATCGGAGCTTTTCCTAGACTGTGACAAAATTGATGTAATATGTTTAACAGAACATTGGCTTCAATATCATCAGCTTATGTTTGGTTTCAAAAATCACAAAGTTGCAAGTTCGTTCTGCAGGGGGCATGCAATACGTGGCGGTTCATTAATTATTGTTCGTAATTCTTTAAAATTCAAGGACCGCGCTGATATTGTGGGCCTCTCTGTAGAGCAGACCATTGAAATAGCTTGTGTGGAGCTGGAGCGGCTTATTGTTTTAAGCATACACAGAACCCCAAACTCATCCACCTATATCCATTCTAAACACGATCTCCAAAATCTTCGAGAAAGTTGCAAAGGCGAGACTCTATAAATTTTTAATTGAAAATAAAATACTCTCAGACAATCAGTTCGGTTTTAGGGAAGGTTTAGGGACAACAGACGCTATAGCTGCCTTAACAGAATTTATAGTCGAAACGGTGGATAAAGGAGACAAGTGCCTAGGAGTTTTCCTTGACCTTGCAAAGGCTTTTGACTCCGTTCCTCATAATATATTATTATGCAAACTGAGCAGTGTAGGAATTAACTATACAAGTCTTAAATGGTTTGATAGTTACCTATCCAACAGGGTACAAAGTGTCACCATCCAGGGCCTCCAGAGTAAAAGCCAGCATCTCACGTATGGTGTGCCACAGGGTAGCGTTTTGGGACCCATTTTATTCCTCGTCTACATAAATGACCTATGTCAGTTACCAGTAGGTAAAATCATCACATATGCCGATGACACCGTTATACTATTCAAGGGTTCAAACTGGGATTACACATTTGAGAAAGCAAACGAGGGCATGGAAATTGTTAAAAATTGGCTAGGAAACTTTATGTTGACGCTTAATGTTGGCAAAACCAAATACATGCCATTTAGTATAACAACCAGAGGTCAACCCACTACTAATAAAACTATTGTAATACACGAATGCGATAGCATAGAGTCTTGTAACTGTCAGCCTCTACAAAGAGAAATATCTTGGAAATATCTAGGCATCACTCTAGATTGCTTTCTCCGTTGGGATTCTCATATACATAACGTGGCTACGAAGGTGCGAATCCTTGGATATGTTTTCAAAGAACTGAGGAATATTCTGGATTCCAAAACACTAAAAACTGTTTATTATGCTTTATGTGAATCGCTTATTACTTACGGCATAATTGGATGGGGTGGATGTGGTAAAACCCTGCTAGAGCCATTGCAAGTTGCGCAGAAATTTATATTAAAAATTATTCTACGTAGACCATATCGCCATCCCACTAATGAACTGTATAAGGAAGCTAAAGTTCTTGATTGTAGGCAACTTTTTCTAAAAACTTCCCTCTTAAGGCTATTTTTGGACAATAACTCAAATTTAGGAATAATTCAGAACCGGCGACCAACGAGACAAGTTGTAGAAAATAGCTTAATAATACCCAGAAGGAAAACATCATTTGGTCAAAGACATTACTCTTTCATTGCGCCGAGATTTTACAATCTGATCAATATGGAAATAAAAATGAATTTGACATTTAGGGAATTCAAAAATAAATTAAAGAAATGGTTATCGAATCATGACAGACTAACCATACATCAAATGTTAGAAATAATAGTATAATAAAACTTAGGTGCACAAATTATTAACATATTTTTAAACTTATATGTTAAGTATTTTTTAACATTGAACTAACTACCAAAAAATATTTGACTTTGACAATGAATTATACTTTTAGACTAGGTATTTTTATATTAAATCTTATATTACTTAAAACATAATATTAAATAATAATGACTGTTTCTTTCTTTTCTCACATATAACTTTATTTATATTATTTAATCGATTTTAAATTATATTTATTGCCGATTTAATAATGGAATTGCATTTTATTTATTATATATTTTTAATATTTTTTTATTATTATTATTTTTTATTTTATTCTGAAGACCACATTTTAGGGCAATTTAGTGTCATTAGCTTTTTACTAAAACTTGTACATTTGTAGGCAACCAAGCAATCAAGCAAACTTGATTGTAATATTGGAGTCCTGTCCACCCTAGAACGGGCTAGTCCCAGTTGGGTGACAGAAACAAATAAGCAAAAGGTTAAGGTTTTGCCATTCGGTTCCTGTTATTTTTGTAAGCTAATCAATGTTTTATAGTAATTAATTCTTAAATAAATAAATAAAATAAATAAATAAATCATTTGACCGTTTTGAGCAGGTCATGGATGAAGCACTATATAAAATTACCAATAATAAAAATAAAGATGTTATGGTTTGTGGTGATTTTAATATCAATTTATTAGAAAATACTACAACTAGTAGTAGGCTTAAATCTTTTTTTCTATGCTATAATCTTGTGAATCTTTTCTTAGAACCTACGAGAATTACCCCAGAATCCTCAACTTGTATTGACAACATTTTCACAAATATTGAACCAGTTCATAAATCGACACTGAATAAGATAGATTCTGACCACTTAGGCCAATTAGTTATATTGAAAGACATTAGGAACAAAAATATGATACAAAAAGAAATTAAATGTACTCCCGTCAATGATACTCGGCTTACACAGTTTAGAGATAATGTATGTTCGCGATTAGTAGAAGTTGACTATGATGAAGACCCAAACCGATATTATAACTCTTTGTTTGATGTAATACAATCAGAATGCAGTAGAATATTTAAGACTAAGAATATTTTATACTAACAGTGATTGGGCGACGCCTGAAATATATAGAAATAGGAATAAACTTTTTGATTTATATGCAGAGAAATCGTTTAATAAAAGTAACGAATTTGCCAAATATATCAAAAACGTCTCAAAATGTTTTAAAAGAGATTGTGCTATTGCAAAATCAAAGTTTATTAATAATAAAATTATAAATAGTACAGATGTCGTAAAAACGACTTGGCAAATTATCAACAAAGAAACTGGAAAATTCAAAACTCGTGACCTTCAATTTGAATTGTTAATTAAAGATAAGCTCATTACCAGTCATAGAGAAGTGGCTTATGCATTTGAATCGTTTTTTGCAGATATTCCAGTTTCAACTACCAAGACGCTCAACTCATCTTCTATAGTGGCTGAATCTTTGCTCATACAGAACGTTCATAGATGTGATGTAGACTTTAGTTTTAAGTCGATTTATCCCATAGAATTTATTAAAACTTTCAAAAATTTACATTTAAAAAAGACACTCGACCTGGATGGACTCTGTTAAAATTATTAGTTCTGTAATATATTCAATGGCCCCCCATTTATCAGCTCTTTTTAACAGATGTATTGAAACTGGAGTATTTCCTAATCTTATGAAACACAGTAAAATAGTACCATTATTTAAAAGCAGTAGTAAAACCGACCCTACTAACTTCAGACCTGTATCGATACTGCCGACTCTTAGTAAGCTGTTTGAAAAAATTATGTTAAACCAGCTACTCATACATTTCCATACTTATAAATTAATGCATAAGAAACAATTTGGTTTCACACGGGGTCGTTCAACAACCGATGCAGGTGTTGAGCTTATTCATGAAATTTTTAATGCCTGGGAGGAGTCACGAGATGTAGTCGGCATATTTTGTGACCTTTCCAAGGCCTTTGACTGCGTACAGCACGACACATTGGTTAGGAAACTTGAACACTACGGCATTACAGGTAGTTCATTAGCCCTTCTTAAAAACTATTTAAATGATAGGGTTCAGAAGGTTGATGTTGGCGGAGAGAGATCATCCGGCTCGTTAGAATACATGGGAGTACCACAAGGTTCAATACTTGGACCGTTTCTTTTTCTTATTTATATAAATGATTTACCTTACACAGTAAAACCAAATTGTGAGATAGTTTTATTCGCAGATGATACCTCTTTGCTATTCAAAGTAGGTAGACAACAAAATAATTATGACGATGTGAATGATTCTATCTCGAATGTTGTGGAATGGTTCACAGCAAACAATCTGCTGCTAAATGAAAAGAAAACAAAATGTCTAAAATTATCACTTCCAAATGTAAAGCAGATAGGGCCAAATATTATCATAAAAAATAAGAGCCTAGAACTGGTCGATTCCACTGTATTCCTTGGTATCACTTTAGATAAAAAGCTACAATGGGGACCACACATTAAGAAATTGGCCGACAGGCTGTGGCATATGCTGTAAAAAAAAATTCGTAATTTAACAGATATAGACACCACGAGGCTGGTTTACTTCAGCTATTTTCACAGCTTGATGTCGTATGGCATTTTGCTGTGGGGTCATGCTGCTGACGCTGATAAAATATTTATACTACAGAAACGAGCCATCCGCGCTATTTATAAATTGGGTGCTAGACAGTCGTTCCGCGGAAAATTTAAAGAAATAAATATTTTGACACTTGCATCTCATTACATCTATGAAAACTTAATGTATGTGCATAAAAATAAAGAACTGTTTTTAAAAAACTGATAGGCATGGTGTCAATACTAGAAATAAAAATAAACTTGCTGACCATAAAAGTCGACTCTCCAAAACCACAAAATCATTCAAAGGGCAATGTATACGCTTCTACAATAAAGTCCCAGTAAACATGCAAAATTTATCTGTGATACAATTTAAGTCATTTATTAAGAAGAAGCTGTACTTAAAGGGCTACTATAAAATAAATGATTATCTAGACGACAAAGACCCTTGGAAATAAAATGGTTACCTCGATGATTAATATCACGTTATATGTCATAATAATTTGTTAAAATGTCACAATATCTTAATTAGCCGAAAATGGATTTGCGCCACCTGAGGCTAGCCGAGAAACGAATCGCGCTGCCTGTGGCTAGCTGAAAAACAAACCAGAAATGATACTTTGCCTCTTCATGTAGATAATATTAATAAAATATTTTTATTATTTTTTATATACTTTTTTTTGCAAAATTTTGTTTTTAGATTAAAGATTGTTTGTTATTATATTTTAAAATAGGATACCGTATAGGCGTATTTAAAACACTTTTTATGGACATAAGAGAAGATTAATAGAATAGAATAGAATAACTTTATTGTGCTATAAAAACATAACTTACTGAATATTACACTGGTTTTATAAAAAAGACAATTTATGCACAAATGGCAGACTTATCGCTCTAGCGATATCTTACAGTCAACCATTATCATTGTTTAGAACAATGCGTGCCATTTGGACGTTACGTTTTATAGTAACATCCTAGCTGCCGAAACATAGTATGGCATTGAGAGATCTAATACACTATATATTCAATGATTGAACTGATTTATTTATGTTCTCCTTTTCTTCACGCCTCATACATTGATACTTGCTGGGCCATTGCGTTGCTCACTTCACACCTTTAAGGAACAGTCGCCGCTTGCGCCACCTACAGAGAGGCTTTCGAACATCTCATTGGACAGAACTCCACCTAATATTGGGCGCCTATAGGCTGAACAAATAAGAAGAAGAGGGACTACGTGCCATCATTAATGCTTGAAAATGGATTCCGTCATCGAGGAATGCATGATTATCTACACTGATAACCCAGAAGTGTATAGTGATCGTAAATTAAAACAAATGGATTTGATCTCCTAAACACATGGCTCATTCCAGGGGTTCACAACTATTCCCATGTCAGATACAATGTATGGTATGAGACAAAATGTGAATGAAGTAGAAAATTTAATATAGAATAAATTGCGCAGAATACCTTTTAGGAAAAATCACATTACTTTACCGGCTCACCAACCAACATGGAGTGTGAATGCGCATTTTTTTTAAATGTAGGGATTTTATCCATTTTAAGAGGGGAGCCTGGTTTAGACAACCCTAAAAAACATGTTTTTCATGTTTTTTTTTCTTTAACTCAATGTTGAAATATATTCATGAATCTTTTACCTCTGGAATCGCTGATAGTTGCAGATTGCTGTAAGTGTAAAAAAACTTAGGTACTACTGACCTATAAAGAAAACTTTTAAGGCGTTTTTCTCAAAACCATATTTATCTGTTCTGATAAAAACCATATTTATCGGTGATAAAAAAAACTACTTGACGGATGGAGTTGTTCAAAAAAAAAAATTAAGATTAATTAATTATATTCTATATGAACTAAAAAAAATCTGAAAAATATGTTTTAATATACCTATACTTTTTACTAAACACAAAATTCTGGGGCGAAAATTGATTTAATTTTTTTAAATCCTTGAAAAAATGTAACGATAATAAGTTTTAGATATTTTTTTTAGTTCATCTAGAAAATACACATGTAAAAATTAATACCTTATTTTTTGTCTCAGGCAAAATTTTTTGTCGCTTGCTATAACCGGACAAACAGATACCGTCATTTCTGCAGCGGTAGAAATTTTTGTGATTCAATACATCAAAAATATATTGTTTTTACTAGTGCAAAATATATTTCTTATTTCAAAATTTTACTGTACATATTGCTACAGCTTACAACTACAGGGCTGCAACTCCTCCAGGGTTGCGATGCAAACTCCCGCCATGTGTGCTGGGGTAGCTCCAACATAGACCCGAGGGTAGTAAGCCTGCACGACTTTATCTTAGGCAATGAACTTACCATCCTCAACAAAGGAACATAACCTACCTTCATGGACTCAAGAAGACAGGAGGTATTGGACATCACGATTTGCAAAAAGCAAGTGGCCGACCTGGTCGAAGACTGCAGGGTCTCAGATGAACCGCTTCGGTACTCCTTGGAAATTCAGTGGGCTCGCAACCCTAAAATACCAACTGGGAAGGATTCGATGGGGACCTGGCTATCATGCGCACCATGGTTCCGAATCGATTCCACACCAAAGAACAACTAGAAAAGGCAGCACAATCACTGTCAAATGCTGTTATAAACGCCTACGAGCAGAATTGCCCTTTGAATCAAATAAATTATTAGTTTAAAAAAAAAACACTAAAAACACGCTTTTATAAATGCAAGTAAAAACCACATCATCAGATTTTGAAGTCTAATCGTGGTCAAAGTTCATTCCAAGACTTTTCTAACAAGTCCAAACACAGTTATGATACGATGTTTCATCATGAAGTTCCAGTTCATATCTTCCGATTCCATCATCAGATCAGTTCGACAGTACCATATTATTGAATTGTCATCAGAACTACATACAGCTGCCAATTTTCATGACGCTACGATCCTTGAAAGATGGTTAAATTAGTTACCTTAGATTCCATTACATAGTTACATACAGGTCGACCTAATAAAAGCGTGTTAAAAAGGCCCCATGTTGAAAACTAGAGCTGACCAAACTTAGGCTAGGGTTGAGAAGGTGTTTTAACAGGGCAAGGAAACAACACTAACTCGCAACACCTACGAGAGGAATACAAAAACGCCCGAAACGAATACAGCAAGGCTATTGTTAAAGCCAAACGAAGAAGCCGGAGGGACTTTTGTGAGAGTCTGGAAATGGCCTCCGAAGCTTCCAGGCTCAACAGCATTTAAGGCATCCCAGCTGGGATGCCCTAAACGACCAGAGGGGGGCCACACAAGCGACACTATAAGGGCTTTATTATCTCCCTTATAGACCCAAATAACCACTTCAAATTTTTTGGCAGGAAAATCACCTGCCAGGCAAAAGACCTCTCTGGCGATCATGTTATAGAGCATTTCAGTAGTTGCCTGGAAAAGATAGATGCACTGCTAATTTATGGCCCTCGTAAGGCTTGGATCTATGACAACTATCTAACTTCACATTTGTCATGGCCCTTTCTTATTTACGATTTCACCAAAACCCAACTGTCTCGTCTGGATGGGGGCTAACGGGCCCATGATGAGTTGGCCACGATGACCCATGTGTCCAGGGTCGGTCACACTCACGGGTCAACACCCATCCGACGGCCTCCTCGCATGGGGTGCGAGTCCTGGGTAGGACACTGGGTCAACCAGTCTCCCCTGGGAATCAAACCTCTGGCGCCCCTGGACGGTCTGCGCACCGTGCGGGGTTTGCTCCAATCGGTTGTGCTCTCCGACTAACAGTCGGGGGAGTCTGGGAACTGTACTGTTTCCTATAGAGCGGGGGTGGTTGCGTACCTTATGGCGACTGCTCTGGAATTGACCATTGGCCATCCGATCCCGGGTAAGAGGCGGGCAAAGGACGCCTTGGTCCGCGAAGATTGTACGGTCTGCGCACCGTGCGGGGTTTGCTCCAATCGGTTGTGCTCTCCGTTTCACCGCTTCATAAGGGAGAGGACCGCGCAAGCGACCTCGAACTCGGTACCAATCGAGAGACCGGAGAAATCTGGTCACAATTGGAAGTGAGGGCGCGAGTATCTCGAGCCCGCCGGGTTTACTCCTGGCTAACTCGCGGTAAGGCGTTGGACTCTCACGGGTTGTTGACGTAGCTGGACGTAGAATGTACTGTCCAAAGTCTCTACGTTCACTGCAGGGCGATAGAACGACTAATCGTTAAAACGTCCTGTGGTGACGGGCTCGCCCGTTGTAGTTGACACCGCAAGATGTCTCGTCTGGATCCCACCGACACCCATCCGACGGCCTCCTCGCATGGGGTGCGAGTCCTGGGTAGGACACTGGGTCAACCGGTCTCCCCTGGGAATCAAACCTCTGGCGCCCCTGGACGGTCTGCGCACCGTGCGGGGTTTGCTCCAATCGGTTGTGCTCTCCGACTAACAGTCGGGGGAGTCTGGGAACTGTACTGTTTCCTATAGAGCGGGGGTGGTTGCGTACCTTATGGCGACTGCTCTGGAATTGACCATTGGCCATCCGATCCCGGGTAAGAGGCGGGCAAAGGACGCCTTGGTCCGCGAAGATTGTACGGTCTGCGCACCGTGCGGGGTTTGCTCCAATCGGTTGTGCTCTCCGTTTCACCGCTTCATAAGGGAGAGGACCGCGCAAGCGACCTCGAACTCGGTACCAATCGAGAGACCGGAGAAATCTGGTCACAATTGGAAGTGAGGGCGCGAGTATCTCGAGCCCGCCGGGTTTACTCCTGGCTAACTCGCGGTAAGGCGTTGGACTCTCACGGGTTGTTGACGTAGCTGGACGTAGAATGTACTGTCCAAAGTCTCTACGTTCACTGCAGGGCGATAGAACGACTAATCGTTAAAACGTCCTGTGGTGACGGGCTCGCCCGTTGTAGTTGACACCGCAAGATGTCTCGTCTGGATGCACTGGTGACAGCTAGTTTAAAATCCTGGTTGTCCTTAGCCAAACCAGCTGACCCATCGACTCTCTTCAGGTCCAAACACAATTTTGGGCTAGCTCTAAAACTGCCCTCTCTGCTCTACGCCAACTCAAGAATAACCAAAAATTCGATTCTAAGCAATTCCAAGGATCCGGCAATATCGAAGCACGTAGTAAGTGGCCGTAGTGAGTCAAATGATCTACAAGCCCGCGTTGACTTCCACAAAAAGTTCCTTACTGGAATCAGCCAAAATGGCACTGGTCTGGAGTATGGCAGTACAACCATGAGCGATGTGGACTTGAAGAAGTCTCTCTTGCGGGGAGATTACGACAGCAATAGTATGGCTCACGCTATTGGCCTTCAATGCCAGAATGATTGGACAACAATTGGAGACTTTTGCATTCCTCCTCCAATGCACTGGAAAGTAATGTTGTATGACTGGACGCCAGAGATGCTGAAATTTTATTTAAATGCCTTTCAGCATACACTTCCAGACCCCAGTAACCTCGCTCGTTGGAGCTATGCCGAGGATAGTTCATGTCCCCTTTGTAGCAACACCCCTTGCACAGCAAGACATATTCTAGCTGGCTGCAAGGTGGCCTTGGATCAAGGATGGTACACTTACCGCCACGACAAAGTCCTTGCTGTTATTCTTGAGGTACTTAGCCTCTCAGTGGCTCGTGCCAACAAGGGTTTGACAGTATCCTCCAAACCCCCAATACAGTTTGTGCGGGTTGGCTCTAAAGGCAAAAAACATCTCACTGCAAAACCTTTCTCAATAATCGAGAAAGCTTCAGATTGGATTATGGAGGTCGATTCGGTCTCTAAGCAGTATAAATTCCCTGAAAGTCTCGGATGCACAGCCCTGCGTCCAGATATAACTCTTTACTCTCTATCTCGGAAGATGGTCCTTATCGTAGAGTTAACTGTTCCATGGGAATCAAATATCCCAAAAGACCACGAGTATAAATTAAATAAATACCATGACCTCGCAAATGCCGTCACCCGGAACGGCTTCACTGTTCACCTTCACGCGGTGGAAGTAGGCGCTCGTGGCCTGCCAGCTAAATCTTTGTTTCACCTTTTTAAAGATCTTGGTCTCTCCAGGAAAATAATCAACTCCTTTCTAGAAAAAATATCTAAAACCGCGATTTCTGCATCTCAAATTCTATGGCTTCGAAGGGGGAGTGAATGGGTGGTAAGGTGAACGCTCACATGTGGCAAGACAGCTGTCCTAAACCTACCACCGCCGGTCGTAAGTCCGGAATCCACCCTTCACCTCCCAGAAGTGTAATAATTATATATGATGGGCCCGATTTTTGGTCGGTGAATTCCATGGCAGCTCCGTTTGTATTTTATTTATTTTATTTATTATTATTAATAATTAGTTGTAATTCTTGTGACAATACACAATTAAATATTTTTCAATATTTTCTAGAGCAAACTTGTGACGTTTGTCACTTATTATTAATTCGTAGGCTGGAAATGACCTCTACAACAATCGACGTTACTGGGACAGAACTTAAAGTTTGGCGCCATTTCTGCAGAAACCTCTTCAGGCAGGGTTTGGCCGGTCCCATTGATAATTGGGTTAACTTTCTTTATTTATTCAAGACCCGGATTTTTATATAGAACAGCATTTAATTTGCCAAGGACTTTTCTGATAGTGAAATCGGAAGAGCGTTACTCTGATCAATCATTTTTTCTATTATTTTTAAGGACTTGCACAGAGGAAGGTTTTTAGTTTCTAGTCTCTCAATGGCCCCAGGTATATTGCTGAAATGTACCTATTTCCTTGTCATAATTTAACTACTGAAATAAGCAGTATTGAAGAAAAAGTACTAAAATATGCAATAACGTGCATATTTTATTATGCATAATTGCAATTGCATATAATTCGATGTCGAAACAAAAAAAAATATTTTTTTTTGTTTTAAATTTATTTTTTAAGTAGATTGAAAAGCTATGATCACGATGCGCTATCTAGCGGTTGGTAAAATGTCGCTGATATTGTTTATTTACTACTTATTACCTACCGCTAGATGGCGCAGTGCGCTCAAACGCCTCTCAAACCTTTATTTAACAATCAACTTCTTCAAATTTTCAAATGAAGAAAAAAGTGTTTTTTTTTTATTTTTTCCAAAAAGTATTATCAAAAGTTGCTTACCACGTTGTACTGATTCACCCACAGAAAAAAATGCCCAAGCAGTAATAACAGCCCTTATAATATTATTATTATTTACCGTATATGCGTGTTTAGATCGCTATCTACAGTGCGCGGCCATACTGCTATAGGTACACGAAAGAAGCCACATTGAACATAATCATAGAAGATTACCTAATACATTTTTGGAACAATGAGTGCCATTTAAACTTTGCGTTTCATCGTAGAATCCTGGTTGCCAAATTGTAGTATTACGTTGATCAATCTAATACGCTATATAATCAATAGGTTCGGCCAGTCTAACCTGCATTTTTGAAAAGGGTGAGTAGTGAAAGTGGGCGGGGCGAATCGCCAAGTTAACTATTGTGTTCTCCACCTCGAAGCGTTTCGGTCGCCATGGAACAGTGGTCTAAGCAACAACGGTCCTGCTCTGTAAAAGCGTTTTATCAAAGCGATTGAAAAATGAAAGAGAGAGAATGCAATAAGATGACGCCACAAGCCACCCAGCCCGTGTGAGCATGGGTGTTATTAACGATGTTTTAACGAATCGAGCGATATCCTGGAACGGAGCGATTACTTGGTTTCCCCGTAGGTATACCTAACGTCACCTTTTATTTTTAAATTATACTTTTAATAATTTTTCTTCACAAATGAAAAACATGATAACAGTATTACTAATAATAAGTAGATATCTACGCAGTTGTTTTATATTTGTCGGAGGAGCAAATTCTTTCAATATATCGGGTCTAGTTTTTAAGTAAAAATGGAGCTTATGACATGATTTATTAATGGTAATCTTGGTAATCAAAACGGCTTTCAAAACTGCGACACTTACCTAACTGTGTTTTTTCGGTTGTCGAAATTATACGAAAGTTAGTACAGTTGAGATTGTTATCACGGAAGTGTTTGAACAGCTCCACCCAACGGTCTTCAGCAGCAACATTGTCAGAATTCCAGCTTGTGATTTTGTCATCTTTTGGGCTTAAATTATCTTTTGGTGTGTTTGCGAAAGCGGGACATTTTTGCTCTCGCTGGGGACAGCGGGACAGACAGCCTGACAGCGGGGCTGTCCCGCTCAAAGCGGGACGTATGGTCACGTTACGTATACCCCCAGCTTGCGTTTTTTTGTGGGATACCTAAAGAGTAAAGTGTACCAAAAATGACCTCGTACGGTTGAAGAACTCAAAGCAAGAATCCAACTAGAAATCGAGAGAATTCATTATCCTGTGCTCCTTGATGTGATGAATAACTTTAGAAAACACCTGCCAGAATGCTTTAATCGTCTGACATCGAATGACATCATCTTGATGATGTCATCTCAAATGCTTTTTAACGTAGATTAGGATGGTAACAATAAAAAAAACGAATACACATCCGTATATTTTTTAAAGTTATTTAAAAAATTCAGGCTTGACTGCGGCACCATATACATTCTTTCTCGTCCAGAGGAAAGCGGCGAAAAAACTATTGCGATCTGTAGGAGTAACAAACGGAACCAACACACAGAAAGAATGAAGACACTCAAATTTGTCTTTATTCAAATGTGGCTGCACATAATGGCACGACCACTGCAAGTATTATTGCCAGTTATATTATTGACTTTCATTTTATATTTGCCATATTTACATATTTAAATTAATATTTTTTAGCAACTCAACTGAAAAGTGTACATACAACTGAGAAGTGTACAACATACTGAAATAGTTGACTACCCCTGGCTTATGGATCTCTTATTCAATGAATGAAAGATACATTTTATAAAGTAACATCACTTAATAGAGTATTCAGTTCACACTTCTATCAATGTTAATATCGAAACCATACAAAATACAGGACTGAACTAGAGGATGCTTAATTTATGTTTATTAAAAAGTGGTAGATAGCTGTTTTCTGTTGTTATTTAAAAAGTGTTTTGAGTGAATTTTTGCCTATAAAACACGACTGCCAGATAAAATAGGATTGCAATGTGTTCAGGGTTCATCTATGTATGTTTTCCGTTTCTTTATTTCATCATAACTTAAACCATAACTAATTGCTTGACCCGATTTAAAAGTGTGTGGTATTGTTAGAATCGTTGTCATCGCGAGTGTTGTTATAGGGAACCTTAACTGTCCAAATATCAAGTAAGTAGTTGTCTAAATGTCCAAATGTCAATAAATTAACATAAATATATCGTGTTTAGTTTTAAATGAAAGGTCTGATTATGTATATTCCGGAAATATACATGTATTTATATGGATAAATACATATATACAAATACCACACATATTTCATAAAAAAACCGTAATAAAAATAATTATAAATACAATAGTTTTTTTCTGTAAAGACAGTCGTGTTTTACAAGCTTTTATTTACCTTGCAATGTTTGTCAGTATATTTGTTTAGGTCAAATCTTGCAAGCAGAATTAGAACCATTTCCTCTTATCCTATGAAGTTGAACTTTTACACGTTGGTTCAGTTCTGATGACAATGCATTTTTATGGTAAGTATGACCTGATTCTGCACCCAGGATTGGCTCCCGACGAGGGGACTCAGTCACGAAATTTTGTATACCTACGCATTCAATTATGATAACTCGTTCTAAGCTTCATCATGACATGGCTGCTGCTCCCAGTGTTGGCTCCCGACAAGAGGACTCCTCAACAGTCAACATCACAGAAACGAAAATTTGTATATGCGTGATAGCCCATTCTTTGTTTCACCGAGACTCTTCATGAGAGTTCATCCTACAGAGTGGGGGTAGTTGTTAACCGTAAGGCAACTGCTCTTGAAACGGCCAATCGGCTACCCTACACCGAGTGATAAGCCGGGAAAATGATGCCGTAGTCCGCGATAGATTCGGTAGACACCGTATCACCGCTACGTGTAAGGGATAGGACCGCGCATGCGACCTCAATCCTGTTACAAGTCAGGAGGTAGGAGGTGTCTTAATGGGTATCTTTGCCGGTGCCTCGCCGTAAGTCGTTAGTCTCTGACGGGCGAGTGGCGTAACTAGACAGTCGACTGTTTTCGTTCAAAGGGAGCTAATGGGCCCTTGCTGAGTTGGCCACGAAGACCCATTCTGTTTCAGGGTCGGTCACACTCACGGGTCAACACCCATCCGATGGCCTCCACGCATGGGGTGCGAGCCTGGGTAGGACACTGGGTCAACCAGTCTCCCCTGGGAACAATCCTCTGGCTCTCCTGGACGGTCTGCGCACCGAGCGGCGCAAGCCAATCGATTGTGCTCTCCGACTAACAATCGGGGGAGTCTGGAAACTGTATTGTTTCCTATAGAGCGGGGATGGTTGTCTACCTTACGGCGACTGCTCTTGAAATGACCATTGGCCATCCGATCCCGGTTCAGAGTCGGGCAAAGGACGCCTTGGTCCGCGACAGATTCGGTGCACTCCGTTTCACCGCTTCGTAAGGGAGAGGACCGCGCAAGCGACCTCGAACTCGGAACCAATCGAGAGACCGGAGAAATCTGGTCACAATTGGAAGTGAGGGCGCGAGTATCTCGAGCCCGCCGGGTTTATTCCTGGCTCACTCGCGGTAAGGCGTTGGACTCTCACGGGTTGTGACGTAGCTGGACGTAGAATGTACTGTCCAAAGTCTTCTACGTTCACTGCAGGGCGATAGAACGACTAATCGTTAAAACGTCCTGTGGTGACGGGCTCGCCCGCTGTAGTTGACACCCCAAGATGTTTTCGTTCAAAGTCTTCTACGCTCACCTCACGGGAGATAGAACGATCTAATATCGTTAACATTTCCTGAGGTGACGAATTCGCCCGTTGTAGTTCTCAGCTCTAGTTCTCGTTGTTAGTCTTCATTTCTTCTTTGGCTTATTTCCAAATCCTGCGGATGCCAATGTTGGAAGCTAAACGTCCGGCCCTGGAAAATTCCCGATCTCGCAATTATAATTAATTAATTAATTGCGCCACGCGACGCCCATTCCAGAATAAAATCTTTGGCTGTCTCGTGAATAACCCGGAAAGGGCTCGACGCCTTTTTCGCATCGGTCGCGAGCCCGAATACCACACGATTGTCAAACGTCACAATTTTTTTCTATTATTTTTGATGTTTTAAATGTGATTTGTATTCGAAAAAATGGAGAGCAACGTCATGTATAAATTGTAATTTGGCAAGACAATGTCGCTAGACATCCGTTTGACAATATGCGGACTGATCATTATCCTGGTAAGGTGTAGCGACGGACAACATGGTGGGCAGGGTAAGTACTTGACTAGGTATATTTTTTTCCTACTATCATTTTACCTACTAGTGTCAACAACGGTAATTTGGTTAGTTTTGAAGATGTTGAAATTTGAGCCGACAAAACGTCATTTGCGGGAAGCAATGATTTTCTGCTTTCATCTTAAGAAAACTGCCGCAGAATATCATAGATTGCTGCTGGAGGCGTATGGGGAATTTACTCCGACGAAAAGAACTGTTGAGACTTGGTTTCTCCTATTCAAAAGTGGTGATTTCGACGTGCAAGACAAAAAACGCCCAGGCCAGGAGCAAAAATTTGAAGAAGCCGAATTGGAGTCCATACGCCATGAAGATTCGATTCTGACGCTGGAAAAGATAAGGCCCGTTCATACCTCAACCGTTTCGAGACGTTTAAAATCTATGGGAGTCATTCAAAAGGAAGGGCATTGGATTCTTCACGAGTTGAAGCCAAGAGACATCGAAAGACGTTTCATGACTTGTGAAATGCTCCTTCGCCGTAAAAAAATAAAAGGTTTTCTCCACCGAATAATCACTGGCGACGAAAAGTTGATCTTTTACGAGAACCCCAAATGCCAAAAAATATCGCACGTACTTCGGTGAATCACTTCCATCGACCTCAACAGCCACGCCGAAGAGAGACATCCACGGATCCAAGGTAATGCTTTGCATTTGGTGGGACCATAAGGGTGTCATCTATTATGAGCTGCTGAAACCAGGAGAAACCATCGCGGGCGATCGCTATCGAGCTCAGCTCAAGAATTTGAGCGATGCTGTGAAGATAAAACGGCCGGAATACGGTAAAAGGCACGACAAGGTAATTTTCCAGCATGACCATGCTCGACCACACGTCGCGATGCAGGTCAAGAGCTTCCTGGAAATGCCTCTCTGGGACATCCTATCTCACCCGTCGTACTCCCCAGATATTGCGCCATCCGACTAATATTTGTTCTGGTCAATGGCCCATGACCTTTCCGAGCAGTGCTTCCAGTCTTTCGAGGATATTGAAAAATGGCTGGGTTCGTGGATAGCCTCCAAGGACGAAGACTTCTTCCGCCGGGGAATCTGTCTCTTGCCAGAAAGATGGGAGAGCGTCATAGCTAGCGATGGACAATACATTGAATGAAATGCACTTTCCAATTTGCATCGAAATAAATGTTCAATATCACAAAAAAAATTGAAGTGTTCAATGCAAAGACCTAATACATATGTTATTAAAAAAATAGTACCTAAGAAATTTTCGAATCTACTAAAAGTTATTCATTGTAGAATCTTATTACAAAACAAATTAAAGGCTTATTTAATAAAAATAGTCAATAACTCTAATGGCTACCTACTAAACAAACAATGATTAAAATAGTCAATTAAAAAGTTGAATAATTAAAGCAGAAGCCTAACAATTGAAATAGTCAATAAATCGAATATATACGTACTAAAAACTGTACATAGTAACATCCAAAGTAGTAAGTAAATTGTTAAATAATCAAACTAAAGCTAAATCTTACATTTAAATACTAAAAGTACATATACATATAATTATTATTCAAATTGGAACAATATTTGCAAAGTCATGGCCCTCGAAATCGGTCAGATTATAGAAAGGATGGCCTATCAGCATTTCCTTATTTTTTAAAAAAATTGTTTGTCCTCCAGTTGTTTGATAGTGGTAGGGAGTAAATTGTAGAATTTAATGCTAAGGTATAAGTAGCTCTTCTGTACTTTTGCCAGTCTTGTTCGGGGCGCGCATAAGAGGGAATTTGCCTTACTGAAGTATTCTCTGCATGAGGTCCTGGGCGTTACCTGATACATGCTGCGCAGTGCTCTTTTTCGCAATAGGAAGATTCTTTTACTGTTTGCGGCATTTTCCCAAAATAGTAGTCCATAAGTCATTAATGAGCCGAAATACGCAAAATACACTGATTTTGCTGCCGCGAAGCCACAAAGACTTCTGTTTTTTTATTAAGTATATAGAACTACATAACTTACTAGCTAATTCATCGATATGGATATTTCATTTTTATTTACTAAAAAAATATATCTTCTGTGACGTCAATTTCGAAGTAGTCATATAATTCATTTAAATAGTCGTAATTGGTCAGTCTTAAGCGAAAGGGAAAATTTTCAGTCTTAAGCGAAAGCTAAAGCGAAAATTTTGATTTTGTAATATTTAGACGTAATTCATTAGCATTAAACCAAATTAAGAGTTGCTCAATCGTATATCTAATTCTACTTACCTACTAATAATTTTTTATTCTTGTCACAGAAGATAAGGGATGTGTCATCTGCAAACAGTGTAATGTCATCATTCTCGAATAGCACAAATCCCGGCAAGTCATTGGTCTACATTAAAAATATAAATGGACCTAATATGGAGCCTTGAGGTACACCTTTTGATACAAGAATCGGTTTGCTTCTTGTTCCATTTACCTCTGTCGTTTAATACCTATTTTGTAGGTATGACTGGATTAAATTTAGCCATTTGCCTATAATTCCAGTGTTCTAATTTAATTAGGTGAATATTGTGATTAACGCAATCAAATGCTTTTGATAAGTCACAAAATATATTGAATAATGACGTGAAATCAATTTAAAAATAAGAATTACACTCTATAAGTGTCCCAGGTAAGCGGATTTATGTCCCACAAAACATTTTCTGCTAAAAATAGCTATATGTAACTTAACACAGATTACCTCTAAGGTACAAGTTTGTACTTTTAATTTTTAAATGATATAGTTCTCATTTTATTATTTAATATTTTACTGACTACTTCGGATATTACTATAGTACGTATCTATTCGATTTATTGACTATTTCAATAATTATTAGGCTTCTATTTTGATTGTTTAATATTTTACTGACTATTTTGGTTATTATGATGAATAACCATTACTAGGTACCCATTCGAATAACTGAGTATTTTTAATAATTTACGTAATTTTCTTGGATACTATTCTTTGACATTCTAATGGTAAATTCGTGACTACCTTTGTGTGTTAAGTACAGGGTAGTAACGATACTTACTACCTAACACAAATATTTGACAAGTCTAAGAGCGGTTTTAAACCGTCAATTGGACAACTAGAGTTGTCGACTACAGCGGGCGAGCCCGTCACCTCAGGAAGTTTTAACGATTAGTCGTTCTATCTCCCTGGAGTGAGCGCAGAAGACTTAGGACAAAAACAGTCCACCGTCTAGCTCCGCCACAAACCTGTAAGATGCCAAAGGAGTGCCCAGGAGTGTTACCCAGCCGGCTTACACTCACGCCCTTACTACCAATTGTGACCAGATTACTCCAGTCTCTCGATTGGTTACGAGTTCGAGGTCGCTTGCGCGGTCCTCTCCCTTACGAAGCGGTGAAACGGTGTACACCGAGTCTATCGCGGACCACGGCGTCCTTTGCCCGGCTGTTCACCCAGGATCGGGTAGCCGATGGTCGTTTCAAGAGCAGTCGCCGTAAGGTTTGCAACCACCCCCGCTCTATAGGAAACAGTACTGTTTCCAGACTCTCAGTGGCGTCGCTAGACCTCTGTAGGCCCGGGGCGGAAATAATCTGAGAGGCCCCCCAGGAAGCGAAAAATCATAAGAAACTGTGCCAAGAATAAAATTAGGGCGGAAAATAAAAACCATCATAAGCCATGAAAACTCAAGTCTTATTTATTGAGGTCAAGGTGAAAACCACAAGGCAATAACTAAAATTTTAGTGTTAAATAACAAAATCAAAACACTTCCTGCCTGCGCACTTTAGCTTCAGCGAACTCCTTAATAATTGCATCAAAATCCGCCTTGTTTGCTGCTTCCCTTTCTACTGACAGAATAGCCAAACCGTTAAGCCTTGCTTGGCTCATTGTTGATCTTAAATAAGTTTTTATTAGCTTGAGCTTTGAAAAGCTTCTTTCGTTAGAAGCCACAACACACACTGTCAAAAAAAGTTTCAATGCTCCATATACATTGGGAACAGATTATGTGAGGTCCATTTCCTGTAAGACTTTTAGTGATATCCACTTCTCCGATTCTTCTTTTGGAATTCCAACTGCTTTAATAAAATTTCGCAGTCTTTTTATTTCAGTCATTGTTTCGTCCTTATCAAACTCTTTATAAGCTTTACAGAAGTTTGAAATAAGAATAGACAGTTGTTCATCATTATCATTTAGTAGGTGATATGGTTGAATAATGCCGAGGGGTTGGGGTTGGTTAATATTCTATTTTCGTTGGCGGTTAAAAAATCCATTCACTATTTAATATGGAAAATAAGCATTACATTTATATTTTTCATGTGGGCCTCCTAAAAAAATACCATTTGGAGGCCCCTGCCCTTGCGAGGCCCGGAGCGGACCCCCCCCCCCCGCCCCCCCGACTGTTACTCAGAGCTAATGGGCCCATGATGAGGTGGCCACGATGACCCATGTGTTCAGGGTCGGTCACACTCACGGGTCAACACCCATCCGATGGCCTCCACGCATGGGGTGCGAGCCTGGGTAGGACAATGGGTCAACCAGTCTCCCCTGGGAATCAAACCTCTGGCGCTCCTGGACGGTCTGCGCACCGAACGGCGCAAGCCAATCGACTGTGCTCTCCGACTAACAATCGGGGGAGTCTGGGAACTGTATTGTTTCCTATAGAGCGGGGGTGGTTGTCTACCTTACGGCGACTGCTCTTGAAATGACCACTGGCCATCCGATCCCGGTTCAGAGTCGGGCAAAGGACGCCTTGGTCCGCGATAGATTCGGTGCACACCGTTTCACCGCTTCGTAAGGGAGAGGACCGCGCAAGCGACCTCGAACTCGGAACCAATCGAGAGACCGGAGAAATCTGGTCACAATTGGTAGCAAGGGCGCGAGTGTCGGCCCGCCAGGTAACACTGGCTATCTCGCGGTAAGGCGTTGGCTTCTTGCGGGTTGTGACGTAGCTGGACGTTGGATTTGTTCTGTCCTAAGTCTTCTACGTTCACTGCAGGGCGACAGAACGAGAAAATCGTTAAAACGTCCTGTGGTGACGGGCTCGCCCGTTGTAGTTGACACCGCAAGTTGTTACTTAGAGTGCGCAATTGATTGGCTTATGCCCCACGGTGCGCAGACCGTCCAGGAGCGCCAGAAGGTTGATTTCCAGGGGAAACTAACCATAGGGCCAGAGTCCTACCCAGGCTCGCACTTCATGCGTGGAGGCCGTCGGATAGGTGTTGACCCGTGAGTGCGACCAACCCTAAACAGAATGGGTCTTCGTGGCCAACTCAGCAAGGGCCCATTAACCCCAATCGTCAATTGGACGCGACTAAAATGTAGTTTAATGTAATGTACTGCCATTACAGTCCTAGATACTCAGATCCTGCTTTTCCTTATCGGATCTAAGTTGCCTGTATAATGTTCGATTGATTTATATTTCTCTTCCGTAAAGGTTCCCGTCAATCTTAAAATTATGCCTCCTGATTTATTCGGTTTACCGTCTCAGTACCACTTCTAACACAATTGGGGTGGCACAATTCGTTCGTTCGAGAATACAATTACTTAGATTTTTATTATAGTTAAACTGTTTAACTAAAGTGTGCTCGAATTGCGGTTGTGGCGTTTTGATTGCGCCCGTTGATTCTGATTGGCGCCCGCGCACCACATGCTGAATAGATTTGGGCAATTAAATATCAATCACAAGGCGCAATTCCTATCCAGATCGTTTTAAATGATGAGCATTCGCACGCAGATGTCAACGCACTCAGTTCCAAACACAAGTACAAGTCGTGTAACTGCGTAATCTCTGCTTGCACAACGTATTAATATATCTCGAATGTTAGAAATACAGCGATTTCTTGGACCCACTGGGGGTTTTTAATATTTTTAATAAAAAAGTCATTTTACATTATATTATAATACATTACATTCGTATCGAATTGGCGAATTTACCGCCCTTGGACGTGTGACAATTTAGGTAGTATATATACAAGCTACTGTAAGTGATGATGATGATGTCCTCCTCCTCTTGGTTGACAGGACTTCTTCGAAGATGCGCGCGGAAGTGATTCGTGAATCCCAGTTTGTTTTTAAAGGTCCGATTACAACACTACAGTAGAGTTCACCGCAGTTGTTGTAAGTGTATGTGTAAGTGGGCTTCGGACGAGTTTTGCTCTGTTGGCGGTTTGAGTCGAGGTTTACAAGCCGGGCTTCCTCAAACTCTTTAATTTTTGTGGTCACCGTGGAGCGCCACTCGCTGCGTTTGTGAGCAGCCCACTCCCAGCTCTCAGGTAGAATGCCACTGGCGGTTAGGTGCCTTTTTAATACATCTTTGTAGCGTAGGTGCTGTCCGCCGACTTGCGTGCACCTTTTGAGAGTTGGGCATAAAACACGGCTTTCAGGAGGCGGTCGTCTTTAATACGCACTACATGCCCACACCACCTCAGCTGAGCTGCTTTCATGAGCATAGCTTCCATGCCTTGCATTTTCGTCCGTCGTAACACTTCTGTGTTTGACACACAGTTTTCCCATGTTATCCTCAGGACGTTTCGGAGGCACATCATGTGGAAGACGTCTAATTTTTTAATCTCTTTCCTGTAGAGGCACCACGTTTTGGAGGCATATAACAATATGGGTAGGACAATCGCTTTGTAGTCAATACAACCGGTAGTCAATACAAGCTGTTTGTATGATACTAGTTTGAGTATCTTACCTATTTTAAAGACGAATAGAAAATGTTATAGGTTCAGTAATATAACTGAATATTTAAAAGAATTTTAATCGGGAATTGTTAGAATTAGATCATATAAGGAGGAAAAATAATAAAAAAATCAATAATTGAAATACTAAGAAAATGATCCAAAAAATTCTATCTAAAAATGTCAGAAAATAATTTAAAAAATATATAATCAATATGTAGCTACAGTACCGTGCGAATTAATTGGAAAAAAGACTATTTTTTTCGAATGTGTCCTCCTTTTGCGTTGATAACACCTTTCACTCTTGTATGCAGAATTTACCAGGTGTTGAAAGCTTCCTTTCAGTACATCATCGTGAAACCAGACTTGAATTACTGCACTGATCATCTTGCTTTACTTTGTACTATCAAACTTGGAGAGACATATATCAACTGCTTCAACTGACATTGATGGGCAACATTGAGGGTAAACGGCGTCCTGGAAGGAGGAAAAAGTCGTGGCTGTGCAATGCCAGAGAGTGGACCGGAATCACCAGTGCGGAAAAGCTCTTCCGGATGGCGCAAGACCGAAACAAGTTTTCAGAACTATATAACGGCCAACCTCCAGTAATGAAGAGGCACTTCAAGAAGAAGAATCCTTGCCTTACTGAAATATTCTCTGCACAAGGTCCTGGTTATTACCTGATACATGCTGCACAGCGGTCATTTTTAACACGCTTTTATTAGGTCGACTTGTATGTAACTATGTAATGAAATCTAAGGTAACTAATTCAACCATTTTCCAAGGATCGTAGCGTCATAAAAATTGGTAGCTGTATGCAGTTCTGATGACAATACAATAATATGGTACTGTCGAACTGATCTGATGATGGAATCGGAAGATATGAACTGGAACTTCATGATGGAACATCGTATCATAGCTGTGTTTGGACTTGTTATACGCCCACTACACTACCCGCGAAGTCGATCGAAGTTGGGCGAGGACGAGAGTGTCGAGACGCACTTCGACTCGCTTCGGGCTACTTCGCTTACGACATCATCTTGAAACCGAAGCGACTCTGTGTACGAAGATGGTTTAAACCGACACCGATCGGAAGTCGCCCGAGGCGAAGCGAAGTAGCCGGAAGCGAGTCGAAGTGCGTCTCCACACTCTCGTCCTCGCCGAACTTCGATCGACGAAGCGAGTAGTGTAGTGGGCGTTTTAGAAAAGTCTTGGAATGAACTTTGACCACGATTAGGTTTCAAGGTCTGATGATGAAGCCGGAAGATAGGCACTGACATTCCATGATGGAATATCGTATCATAGCCGTGTTTGGACTTGTTAGAAAGGTCTTGTAACAACGATAGATATGTGCACAATCTTTTCATAGTTTATTATGGTTTTGCAAAGATACGTTTATAGATAGATGTCGTTGTTCTGATACAATAGTCGATTTTTTGGTTTTTACGTGCATTTATAAAAGCGTGTTTTTAGTGTTTTTTTTAAACTCTTAATTTATTCAAAAGGAAGATCGTATCCTATATATTCTAAATTATGAAGAGTAGCGTCATAATTTGTAGATGGTATTTCGTATTCGTGTAGATGGTATTTCGTAGATGGTATTTCGAAAAAAACTATTATATTTGAAAAACTATTATATTATTCACAGAGTGAAAGACGAAATCAAAATATGGTCAAAGTATAGAAGTTTTTGCAAAAAAATATTTGATTTGGGCCAAAGAATACGAAATCCTTGAGAACTGTATTGTTTTTGATTACTTCTCTTTTAAGGATCCCAATGTCCGTAGTTGATCGCCTTGCAAGTTACCTGTCACAGGGTGTTGAATCAAGAAACGTTTAGATACAACCGAATTAGAAACCTGTTCTCTCCATGATAGGCGTAGGCACTCTCCTGTAGATTCATATCTAAAAGCTTTCATTGAGCTTTAGGGTGTAGCTTCTGAGAGAGTTCATACTTTAACATCATAGAGGAGGATTGAAATCAAATAGTTTTGTACTTGTATTGAGGTCATGCCCACATAACAAGGTGCCCAACATCATCTGCATATTTTCTTGCGTTTTTATTAATTGTTATCTTTATTACAGCTGGTAGCACAGTGTTCGATTTGCTGGACCACGCAGGGATCTCCAGCCTCCCAAACGGCGTCACGGAGATAGCATCAGTGTGCGCCAATGCTAGCGTCGAAGTGGAAGGCATCGGCGCATATAGTATCGATCCCAGCGCTCAACTCACTGCGCAGACAGCTTCAGTGTTCACTGAGGGATTTCCCGAAGACTTCTCCATCGTCATCGTCGCCAGGCCTGCTAAAGGTAGGTGGAAACTTAGGTGTTGGTAGATTGGTCGATATGTCACTAAGAAAACAGGATGAAGTTAGACAGAAGAAGACAACAGTTTTTTTACTTTCCTGGTAAGGAAAGTTTCGTGGACGCACCTATGTTTGTCTGTGTGTCTGTCTGTCTGTGTGTATTCCTTCACGATAGCGTCCAAACGCTTCATTCGATTGAGCTGAAATTTGGCATGCACGCATCATTCGGTCATGGCAAGAGTCGAAAAGATTGTAGTTGAAATCGGTCCACCAGAGGGCGCGTTAGTTATACTTCAATCTCGAAATATTGGATATTGGAGACGAAATTTGGTACACAGATGCGTCGTATAAGACCGAAACCACATTGTTACATTTTGGTTTCAATATCTTTCCTACAGCGACTCAAAAAAATAAATAAATACCGCCGTATTTAAGAAAATACTACATCATATTGGAAAATATCCATTTTAATACCAAGGAAATACTACAAAATACTAAATAGTACGACTTTTGCTAGTCACTTGACACAATCACTATCGGTTGGGGGAGGAGGGGGGGGTGGGGTTTCAGCTCAATCAAATGAAGCGTTTGGGCCCTATAGTGGAGGAATACACATAGAGATGTCGACTACAACAGGCGAACCCGTCACCTCAGGAAGTTTTAACGATATTTAATTGTTCTGTCTCCCATGAGGTGAGGGCAGAAGACTTAGGACAAAACAGTCCACCGTCAAGCTCCGTCACATGCCCGTAAGAAACGAAAGCCTTTCCGCGAGATAGCCAGGTAGGCTACCCAGCGGGCCGACACTCGCGCCCTTACTACCAGTTGCAACGAGATTACTCCGGTCCCCGGACTGGTTACGAGTTCGAGGTCTGCCTTACGTAGAGGTGAAACGTTGTCTACCGAATATATCGCGGACCACGGCATCGTTTGCCCGGCTGTTCACCCGGAATCGGCTAGCCGATGGTCGTTTTAAAAGCAGTCGCCGTAAGGTGGACAACTACCTCCGCTCTATAGGAGACAGTACTGTTTCCAGAATCCCCGACTGTTAGAATGAACGCCGCCGGGGGTACGGGGGTACGGGCCGCCTCACCCATTGCTTCTTCCCGTCTGTTGCAGTGCGGATGGCAAATTCGTTTCTGCGGTTCGACCACCATACCACGCAGCTGGTTGGGGGCCACGGAGAGTTCAGAGCCAAACTATTTGACTTTGGACTTGCCGATGACCCCCGGTGCGCCTGTGGGTATGGTCGCCAAACTGCGGAACACGTAATTTGGTCTTGCCCAATTCTAGCGGCTGCACGGGAGAAATTGATGGATGCAGTGGGCGCGTGCGTTGGGCGTTCTCCGATTTGGTACCCGGATTTGGTCAGTTGTAGGAGCTGCTTCCAGTCGTTTGGCGAGTTTGTGGGGCTCTGGGTGGCTTCTTGGGAAAGCATGAGGCTTCGGGATACCCCCCAGGGGGTACCCTCTTCCTTGGTGGCGTGATTCGGCGGCTACTTCCAGCCCGAAGTGCCCGTCTTTGTGTCCGTCTCTTTACCGCCCCGAGGGGCGTTTCGTTCTTTGCAGGATCCAGGGATTCCTCCCCCCCGTGGCTGCTCCGAGACCTGCCCACGGACAGCGCGCCTTCACGTTCATTGTTCTGGAGCGTCCTCTACCCCGCTTACCGGCTCCTAAATTTATGATATTGTTATTTCTTTTCTCGTTATATTATGTGTAATATTTTGTAAAATTTTAATTTTTTTTTGTAAATAAGTTTTATTTTTGAATAAATGGGTTCTCGGGGCGGTACGGGGGGGGTGGTTTACCCTATTTCACCCCCTGCGCGTTTTACCCTTCTGGTACGCGCAGGGTTGTCGTAGCACGACATCCCGGGCAGACAAGACGACCCTCGTCGTTATAACTGCCCGGGCGGTGGGCGGGGTTTGCTGCCCTCACCTATCGCCTTGAAACTCTTAACTGTTAGAATGAACAGCTAGACGTTGGATTGTAATTGTCCAAAGTCTTCTACGCTCACTGCAGGGCGATAGAACGAATAATCGTTAAAACGTCCTGTGGTGACGGGCTCGCCCGTTGTAGTTGACACCGCAAGATGTTAGAATGAACAGGGAGCTAACGGGCCCATGATGAGTTGGCCACGATGACCCATGTGTTCAGGGTTGGTCACACTCACGGGTCAACACCCATCCGACGGCCTCCACGCACGGGGTGCGAACCTGGGTAGGACTCTGGCCCTGGTCAGTTTCCCCTGGGAATCAAACCTCTGGCGCTCCTGGACGGTCTGCGCACCGTGCGGCGCAAGCCAATCGATTATGCACTCCGACTAACAGTCGGGGGAGTCTGGAAACTGTATTATTTCCTATAGAGCGGGGGTGGTTGCGTACCTTACGGCGACTGCTCTTGAATTGATCATTGGCCATCCGATCCCGGGTAAGAGGAGGGCAAAGGACGCCATGGTCCGCCATAGGATTCGGTATACACCGTTTCACCGCTTCGTAAGGGAGAGGATTGCGCAAGCGACCTCAAACTCGGAACCAATCGAGAGACCGGAGAAATCTGGTCACAATTGGTAGTTAGGACGCGAGTGCCGCCCGCCAGTTAACATAACTGGCTCCTCGCGGTAAGGCGTTGGTCTCGAACGGGTTGTGGCGTAGCTAGACGTCGGATTGTTTTGTCCAAAGTCTTCTACGCTCACTGCAGGTCGATAGAACGACTAATCGTTAAAACTTCCTGTGGTGACGGGCTCGCCCGTTGTAGTCGACAACTCAATATGTTAGAATGAACAATCGATTGGCTGACGCCGAACGGTGCGCAAACCGTCCAGGAGCGCCAGAAGATTGTCTCCTGTTGGAAACTAGCCCTCAGACCAGAGTCTTGCCCGGGCTCGCACTGGCCGCCGGATAGGTGGTAACCCGTGAGTGTGACCGACCCTGAACAAATAGCTCTTTGTGGCCAACTCCAACAGCGCCCATTAGCTCCTGAAGTGCGTTCACAATACTTTACTTTGCCAGGAAAGCAAAATAATGACATTTAAATTAAAATAAAGCCAAAAATTGGTTTATCACAATCCTTTGCAACCCGGCACCCGTCAGAATTCTAACTAGGCTTACGCCTGTACCTATAAAAAATCTCTTTCATTATGCAGTAAAATTTGATAAGAATTCATAATTAATATAATATAAAAGTTAGACATATGCTGTCGCTGACTTTTTTGTAGGCATTATCAAGCTCTACAACTTTTCTCTAGAACTTAATCATATATCTCTCATCGTTAAGGCAGTGTTAGTTAGAAACGTTTTTGTTCGACCGCTTATTCTCCGACTTACTTTGCAAATCCGACTACCACGAAAAAGTCTTTTAATTTTTCGGATTAATATATAACTTATGACACTCACAAATAATGTGGCTTTCTATTGGTAAAAGAATTTTCAAAATCGGTTCAGTAGATCCAGAGATTACTTCCTACAACATCACAAACTTTACCTCTTTATAATATTAGTATAGATAAATATTTTATCGACATGGTACCATTCCTATGTTAACTGTCTCTAATTGCCCCAGTCGCCAGTTTGTACTGCGAATACTATAGATATGCGATTTATGTCGTAATTTGGATAGAGCAGACGTATACAAAATAAAGTTAGATTTTTAAAAATTCACAATTTATTTACTACCAATTAAAGATTAAACACTAATTTTGTACTGTTCACAGATTAAAAACTGTACCTTTTTTTTGACTAGGTATTTCATATTGCGGCGCTTAAATGAAATTCACTCGATGGCACCAGATTTCGATATTTTTACCGCCAACCCTCACTTGTTTAAATTGCAAGCTATTAATTATTTATTTTTACATGATAGCTAGTATTATACGTATCATTCTATTTGTATAGTTATGGTAATATCTTTATTAATTTTACTTTTCAATGCATTGGTTTTACTGTTATGTTGATTAGTAATAATTGAATAAACAAAAATAAATAAATAAATAAAAATAAAATATTAATTTTTATATTTCTTAACATATATTAAATATTACTTATTGACTTTTTTATTTTTTTATTATAGATTTATCTTACTCTTTACTTTAGTTTTATGTCAATTCTGATCGTCTCACTCTATTTGATTGTTTTTTTCGAGGATCATATTTTAGGGCAATTTAGTTTTATGAGCATTTTAATAAAACTTTTACTTAATTTATTGTAAAATTAGAGTCCTGTCCATCCTAGAACGGGCTAGTCCCAGTTGGGTGACAGAATCAAATAAGCAAAAGGTTACGGTTTTGCCATTAGGGTCCTGTTATTTTTATAAGCAAAAACAATGTTTTATAGTAATTAATTCCTAAATAAATAAATAATAACAACAATATATATATTTACATATTTCATAGATATAGTATTTTAAACAAATTAAATTACATTTTTCAGTTCTTTCTCCGTTTCAGAACGCTCCTACACCATTTATTTAGTCAAGTTTTGAAACTATCAATGCTATCGATTTGCGGGAATGTCGTTCTTAATCTAGGTATCACACATTTTAAACCTTCTACAGACATCGTAGTTTTTATTCGTCAACTGTGTACATAGTCATTTCCATTTTTGTGAAAATGAATGAGCAGCTGTTTAACAAATATTAGAATGCTGGCGGAGAGGATAGTAGATTCCAGATCGAATGTGTAGAGCAGGAAGAGCATCAGTCCAAGAACCGATCGCTGAACCCAGTGCAGGATTTAGACCTGATAAGGCCCTAAGCTATTTAAGCTATTGCTGCTGTGTATTTACGTACATCTTACAATTGCTCTCGGATTTTTTTTTGGGCCCCCAAGAAAGTTGAGGCCCTTAGCTGTAGCTTGTGTAGCTTGTGTTAAATATTTAAACGCTATTAGACACAACATCAAATCAATGCAACAACCAGGATTCAAACAGCCATTAAAGCACTGTCTCAAAAATAAATGTTATTAAAGCGTGAATGACTTTTTAAACGATAATGACAAATAAATATTATAACATATTCTTATTGTAATCCTCCCGCATACATATTAAATTTTAAATATTTACATTTCTTTTAAGCTCTAAATTTGACAAACCGTAGATAACCTAATAATTCCACGATAGCATTTTAATTTCAACTCGAACTAACATTTTAGTTCGGCTACGTAACGACCAAATTTGGTTGCACATCAGAACACCATTGACTACGTAACTATATGTTGGCGGCTTGCTCCCGGAGTGCACAGTAATATTATTTTCTAATTCGAACGCATCCTAAAATCCATATCAAATATCTCATTATTACCATAGATACATAGACGGCCGCTAGAACAATTTCGCGCGTCATTTCGAGGATATTTCTGGTAAAATTCCATTATCAAACATCATCATTTTTTTCTCGAGAAATCAGCAAAATTTTTATTGGTTTTATGAGCTAATATATAAATATTTTTGTATGTAAATAAGCAAAACAAAATATTACCTTTGATAGAGAATCTAATAAAGATCACGATAGAATTTACAATTTATAAATAGGGTTTCGTATTTTTCCGTAAGACAAGTACAAGTTAGAAATGCCGAGTTTTTTTTCACTTTTTCGACTTTCTCATATTTATTCATAATTATCTAATTGCTTTACAAAATGAGATTTCAATATTTCATATATAAAATTTCAATGCCATCATTGCATAGTTATTATTATTATACTTGATATAGTAGTTCCATAGTTATAGTACTTTTTGTCGAGCGCGGCGATATTGCAAGAAATTCCAATAAATTGCCGCGGTCTGCCATGAAATTATGCCGCTACTCGAAGGGTAAATATATACTAATGGAATTAAGTTATAATAATTTCTAGATAAGAGTTCTGATTATAATTGTTATTTTTGTTAATACGTCTAAGTCGTAATATTTGTTTTCATTCAATTTGCGAAGTGAAAATATATTCAATTATAGTAAAACAATAGAAAAACCGACTCTCCATTTTTTACTTTCCTGACGACCTATCGGAAAGGAAAGTATTGTGATCGCGCTAAAAAAAAATTTTGAGATGAAGATGGGAATATATATTTTGAGACTCCCTGAGACGATTGAGACTATTTCCAGACCGATCTCTGTCTGTATGTATGTCTGTATGTCTGTATGTCTGTATGTCTCTATGTATGTATTCTTCCACGATAGCGCCCAGACGCTTAATCGGGTTGAGCTGAAATTTGGTATATAAGCTTCTGTTAACCGTCGGAGGAACCCATTAGTTTTTGGAGTCCCTACGCCCTACGGTTGTGGCACCTCCCATACAAATTTGGGGTTCCCGGCGAAAAAATTGTTTCAAAATGATACTAGTCAGGAAAGTCTTGGGGTGACACAACAGATTTTTTATAAGAGCAGCAGCCATGTCATGGTGATACTTAGAACGGGATATCAGAATTGAATGCGTATACAAAATGTGCTGTTGATCGTTGAGGAGTTCCCTCGTTGGAAGCCAACCCTGGGTGCCACAGTCCATGCTGAAACTTAGAACAGGCTGTCGTAATTGAATACATATACAAAATTGTATGTCTGTGCTGTTGATCGCTGAGGAGTTCGCTCGTCGGGAGCCAACCCTGGGTGCAGCAGCCATGTCATGATAAAACTTAGAACGGGCTATCATAACTGAACGAGTATACAAAATTTGGGGTATGTGCTGTTGACCGTTGAGGAGTTTCCACGTCGAGAGCCAACCCAGGGTGTAGAATCAGGTCATGATTACCATAAAAATAAATGAATTGTCATCGGAATTGAACCAACTTGTAAATTTTCAATTTCATATGATTTTAGACGTATTAACAAGAATAACAATTATAATCAGAACTCTTATCTAGAAATTATTATAAGAAAATTCCATTACTACCTATATATGAAGTAAAATGTCAGTTTGTGTTTAAATTAAAATGTTGTGGAATTATTAGGTTATCTACGGTTTGTCAAATTTAGACCTAGAAAGAAATATAAACTAATTATATTTGTATATAAACTAGTTCAAGGAACGATTTATTTGCCAGAGATACTATGTAAGTTTGAATTGTACGTACCGGTAAATTACACAGCGAGGAGATCGCATCTATTGTTTAATGTGCCGTACCACCGTACAAATATTTTTGTAGACAGGCCAGTGGGAAGGGTTATAGCTCTTCTTAATTCCTTACCCACAGAAATAGATATCTTTTGTACATCCCTTTGGCAGCTAAAAAGGCAACTCCCTGCTATCTGATGTTTATCATAATCTGTCTTTTATTTAGTTTTATATTTTTATGTTTTTTTTTTGTTCAATGTTAGCATTAATTTAGTTATGTAGTCATTTATTTTTCGACTTACACTCTAGCTTTAATATTCAAGGGCGAATTGGATTCATCTGTAATGCCCTTGAATACTATTTGAAACTAATAAATAAATAAATAAATAAACGTTCAAAATTTAACATGTCTGAGGGAGGATCACAATAATATTTGAGGAGTTCCCTCAATTCCTCATGGATCCCATCACTAGAACAGGACTTTGATAAAAATGGGACCTATCTGTAAGTACATTCTTTCGAATAAAAAAAGAATTTTCCATATCGATTCATAAATGGCAGAGTTCTGAGGTAACAAACATAAAAAAGATACAATCGACTTGATAACCTCCTCCTTTTTTGAAGTCGGTTAATAAATATTGTACGCTGTAATTAGGTTCGATACTTAAATTTCAAGACAAAAAGTTATTGTAATACTACTAATGAGGCGGCCTTACTATTTAAAATAAATTCACTATGTTATCGGCGCAACTTGAATGATGCTCTGTGCCTCTATAAAATAATGAATGGTATATTCGATTGCTCTGACCTGGTGGGAGAGATCAATATTAACGCCCCAATGAGGACCACACGCCAATTTGACCTGTTTCGATTGCCGCGCTTTAAAACTAATGCATCAAGGAATGGAGTACTCACACGCTGCTGTGAGCTTTATAATACCCATTTAAATGGTATTAATATGTTTAATAATTCGGAAGCGATAGAGTCTGTGCAGAGGAAGTATATGCGTATGGTAACCTATAAAACCGGCCTATCACGCACTCTCTACTCTTATGAAGAGCGTTTAAATTATTTTAAGATTTTTACTCTTAGAAAGAGGAGAGAGTGCGGAAGTCTAATGTTTCTGCATAAACTTCTTAACGGCGGGATAGACTCACCAGATTTATTAGAAGCGTTAAATTTCAACGTACCATCCAGGCGACTGAGGCAGCACTTAACATTTCACCTTCCCACTTCGCAGACAAATCAATCTTTCCACAATCCTATCTCACGTACATGCCGGTTATACAACACTATAACCGATAACATTGATTTCTTCAACCTGGGACCATTAGTAGTTAAGTCCATTATAAATAACGTATTATGAAACAAATTGATAATTTACCGTATGTTTTTAGTATTTTTATTCCAGACATTATTCGATCTATTTTTTTTACCATTTAATTGTTTAACTGTTTTTCAGAATTCACTATAAACTTATTTCTAAAATTTTTAATTTTTGTTTTGATAATTTTTATGTTTTTATTATTTTATTCCAGACAATATTTGATCTATTTTTTACCATTTCATTGTTTAATTGTTTTTCAGAATTCACTGTAAACTTATTTCTAAAATTTTTAATTTTTGTTTTGATAATTTTTAAGGATATTAATTTTTGTGCTGATAATTTTTGATAATTTTGATAATTTTGTAAATCATGAGATACGGCACATACGCAATTATAAATTAAGCAAGCGGAGTACGCATATAATATTATACCCTAATTAGAAACAAAGTAAAAATGTTAGCGATAGCCATGTAATATTAGAGTATTGTTTGTGTACCTTTTATAATAAATAAATAAATAAATAAATTCCATAATCACTTACAAATACTCCGTAAATCAAACCCTAACCGATATAATAAGCTGATTATTCGTTTTTAGCTATTTTTATTGATTATTATTATTATTATTATATTTTATATATGCCACTACTAATATCATACATGATCACACTCCACACTTACACGCTCAACACACTCCCACAAACACATACACACACACCCTGCATAATAGACTCTTATATAGTTCTAAAATTGAAGGTACATTAGTTTTATAAAGTAGTTTTAAAAAAAAACGTAATATATGTAATTTTTATGAAATCCGTAACCGGTTTTATTTGTTGTGAATCTGCATACATTTAAAAAAATACTATACTGTAATACTGTGTGATTTCTTAATAAAGAATTGAATTGAATTGAATTGAATTAAACTGTATAGGAAATTAAATAATACTTATCCATTTTGTACGACCTACTTACGGTTTACAATAAAGAAATTATTATTATTATAAGTAATTTCTGACTACCTGAACCTTTTCATTTCCTGCTGGCTTTAAATCGGATAATGAAGACCCAACATTTACTTCAAATTATCTTCCTCTCAGAAATGATTCGGTTCATAAGCCAGACTTTCCGCCTTTATAAATTACTCTTTTTGTTTAAGGTATCGTGAGTGCTCCGATCTTGACTATCTACTCGGACGCTGGCGACGAACAGCTGATCGTCTCTCTGGGAGCCGATATCGGATTTTTCTTCGAAGATACATCTGGGGATCCACCGGACGGAAACATAATATCTTTCGGAGTCGACGTTTCTGATGGACGGTGAGTTTTCAGTCCTCAAATGACCGATTGTCGCAGTGGAGTCGTCGAAATTTTATAATCGACGAACACTACAAACACAAAGGAATAGGTTAATAGTAAAAACACATTTTTAAAAACAAGCTTTTATTAAAATGATCTCTTCCGAGCCAACCCTGAATGCAGCAGCCATGTGATAGTGTAACTTCCAACGGGCTATCATAATTGAATGCGTACACAAAATTTCGTCTTTGTACTGTCGACCGTTGGGGAGTCCCCTCGTTGAAAGCCAACCCTGGGTGCAGAAACCCAGAAACCCATGTGTTCAGGGTCGGTCATACTCACGGGTCAACACCCATCCGATGGCCTCCACGCATGGAGTGCGAGCCTGGGTAGGATACTGGGTCAACCAGTCTCCCCTGGGAATCAAACCTCTGGCGCTCCTGGACGGTCTGCGCACCGAGCGGCGCAAGCCAATCGATTGTGCTCTCCGACTAACAATCGGGGGAGTCTGGGAACTGTATTGTTTCCTATAGAGCGGGGGTGGTTGTCTACCTTACGGCGACTGCTCTTGAAATGACCATTGGCCATCCGATCCCGATTCAGAGTCGGGCAAAGGACGCCTTGGTCCGCGATAGATTCGGTTATCACCGTTTCACCGCTTCGTAAGGGAGAGGACCGCGCAAGCGACCTCGAACTCGGAACCAATCGAGAGACCGGAGAAATCTGGTCACAATTGGTAGCAAGGGCGCGAGAGTCGGCCCGCCAAGTAACTCTGGCTATCTCGCGGTAAGGCGTTGGCTTCTTGCGGGTTGTGACGTAGCTAGACGTTGGATTTGTTCTGTCCGAACGAGAAAATCGTTAAAACGTCCTGTGGTGACGGGCTCGCCCGTTGTAGTTGACACCGCAAGTTGCAGAAACCCTGACGGGATGAAACGTAGAACGGGCTATTATAATTGACTGCGTAAACAAAATTTCGTTTCTGTGCTGTTGACCGTTGAGGAGTCCCCTCGTCGGGAGCCAACCTTATGCGCAACAGCTATGTCATGGTGAAATTCATAACGGGCTATCATAATTGAATGCGACTTCGAAATTTCGTGACTGTGCTGTTGACCGTTGAGGAGTCCCCTCGTCGGGAGCCAACCCTGGGCTCAGCAGCCATGTCATGATGAAACTTATAACGTTCTATCATAATTGAATGCGTATACAAAATGACGTGTCTGTTTTGTTGACCGTTGAGGAGTCCCGTCGTCGGGAGTCAATCTTGGTTGCAGAATCAGGTCATGATTACCATAAAAATGCATTGTCATCGGAACTGAACCAACACGTAAAATTTCAACTTCTTAGGATAGGAGAAAGTGTTACTAATTTTGCTTGCAAGATTTGACCAACACAAACATACTGACAAACATTGCCCGGTAAATAAAAGTTTGTAATAAAAAACTCGACTGCCGTTACATAAAGTGAACTATTGTATTTATAATTATTTTTATTTATTTATTTATTTATTGTATTTATAATAATTAATATTTTTTATGAAATAATTGTGGTTTTTGTATTTATCCTTATGGACATTTATAGTTCTGGAATGTACTAAAACAGATCATTCATTTAACACTGAACACGATATATTTATCTTAATTTATTTACTTTTGAACATTTAGACAACTACTTGCTTGATATTTGGACAGTTATACCTATGACACTCAGGATGACATAGCGATTCTAATAAAACCACAGACTTTTCAATAGGTTCAAGCGATTAGACGTTATGGTGGAATAAAGAAATGGAAAACATACGTAGATGAACCCTGGACATATTACAGTCCTTTTTTGTTGGGCATTCGTGTAAAAAGACAGATAGCGTTCGAATTTTGACCACTCACCCTTTGAGGTTGTCCCCTTCGGCTACGTAACGACTAAATTTGGTTGCACCTCAGAACACCGTTGACTACGTAACGACCAATATTGGCGGCTTGCTCCCGGAGCGCACAGTAATATTATTTTCTAATTCGAACGCATCCTAAACGCCACACCATAAATCTCATTGTTACCATAGATACATAGACGGCCGCTAGAATAATTTCGCGGACATTTTTGGTAAAATTCCATTATCAAACAACATCATTTTTTTTTCGAGAAATCATCAATATATTTATTGGTTTTTATGAGCTAATATCTAAATATTTTTGTATGTAAATAAGCGAAACAAAATACCACATTCGATAGAGAATTTAATAAAGATCACGATCGTACTTACAATTTCTAAATAAGCTTCCGTATTTTTCCGTAAGATAAGTACAAAATAGAAATGCCGAGTTTTTTTTCACTTTTTCGACTTTCTCATATTTGTTCATAATTATCTAATTGTTTAACAAAATGAGATTTCAATGTACTATATACGAAATTTCAATGGGAGCATTACACCGTTATTCTTTTTATGATTGCTATAGGAGTTCCATAGATATAGTACTTTTTGTCGAGCGCAGCGATATTGCAAGAATTCCAATAAATTGTCGCGGTCTGCCATGAAATTATGCCGCTACTCGAAGGATATAGTATTATTGGAATTGTTGTTGGTATTTTCGGACTGGAAAACTGTAAATGAATATAGCCTATGAATATTTAAGTAGATGTATCTTTACAGTGGTTGTATTTTGAATTTTATTGTTGAAATGAGCGACGTCACATTACATTGGTTAAATTAGAAAATCGCCCAGAGAGACATTTGTTTTTTTCTACGTTTTACGATAAAACGTTTTACGATAAAACAGGAGCTATTCGCGATCTCCGTGAAATTTACGCTACGGAAAGCAATAATCACGAAAAGTAATAATCACGCTTAAAAACACCAAACCTTATTATTATTATTTAATCGAATTTTATATTATATTTATTGCCGATTTAATAATGGAATTGCATTTTATTTATTATTTTTTTATTTATTTATTTATTTATTTATTTATTTTAAGGAAAACCAACAGCCATATAAAATATTAAATAACAACTTAAATAATAAATGATAGCCAATAACAGGTTCTCACATTTAGAAACAGTTTGGAGAATATGGAATTGCCAGCAAAAACGCTTGGCAGGGTCCGGTACTATAAATTTACAAAACGCAAATAAAAATTAAACAAAAAGGGACAAGAAGGCAAAAAAAAACACAATCGAGAAATCGAATACAAAAAAAATAATAACAATAAAGAAAAGCAGAAGAGTAGGTACTAAAAGAAATTGTTGCTGAGGATACGTCTCGCTGATACAACACTAGTGTTAAATAGATCGATATCAACGTCGCCGCAAATCAGTTTATTGAGGTTGTTACTCGCACGCCACATATAGGTGTTTTGCATGTAATTAGATGTAACAACAGGTAGCCGAATTGGGATGGTGTGTCTCATGGATTTAACCGGGGCATTAAAAGATAGGTATGATAAAAGTTCGGTACAATCTAAAGAACCTTGGGCAATTTTTTGCAAAAAAGTGAGGTCACCGATTTCTCGCCGTTTTGCTAGTGGAAGCAGGTGGTGTTTTTTACATAATTTGACATAGTCGTCTGAACTGTATTTGTCTTTGGTACGGAAACATAAGTATTTAAGGAACTTCCTTTGGATGCCCTCGATGCGATTGGAGTATTTAAAGTACATAGGGTTCCATATTTGAGATGCATATTCCAGGTTGCTACGCACCAGAGTACAGTAATTATATATTTTTAATATTTTTTTATTATTATTACTAGCTGACCCGGCAAACGTTGTTTTGCCATATAAATAATTTTTAAGTAATTTCTAGTGTAGACAAAAAATAGCTTACTTATTGTAAGTGTGTAAGAATGTGGTATATGCGTGAAATAGGCATGGAGCACTGTGAACGATGAGGGAATATAAAAATAACAAAAGGCAAACATTATTTTTAAGTTATTATAATTTATTCCTTAAAATTATATATCATTAATTAAACAATTACGACAGTAACACTAACAAACAATATCAATCTCTTAATGCTATAGCGTGAACAATATTTTTTGTTAGTCCATCTTTAGCTAACACAAACAAACTGGATGGTTTACCCACTCGAGAGCATGCCACGTATAATTGTCCGTGTGAAAAACATGGTGTTCTCAAATCTAAGCCACAAATAGACATCGTTTGACCTTGGGATTTGTTGATTGTCATTGCAAATGCCAATCTAATCGGAAACTGAATACGTTTGAATTGAATTGGCACATCTGTAGGTATAATAGGAATCCGTGGTATTAATATATTTTCACCTCGGAACTTGCCATTTAAAATGCTGGCTTCGATCACGTTTTTCATTAATTTTTGAATGACTAATCGCGTACCGTTGCACAGCCGGGGCGGGTTCAAATTACGAAGCAAGATAATCGCAGATCCAACCTTTAATTGTAAATTATGGGGTGGGATGCCTGGCAAATCCAGTGAGTTCAAAAACTCTGTGGGAAAATTTACTGCTTCGCTGTCGTCGCAAACTGTATGAATAGATTTATATGATACCAAGTTCCCTGGCAACAACATTTGTATCTTCAGATTTAAATTGTCAACGTCTACATTTTTTGCCGCTAAAATTGCTCTTTCTGCAAGCCACTCATGATTTATGTACTGTGTGTGTACATCGGGAAATATTTGTTCAATGAGAGTATCTTGCGAATCAGCGATTGTGCAGAAATCGGTCGGTAATTTCACGTATCCAGTTTCATCTATAGCAACTTTTCCATCACCGATATATAAGAGTTGTTTTGAAAATGTTTCAGCTGATGGATCTTGAAGCATTTGAACGCGCATATTTACTTTCAGCTGTACTTTATCAACATTACGCCACAATGGAGATGATTTTAAGCAAGCGTTGATCTCATCAGCGTATGTTGAACGTGGAATGACTGGAAGTGTTTGCCTGAAATCACCTGAAAGGACCAACAGAGTTCCGCCAAATAGTTTGTCGTTGTTTTTAATATCTTTCAATGTCCTGTTCAACGCCTCAAGCGAATGTTTGTGTGCCATAGTACATTCATCCCAGATGATAATTTTACACTGTTTCAGCACGGTGGCCATGGACGATTGTTTCTTAATGTTGCATACTGCGTCAGGGTTATTCTGAATATTTAGTGGCAGCTTAAATACTGAATGAGCTGTTCTGCCTCCATCCAATAAAGTTGCTGCAATGCCCGATGATGCCACGGCCAATGCGATGCCATTATTTGATCGTATTTCAGCAAGAATTAGCGAAATAACGAATGTTTTGCCAGTTCCACCCGGTGCATCCAAAAAGAAGAACCCACCTTGTCCAGCTGAAACTGCGAGCATAATGCGATCATAAATGGTTCTTTGTTCCTCATTCATTAGTGGGACATTGCGGGCAACAATCGCTGCCATTTCTACAGTGCTGTACTGCAGTTCACGATTCATTTCAGTATTCATTAAATCAGATGCAGTTCGATTTGGCGTACTTCATTGCGTTCAGCTCGTGTATCGTCTGACTCTTCTTGACGCAATTGCGCGATTCTGACACGTGCATCAGTATTTTGTTGCTGGATTTGTTCTTCGGTTCTTTCGGATCTTCTATTTCCCAAGCTTCGAGATTTACTTGTATTACGGCTCAAATCAGTCCCTTTGCGTTTTCTTGGCATTGCTCACTGTACAAAACACACATAAATAGAATTAATGAAATTACTTAATGATGAAAAATGTTAAAGGTATAATTAGGGCCAGGATTTTTGCCGCAGTTTTGAAATGATTAGTTTGGATTTATGAAATTATAGCAAAAATATAAATTTTATGGAAAAAAAATTTAGACGAAAGTTTCACAAAAAAAATTGTCTATTATAATTTTCTCATACAACCAATATTTCCATCGATATTTCAAAAAAAAGATTCATAATATTGATTCAAATTTTTGGAAACTATGAAAATCTTAATTGTTAAATTACATTTTTTTAATAAAATTAAATTAAAATTACATTTTTATAAGATCAAATATATTTGCCGTAATGTCAAAAACTTAAGAGCATTAATTGTAAAATGTTAAAATGAAATCACGGCAAGAATCTTGGCCCTAGTTATAATGTATTTAATATTTGGTACACACATTCATTTACATATTCATGTAAACATTAGACTGTTTTACAAAAGCGAAAAATTTTATTTTTCATAATCATATCGAAAATATATGGTTAGAAATGGTAAAAAAAAATTTATACAAAAAAAAGTTTGCCCAATTTTAATAAAAATTAAATTCCACCGAATCTTTTTTGACCGTTTCCAACAACATTTTCGATATAAATAAAAAAAAGTATACTTACAACACAAAAGCCGTTGTTGGTGGAAGCTCGTGCCACGTGTTGAGTACTTTTGAGGTTATGAAAATCACTTGATTAACTAATCGTGCAAAATACACTCTAAATTGATAATTTTATTATTATTAATAAAATAGGAATGATTAATAGTTAATATGAGAGTTACACTGAGCTATCAAAATAATAATTGTCAACGTTACTACTACACTTGATGCATAAACAATAATGATGGCCGACAACTGTGTAGGGAGTGAGAGAAGTCTTATTGTGTGAGAGAAACAGGAGACCGGCTTCGTTCTCATCCCTACTCCGTGCTGTTTACTGGGTCAGAAGTGACACCTGTAGACAACTGGCGGGGATAACTAATTAAATGACGATTGATCAGTTATCGACCGGGGATGAAAAATGATAAAATTACTAAAATGGCTATTAAAAAATAGGGGTTGGTGATAAAAGGGTAAAAATTTAGGGTTGTATGTATTTTTTAATGCGACATAATAAAAAAAATAAAAAAATTTAAAAAATGACTAAAAATTAAAGAAAAATGTTAAGGGTGGACAACCCTTATCACTAAGGGGTATAAAAAATAGATGTTGGCCGATTCTCAGACCTACTCAATATGCTCACAAAATTTCATGAGAATCGGTCAAGCCGTTTCGGAGGAGTACGGGAACGAACATTGTGACACGAGAATTTTATATATAAGACTAGCTGACCCGGCAAACGTTGTTTTGCCATATAAATAATTTTTAAGTAATTTCTAGTGTAGACAAAAAATAGCTTACTTATTGTAAGTGTGTAAGAATGTGGTATATGCGTGAAATAGGCATGGAGCACTGTGAACGATGAGGGAATATAAAAATAACAAAAGGCAAACATTATTTTTAAGTTATTATAATTTATTCCTTAAAATTATATATCATTAATTAAACAATTACGACAGTAACACTAACAAACAATATCAATCTCTTAATGCTATAGCGTGAACAATATTTTTTGTTAGTCCATCTTTAGCTAACACAAACAAACTGGATGGTTTACCCACTCGAGAGCATGCCACGTATAATTGTCCGTGTGAAAAACATGGTGTTCTCAAATCTAAGCCACAAATAGACATCGTTTGACCTTGGGATTTGTTGATTGTCATTGCAAATGCCAATCTAATCGGAAACTGAATACGTTTGAATTGAATTGGCACATCTGTAGGTATAATAGGAATCCGTGGTATTAATATATTTTCACCTCGGAACTTGCCATTTAAAATGCTGGCTTCGATCACGTTTTTCATTAATTTTTGAATGACTAATCGCGTACCGTTGCACAGCCGGGGCGGGTTCAAATTACGAAGCAAGATAATCGCAGATCCAACCTTTAATTGTAAATTATGGGGTGGGATGCCTGGCAAATCCAGTGAGTTCAAAAACTCTGTGGGAAAATTTACTGCTTCGCTGTCGTCGCAAACTGTATGAATAGATTTATATGATACCAAGTTCCCTGGCAACAACATTTGTATCTTCAGATTTAAATTGTCAACGTCTACATTTTTTGCCGCTAAAATTGCTCTTTCTGCAAGCCACTCATGATTTATGTACTGTGTGTGTACATCGGGAAATATTTGTTCAATGAGAGTATCTTGCGAATCAGCGATTGTGCAGAAATCGGTCGGTAATTTCACGTATCCAGTTTCATCTATAGCAACTTTCCATCACCGATATATAAGAGTTGTTTTGAAAATGTTTCAGCTGATGGATCTTGAAGCATTTGAACGCGCATATTTACTTTCAGCTGTACTTTTTCAACATTACGCCACAATGGAGATGATTTTAAGCAAGCGTTGATCTCATCAGCGTATGTTGAACGTGGAATGACTGGAAGTGTTTGCCTGAAATCACCTGAAAGGACCAACAGAGTTCCGCCAAATAGTTTGTCGTTGTTTTTAATATCTTTCAATGTCCTGTTCAACGCCTCAAGCGAATGTTTGTGTGCCATAGTACATTCATCCCAGATGATAATTTTACACTGTTTCAGCACGGTGGCCATGGACGATTGTTTCTTAATGTTGCATACTGCGTCAGGGTTATTCTGAATATTTAGTGGCAGCTTAAATACTGAATGAGCTGTTCTGCCTCCATCCAATAAAGTTGCTGCAATGCCCGATGATGCCACGGCCAATGCGATGCCATTATTTGATCGTATTTCAGCAAGAATTAGCGAAATAACGAATGTTTTGCCAGTTCCACCCGGTGCATCCAAAAAGAAGAACCCACCTTGTCCAGCTGAAACTGCGAGCATAATGCGATCATAAATGGTTCTTTGTTCCTCATTCATTAGTGGGACATTGCGGGCAACAATCGCTGCCATTTCTACAGTGCTGTACTGCAGTTCACGATTCATTTCAGTATTCATTAAATCAGATGCAGTTCGATTTGGCGTACTTCATTGCGTTCAGCTCGTGTATCGTCTGACTCTTCTTGACGCAATTGCGCGATTCTGACACGTGCATCAGTATTTTGTTGCTGGATTTGTTCTTCGGTTCTTTCGGATCTTCTATTTCCCAAGCTTCGAGATTTACTTGTATTACGGCTCAAATCAGTCCCTTTGCGTTTTCTTGGCATTGCTCACTGTACAAAACACACATAAATAGAATTAATGAAATTACTTAATGATGAAAAATGTTAAAGGTATAATTAGGGCCAGGATTTTTGCCGCAGTTTTGAAATGATTAGTTTGGATTTATGAAATTATAGCAAAAATATAAATTTTATGGAAAAAAAATTTAGACGAAAGTTTCACAAAAAAAATTGTCTATTATAATTTTCTCATACAACCAATATTTCCATCGATATTTCAAAAAAAAGATTCATAATATTGATTCAAATTTTTGGAAACTATGAAAATCTTAATTGTTAAATTACATTTTTTTAATAAAATTAAATTAAAATTACATTTTTATAAGATCAAATATATTTGCCGTAATGTCAAAAACTTAAGAGCATTAATTGTAAAATGTTAAAATGAAATCACGGCAAGAATCTTGGCCCTAGTTATAATGTATTTAATATTTGGTACACACATTCATTTACATATTCATGTAAACATTAGACTGTTTTACAAAAGCGAAAAATTTTATTTTTCATAATCATATCGAAAATATATGGTTAGAAATGGTAAAAAAAAATTTATACAAAAAAAAGTTTGCCCAATTTTAATAAAAATTAAATTCCACCGAATCTTTTTTGACCGTTTCCAACAACATTTTCGATATAAATAAAAAAAAGTATACTTACAACACAAAAGCCGTTGTTGGTGGAAGCTCGTGCCACGTGTTGAGTACTTTTGAGGTTATGAAAATCACTTGATTAACTAATCGTGCAAAATACACTCTAAATTGATAATTTTATTATTATTAATAAAATAGGAATGATTAATAGTTAATATGAGAGTTACACTGAGCTATCAAAATAATAATTGTCAACGTTACTACTACACTTGATGCATAAACAATAATGATGGCCGACAACTGTGTAGGGAGTGAGAGAAGTCTTATTGTGTGAGAGAAACAGGAGACCGGCTTCGTTCTCATCCCTACTCCGTGCTGTTTACTGGGTCAGAAGTGACACCTGTAGACAACTGGCGGGGATAACTAATTAAATGACGATTGATCAGTTATCGACCGGGGATGAAAAATGATAAAATTACTAAAATGGCTATTAAAAAATAGGGGTTGGTGATAAAAGGGTAAAAATTTAGGGTTGTATGTATTTTTTAATGCAACATAATAAAAAAAAATAAAAAAATTTAAAAAATGACTAAAAATTAAAGAAAAATGTTAAGGGTGGACAACCCTTATCACTAAGGGGTATAAAAATAGATGTTGGCCGATTCTCAGACCTACTCAATATGCTCACAAAATTTCATGAGAATCGGTCAAGCCGTTTCGGAGGAGTACGGGAACGAACATTGTGACACGAGAATTTTATATATAAGATTCTTTATTTTATTCTGAAGACCACATTTTAGGGCAATTTAGTGTCATTAGCTTTTTACTAAAACTTGTACATTTGTAGGCAACCAAGCAATCAAGCAAACTTGATTGTAATATTGGAGTCCTGTCCACCCTAGAACTGGCTAGTCCCAGTTGGGTGACAGAAACAAATAAGCAAAAGGTTAAGGTTTTGCCATTCGGTTCCTGTTATTTTTGTAAGCTAATCAATGTTTTATAGTAATTAATTCTTAAATAAATAAATAAATAATAAATAAATTGTTCCATTATGGGCGAGCAGCAAATCGCTGATATGCCCATATAAAAAGTGCAATGTTTTTAGAGTTTACTCATTAAGACTCGATTTAATTTAAATTTATGACAATTTGATGGATAGTAAAATCATATGTTATTGATAATAATTGATAAGAGTGCACCAATACCCAACAGGAGAACATAACTTCGATGAAATTTGCCAGCTTCTGAGCCAATCCATACTGACCATACATTTGTCGAATGATGAAATGAGACAGATATCAAATGAGCAGATTGCAATCTGAGAGAATCACACTCCAGTCGCGCGTCAGAGCTGACACGCACATTCTTTTTATATTTACCAAAAATGCCTAATTTGAGTCACGGGACTCCCTGGTATATACTCTTTATAACGTTAAATAGTCTAAAATTATTGATTAATGATTGATTGATTGATGATTGTTTGATGATGATTAATGATGATTGATTTATAATGATTGATTGATGAGGTTGATTGATGATGATTGATTGATTGATGACTGATTGATGATGATTAATTAATGATGAGTGATTGATGATGATTGTTTAATGATGATTGATTGATGATGATTGATTGATGATGATTGATTGATGATAATTGATTGATGATTACTGATTGATGATAAAAGATTGAATGAATGAATGAAAATCTCGTTATTGCACAATAAAAATGAGGTACAATGGCGGACTTATTGCTACACTACAATATATTCCAGTCAACCAATGTGCTGGTGTAAAAATAAGAGTAGGCAACAAAATTGTAGCTTTAAATTAAATTTGAAATTATAGCATACATACATACATTATAGCATAGCAAGTTATAGCATACATACATACATACATACATACATTGTGTGTGTATCCAAAGTAAAAAGTAAATATATAAAAAAAAAATTGAGTTGGACATATTAGATATATACATACATATTTTGATATATTACCAAATAAATCATTGATGATTGAGGATTTCAGATTGATGATTGATTGAGGATTTTGATTGATGATTGATTGATTGATGATGATTGATTGATGATGATTATTGTTGGATGATGGATTGATGATAGATTCATTGGTGATGTTTGATTGATTATGATTGACTGATGATGATTTATTGATGATGATTGATTGATTGGTGATAATTAATTGATGATGATTATTTGATGATGTATGATTGATGATGATTGATTGGTTGATGACTGATGGTTAATGATTGATTACTGATTGATTGATTGATCGATCGATCGATCAATCAATCAATCACTCAATCAATCAATCGATTTACTCCCTTTGCCTATTGTATATTCAATGACAATCGTACTTAAAGAGCAGTCCAGTCGATCGACGGAGCTGACACGCACATTTTTTTTGTTTCTGTACATTCACTTATACATTTATCAAAAATGGTTTTCAAGTTTTTAATACCGCCGGCATACACTGTCCCCTTTGAAAGGGTATTTCAGATTCCACGGTAAATGTAACTATTAAAACTATCGTCTATTTTCCCGCGGCAAGAATTCGTTTTACTTCAATTAAAATGACAAATGACCGCGAGTTTTTAAGTGTATTAACTCTATATATTAATTATAGAGTTAATACTCTTAAAAGTATTATCAGATATATCAAATATATTAATTATTAAATTAATATTTTTTTTTTTGAAACCAGGTGGCACCGTATTGGCATTTCAGTGAAGGGTGACTCTGTGACTCTGATCCACGGATGCGACGAGAGGAAGTCCGTCGTCACGAAGACCCTCGCTCGGCAGTCGCCGTCAACGATAAACGTGGCCGGATTAATCATCATCGGGAGACAGCTGTCAGAGGAAGATTTCTTTCAGGTCTCATTTTAAATGTTTTAAAAAAGTTTAATTTCATATGCTTTCACTATATATGCTATCATATTATTATAATGGTTGAATGCGTACAGAATATAATAATAATAACTTTTTATTCAAATAGAGTTATTAGAATTAATAATAATAAACAATAATAACTCTTTATTTATATGAATTTTTAAGAGGCGAGCTTATTGCCACCTGGGAATATTCAATTGTATTCGAGGTCTTCAAAATGCGTTGCTTGAGGTAGATTCTCGGTGTCTCACTCCGCGATCAACTTCGAAACGAGACCGTTAGAGAAAGATGCCATCAACAAACACCGATCGAAGAAGAAATACAAAAACGTCAACTACCTACGATGGTTTGGCAATGTTTACCGAATGAACGATAATCGCTTGCCACGTAAACAGAATTGAGAATTCAGCATTCGGCACCGCGGTTACTCAAAATGCCCTGAAGCGAAACCATCTCCTCCGGATTTGCTCTTTGCTATTGTTATGAACTCCGGAATGGGTCCCAGCTAGAAGCAGGAGTGACCCATCGCTACTGGTTACTTCAAAGGAAGTTTATTACAATGTAATCCTTTGTTTTCAACAGGGTGACGTAGAAATCCTACAAATTATCGACCGGCCTGATCCAGCGTTCGACATATGCAATATTTACTGTTCAGAAGGGATCCTCTCGTCAAATTTGGTCACCTGGTGGTCTGGCTATGAATACGCTTATAGAGAAATGTCTAGGGAAAGTGGAAGATCCGCGTCTGGGTAAGTTAGTTAATTAAGTTCACTGGGATTCATGAGAACGAACAATGTGGGTGCATCTGTATCGCGGGTATTTTTTTTTCTTTTTTTAAATTTGTTGAGTGGGGTTTTTCTAAGGTCTTTATGAGCCTTGTAACACCATTGCTGATCTATTGTGTTAGCCACCTACTATAGTTCTGCGCTAAGCCTCGTGTCATTTAAGAACCGCAGCAGGCTTTTGGCGCCAGATTGTTTTACCTCCTCAGATTGAAGGTAATGACCATCCAAGTAGGTGTATCTTTTACGCATCAGCGTGCCACAATCGCACATGAGGTGCTGAAGAGTTTCCTCTGCTCCTTGGCAGAACCTGCACATTTTTGTGTCTCTGAGTTTGAGGTTGAACATGTGTCTGTTCAGGCCACAATGTCCCGTGAGCGCCCTCACCAGTATGCGTAGATTGTTCCTATTTAGCGATAAGGCTTCACGGGCCGTCTTACGGTCGTAAGCCTTAATTTGCGCTTTGGAATGATTCAACCCTAGCGTGTTGTTCCAGTGGTTGATGGATTGTTCTAAACATATTTGTTTGAGCATTAGGTTTGCAAGGCTTTTTGGTACGCCACAGCAAGGTTCAGGGCCGTATAACTTTCCCTTTGTTCCCGTCTTAGCAAGCTCATCGGCTTTATCGGTATCGCGGGTATACCCATATGACTTACGTCTGTAAGCCAAGATTCCGTTTTGTTGTTATAAGTATCTGGAAGGAAGGACGGTAGGAATTACACAATAATAAAATTGTGGTTCAGACTTAGTTTCTACCAGAGTCAGGTGTCTGGCTTTCTTATTTGGAGATAAAAGGAATATTTTAGACCCCAAGACAGTGGAGTATTTCCCATGTGCCTTAAAACAGCCGTAATTTCCCAATTTTTGAAAGCGGAAATCTATGCGATGTCAACAGTTACTGTCTTATTGGTTTCAGTAATTGAGCTAGCAATAAAACATAGGTTATTAATGTTCTTGAATAAACGCAATGTGCTATCAACCACACAATATGGCTTTCGTCCTGGTGGATCTACTCAAGACGCTATTGCCTTCTTAACTGAAGAAATAGTGACTAGAAAAATGTTCACGCGCTAGTTACTTATTTTACGGTGATTAAAAAAAATATTTTTTTACACTCTCACTGCGCTCTTATACGACAGCGTTTTCGTTCGCCCGAAGTCGAAAGTGTTTTGAAACAGATGTTTTTTTGGAGTTTACTCCTTAAGAATCGATTTTATTTAAAGTCCCTATTTCACAACCCCTGGTATTTAATCTAGTTATTGATTGATTGACTGATGATTGGTTAATGATTGATTGGTTGATGATTGATTGATGATGATTGATGATGATGATTGATTGATGACGATAGAATGATGATGATTGAATGATGATGATTAATTGATAATGATTGATTAATTATGATTGATTGTTGATAATCATAATTGATTGATGATGATTGATTTATTATGATTGATTAATGATGATTGATTTTTGATGATTGATTCATGATGATTGATGATGATTGATTAATGATGATTGATGATGATTGATCGACGACGATTAGTCATGATTGTTTGATGATGATTGATGGATGATTGTTATTGATGATGATTGATTAATTATGATTGATGATGAATGATTGATAATGATTGGTTGATGATGATCGATTGATGATGATTAATTGATGATGATTGATTGACGATGATCGATTGATTGGTAATTGATTGATGATAAATAAATGATTAATAAGTGCCTGGTGGTTTTTCTAGACCTGTACAAGGATTTTGATACGGTGTCAATGCTTTGCAATGGTTTACCGACTACCTCTCGAATAGGTCACAAGTCACCAACATAAACGGTGAAGTAAGTTCTGAAACGTATATTACGTATGGAGCTCCCCAGGGAAGTCTGTTAGGGCCAATTCTTTTTCTAGTCTACATTAATGACCTTACTAATGTGGCATTGCATGGAGGAAAGGCACTACTGTTCGCTCATGATACCGCTCTAGTTTTTCGTCAGAAAACATGGCCAGCCGTTTACCATATCGATGAATGATATTGATATTAATGATATTGATATTGATATTGATATAGATAATGATATTGATATCTAAGTGATATTAACCTTTGGCTGAAAAATTACCTACTTACGCGAAACAAAGAATAAACGAGTTACATCACATTTTCCATAAATAATAATAGAAATTTAAAACATTTAGGTCTCAAAATTCATACGTGAAATACAACTGCTCCAATAAGACCATAACATTCTTGCTGTGCGTGTACCTATTATACTATTATAGAGCATAAATTACAAGCGAAATATCTTGGTCTAACATTTGACAGTTCATTAAAATGATATATTTATATCGGTATTCTGACGGCCAAAATACGCAAATCCATCTATCTTTTCAAGACTCTCAGAAAAGTAGTTCGTCTTCAAACTCTCAAAACTATTTATTATTATAACTAGTTCGCAGATAAATATCATATGGTATTCTGGGCTGGGGAGGAAGTACGCGTACTGCTTTAGATCCAATTGTTAAGGATCATAAAGCATTACTTAGGGTTATGGCTAATAAACCTTGGAGATACTTTCAAGTAACCTGTTTAGTGTTGTAGTTGCTAACACTGGAAATTGTGTCCCCAAGTTGTCTTATTTTATTGTACGTCTCATCGCGGCGGCTGCCGCTTTCTCTTAGCGCTCGCTGCACTCTCGTTTCTTTTCGGGGTGGTCAGCCAATGACACCTATGCTGTCGCTCGCTAAGCCACGTGGTAGCGGGGCACATGTTTTGGTGTCTTCTCTCTTGCTCGCCGATGTCTGCCACAGATATACCGCATTTCGTCATTTTACAGATTCTCAATCCACCACTCGCAATCTGGTAGTTACGACTCTTCCGCCGGTGGTCGTGGGGCTGAATATTCCGGCTCAGTCGGGCTCGGTCACCAAGTTGCCGGAAGCGGAGGCTTCGAGTCGTCGGGAAGTTACGGATCCAGCGGCTCTGGTTTCTCTGGATCCATAACCAGGGAAGATGGCGGACGCTCTGGATCCGCTGCTCGCGCGGAGGCAGGGAGCTTCGGATCAGGCAGATTCGCATCAAACAATCGAGAGGAATCTGCCAATCTTGGTGGATCGTTTGATTTGAGTAGCCGTGGAGGAGGAATCTACTCCGAAGGTACGAATATACAAGGCGTTGCGAAAGTACATACATATGTACTATATAGGGGGATCGTGGCCGACCCAGGCACCGACTCCGAGGAGATGTCTCCCGCGACTGAGATTGTAGACAGTAGGTAGTACACCCGGTGTGAAGATTGGCTACTCGTTGCATGCATTATATTGCCTTCTCGTTATCCGACGAGAAAAATGTTCATGCGTTAGTTATGTATTTTACCGTGATTAAAAAAAAAAATTAACACCCTCACTGCGTTCCTATACGACAGCGTATACGTTCGCCCGAAGCCGAAAGTGTTTTGAAACAGATGTTTTTTTTTTGAGTTTACCTACTCCTTAAGAATCGATTTAATTTAAAACCCCTATTTCACGACCCCTGGTATTTAATCTAATTAACCTTAATAAGAAATTATTGATTGATTGACTGATGATTGATTAATGATTGATTGCTTGATGATTGATTGATTGATGTGATTGATGATGATTGATTGATGATGGTTGATTTATGACGATAGATTGATGATGGTGATTGATTGTTGATGATTGATTGATGATGGTTGATGATGATTGATGATGATTGATTAATGATGATTGATGACGATTGATCGACGATGATTGGTCATGATTGTTTGATGATGATTGATGGATGATTGTTAATTAATGATGATTGATTGGTGATGATTGATGATTAATGATTGATGATGATCGATAATGATTGATTGACGATGATCGATTGATTGGTGTTGATTGATTGATGATCAATTAATGTCTATCGTATGTATATTCTATGACAATTGCACTTAAAGGTTAAACTCCAGTCGCGCGTCGGAGCTGACACGGACAACATAAAATAAAAATATGTTCGATATCCATAGTTTAGTCATGGGTCAACGTCGCGATCGACCTAATTTTCGGCACTCTGAAATTCATACAACTTTCACCAAGAATGACAGTTGAACTACTTCCATCAGAAAATGTTTTCGAAGTCTAATGATAGGACTGTTCACCGGTCACCTTGAAAGACATAAGAACTGCTAAGGGAGGATAAGATATTCGCATTATCCAAAGAAAATTATGTCGCTGGCTCCCCAGATGGAACTGTTTTATTAGGCGCCTGGCGTTCGGAGTTCAGCAACTTTAAAATTATTTTTTTTATTTCATTTTAGGACGTTTTGACAGTTCCTCGGTGGGCTATGACGGCGACCTCTCTGGAACATTGGTAAGTGACCTAAAACTATTGATAATTTTTCAGATGAAACAGTCCTTGGCGGGAAAGTGTCGGGGTGACACAACCGTTTTTTTTGTATGTTTAAGGAACGTGATACGTTATTATTGTGAAATCGATAGAGCTTCCACAATTTCAATATAAAATGAAATACTTAAAAAAATGAACTTTCTGGAAGTTTTAGTGAAAATTTAAAGCATTTCTGCTGGACTATCGGGTCGAAATAAAGAGAATGTGTATATATTGTTATATGTTTTATTCGCAGAGTACATTTATTACCCCAATGTCTACCGACATCTACAGCACGGATACAGCTTACACCAGTAATTTCACAACTTTGAATCCTTTATATTTCGTAAGTACAACACTCGCTAAAAGTAAATTTTAAGACTTGAGCTCCGGGTCTACGATTTTCACGAACCGGGGTAAACACTTGACATTGTCGCCCCTCCCCTCCACCATTTGAGATAATTAATTAAAAAAAAACTCAAGCATCAAATATACTAGGGGGATTTTATTATGACCCGGGAAATATGAAACCTTAAATATATATTTTTATAAATAGGTTAGATAACGAATTTACCGCTTGAAATTTGTAGCACCCGACGTTTCGGTGACGTTGCAGCCACCGTTGTCCAGGGTAGACTGAAGAGCTGTCAATCCGCTGTTTTGCGGGTAGGCCGCATACCGCTTCCGCCACTGCGTGGGTTAACGGTGGTGGGGGCCCGGGCTCGGAGCGGGGGAATTTTGAAAATCCGTCTTGCACACAACACTCTCACAGCCTCATGTTCAGGGGAATGGCGGCAAATGTTATAAGGATCTTTCGCCTACAAAAACGGGCGATTAGAAATCTGTTCTCAATATCTTCGCTAACATCTTGCAAGCAGTACTTCATCGAATCTGGTATCATGACTTTGTACGCCGCGTTCGGCGTACAAACAGTTGTATGAATCCGCGTATATATACCAAAACATCATGTATACGAGAAAAAATATCGAGACTACCTCAACTAACTCAAATATTCATTCGCATAATACGCGAAATAAAGAGGTCTTGCGTCATTTTAAGGTGCGACTGAGTAAGGTTCGGAATAGCTTTCTCTGCCAATCTTACTTATTCTACAACAAACTTCCATTACACATTACGCCTTGGGGAGGTTCAGTTTAAGAAAAACCATTGGTATTTTGACTAAAAACCCCATTTATAGCATTGAGGATTTCGATAATATCAATTTTTCGCAGCTCATTGACCTACTTGACTATTATTATTCCTTATTCTCTCTATTATTGACTATTTTACAATTGCGTTTTTTTTCTTCTTCTAACTATTGGCTATTGACTATAATTATTATTACTGATTTGTTTGTATTTGTGTTTATTCTTTAAAATATCTTCCCGTATGATAATTTGTGAAATTATCCAATATTTGTTTAATTATTTAGTACTATTGTCCACATGAAAATTATACGAAATTATGTAAGAATTTTGATTGAAAATATTGGAAAATGTTGTTTCCTCTATATAACCTAGAAAATCTGCGCTTGAATGTTCAACGTTCATACCTTGCAATACCGACTTTCATATCTTATTCCTTAATAGGTATTTATTTAAATATTATACTTGTTATTTTTATTAGTTTTGACATAATCAAGTCTAGGAACTCCTATCAACTGGGTTGAAATAAAAAAAAATAAAATAAAAAAAAAAACTCACTGTATCCTGTTTTACGTCTTTGCGTTCGGCGTTCGAGGGTTCCACGTAGAAGAGAGCTTCAATAGAGACGACGGTTACAAACTCTCTTCTACGTGAAACCCTCTTCTTAACCCCTCAAATGTGAGGCGTCCCTTAAGGGATGCCTTGGCAAAATGTATACAAAATGTATATAAATTTATATAAATATAAATATAAATGTAAATGTGCGCCGCTTTATAGTAATCCGCTCTATAGTAATGCTATAGCTCTATAGTAAACCCCGCTCTATGTAAATGTAAATGTAAATGTAAATATAAATTTATATACATTTTGCCGTAGGCAACCCGAGCTAATCGCCATTCATTTGAGGGGTTAAAATGTTCCCGCCGCCGAACGCTGAACGCAAAGACGTAAAACAGGATACCTACTAAACATTTCAATAATTTAAACCAGAGATGCCCAAACTTTTTTGTCTCGTAGACCACTTGCTCCTTTTGCCTGCATATTATTGGAGTTTCCTAAACTTACTAATTTTAAATGTGTTTTTACAGCCTGTACAGTACTGATCACTTACATAGGGGTTTTGGTAAAGTGAACAGTTGTAAAAAATAATGAACAGTTGTAAAACTAATGTGCCAAGTAAAGTGAAACCGAGCCCGCCTCGCTAGGCATTCCTTTGATAAGGCGAGCTCACTTCCTGAGTCTTATTGGAGTGCCACGGTTGTGTCAGATAAAAAACAAATTAAATTTTATATATATTACCTAATAATTTTAACCGCAGATCATATCAAACATATGCGATACCACCCTTTTGCCGTTCCGACGGCTGCCGTGCGCATTCCTACGAACTTCGTTTTTATTATTGTAATATTTCCCAGCATAATGAAGGTAGGCAGCATAATGAAGGTACTGAATTGTCCAATATACCTACTAATACCTCGATAAGAGATTCTATAATAGACAAAGTAAAAATGTTTAATCGATCCAGTAAGATGGAAGATAAGTTGAACACTCTCTAGAATTTAAATGTAAACATCTGCCCATATATCTGCCTGAGCACGTCACCAACCGCACGAAATTTCTTCTATCGCAAGCTAAGAAAAATGCGACCGAGCAAAAATACAAATTTGTTTGGGTGAAATCAGGTAAAATTTATGTACGTAAAGCAGATGGAGCAAAAGCTTCTTCAATCTTAAAAGAATCCGATTTTTTTGCCATTGTTTAATGCTAAATTTTGCTTGCACATCCGTTAACAAACTAGCATCCCATATTCACAAATTTACATTGCTATTATTATGTATATTATCTAGGGGTAAATACTAGGCATAAATATGGGGTCGCATTGTTTATTTCTACTATGATTTATTTAGACATTAAAATAATATATTTTGTAATTAACATTGACATTAATATTACTATATATTTCGAGTTTGATCACTATTTCCCTAATAACGTCGATTTTTAAAAATACAATTATTACATACATTGCAATTTCTTATATTCTAAATCTTATCATTTTATTTATACGACAATCTATTACACATACAAGGACCATTTGAATTTTTGCTTTGTTATTTACTCTAAATTTAAATATTACTCTAAATTTAAGGTTCTCTATATATATCTATAATAAAAATATTACTCTAAATTTAAGGTTCTTTAGAGGAAAATCCAGTTTGATATTCCAATACGACTATTATTATAATTTATCTGACCCTGCCGCTACTTGCTTTGATGAGAGCTTCCTGCCTAAATATTTTAAATTAGAAATAAGTAAACATAAATCTATTGGTAGGCTAGAAACGAATTTACCGCGTGATATTTGTACCACTCGACGTTTCGGTGACGTTGCAGCCGCCGTTGTCAAGAGTAGATTGAACGAGCTGTCAATCCGTTGTTCTGCGGGTAGGCCGCATACCGCTGCCGCCACTGCATAGGTTATAACGGTGGTGGGGGGCCGGGCTCGGAGCGCGCGAATTTCGAAAATCCGTCTTGCACACAACACTCACTGTATCCTGTCTTACGGCCATGCGTTTGGGGTTCGGCGGTGGGAACATTTTAAGAAGAGGGTTCGATGTAGAAGAGAGTTTGTAACCATCGTCTCTATTGAAGTTCGGGGTTCGTCTTATTTCAATGGCTTCCTGGATCACGCGAGGAAAGTAGAATTGTTCCTTGGATACCACAATGGGATTTTGAAGCTGCACCCAGTGGTTACTTCCGCTATCCAATATATGTTCGCAGATCGCCGATTTTTCTCGCTGAACGTTTTTAACAGCATATATGTGTTCTGTCAGTCTCGTGGCTATGGGCCGTTTCGTTTGTCCAACGTAGACTAAACCGCAGTTGCATTCGACTTTTTACACACCCGGGGTTTGCAGTGGTATTACATCCTTTACATGCCTCAAAAATCGAGCTATATTTTAGGTCGGCTATATCACGCGGTAAATTCGTTTCTAGCCTATTTATAATGTCAAACAACCGCGATAGTCTTCGATTTCATAAAGCTATTGTACCTAAATATGTGGAATTATTCTCTTCTTTTTTGTTGTACACATTTAACACATTTATTTGCTGGCATTTTAATATTTTCTCGGTGATTTAGACCTTCTATTAGACAATACAAATAATTAATAATATACGAAATAATAATATAGGTACTTAATAACTTTAGCATTATTTCATATGCAAACGATACCACTATTATTTATGAAGCTTGAACATGGACGAATTGTTTCTCTTTGGCTGAGAAGGGCTTAACGGAGATAAAGTCGTGGCTGGATAATAGTTTGCTGTCTCATAATATGTCCAAAACAAAATATGTTCCACTTAGTATTATTTCCTCAGGCAAACCTGACCCGGAACTCAGAATACAAATACACAATGTTAAGTGCGATTATATAAAAAAACAATAAAATGCGGATGTCCTTCTATTGATCGCGCTGAAAGTGTAAAATATCGCACCTACGGTGCAATAACGTCACTTATGCAAATTTGTCAAAAATGAGCTGAGTATGCAAAAACACGCCTAAAGTACCTCTGCACTTGGTGGGTAATTGTCACTTGTGTAGTAAGAATAGTTTCCGTGTGAGGGTAGTAGTGTCGTTATGGTTTTGGTGCTAATCAACCGACCGCCGGGAGAAACAACGTCTCATTGGTCAGTTGCGTGTGACTGCCCGCACGAGCAGACGTGTCTTGGAGTTGCAACGTCACTAAAGGTAATTGTGACAATTATTTTTTTTCATTTTGGAGCAATAATGACCTAAAATACGTAGTATATGAGTTGTGACATTATTTCTCCAGAAAGTTAATGTTTAATAGTTGGGATATGAAGCAACAACGGTTCTTATGTACGCAATGACTTTGATTCTCCAATGTACTGTTGCGTTTACTGTTACAAAGATGTAGTATTACAATAGTGTCATTATTTCTCCAGAAAGTTAATATGTTTAATAGTTGGGATATGAAGAAACAACGGTTCTTATGTACGCAATGACTTTGATTCTCCAATGTACTGTTGCGTTTACTGTTACAAAGATGTAGTATTACAATAGTGTCATTATTTCTCCATAAAGTTAATATATTTAATATTTGGTATATGAAATAACAACGGTTCTTATGTACATAATGACTTTTATTCTCCAATGTACTATTGCGTTTATTGTTACAATTATGTAGTATTACAATAGTGTGAAATGAAAGAAATTAATAAAATCAGTATAAAAACAGTAGTTGTATCTGATAAATTGGAAACATGTTATTGTGTTCTTATTAGTTACTTACACGTTTTTCAAATTTTCTTTTAGTTTTTTATAACTTTTTTTGCATTAATGACTAGATTTTTTTAAATCTTAAAATAATATACTTACTTGTATTTTATTAGACCTAATCGTGGTATTTCTTATTTGTTTTAGATTTAAGTAAAAAAAACACCTACAATTTTTCCACGTGGGAAAAGACTTGTGCAATTTGTGATGGGCAAGAAAAACCTGAGCGAGAAAAGACTGTTTTACCACTTCAAAACTCGAAGGCACCAGCAAACTGTGCTAACCCGGACGAACCGCTACCACTACCGCCTGAGCAAGACAACTGTGTTTTATCACTTCCAAACTCTATGGATGAAGCACCAGCAAACCATGTTTACCCAGACAAACCGCTAGCAATACCTTTAGAGCAAGATAAAACTTTTTTACCACTTCCAAGTTCTAAGGATCAAGCACCAGCAAACTGTGCTTACTCGGACGAACCGCTAGCATTATCCATAGAACAAGATAAAACTGTTTTACCACTTCCACACTCGAAGGATCAACCATCAGCAAACTGTGCTTATACTCTGACGAACCGCAAGCAATAATTTCAGATCAAGACAACACTGCTTTATCACATCCAAACTCGAAGGATCAACCATCAGAAAACTGTACTTATCCAGACGAACTGCTAGAATTACCTTCAGAGCAAGACAAGCCTGTTTTACCACATCTAAACTCGCCGTATAATTTGCCTGACATTGATGCTATCTACGATCCGGAAGTACAAGATATTGACCTCCTAACGTGTGATTTCTCTCGCACTGATTCTGGCGACGAATACAAGCTTCGCTCAAGAGCGTGAAGTATCTAGCAGTAGTATTTATGAATCTAGCAGTTCCAGTAGTTCAAGTAGCAGTTCCAGCAGCAGTTCCAGTAGCAGTTCCAATAGCAGTACTAGCGGTTCGTCTGATGATAATAACTCTTATAACGCTGCTGGTGGCAAGGAGTTTAGCCAGCCACGAGAACCAGCATCTAAAATAAGAGGAAGAAAACGAACTCGTAATCCAACAGCCTGGAAAAAGAATATTTCGAAAAATGCCGGCCAACGATATATTTCAGAGAAATCAAAAAAAGAATTTCAAGCTAAAAAATTGGCCCGCCGCGCGCGGCGTGTGCAATGACGTGTCAGTTGTCTTGTGCATCGAAATTTACTGAAGAGAACAGAACTACAATATTTAAGTCATACTGGGAGTTGGGTAGTTTAGAGAGGCAGCGAGACTTTTAAAATGCATGTACGAGACCACTTAAATGTGCATACCGTCGCATAAAGACAAATAGACAATACGAGAGGAAAGAAAATACTGCATATTACTTACTCAATGAAAACAAAGACAACCGCGTCTGCAAAACTTTTCTGATCAACACTTTGGGCATCACACAAAGGACTATACGAACTGTTATTGATTCCCGAGCACGCATTGATGGAATCGTTTCATTAGATTTACGAGGAAAGGTACGAAAAATTAAGTGCAAAAATTAACTTCTTAAGTAAATTTGCTGGAAAGTTAATAAAAAAATTGTTTCAGTTGAAATAAAACTTATTGGCATCATTTCTTGACTTTTGTTTCTATTCACCATGTCACAATTACAAGTTTTAGTTTAGTGCCACAACGTCACTACTGAGGGGGTTCCACATTTTAAAATGGCCTATTTTTTTATTACAATATTTAAAGTATTTCTATTTTTCTTTAATTTAAAGTTGAAAGTAGTGGTAAAGATATTATACACTTATTTTGTTTGAATGACGAATTATCATCACTTTACAGCATGTTAAATTTTCAAATGCTTCTCCTCAAAAAACTACTTTTTGCATAAGTGACATTATTGCACCGTAGGTGCGATATCTCGGAGTGCAAATAGATTATCATCTAAAATCAGTTTATAGGTGAGACAGTATAACGTGTGAATTATTCTGATTGTTAATAATTTTATTTATTAATAATAACTAATATCTACTAATACTATATTACTAATAAATAATAACTGATTGTCATCTAAAATGGGACACACACATTAATATGATAACCAATAAAACCAGAATGCTAGCATATATTTTTAGGGGTTTTAGATCAATTTTAGATAGTAAAACGTTAAAAACTGTATATTTATATAGCTCTTGCTCAGTCAATATGGATGTATGGAATTCATTCCTGGGGTGGAAGTTCCCGGACACTCATTGATAAGCTGTTGAGGGCACAAAAACTTATTTAAAAAAATATGTATCGGCCGTTGAGATTCCCATCGGAATCGCTATACAGCAAAGCATCCATCCTCAATATTAGGCAGCTTTATATATAAAAAGTATCATCATCCATTTTCACAAAAATCTCAGCAAACATGTGACTAGAACATCCTATCATAACACCAGGTCAGCAACAGTTGAACAATACCTTGTCCCTAAAACGAGAACTGCATTTGCTCAGCGGCATTATCTTTATATAGCTCCTCGAGCCTACAATATAGATGAAAAACGTAATAAATCTTTAAAAAGCAACATTACTCTAAAGAAAGAAATTCATATATGGCTTCTAAATAGAGGGGGTACAAAAGCTATTTTTCCATTTTGAAGAATAAGAAATTGCAAAGTATTAGACTCTTATTTCTATTTTTATTTCAAATCAAATCAAATAATTTATTGTCCTAAAAACTAATACATAGTTGTATAGACAGTTGTATTACATTTACATTTGGCCGTAATATGATTGAATTCTTCATTAATGATCAAATTCTTATATTAATAATCAAAACATAAAAGGTTACTCGTAAGAATAAAGAAGGTATTATTGTAGAATTACATCGAGTCTCGCCATTTAGTTTACCAGATAATAAACACAGAATAAAATATGTAGAAAGTAAGATATAGAGATGTAAGATATAGAGAAGATATGTAGAAATTAACTCAATAAGTAGTGATTCTATTACATTGAATATAATGAATAATGTAATGAGGAAAAAGAAGGTTATATGAACATAATTAATTCTTTAAAATACCAATAAAAATAAGTTTTTTTAGTATAAAATTAATAAATGTAATGTCAAAAATAACAAAAAAAAAATATGACGATTGTCAAAAAGTAAAATAAAATGTCTTAGTGATTATATTGCAAATAAAAATAGTCAAGACATAATTAATGAGTGCCTACCTAATAATAGAAATAGTCAATACATTTTAGTCAAATTGAAAATCGATTAAAAACCTATTACAGAAAGAGATATAGTCGAGATGCATACAGTTTTTAGAGATCGTTAATGTCGTACAATTCTCTTTCAATGAGATATAATTTGAGTTTATTTTTAAATTGGAGCATTTTTCCTTCGCGGCATATATAATTCCGACGTAATTCGGATCCCCTTTAAAAAGTTCTAGATTTGGACGAGGAAGAATCAGATTATTTCTCCCCCTGGTAAAGTGTTTATGGGTATCTGATTGTATCGGCAGCTGAGCTAGGTTTTTTATGATCAATTTAACGCATTCTAAAACGTATAGAGATGGAATTTTATTTTTGTACACAATTAAATTAACGTGAGTGCATTAGAAGTGAACTTGCATTTTGTAATCTCAATAAGCGTGTCTGAGTATGTATGTATGATTGTGTATATATTTATTTCCAAAATTTCTGGTATACAAAAATAATAAAATTTTATTTAATTTCCTGTAATATAAATTATATATCTAATAGTAATGTAAACTTTATTTAATCTCTTTTAAAATAATTTAATTTAAATAAAGTGCATGCTTACATCATTTTTAGGTTAATTTATACGTAAAAACTACTTTTATAGGAACAAATATCCGCATGATATTTCATATTCGATATAATAACGCCAGTTAGGAACCCCTGAAAATCGTCAATCTGTGAAGACTTCGGGTCGGACACGTAATTATTTCATTAATTACCTACCTTCATTATGCTCGGCAATATTACAATAATAAAAACGAAGTTCAAAGGAATGCGCACGGCAGCCGTCGGAACAGCAAAAGCGGTTAAAATTATTAGGTAATAGATATATAAAATTTAATTTGTTTTTTTTTTCTGACACGACCCTAATAGGACTCAGGAAGAGAGCTCGCCTTATCACAGGAGTGCCTAGCAAGGCGGGCTCGGTTTCACTTTACTCGGCACATTAGGAAAGTATTAATGTAAGAATGCGTAAATTTATTAATTTTATTTTTATTTGCCACATCTGGTTTTTTATATATTTGTGATGGCGATGTGGTAGTGGGTGTTCTATGCATTATTTTAATTTGGTCGCGCAAAAATAAAACGAGATCATTAAAGGTCGGTAACTCTAAATGACGTTTCTCCATTTCAAATGCGCGAGCTGTATGCGAATCTAATTTTTTAAGAGCTGTATATAATAAAATAAAATCGCTTAGATCACTGAACTTAAGATTTTTAATAGCGGATACGGACGAAACAAATTTATCAATAAAATTTTCAAGATCGTTTACCGACGCGTTAATAAGCGGTTTAAAATTAAATATTTGATCTAAATATGTAGTAGCAAGAAGTCTTTTATCCTCGTATTTTTCGATAAGAGCATTTAATATCAAAGAATAATTTTCAGGGGACGGATTTATTCCTGCACAGACTAGACGGGCCTTATCGGTCAATTTACCGATTAAATAATAAAGTTTTTCAGAATCAGCCAAACCCGGGTTTTCGTGTATAGTATTTTTAAAACTAGCATAAAACAATGGCCAGTTTTTAACTTCACCATTGAACTCTGGTATTTGTATGGCAGGCAATTTCGGTCTATCGCGTTGAGGTATTTGTGGCTTTATTTCCTTAAAAGATAAAGTTTTTGCGACTCGTTTTATACGACAATATAGATCATCAAATGATGAAAGCGGTTGGTAGTTAATAGCGTATTTAGGGTTCAATTCTAATTCGATGCTATTTATTTCATCTAAAATTAGCTCAAATTTACTCTTCAATTCTTCGAGTGACTCTAACTCGTTCAAAAAACTTTCCTTTGAAAGGTCCGATGTGTCAACTTCGTTTGCATGATTTGCAATACTACTTAAGCGAAAGTACAATTCTTCCTTCTTTGCGATTAATAATTTTAACCTTCTCTCCGACATTGCAGAAGACAGATCACAGAAAAACTGATTAGATAAACTGTTATTATAGTGAAACAAGGAAGTTTATGTTTATTTATATGCCAAATAAAATAATACTGTAGTATAGTGTACGGTTACCTTTATATAGTTTCAATTAATAATTAAAACCTATATACAGGCTAGCGGCGCGAGTAAATAAAATACCTAAATATATTTAAGCAATATATACTCAAATAATATTTTAGTACAAATAAATAAATTATTAAATATACCTATACGCAAGTAATATTTTATTATAACGAAATAAATTGTACCTACATATTGATTCGATAAATAATTACCAAACCGACACGAAGGCGATAAGCGCTGTCGTCAAGCAACTATATGAGCGGTAAGCAATATATGAGCGGTTTAAATAATAAAAGCGGCTGAATAAACCAGTTAAATTATTACTTTTTTATAAATATATGTATATAAATATTTAATAATATATATAATATATTTTTATAAATTTACAATAAATTAATATGTGAGAACGAACTGCGAAATCAGTACAATTATTTATATGAAACGAAACCCCGTTTGAAACGATTTTGATATAAACTGAAACTTTACACAAATAATATGATAATATACTGAATTGGCTTTTATCCGGATCGTAGGGCCATCAAATGGTAGCGCGGGGATTTTAATTTGGGAATAAAAGGGTTAGTGAACTGTATTTTGCGGTACCTACTTTGGTATAGAATAGTTTGGAAAAATGGGATCTCGTTTACCTTATTAAATGTCCGTTTGCAGCTTCGTAAATCAGCTTCTCAAGTCACTTCACAGCGCGGCGGTGATTTAATTGTCAAATATATATATATTTCACGAGCACTAAATGTTCTTATTTGCGGGTTTTAAAAGCGGGTCACAACACAGGTGCGCGGCGGCGGACGTCTCGCGGGCGGTATCGAAGCGAACACAATCGGTGATAGACTGACCGGCCGGCGATGTTCTTCCTCTTCTTTACTTCAGTTAACGAGGGGGGATAGGAAAAGGAGATAGCACTATCGGAATGAGAATTTAAAAACCAATTCAGTAAATCGCGCAGGCATATTTAATATCGATACAGCAGCCGTTTTACTAAATGCGAAATTTATATATATTTAAATCCGGCGTATCCAGTACCCAAAAACAAATTATGACACAAAATGTTTTTATTACACATTTATTTACTTATCGCTTATATATAATTTTTAATAATTAAAATTCCTCGTAAACTATTACTAACTTCTAATGTACTATATCAAAGATTAAACAATCTTCGACAGTTACAGTCTGGCCAGAAAGAGTAGACTAGGCACATGTCCCAGCGCCGTCTCCCAAGAGGCGTATTGTACTCAGACTAGTGATTTTGCTCTATTAATGATTATGTCACGTAGCATCGACGTTTGAATTATTGTGAACTTGAAAGAAAAAGTAAAAATATTAGTCGTGCCTCCGTTAAATAACCATTTGAGTATGTATAAATAAGATAAAAAACGAATTTACCGCGTGAAGTTCGTAACACTCGACGTTTCGGCGACGTTGCAGTCACCGTTGTCTAGGGTAGACAACGGCAGCTGCAACGTCGGGTGTTATAAACTTCACTCGATAAATTCGTTTTTATCTTATTTATAATGACAAACAACCGTGATAGTCTCCGATTTCACATTCGACTATCATTGAGACAGGTATCTACCAACGATCTGTGGCTATGTAAAAAAAAACAATCTTAAAATTTACCTAGAAATACATTTTGAGACACTGAAAACGACTTCTCAGGCTCGCTTCGAATAGTTTGGTTCATTTTTAACGCAAAACAACTTAAATCGCAAGAACAAATAACAAAATTAATCCGATTTCACGAACTTAACCAACAGCATACAACCATCGATATATAAAGTCCTAGATAGGCCTTTCGCGCGAGAAAATGACCACTTCAACACCAATATGGATCGCTGCCAGTAGTAGTTCCGCCAGTACTTCCCGGTGTGAGCGATCCCGCGACGAATATTGCCATTCTATTCTCTCGATTACTGTTCAATGTATTGCTTTCTCTCTGTCACGTGTTTTTACCCGCAACGGATATGACCCAAATCATTTGTACCTGAGGGCATATCTAGGCCTTATATATCGATGCATACAACTCGTCCGACATAAGTCTTAGTGTTGCCAAATCAAAATATGTCCTCTTCTTGGTCGAATTAATGTCTTTACTTAATGGCCAGACAGGTACATTTAATTTTTATTAATTAAAATTCTTCGTAAACTTTTATTGTAATGTATCAAATATAACTTTTATTGTAATGTAATCAAATATTACCTAAGTAATCGTCCACAGCTAATTCGGACCACTATTTTTAAGAACCATTTACTATCTATAGTAAATGGTTCTAATAATTGAAAATTTCTATTACTAAACGCTTTTGATTTTATTCTGTATTACCAATGATTATGCCGCGTGTATTTTCTTTAAGTGTGTAATCAGATGTGATAGTTGTCCGAAGTCACGGTTGCAGTCTGCACATTGATAATTCTTCAATTTCTCATGAATGATAGTTAAATGCGTTTTCAACCACTGTTTCGACGAGAACGAACGAGCACATTCCTCACACGTATATTTCTTGAATTTCCTGTGAACTGCATCTACATGCCTTTTTAAATTACGTTGCGATGTAAAAGCTCGATCGCCTCTCCACATGAGTAATTCTTCAATTTTCTGTGAATCGCGGATACATGTACTTGTAAAACCCTTTTCTTTGCAAAAGCACGATCGCACTCCTGACATGGGTGTTTCTTCAATTTCCTGTGAATTGCGTCTACATGCCTTTTTAAATTACGTTGCTATGTAAAAGCTCGATCGCACTCCTGACATAAATAATTCTTCAATTTCCTATGTATCGCGGACACATGTATGTTTAAATACACTTTCCCTGCAAAAGCACGATCGCACCCCTGACATGGGTGTTTCATTTTCTGTGAACTGCGTCTAGTGCCGTTTCAAAATCCCTTGCTGCGTGAAAGCTCGGTCGCATTCTCGACATGGGTATTTCTTCAATTTCCTGTGAACTGCCTCTATGTGTGTTTTCAAATACCATCGTCGTGCAAAATCAAGATCACACTCCTCACACGAGTATTTTTTCAATTTTCTGTGAACTTCGTCTACATGTCGTTTCAAATCCGAATGACTTTTAGAAACAAAACCGCATTCAACACATGAATTTTTCTTTAATTTCCTGTGAATTACATCTATGTGTCCTTTCAAACTCCATTGCCGTGTAAAACTACTATCACATTCTCCACACGAGTATTTCAATTTATCATGAACGCTATTAATATGTCGAATTAAATTAGCCTTTAAAGAGAACGTCTTGTCGCACTTCAGACAAACATGCGATTTGACACGTTCGGCACTAGTTTTGCTATCGCCAATATTGCCGCTTCCAGATGGTCCACCTTTGATAGGTTCCGGCTTTATGATACGATGTTCGCCTTCGTAGAATTCGACCACGTTACCTCGCTCATCCGGTATGAAGTCGCTCAGATGAATATTCAAATTAGAATAATCAGAATCGTTGACCTCATTTTTAATGACGACATTTTCCTCAATCTTGACAGTCACGTTGCTGTAATCGTTCACAATAAAATCACTCATCTTCGTATGAAGTAATTCACTGTCTAAAGGACTGCACGGAGGCAACTGCATGGAGGCGAAGCTCGCGAAGGAACAGCGAAGGAATACGTATTGTTGACAGCTGTCATTCTTCTCGATGTTGCCTTTGGATCGTTTTTATCACTGCCAGTGCTGCAATTATATTGTTTTTGATGAAATATTACTGTCTAATTGAGAGTCGTTGGTAATTTCAGAGAGCTCTTATTTGTAAAAAAATATAGTTGAAAGGCCTCTATTGCCGTTACCACATTTTGAACGACGGGAAATGGAAAACATCGTGGTAACGCACCACAGTCCGGAGTTTCTGTGGGTCCGTTGTTGAAATGAAAAAAAAAACACGTTTTTATTATCAACGCCGAAAAAACCATAAATTCCAACCACATTAAGCATAACCGGTAAGGGGCTGTCCACATATTACGTAATCTTGTTTGTGGGACTTTTAGATTTCTTGCGTAGAACTCTTGTGAACAGTAAGTAATCAATGAACGTTGAATTATTTTAAATTTGAAAGAAAAAGTAACAAGTTAATATATTAAAAATAATAAAAACAATACCTTCTCCCAAGATGAATATTGTACTCAGACTAGTATTTCTGCTCCTTTCTATCAAGATTCTATCACGTAACGTCGACGTTTGAATGATTGTGAGCTTGAAAGAAAATGAAAAAATGTTAGTCGTGCCTCCGTGAAATAATCATTAATCATGACTATGATTGAGACAGGTACCTATGTTACGGTATGTGCCAACAATTTGTGGTTAAACTATACGAAATGTCATAAAAAACATAACCTCGAAATGTACATAGAAGCACATTGTGAGACACTGAAAATGAGTTATCTAGCCCCGCTTCGATTAGTTTTGTTAATTTTTAACGCAAAAGAACGTAAATAGCGAGAATAAATAACAAAATTAATGACATACAACTAAACTATGGTTAGTGTTGCCACGTTAAATTATTTTCCCTCACGTCGAATTATTGAGTACTCTTTTTTGCCGGACTGGAATTTGCGGCGTTTATAGTTTTAATACATAGTTTTGTCTATTGTCATTCAACCCGAGTAGGATTTGAGTGAGCCGGTGATGATCGCCTCAGACTTGGCCACATTTTCGACGACCTGCCACTTCCTTAGCTGTTCTGGCAAATGGTCTGTTTGCTGCTACACTTTCTTGGCAGCGAGTTTGTTGTTCATTCAAGGACGCCGTGCACATCGCCGGCTCTGCGCCGGCGCGGCGCTAAGCGGTATGTCGTTGGTATAGACACCGTAAAGTGCCAGCAACAGGCAGCTTCCTTGCAGGACTCCTGCCTCAATGCGGCGCATTGTGGGCCACTCGCCTTCCACCGCGACAAGACTAGGTACTCTTCAAGAGAGAAAGGTAGCAACCGAGTCTCGGAGCAGGTGCAGTGTCATGGTCTGGGTCGCCAGCTTGAAGTGGAGGTCCTTGTGTCAGACTCGTACCATGCCATTTTGATGTCGAGGAAGACGGCTGCTGTGTGCAGTTTCTTATTGTAGGATCCCGACAGGCGGTGGACTACCCGCGTGAGTTCCAGGGTAGTACATACACACACACACACACACACACACACACACACACACAATTTACACACCCCCACATCTCTAACAATATACATTACCTATATGTTAACAAAAGTGAATTCAGGTCTTTATTTTTATGACATAATAAATTATATTTGGATTTATTTTATAATTATTTTCTACAACTTTTATTATTTAACGATTATTTAGATTTTTTTATATATTTTTATTTTTTTTAATGGTATTAAAAAAAATCCCTATCACAATTAAATTGGCGCTTCCTTGGAACAGGCACTGCCTAGTTAGGAGTGACGCAAAATCGTTGTGTAAAAATTATTCCTAAATATTTTTCCCTAGTGGCCCTAGCGAAATACGTACCTATTGATCTATGCGTGGGCCGAGGTGCGGCTTCTTCTCAAGGGCCAAGACCGACACAAGGGCGAGGAGCAGCGAAATCCGGCGGTAGCTGCTCGGTCGCATAATCGCGTTTGGAAGCATAATCACCTGCTCCCTCTTCCACTTCTCTGAAAAGTGACCGAGTCGATTTGAGTAATCATGCGATGGTCGGATGCTGGCCATGCCGTAGTGGCCGTAAAGCGCCGCCACCGATGTTATCGGGGCCGGATGCCTTCTTCAGCTTGACGCGCTGGATTTGACGAAGGAGCTCAGTCTAGTTATCGGCGAAATCTATTCACCGTCCTCCGGTGGGGTTTCCACTTCTGCAGCAAGGTAGTCACGGACTGTCCTGGAGTGGTCTCAATCTTCCAACTCGCGAGAGACGAAGGTCTTCTCCAGGTCGTCGCAAGTAGGGTCGCTCTGTCCTCGGCGATATTGCGGAGGTTCCCATTAATTTAGTTTCTACTGTTTATTGTGAAATTTCACAATGGGCGGGTATATTATTATCCGACAATCTCTTACAACCAACCCTACTATGAAGTGTTTATATGTATGTGTGCGTGTAACATGTGTGTGTCTTGTTATTGCATTTGTGATTGCAAGTCCGTTAATGAAATGCAAGTCCGTTAATTTGATCCCAATGGAAAATGGTGACCCAGCCGGGAATCGAACCCAGGACCTTACTATGAAAGATCAGGCGACCTAGCCACTATGCTACCGGGCCGTGTTTCTACCCATTCTAATCCAGCAGTGGCCGCGTCGGCTCAGCCGTACACAGCAGACGACGATTTAGTCTGTAGATAGATGGCATATAATCGCCTGTCGAATCAAGGAACTGCTTCCACGACCCGGTCGTATGCGTCTGCAGATTGTATTTTAGGCTAGCGTCTACTTCGTCTAAGCGACTCTTAGCTTCTGGATGCCGAGTTTTGGCCCAGAAGCGATGCAAGCGTTGCTTATCCCGCAGTAGTTGCGGGAGGCGGGGATGGCTCCCTTTCGCCTCTATCGTCGACGATCTGGCTTCCAGCGCGGACTTAATTGCCTCTTGCAGATTGGACATCCGGCTCTAGATGTCCTTGATGGTGACTGCTGTCGTATGGCTAATGCCCGCTTCCCCCATCAGTTTACCATACATCACCCAGTCAACGTGGCGGCGCTCTTTATTTTGCCTAGCTGGAGCAAAAGTCCATCTGCAGCTCCAGGAGAAACAGCAGATTGTCCGACCGGAGCTCTTATGTGACTTCCTACACGTAGAGTGAGAGTGACATCGAGTACTTCCGATGAGTAGGTCTGCACACTGGGGCCGTCCACATATTACGTTATCACTGAGGGGGGGGGGGGGGGGGAGGGGTGCCCGTCTTAATTACGTAATCAACTTTCAAGAAAGAAATATGTGGACGTAATATGTGGACGGCTCCAATTAGAATACTAGTGTGTTGATCCGGCCTGGAAAACATGAAGCATCTTTTTTTGGAGCGATTGATTAGAAGTGCGCCATTGACATTGAGTTCCAAGCCAAATGCTTACAGTTCAAAGCTGTATTCTGAAGAACTGCTGCCGAGGTACATATCTCTTTTTATTAGAAGTTTCACAGGGGCATTCGCCACGTCCCCCTGGGCTTCACTGCACGTCCGTCAATTTTCGAGTCGACCGAGCAATCACGTCGCGCTGTCATTCGCAGGGCCGTGTGGTTCTTCTTTTTAATACTTTATGGCAATCACCGATAGACGGTGCCTTTCTGCCAAGTTGTGTTCGGAGGGCATCTAAATTAGTTTGCTATATAAGACGGCAGAATACTGAAACAAGGAATACCTTTTTATACAAATATAGGTACATATAACATGAAGCATGGTTATGGGGGATGATAGAAACAAGGAAAGGATGTAAAATATACTATTACATTATACAGAAATATTATGATCATCATCAGACGGTAGAAGTCCACTGTTGGATATAGGCCTACCCCCATAGAATGCCATGACGAGCAATCCTGAGCCGCCTTCATCTACCTACTTCCTGCGATCTTAGCTATGTCATCGGTTTATCTTGTGTGGGGGCATCCCTACACAGCATCTGCCGGTTTGTGGTCGCCATTCGAGAACCTATTTTCCCCAACGGTTGTTGGTTCTGCGAGCTATATGGCCTGCCCATTGCCATTTCAAGTTGGCAATTTTACAAGCTCAATCAGTGACCTTGGTTCTATTGTGGATTTCCTCATTTCGGATCCTATCACGCAGTGAAACTCCAAGCATTGCTCTCTCCATGGATCGTTGCGCCAGCTTTGAGCTTGTGTATGAGGCAAATAGTTAGCGACCACGTCTCAGTGCCATATGTCATCACTGGCAACGATTATATAAATTTATCTTGAGGCTCTAGGGCAGGGGTCGGCAACCTTTTGCTATAGCAGGGCCACATAATGTTGCCAGAGTATCAGTGCGGGCCGCACTTATTTATATAATGTTCGGTTATTTTTACGTCTTTTTAATATTTGAAATAAAACGCATATATATTCATACAATCATGTCTATTTAAATTGAATTACTATACTAACATAAAAATAATAAGTAGTGAGATTTTTGCGGCTGCATTTGACTTGCAAGTTTTTTAACGTCTGCTTTCATTTTAGTTGTGGTCACGCGCAGTATCGCGTCTAAATGTTCATCCGTTAACCGCGAAGAATTCTTACTTTTGCGGTAGTTAAGAATTGAAAAAGTCTGCTCACACAAATATGTACTACCAAACATAGTGATTATCTGCTGAGCAAACTTTTTCAATTCTTTGAAGTTTTCAGATTTCAAACCTCCATAGAACTGTACCAAGTCAGTGCTTTCCGTAAATGCCGTTTTAAGTGTGTTATTACTTTGCAATTCTACTATGTTCATTTGCAAATTGCTTGGTACATCATTAATATCAATTGCAAAAGGGTTTTGGAATATTTCCATGTTAAGGGATATCTTTTTAAAGTCGGTGAATCGATTTACAAACTCGGTTTGTAGTTGTGTTAACGCGTTTCTCATCGTAATATTTTGCCACACAAAATTATCTCCAGCTTCTTCCACGGCTTTCTTGCAATTAGGAAAATGGTCAAGCTTTTTTTCATCAATATGCTTGATAAACAGTATCAGTTTCATCTCAAATGACTTTACATCTGAATACATATCGCAAATCAATTTATTTTTTCCCTGCAAGCGTTTGTTGAGCTGATTCAGTTCCATAGTCAAATCAGTCAAAATACCAAGATCGATAATCCACTGTTTGTTAGTAAGCTCTTCCACTGGCTTTCCTTTCATCTCCATGAAGTTGCCAATTTCTTTCCTCAAATTAAAAAACCGTTCCAAAACGGCATCTCGACTAAGCCACCTCACTTCACAGTAGTAAACCACGTCACCATGATCAGCTTCCAGATCTTCCAAAAACTTTTGGAACTGACGGTGTGTGAGCCCATTTCTTCTTATAAAATTACCAGTGGATGTTACAGTATCCATTATTTCTTTCCAGGATATAACCTTAGAGCACAATGCCTCTTGATGGACAATACAGTAAAAAATCAATGGCACAGTAGATCCAGAATCTTTCACTTTGCTAATGATTCTCCCAACAACACCTTTGTTTTGACCGCTCATGTTCTTGCCTCCATCGGTAGTGACTCTTGTTAACTTTTCCCAGCTTAATTGCAGTGAATCCAGAGCTTGTTCCAAATGGTGAAATAAATCTTCTCCCGTAGTTGTACCTTTCAAACTGCACATTTTCACAAGCTCTTCGTAAACATTAAAGTTTTCGTCGATGCCGCGTACAAATATGAGTAGCTGTGCTGTATCCGACACGTCCGTACTTTCATCCATCGCTAAAGAGAAGCAGTCAAAAGACTGCGCCTTATCCCTGAGTTGTTCACACAAATTAGCACCCAAGTCTTCGGTACGTCGGGTGCAAGTTCTGGCAGAGAGACTAAGACTTTCAAACATTTTTTTCTGCTCTGGGCATATTTCTTCTGCGATAGCTAAGACACACTCTTTTACTATTTCACTATCGGTAAACGGACGTCCACTTTTTGCTAGAATCTCTGCTACCCTGTAGCTGGCACGAACATTCGATTCGCTGTTGTCGGCCACAACCTTAAATATGTTTTGTTGATTTTTTAATGACGATTTCAAAGTGGAAATTTTACTTTTTCGTATTTCTCCTTCAAGACAGTCAAATTTAGTTTTGTGTTCAGTGTCGTAATGTCGCTTCAGATTATATTCCTTTACTACAGAAATACTCTTTTGACAAATCAAGCATAACGGTTTTCCTTTAAACTCGATAAAAAGTATAATTCTGTCCATAATTCGTTAAAAACTCTTTTTTCTTCTTCTAGCTTCCTTTTTCTTGAAGCCATGTTTATGTAATTATTCTGTAACAATAATGAAGAAATTTAAATTCGGTGTAAAATTAAAAATAAATTTGTTCCAGTTATAATAAATATTGCTTCTTCCAGTTATAATAAAAAATGCTCGCTATGTTACTATCTTCATGTCACGTATAGTACTATCCCTGTCCTTATAATATTAACCCATCAATCTGAAGGTTGACATAAACAAGCAGTAAATAAAATATAACAAATTGCTCGCGAGTGCATACAACTTATTTACCTCATACGGTCGTTCGTAAGCTATCAGCGAAGGGAAGAAAGGTGAAACGAAACGCGTAGCTGGCAACCAGATGAGACGCGATTTCCCGGCGAAGTTACACAACGGAATGAGGCGAGAGCTGCGCGCGGGTGTGATTTTAACTAAAGCCGGTCGCTTTGAATTTTTTCACCGCCGCACACCTGCGTCTAATCAAAGAGTGCCGCCGCCTATTGTCTCAAGGGAGCCGCCGCGCCGCCGCCGATGGCAAGATGCGGCGGATAATCGCGAAAGAAATTGCTAAGAATTGAATATGCAAATCTTTATTTTCGGTAGAAACAATACATAACATCACAGTCTTGATAAACAGTTCTTAGGAAATGAAATAGGTACATTTTTATCACCCCGCGTAAGAGCGAACTTTCAAGGCTACTCTCATGGCCCAGCAGCATGGCCGTATAAATTCTAGAGAATTTATATGGCCTTTTGCTTTGGTATTTTTTCTTACGGACCTCAGGCTTGCGGGCCGCACCGAGAAAGTCCACGGGCCGCACGCGGCCCGCGGGCCGCCGGTTGCCGACCGCTGCTCTAGGGAGTTAATGGGCCCTTGCTGGGTTGGGAACGAAGACCCATTCTGTTCAGGGTTGGTCACACTCACGGGTCAACACCCATCCGACGGCCTCCACGCATGAAGCGCGAGCCTGGGTAGGACTCTGGCCTTGGTCAGTTTCCCCTGGGAATCAAACTTCTGGCGCTCCTGGACGGTCTGCGCACCGTGCGGCGTAAGCCAATCGACTGTGCACTCTGACTAACAGTCGGGGGAGTCTGGAAGCAGTACTGTTTCCTATAGAGCGGGGGTGGTTGCGGATCTTACGGCGACTGCTCTTGAAACGACCTTCGGCTACCTGATCCCGGGTGAACAGCCGGGCAAAGGATGCCGTGGTCCGCGATAGATTCGGTATACACCGTTTCACAGTGGATATTCCCACAGTATATTTCACACAGTGTATACAGTTTTCGTAAGGGAGAGGACCGCGCAAGCGACCTCGAACTCGTAACCAATCGAGAGACCGGAGTAATCTGGTCGCAATTGGAAGTAAGGGCGTGAGTGTAAGCCCGCTGGGTAATACACCTAGTTATCTCGCGGTTAAGGCGTTGGCCTCTTACAGGCATGTGGCGGAGCTCGACGGTGGACTGTTTTGTCCAAGTTTTCTGCGTTCACTTCACGGGAGATAGAGAACGACTAATCGTTAAAACTTCCTGAGGTGACGGGCTCGCCCATTGTAGTCGACATCCCAAGTTGTCTTGAGGCTCTGCGGTATTCGTGACGAGAATATATGGCGTAGTTTCCTGAACGCTGCACATCCGAGTCGAAATCGCCGGCAGACGTTTTTGTTAAAGTTTAGTCTGCCTAGTTGGATTGTTTGACCCAAATAAATATACTGCTCGACAGCTTCAATAGTATTGTTCCCAACATGTACCGGTATGGGTGTGTGAGGGACCACCCCTCACTAGACTCCAGGTTGTGCGGTGTGAGGTGGTGGTATCAACTTGCGGGTTATCTCCTTATTGAAAGGCGATTTTGAGTATATCAGAAGGTATTTATTGAATTGATTGAGAGTTCGATATTGCCAGTTATAACGCTTCCCGAATAGGTAATATTGACGCGGAGGTATTGATGCGCGACTGAAGTTACAAGGATGTGTGGATGAGTATAATGCTTGTGCTCCTAGTATCTCGTACTGGGCACTGCTCGAGTCTGTGGGAAGGCAGACTGATGCTTCTCGATAAGGAAAGGAAGGAAAAGGTAACCAAGGAGCCGGACTCGTTGAGCGACCTCGTGAGAGGGGTACCGAGTATGCCGTCGCAACCTTGGGGGAAGGTGATCACTCGAGGAATGATCAGTAACCAAGAAGCCGGGACACCGAAGTATGCCGTCGCTATCTCGGGGACGTGATCACTCGAGGAATGATACTTTGGTTGCTTTTTCGCCGGTTTATATAGGCCGGGAAATGATGCAATCCAAAATATTCCGAGTAAAAGTATTATTTCATCGTGCTGATTCATCGCTGTACGAGTCAAAATAATAGCTGAATTGTGTCAGTGTATTTCACTGGAAATCGATGCATTTGTTGATCGCACGTAGCGGTACTTAAGGGCCGTTACAGGTGCGACATGGGCATTCAACATGATTTTTGTCTTACCCATGTTCATTTTTAGACCCACCTGTTGTGAGACGGTATAGAGATCTCTGAGCATTGTGCCAAGGTTGTCCATCGATTCCGCCATGATAAGCATATTATCGGCGAATCGGAGGTGAGTGATGTATTCGCTATTGATGTTGATGCCATATCCGTCCCAGTTCAAACGCTTGAAAACATCCTCCAATGCAGAGGTGAACAGTTTCGGAGAAATAACGTATCCCTGTCTCACCCCCTTTTGCAATTGGATTGGATTTGTGCTATGATCCTAAGTCGGATACTCATCTTGGTGTAAGGTGTAATTTTAATTAGTACCCCCAAAAGTGTCTTGAAAAAGCTTAAAAAATCATCAGTAGACAGTGGATGCATTAAAGAACTCGAAACAAATGATCAACCTGCCTAACAATAGAACGCGTGGCGTCAGCATTACTCCATACATGTCACAAAAATGAAGTCCCTATAAATCAAATCAAATCAAATAATTTATTGTCCTAAAAACTAATACATAGTTGTATAGACAGTTGTATTACATTTACATTTGGCCGTGATATGATTGAATTCTTCATTAATGATCAAATTCTTCTATTAATAATCACATAAAAGGTTACTCGTAAGAATAGAGAAGGTATTATTGTAGAATTAAATCAGGTCCCACCATTTAGTTTACCAGATAAAAAACACAGAGTAATTAATTCTTTAAAATACCGATAAAAGTAAGTTTTTTTAGTATAAAATGAATAAAATTAATGTCAAAAATAACAAAAAAAATGTGACGGTTTCCAAAAAGTAAAATAAAATGTCTTAGTGATTATATTGCAAAATAAAAATAGTCAAGGTATAATTAATATGTGCCTACCTAATAATAGAAATGGTCAATATATTTTATGTAATATGTTTATATTTTATGTTAATATATTACATGCGTATTTAAACTAGCTGAAACCTATCTCAGCCAGCCTATTGCTTTTATTATTAATGTGAGTTTTTAAAAGCGGAATTTTTCCTGACAAATCAAAAATTGCCAAAGTAATTCCAATACATAAAGGGGGAGATAAGCAGGACCTCAATAACTATCGACCTATCTCCATTTTAAACACGATCTCCAAAATCTTCGAGAAAGTTGCAAAGGCGAAACTCAATGAATTTTTAATAGGAAATAAAATACTCTCAGACAATCAGTTCGGTTTTAGGGAAGGTTTAGGGACAACAGACGCTATAGCTGCCTTATCAGAATTTATAGTCGAAACGGTGGATAAAGGAGACAAGTGTCTAGGAGTTTTCCTTGACCTTGCAAAGGCTTTTGACTCCGTTCCTCATAATATATTATTATGCAAACTGAGCAGTGTAGGAATTAACTATACAAGTCTTAAATGGTTTGATAGTTACCTATCCAACAGGGTACAAAGTGTCACCATCCAGGGCCTCCAGAGTAAAAGCCAGCATCTCACGTATGGTGTGCCACAGGGTAGCTTTTTGGGACCCATTTTATTCCTCGTCTACATAAATGACCTATGACCTAAATCATCACATATGCCGATGACACTGTTATACTATTCAAGGGTTCAAACTGGGATTACACATTTGAGAAAGCAAACGAGGGCATGGAAATTGTTAAAAATTGGCTAGGAAACTTTATGTTGACGCTTAATGTTGGCAAAACCAAATACATGCCATTTAGTATAACAACCAGAGGTCAACCCACTACTAATAAAACTATTGTAATACACGAGTGCGATAGCGTAGAGTCTTGTAACTGTCAGCCTATACAAAGAGAAATATCTTGGAAATATCTAGGCATCACTCTAGATTGCTTTCTCCGTTGGGATTCTCATATACATAACGTGGCTACGAAAATGCGAATCCTTGGATATGTTTTCAAAGAACTGAGGAATATTCTGGATTCCAAAACACTAAAAACTGTTTATTAAGCTTTATGTGAATCGCTTATTACTTACGGCATAATTGGATGGGGTGGATGTGGTACAACCCTGCTAGAGCCATTGCAAGTTGCGCAGAAATTTATATTAAAAATTATTCTACGTAGACCATATCGCCATCCCACTAAGGAAGCTAAAGTTCTTGATTGTAGGCAACTTTTTCTAAAAACTTCTCTCTTAAGGCTATTTTTGGACAGTAACTCAAATTTAGGAATAATTCAGAACCGGCGATCAACGAGACAAGTTTTAGAAAATAGCTTAATAATACCCAGAAGGAAAACATCATTTGGACAAAGACATTACTCTTTCATTGCGCCGAGATTTTACAATCTGATCAATATGGAAATAAAAATGAATTTGACATTTAGGGAATTCAAAAATAAATTAAAGAAATGGTTATCGAATCATGACAGACTAACCATACATCAAATGTTAGAAATAATAGTATAATAAAACTTAGGTGCACAAAATATTAACATATTTTTAAACATATATGTTAAGTATATTTTAACATTGAACTAACTACCAAAAATTATTTGACTTTGACAATGAAGTATACTTTTTAGACTAGGTATTTTTATATTAATAAATATTATGACTGTTTCTTTCTTTTCTCACATATAACTTTATTTATTTTATTTAATCGAATTTTATATGATATTTATTGCCGATTAAATAATGGAATTGCATTTTTTTTATTATATTATCTTTTAATAAAAAAAAATATTATTTTATTTTTATTTTATTCTGAAGACCACATTTTAGGGCAATTTAGTGTCATTAGCTTTTTACTAAAACTTGTATATTTGTAAGCAACCAAGCAATCAAGCAAACTTGATTGTAATATTGGAGTCCTGTCCACCCTAGATCGGGCTAGTCCCAGTTGGGTGACAGAAACAAATAAGCAAAAGGTTAAGGTTTTGCCATTCGTTTCCTGTTATTTTTATAAGCTAATCAATGTTTTATAGTAATTAATTCATAAATAAATAAATAAATAAATAAATTTTAGTCAAATTGAAAATCGTTTTAAAACCTATTACAGAAAGAGATATAGTCGAGATGCATACAGTTTTTAGAGATCGTTTATGTCGTAATTCTCTTTCAATAAGATATAATTTGAGTTTAATAAATTGGAGCATTTTTCCTTCGCGGCATATTTTTTTATACTAGAGGGTTGCTTATTGTAGCATATATAATTCCGACGTAGTTCGGATCCCTTTTAAAAAGTTCTAGATTTGGACGAGGAAGAATCAGATTATTTCTCCCCCTGGTAAAGTGTTTATGGGTATCTGAATGTATCTGCAGCTGAGTTAGGTTTTTTATGATCAATCTAACGCATTCTAAAACGTATAGAGATGGAAGGGTGAGGATTTTAAGCCTTCTGAAATGACCACGGCATGATTCTACATAACCCAGATTACTTAAAATTCGAATGGCCCGTTTTTGCAATGAAAAAAATTGTTGCCTTAGATCGATGGTGCATTGCGCCCAGAAGAGAATGCCGTAACGGAGAAGACTCAAAATAAGCGAAATAAATACGCCGGTAGGTATTTGTCGATAACTATTAGGCATCGGTCTAATGTGATGCGCAATAAATATCTGCTCTAAAAGTATCAGCTTTTACAAAACTCTTGTAACTCTGAAAGTATCAGCTTTTACAAAACTTCAAACAAACAAAACTCTGAAAGTATCAGCTCTGCTCTGAAAGTATCAGCTTTTACAAAACTTCATAATATGTGTGAATCCCTATAGAACGCCTTGTAAGGCTGGGATAGTCCAAGAAGCAGCGACAAAAAGTGCAAGAGTTTTATAAAAGCTGAAACTTTCAGATCAGACAGTATTTTGGCCATAGAAAGCCGGGATAGAGTCAGTAGGCCAGATTCCGGGATAGCTGGAGCTGGCATACTAGGAAATGTGTAATTTTAATTAGTACCCCCAAAGTGTTTTGGAAAAGCTGAAAATTCATCAGTAGACTCAAAATAAATGATCAACCTGCTTAACAATAGAACCCGTGGCGTCAGCATTTTTCTATACATGTTACAAAAATCAAGTCCCTATTATTACGCCGGTACGTATTTGTCGGTAACTATTAGGCATCGGTCTAATGTGCTGCGCAATAAATATCTGCTCTGAAAGTATTTGTATTTTTGTATTTCGTAATTCGACGCCGTACATAGCTATTTCTTCACTTGCGAGGTTGCTCGTCATGACGAAAATGGCTTCTTTGCATTCCACTAAATGTCCTTGTCCGTCTGTCAGTCGTCCCTCGTCGAATAATTGTAGAAGTACGGTGAGTATGTCGGGGTGTGCTTTTTCCACTTCGTCGAAGAGAACGACCGCGTCGGGCTGCAACGACAGTGCGTTGGTCAGCTGTCCTCCGTCCGAGTAGCCGACATATCCAGGGGGTGATCCGATCAGCTTGGCTGCAGAGTGCCTCTCTTGGTACTCCGACATGTCGATTCGGACGAAAGCGGCAGCGTTATCCCTGTGCAAGTAACGAGCCAGCCGCTTGGCGAGTTCCGTCTTTCCGATCCCGGAACTGCCCAGGAACAGAAAGAAAAACAGTATCAGCCTTTACAAAACTCTTGCATATTTTGTTGCTGCCTCTTGACTATTTAAATCTCGAGGCGACGGTACCTCTCCCGCTCGCGGATATCTTCAACACTTATCTACCATTTATACATTATAACAGGAGACCACAACGCTGTTGTCGACATCAGCTTCCGAGGACGAATATGGCCTTCCGTATAATCCGCTACGGGGTTTGCCTGGTCCTAGGGGATACCCCGGCCCGCCGGGTCCCCCAGGACCATTCGGCCCCAAGGGCGATCCGGGCCGTGATGGATCTTCCGGACTACAAGGCATACAAGGACCACCAGGACACATGTTTATCATACCGGTCAGTACCAATTATAAATATATTTTTTGGCAACAGGCAGATGACTTAAAGCTTTGGCCTGGAGATCACGTGACATGACATGCGACGTCACTCAACTGTGTGTTGCCGTATGGAAAAGACACGGCAATGATTTGCTGGTGGCCTGCCAATTTATTTATTTATTATGGCAGTGTATAAGTTTGCAACGAGCGTGACACGAAACGTAGGCCTACACTTTAACGAGCAATACAATTTAAGTAAAAAAAATATAAATCCACAGCAAAATGTATCACGCTCATATGTGATGATCGCTGTCATACCACCCAACTAAGTGATAACTTGTTCTAAGGCAAATATTTTATACATAGTAAAAAAAACAGATGAAATACCCTGAATGTATATGTAATTATACATAATTATACATACACATACATATCATAATCGCTTAGTAATATTGAAATATATTTTTTATTGCTAAAAATACCATAATTATTTTTTTTAATGTATCCTTCATTGTTTTTTACGGTTCAATAGCGATTACTTATCATATTTAAGATGCAAAAAATTCTCAAGATTTCTGACAAATGAATGAACGAAACGTGTACTCTTATCCCATCAAACTTCTCTGGCAGCTATGCTGAAACTCTACTGGATCATATGGCATTATGCAATCTCCAGCAATTTAACGGCATACAAAACACTAATGGCCGAATACTTGATCTCGTATTGTCAGATAAACCAAACTTAATGGTTAACCGTTCTGAACCACTTACTAAAATAGACTCTCACCATCCTCCCTTGGAGATTGAAGTAGATATTTTTGAATATTCTAAGCGTCTTAGACAGAATGAAGACAGAGTCTATTATAGTAATAAAAACGTGTTAACACAATGTAAAAAAAACTATAACTTGTTGTTTAAGCGATGCGATATATTACCTATACATGAAAAAATTACATTCTTACTAGCAATGGAGCATTTTAGAAATTCAGAATTTAAAATACCAATACAGTACAATAGGAATGTTAGAGAAAAAGTCCGTAAAAGATTTGAAGAACCAAGAGCGAACAACTACTATGGTGAAAGGACGTTAAAGTACCTCATTCCAACAATCTTTAATACTATCTGAGGAAGACTGTGTAAGCGTGAGCAAACAGATGTTTAAAAATAGATTAAAAAGCTACCTGTTGGACGTTTATAGTGACATTAGTGGTCATAATTAAATTTGTTATACGTTTCTATCATTTAAGCTTGTAGCAATACTGTCCTAATTTAAGCCTGTAGTAAGACCAGTAGTAATACTGCTGTGCATTGTTTCTTATATTATTAATTGTAAGACTAGTGTAGTGTAAGAGTTTGTCTCGCCAACAAACTGTATACCAGTTTGGCGAGATTGTAATATTAAAAAAATGTATCTTTTTCTTTGAATAAATTTAATAAAAAAAAAAACCGAGATCGGACTTTATAAACTGCAGTAATCACCTAGCATCTGTCGATTGGATTGTAACTTTCACTAGCCTTGACTGCAACTCCTCTCTGGAGGTGTTCTACAAAATCCTCTGGTCAGTCATTAACTCAAATGTACCAATAAAAAAGGAAAAGAAACACCAAATACCCCATATGGTTCAGCAGCGCTTTAATAAAATGTTTTAATCCCACAAATGACTGGCGATTAGCTCGGGTTTGCCTACGGCAAAATGTATATAAATTTATATTTACATTTACATTTACCTTTACATAGAGCGGGGTTTACTATAGAGCTATAGCATTACTATAGAGCGGATTACTATAAAGCGGCGCACATTTACATTTATATTTACATTTATATAAATTTATATACATTTTGTATACATTTTGCCAAGGCATCCATTATTGGACGCCTCACATTTGAGGGGAGAAAAGGAAAAATTTCGTCGTAAATATAAAAATACAGCAATCAAAGGGACTATGAGTCGTTTTCAACTCTTAGGGCGAGATCCAAAAAATGTTAAAACAGTGTCACAATGCTTATATCTCTAGTTTAGATGAACATATTAGCGATAACATAAAACACTTTTGGACATATGTAAAATCCAAAAAGGATTCTAGTTCAATCCCTAAAATAATACATAATGGAAATCAAACTGCAACTTTGGGTGAGGATATATGTGAATCCTTCTCGTCCTACTTCAGCTCTGTTTTCAATCCTGGAAACACAAGCTCATCTACTATTAATTCTATACCACGTGACCATGGTACTACAGTACCGACGATAACAGTCAGCTTGGATGATGTAAAGTCACGTTTGAAAAAAATGAACATTAACAAAGGCGCAGGACCAGATATGATACCGCTTATATTCATACGTAACCTTGCCAATGAGCTGGCTTTTCCATTATTCATGATATTTTGTAAATCTCTAAAAGAGGGAATATTTCCAGATAAATGGAAAACTGCCAACATCGTGCCTATTCATAAGGGCGGCGATTCTGGTCAAGTAAAGAACTATAGACCGATAAGCATATTGTCAAGTTTCTCCAAAATATTTGAATCCCTCGTACGCGATCATCTCTATAATCACACGAAACTGTCTCTCAGTCAGACCCAGCATGGCTTCATGACCAATAGGTCCGTGATTTCAAACCTCTTTAATACAGCGACTATATAATATGCTCATCACTCGACAGTCGTACACAAGTTGATGCTGTGTATACAGATTTTAGTAAAGCGTTCGACAAAGTAAATCACAAAAGACTAATAGCAAAACTTGAGACTTTCGGAATAAATGGCAATTTACTAAGATGGCTGGAATCATACATGTCTAATCGATCCCAACTCGTTACTGTAAATGGTTTTAAATCTTCACCGGCTGCAATAACTTCTGGTGTACCGCAAAGTTCAAATTTGGGACCATTGCTTTTTCTCTTTTATGTAAATGACCTTTGCGATGAATTGGAGTGCCCACATTTGTTTTATGCGGATGACCTCAAAATTTTTAGTCGAATCTCCTGTCCTTCAGACAGCGACAAAATTCAAAATGACCTGAATACATTGAGCGTGTGGTGCACGCGCAATGATATCCAGCTCAATGTCGAGAAATGCCATTTCATATCATTTAGCCGGAACCGAAATATTTTAAAACACAACTACTCTATCAATAGCATTACACTTAATAGAGTCGAGCACATCAGAGACCTAGGAGTTATCTTCGATGAAAAGTATTAATTTCATCACCACTTCAATGGGATTGTCGAAAAAGCAAGTAAACTTCTTGGTTTTGTCTTCAGAACAATGAAGCCATTTCGACATCCGAAATCTCTAATATCCGTCTATTCATCATTGATTAGACCGGTTCTGGAGTATGGATCAGTGATCTGGAATCCGCTTTACAGTGTTCACAGCGATAGAATTGAACGAGTGCAAAAGAAATTCACACGTATGCTGTCGAACAAATGTGGCCTAAGAAATACTCTGAAAGGTTATGTAGAGCGGCTTTCTCACTTCAACCTAATAGACTTAAAAACACGTAGGACTATAACTGATATTACGTGTCTCCGTAAGCTTTTGCACAATCGACTAGACAGCCCAGATAGTCTAGAAATAGTACAATTTCGTGTGCCACCGCGACTAACGAGGAGCTCTCAAACATTTTCGGTTGTCGCTTGCAATAACAACATCGGGTCGAATAGACCTCTTACCAGAATGTGTCGCGTTTTTGATAAGTCGTGTAAAGGATTAGACATATTTTATGATTCCATTAATTTAATAAAAGACTCGATCATATCTCCTACTTCTTAAGATTTCACTAACTGCCTTCCTAATGTACTGTATTATATGATTATTATATTAATATTATATTATAACATACTATTGTATTATATCATATTATGTATAATGAATATTATTATCCAATTACTCATTTTGCTATATCCAAATAACCATATTTACAACTTATTTAATTATTACTTTTCTTACCCTTATATTGTTATTAGCTTTATTTTTTTCTACTATCAACGTGTTCATGTTATTTCTGTTAATTTGTAATGCAAGCATTGCAAACTATTCATAGGATAGTAAATTTGTTTCGTTTGAATATGTTTTTAAAATACTAGTATCATATATTTACTATCTGTAAGTTTGCTATAAAATAAAAAATTAAATTAAATAAAAATATGTGCGATAGAACACAGTGGAGTCACAATAGGTACCTGGTTTTTGTGTGGAAATCTATTACAAAGCACGGACATTTAACAAGACCTCCTATTCACCGCGATCGTCTTATTTATCGTTCATGCGATTTCATTTTAGTTCTCTCCTAATTACGCATTTTAACATAATTTAAGCCCGATTTTAACCCGATTGCGTTTCTTTGTGCGAACGCGCGTTTCAAGCGAACAAGATAGAGCAATATGTTAGAGCGGAATATGAAACTAACGATCTTCAATAAATACTACCCGTCGAACTTATGCTCGTCCGAATAAATTCGAGCATATTTTGTGCTGTGTAAGATTTGACCTTGGCGGGCAGTTTTAATGGGAAAAAGTGACAACCGGTCATCTCACACTTCGCTCTAGCGTATTGCCCTGTCTCGTTCACACGGACTAATTTTCGATTTTAGTTCACGAAGAAACGCAATCGAGCCCTATATGTACTTAACTAATCCAAGTTATATTATTTTTATGTCCTTCACCTATATCATCATTAGGACAAAGACATTACTCTTTCATTGCGCCGAGATTTTACAATCTGATAAATATGGAAGTAAAAATGAATTTGACATTTAGGGAATTCAACAATAAATTAAAGAAATGGTTATCGAATCATGACAGACTAACCATACATCAAATGTTAGAAATAATTGTTTAATAAAACTTTGGTGCACAAATTTAAACATATGTTTAAACATGTATGTTTAATTTTATCATTTAGCGGAGAAAAGAACCGCAGTACATTATTTAATTATAGCAGCATCTGCTGGTTTAGAGCGTACCTAGATTCAAATAGTATTTTCTCTTTTTTTTTAAATATAATTATCTAGCAATTATTTCCAATAAATACATTAGACGATTTAGCCATTGATTTATGTAAGAGCGCGGACCGGGACCGGGGCCGAGCGCTCCAAGCGGGCGCGATCGACGCGCGCCGACGCAGTACCTCGTCGGTACACCGATAGAGGGCGCGGTGAGTAAATCATAATATTCGATCTCGTCGCCGCAGCGCACTAAACTTGATATCGCTTCTTCTTCTTCTTATAGTCCTCTCACAAGATATATCGAAATTCATTTTATAATAAAACATAACTAGGGTACTTGACCGTCCATTCAATTTGAATGCTCTCGACTTTAGGACGACGTCAATACAGGATTTTAACCACCCCTGAGCACGACTGAGCTACCGTGGTATCCTTGGCGTCGCTCCACTCCCACGCACAAAGGTAACTTCCCAGGCGGAGGGAGGCCCTTTGCATTTGTTTATGTGGTCTATCATCTATTTCTCGCATGTGTAGCTGGCGCCTCTACAAATAAATACACTTTTATCGTTACACATAGCAGCCATCAAAGACATCTCTTTACTTTATTTTCATTAGACACATAACAATATATTTAACATTGAACTAACTACCAAAAATTATTTGACTTTGTTGTTATATATATTATTTTGACAATGAATTGTACTTTCTTTGACTAGATATTTTTATATGAAATCCTTTATTACTTAACATATATTAAATATTAATGACTGTTTCTTTCTTTTCTCACATATAACTTTATTTATAATATTTATTCGAATTTTATGTTATTGCCGATTATACAATGGAATTGCATTTTATTTATTATACTATCTTTTAATATGTTTTATTATTATTATTATTATATTTTTTTTGAAGACCACATTTTAGGGCAATTTAGTGTTATTAGCTTTTTACTAAAACTTGTACATTTGTAAGCAATCAAGCAAACTTGATTGTAATATTAGAGCGCTGTCCACCCTAGAACGGGCTAGTCCCAGTTGGGTGACAGTTGGGTGACAGAATCAAATAAGCAAAAGGTTAAGGTGTTGCCATTCGGTTCCTGTTATTTTTGTAAGCAAATCAATGTTTTATAGTAATTAGTTCTTAAATAAATAAAAATAAATATCGACGGACAATAAATCATAATTTGAAGTATTGCTTTTTCAATAACAATATTAAATAAAAAATATTGTTTTCGTTACAGATGAATCAAATAAGTAGCGAGAAAGGGCCGGATACTCAAGCGGAAGCTATGCGTCAGATGTTAGCGCAGCACATGGTAACTAATTTAATAAACAGTAATCTATATATTAAAAATAAATTATTAGTTAAAAAAAAAACCACTAAAAACACGCTTTTGGGCTATGATACGATATTCACATACACACGGCTATGATACGATATTCCATCATGGAATGCCAGTGCCTGTCTTCCGGCTTCATCATCAGACCTTGAAACCTAATCGTGGTCAAAGTTCATTCCAAGGCTTTTCTAACAAGTCCAAACACAGCTATGATACGATGTTCCATCATGAAGTTCCAGTTCATATCTTCCGACTTCATCATCAGATCAGTTCGACAGTACCATATTATTGTATTGTCATCAGAACTACATACAGCTGCCAATTTTCATGACGCTACGATCCTTGGAAGATGGTTAAATTAGTTGCCTTAGATTCCATTACATAGTTAGCTACATACAGGTCGACCTAATAAAATCGTGTTAATGAGTCAGGTTTTATGCATGATACCTAATAACTCACGATCAGCTGGGCTGATTTAGATGGTTCTTTTTTTGTTTTGTTCATAATCACTTCTGTCTAAAATGAAATACAAACGGAGCTGCCATGGAATTCACCGACCGAAGTCGGACAGCTGTCTTGCCACATGTGAGCGTCCACCTTACCACCCATTCACTCCCCCTTCGAAGCCATAGAATTTGAGATGTGAATATCGCGGTTTTAGATAATTTTTCTAAGAAGGAGTTGATTATTTTCCTGGAGAGACCACGATCTTTTAAAAGGTGAAACAGAGATTTAGCTGGCAGGCCACGAGCCCCAACTTCCACCGCGTGAAGGTGAACAGTGAAAACGTTCCGGGTGACGGCATTTGCGAGATCATGGTATTTATTTAATTTGTACTCTTGGTCTTTTGGGATATTTGATTCCCATGGAACAGTTAATTCTATGATAAGGGCCATCTTCCGAGATAGAGAGTAAAGAGTTATATCTGGATGCAGGGCTGTGCATCCGAGACTTTCAGGGAATTTATACTGCTTAGAGACCGAATTGACCTCCAGAATCCAATCTGAAGCTTTCTCGATTATTGAGAAAGGTTTTGTAGTGAAATGTTTTTTGCCTTTAGAGCCATCCCGCACAAACTGTATTGGGGGTTTGGAGGGTACTGTCAAACCCTTGTTGGCACGAGCCACCGAGAGGCTAATTACCTCGCGAATAACAGCAAGGACTTTGTCGGGGCGGTAAGTGTACCGTCCTTGATCTAAGGCCACCTTGCAGCCAGCTAGAATATGCCGGCTGTGCAAAGGTACTATAGGATTAAAAAAACCGAAAAGTCTCTCGGGAAAGTGAGAAAAATGTGAAAAACCGAATATTATTTTAGTACCGAGCTTGATCATAGATGGCGTTGTTTGGCAAGAATAAAAATTCGAAAATCAAGATGGCTGGTCGGCGTGATAGCCAACATTTGACAGCTAAGATGAATTTCACAAATTCTTCATAGCGTTGTCGTGATTCTGAAGGTAAATCAACTCAATTAACTGAATTTGTTTAATTCCTGAAAGTTTTTCCAGGTTTTGCAATCATTTTACACAGTTATGCCCTTGCGCAAACGCTCCAATCTCAGCAAGGTGACGACAAGATGACAGAGGCAGGAGCAACTGAAAGCGATGAGCATCGCCAAGAAATGAATGAAGCGCCACGGATTCGTAATATCGCAGTGATTGAATTTGAGACATAACACATAATAATATAGGGTGCCATTCTAATATAATCTGGCGATACAATACAGCGATTATGAATGGGTGTAAATTGGAAAAATGGACTATTTGTGCCAATATTGCAAGTATCGCCACGAACCACTCGGTTTGTGTTGCGCAGGGTTTAAATGAGATTGACACCATTGGCTTCACCACCAGAACCGTTTCTATATAAAAACATTAATAACTGGCAGTAAAAATAACATTTTGACTCTGACAGTTAAAACCATCCAAATTTGAATCTACAAGCCGTGGTCTAATTTCTATCTACGAGTATGTTTAACGATAAAATTACAACTCTTACATTCATATTTCTCATTTGTGACATACTTAAAAACTTATAAATAAATAAATAAATAGATAAACGTTATAAAATAAATATACTTCATATTTCCTTGCTAAGCGCACTCCTCGTTTTATTTAATAATAAATTGCACCCGTGCGAAGCCAACTAGAGTTGTAAACAACAACGGGCGAAACCGTCACATCAGGAAGTTTTAACAATTAGTCGTTCTCTATCTCCCGTGAAGTGAACGGAGAAGACTTGGACAAAACAGTTCACCGTCAAGCTCCGCCACATGCCTGTAAGAGGCCAACGCCTTAACCGCGAGATGACTAGGTGTGTAACCCAGCGGGCTTATACCCACGCCCTTACTTCCAGTTGCGACCAGATTACTCCGGTCTCTCGATTGGTTACGAGTTCGAGGTCGCTTGCACGGTTCTCTCCCTTACGAAGCGGTGAAACGGTGTATACCGAATCTATCGCGGACCACGGCATCCTTTGCCCGGCTGTTCGCCCGGGATCAGGTAGCCGAAGGTCGTTTCAAGAGTAGTCGCCGTAAGATCCGCAACCACCCCCGCTCTATAGGAAACAGTACTGCTTCCAGACTTCCCCAACTGTTAGTCAGAGTGCACAGTCGATTGGCTTACGCCGCACGGTGCGCAGACCGTCCAGGAGCGCCAGAAGATTGATTCCTAGGAGAAACTACCCCTCAGGGTAGAGTCCTGCCCGGGCTCGCACTTCATGCGTGGAGGCCGCCAGATGGGTGTTGACCCGTGAGTGTGACCAACCCTGAACAGAATAGGTATTCGTGGCCATCTCAGCAAGGGTCTATTAGCTCCCCGTGCCCCCCCCTCCTCCGTGCTCCCCACCCGTGCGAAGCCAGGGCGGGTCGCTAGTATAACATAAAATAACATATTACGTTGTAAACTTCGTATCCAACGTGCTCCTGGATGTGTATATTTGTTTCGCTGTATATTTATTGTGTAAATTTATTGTCATATGGATGTGTATATTTTTAAACTATGTAATTAGAGTACTTCTTTTTTATGTTATTTCCGTTTTCAGTTAAGATTATATATTTTGCGAGAATAACTCATTAATTGAGTTCCATTTTTATCTACATGCAACACAGCATAAAGTTACATGTGTCACAGCAAATGTCCCCTCCACACGTTGGCGAATGTTAAGATCTCCACATTGTAACGTATAAGATGCGGATTTTCAAAGAAAAAAAAGGCAGCCAGCTGACAGCTCGGAGCTGTCAAAATCATGTCGAAATTAGTTTGAAGATCTGTAGTAGTAAATTTGTAGTAATAAAATTATAGTAATGCTAACATTTATAGTTCTACAATTTGTAGTAATGCAAACATTTCACAAAAACTTAATAAAACAAAATTAGGACAGCCTTCAATACCATCAAGATATTGCATCAATTGTGGGCAGGATGATACAGTCAGTAACAGTAGTAGAGTTGTCAACTACAACGGGCGAACCCGTCACCTCAGGAAGTTTTGACGAAATAGTCGTTCTATCTCCCGTGAAGTGAGCGCAGAAGACTTAAGAAAAACAATCCACCGTCAAGCTCCGCCACATGCCCGTAAGAGGCCAACGCCTTATTCGCGAGATAGCCAGGAATGTTACCCAGAGGGCATACACTCACGTCCTTACTTCCAGTTGCGACCAGATTACTCCGGTCTCTCGACTGGTTACGAGTTCAAAGTCGCTTATGCGACCTCTACCTGTTGTTTACAGCGGTAATTCAGTTTGAATTTATCGCGGACCTGTGCGTTCTTCGCCCGTAGTACCACACGGGATCGAGTGGCCCAAGGTCATTTCAAGAGTGGCATGACAACAGGTGAACATTCACCCCCGCTTCTTAGGAAACAGTGTATTTCCATAGTCTTGTGAGGGACCACCCCTCACTAGACTCCAATTGCTCGTGAGTGAGGGTGTGGTGTCATCAGGGGGTTTCTCCGTAGTAAAAGTCGTCTAGTTGAAGTTGAGGTAGTTTATTGCAGAAGGTGTTTGATGCTTGCCAAGTCGCGGTGTGTATAGATAGTGTGAAGTGACTGCTTGATGATGATGATAGCGAGGTATAGACGCGGTGTGTGCTCACTAGAGCACACACCGCGTGGACTATGCGTGGCTGAGGGTCGCCAGAGGATGATAAATAATCGATCGGATGTATGGGTTTATATAGCGCGTTAAATGATGCAATACCGTGCGTGGGGGAAGTGAGTATGTCCGATTGAATCGATTAGGAGTATGATATTAGTCATCGGCTGTGTCTGCATTAATTGCCGAAATTATATCTAATTCTTTTGTTGACTCGATATGTTGGGCGAAGTACCAAAAATCTTCAGACCCCTTCAGCAATTAGTCAGAATGCACAACCGATTGGCTTCGCCGACCGGCTCGCAAATCGTCCAGTGGCGCCGGGATGCAATCCCGCCGGAAGAAACCGGTCCACCAGCTCTGAGGTCTGAGACACGGGAGTTTTACCCGGGGTAGCCTTCCACTCGAGGAGGCTTCTGAATAGGAGCTGAATCGTAAGTTGAGCTGATCCGAAAACAAAATGGATCTTGTGGCCCAAGCTGCACGAAACTGTTCACCACCACAGTCAGTAATAGATTGAACAACAGTTCACTGGTTCTTAAACTTATTTCGCCCACTGCTATAATATAATAAAACATTTTCTAGCGCCCCTCAGAATGGTTTAACATACCATCTGTTGCGCATCTTAAAAACAGCTTTTGCAAATATTATTTAGAAACGTACCGTACTGAAAAATATCGTGCCACCAGCACATGATCTGATTTACGATGTTGTGATCTGACCAGACTTCGGAGAGTTAATCATTTATACATTTCTTGATTTTCATTTTCAGACAGCGATGAGAGGCAGCGACGGTCCAATGGGACTGGTGGGCGCGCCTGGACCAGAAGGACCCCAGGGGTCTGAAGGTCTGAAAGGCGAACCAGGAGATATCGGAGAACAGGTATGGTAATTTAATGTAACGTTGTCACGGGAAATATATCAGCAAGTTGGCAATTCTGCGCTGGAAATTAATTGCTCAAAGTGGCAACCCCGAGGCGCTAGCTGTTTAACAGCCCTTATTCACAGTAGATACTCAAGTACACATTAAGAGAACGCTACCTCGAGTGACACTCAAGTACCACTCAAAAATAAACTAATTTGGCATGTGGGCCAAGGGGATAATTAGGATCCCTCTAACGTGCACTATTAGTTCATTGTAGAGAAAACCCAAAGCCTGCGACGTTAGTAATATTGTCCAATCATCGAGGCGGCTGTGCGGCGCGGAAAAGAACACAGTGATTAGGTTCAGTCGCCTCTTTATTCAATACTGAGGCGCAAGCGGCTATTCGTCGCGCGAGTGTTTACAGCGTATATTATTCCATCTGACTACAAATGATTCCATGCAGTGGTAACACTTGGCAGGTGGGAAAATATGAATTTCTCTTTGGCGGGTAATTTGAATTACAATAATGTGACGTAGTCTTTACACTATCAATAGTCGTTATTTAAGTGGCCCCTTCAGGGACCACTTGAGTAACGGGGGTATAAACTTAAGTGGTCCCTTGAGGGACCACTTAAGGGAGTATACACATAAAGGACCACCAAGCAGTTGTATTCATGTCTACAACCACAATTTGTGTCCGATTTCTATTCAACTCTTGCCACGACCAAATGATGCCTCCATGCCAAATTTCAGCTCTATCGGATGAAGCGTTTGGGCGCTATCGTGGAGGAATACACACAGACATACATAAGTGCATTCACTATACTTTTATCTGCCGGGAAAGTAAAAGAAACCACTGATATGTTCATAGACAAACTCAATTGTCGCGGCCGACAACACCTGCTCTTATTGTTATCGACGAAATCTTTCAGATCAGCCTATTACCTGGTTTTGAAGGGTCACTGCGCTTTCCAGTTGCAGTGTAGCCTCATTTGGGCTACTTTCATGTTTCTGGCTGCGAAACGTCTGTTCCTTGCAGGAGAACTTAGACTTCGGGTCCAATTCAGATATTCTTGAGCAGCAATTCTAATTTTTTGTGTATTTTTCAGGGTCCTAAAGGTCCACAGGGTCCCGTGGGCACTCCTGGCCGCGAGGGAAGGAGAGGAAAGCCAGGAAGAGACGGCCAGAGAGGTGCTCCTGGACACCCGGGACTCAAAGGAGAACAGGGATATGTTGGACTGCCAGGTGAATAAATTGACACCCATCCGGCGGCCTCGACGCAGAAGTGAGAGCCAGGGTAGGACACTGGCCTGCGGACCAGTCTCTCTTAGGAGTCAACCTTCGGGCGCTCCTGCACGGTTTGACACTGTGCGGCGTCAGCCAATTGATTGTGCATCCGACTAACAGCCGGGGGAGTCTGGAAACAGTAATGTTTCCTATAGACCGGGGGTAGTTGTTAACCTTATGGCAACTGCTCTTGAAACGGTCATTCGGCCGCCCGATCCTGGGTGAATAAGCCGGGCAAAGGATGCCGTGGTCCGCGATAGATTCGGTAGACACCGTATCACCGCTACGCGGGGAAGAGGACCGCTCAAGCAACCTCGATCCTGTAACCAGTCAGGAGGCAGGAGGTATCCTGAAGGTTATTTCCAGACGGAAATATCCTTATAAACTAGTAATCAGGGGGCGAAGCTGCCCGCTATTACCTTTTCCGGTGCCTCACTGTAAGGTGTTGGCCTCTGTCGGGCAGGTGGCGTAACTAAACAGTGGATTGTTTTTTGTTCCCAAGTCTTCTGCGCTCAACTCACGGGAGAGAACGATCTAATATCGTTAAAATTTCCTGAGGGTAGCTAACGGGCCCATGATGAGTTGGCCACGATGACCCATGTGTTTAGGGTCGGTCACACTCACGGGTCAACACCCATCCGACGGCCTCCACGCACTGGATGCGAACCTGGGTAGGACTCTGGGTCAACCAGTTTCCCCTGGGAATCAAACCTCTGGCGCTCCTGGACGATCTGCGCACCGTGCGGATCACAAGCCAATCGATTGTGCTCTCCGACTAACAGTCGGGGGAGTCTGGGAACTGTATTGTTTCCTATAGAGCGGGGGTGGTTGCGTACCTTACGGCGACTGCTCTTGAAATGACCATTGGCCATCCGATCCCGGTTCAGAGCCGGGCAAAGGACGCCTTGGTCCGCGATAGATTCGGTATACTCCGTTTCACCGCTTCGTAAGGGAGAGGCCCGCGCAAGCGACCTCGAACTCGGAACCAATCGAGAGATCGGAGAAATCTGGTCACAATTGGAAGTAAGGGCGCGAGTTTCTCAAGCTGCTGGGAAGTAAATCCTGGCTTTCTCGCGGTAAGGAGTTGGTCTCTTACGGGTTGTGGCGTAGCTAGACGTCGGATTTGTTATGTCCAAAGTCTTCTATGCTCACTGCAGGTCGATAGAACGACTAATCGTTAAAACGTCCTGTGAAGACGGGCTCGCCCGTTGTAGTTGACAACTCAATATGAGGTGACCTGTTCGCCCGTAGTAGTTGACAGCTGTAGTTGCGGATTGATAGATTTGGCTTTGATGGCTTTGACAGCTAATGGCTCTTGAGCAGTTAGGCCACTAAGATCCGCTCGTTTTCTAGGGTCGGCTGAACTCGCGGTTCAACACCTATCCGGTAGCCTCCACGATGTTAATCGAAGGCACTCAAGCGCAAGTGAAGGCCCGCAATGTCGAGGAAAACCCCGCCGACGTATTGTCCCATCAAACGCGCGAACCCAATCTTTTGCAAGAGCTGTATCCTCACCACTCAGATCGTGGCATGGGGGGAACGCGACGGCCGATGCCAACGGGTGAATCCCGGGGAGCATAGAGTGAGATCCACATTGCTAGAACCGCCGGAGCCACAGAAGGTCCAAGACTGCCCAGGAGAGTTACTAATGTGCAACCAGAAGGCGCGACCAACTCCTCGACAGCTTCGGCTCTATCCTTCGCCAACCTACTAAGACAACGAGGGATTTAATATTTATGCAGTGACAGGCGAGGGTTGAAAACCCCGCCCACCACTCGGGCAGTTCTAACGACGTGGGTCGTTTTATCTACCCGGGATGTCATGCAACGACAACCTTTTGCGTACCGGAAGGGTAGTGCTTGAAGGGTGAGTGAACGGAGACCTTAGGAAGGATTCTCCGGGCTTCAGCCCCCGCGGGTACCCCGTAAACCGTTTATTGGTTCTTCAACAATTATACAATAATTAATCACTTACTAAACTATACTAAGCAATTAAGCGTTTATATATTATGTTGAGTTATATTATATTATGTATTGATAATTTAACAGTGGTATTTATAGATTCAAAATTTAAGTTGTATACAATTTTTCTTAAACTTAAGTTTAGTAATAGGCTGGCGATGAGGCGGTGGAAGTCATGCTCCATGCGAGGTGTCGAAAAAACGGGCAGCAGATGGCAGGGGCGCCGTCGGAGACCTCGACGCGCGGGATCCTGTGAAAGGGCACGCACCCACAGGGGCGATTAGGGACGATACAGTCCAACGAGGGATGTTGTAGTTATATCGACTATTGTCTTGTCACCCTGAAATGAGTCGTTACGACTTTGAGATGTAGATGATCTACTGATTCAGCTCCGCCGCAAGCCTGGCAGAGGCCAACCTCAAAAAAGCAATGATAGGTGATAACAGGCCAATAGGCACACTGCAAATGCCAACTGCCTACAACTGCAGAATATAGATGCAAACATAGTTCCCTGGGGCCTTTCAAGGTAGCTGTCTTTTCGAGAAGGCTACCGGATGAGAGATGAACCATGAGTTGAGTGGACCAACCACACAGTCGGCCATCGGGCCCAAGCTGCATGTAATCGTTCGTGTCTGATGAGTCAGTGTTTGTCTCTTTTTTCTGTTTTCATTCCTATATGTATCCGCTACTTTTTCTATGTGTTTCAGCTCGAAAGGCGGCCGTAAAATCTGGCCGTAGTTATAAAAAAAAATCGATAAAAAATACTGATCACTTGTTAAACAACTTTCCTTGGCTCAACAACCGATCAGTAAAAAATCGTAAGACCATAAGTTTCTGATTTTGAAAATGTTCATAGGTATGCCGGGAGAGAAAGGGGAACGAGGACCTGCTGGTACCACGGGAGAAAGAGGACTTCCTGGACACGAAGGTCCTCAAGGAGAAGACGGTAATCCTGGACCACAGGGACCATCCGGAGAATTGGTGAGTGATATATAATATTATCGACTGTGACAATAGTGAAAAGAGCGTCACGGTCCGCGATAAATTCGAACCGAATTACCGCTAACATTATGTAGAGGCCGTTTAAGCGACTTCACATCTGGGACCAGACTGAAAGATGGAGAAATCTGTCCTAATCTGGTAGTAAGGGAGCGACATTGGCACGGTGAGTCTTTTTCTAAGCGCCTCGCGGTAAGTCGTTAGACTCTTACGGGCTTGTCGGTCTAGTTAGACAGTTTTATTCGCGAAGTCTTTCATTTTCACTCCATGGGAGGCAGATCGACCCGATGCCTTTATAATTCTCTGGAGTGACGGGTTTGCCCATTATGATTAACACCCCAATATGTTAAGCAGCATTGAGCGTGGTCAATATTTGGATGGGTGACCGCCTGAGTGTTTGGTTGAGTGATACTATCAAAATGCCCGTCTAGAAGATGTTGCGAATCGTTGGGAGGTGTCGGCTGCAATGGGCGAGCCCATCACCCCAGGCTGGTATAACGATATGTGATCGTTCCTCAGCCGTGCGATGAGTGTAGAAGACTTTGAGACAGCACAAACCTACCGTCCAACAAAACGTCGAACCCGCCAGAGACCAACGCCTTACGGCGAGGCACTAGGAAGGTAACCATGTCCCCTGGCTACCAGTTTTGGTAGGATATCTCCGTCTGGAATTCAGGATAACTCCCTCCTTCCGACTGGCAACGAGACCGAAGTCGCTTACGCGACCTCTACCTGCCGTGATTCAGTTTGAATCTATCGCGGACCGAAGGCATCTTTTGTCCGGCTCTGAATTCAGGATCAGGTAGCCTAATGGTCATTTCAAGAGTGGTTGACGACAGGTAAACATCCACCCCAGCTGCTTAGGAGACAGTATATTTCCATAGTCTCTAGACTCCTTAAGCAATTAGTCAGAGTGCACATATGATTGGATTCGACGAACGGTGTGCAAACGGTCCAGTAGCGCCAGGATGCAATCCCGCCAGGAGAATCGGTACGCCAGCCGTGAGGCCTGAGACGCGAGAGTCTTACCGGGGTAGCCTTCCGCACAAGAAGGCTTCTGAATAGGAGCTGAATCGTGAGTTGAGCCGATCCGAGAACAAAATTTATCTTATGGCACAAGCTGCTCGAAACTATTCACTACCGCGAATAGGTAACAAGGCGAGTTTCACAGATAGACGCTAGACTTGTGAGTAAAAAAACTGATGTTTTTTGTCTTTGTCTTTCTTCTTTGGAGTGAAAGAACAGACTTGCCAAACGCTGGAACAATCCACCATGAAGCACACCAACAACCAACCACTGGCAAGCCTTGCCCCTCCCCCCCTCCCATTCCCTGACTACCAGGTATGGACGAATTTCGTCATCCTCCAGTCTGGTTACAGATTCCGAACTGTCGGAATTATATGCTACAATAAGCTACCCTCTAGTATCAAAAAAATATGCCGCGAAGGAAAAATGCTCCAATTTAAAAATAAACTCAAATTATATCTCATTGAAAGAGAAGTGTACGACGACATTAACGATTTCTAAAAACTGTATGCATCTCGACTATATATATCTTTCTGTAATACGTCTTTAATCGTTTTTTAATTTGACTAAAATGTATTGACTATTTCTGTTATTAGGTAGGCACATATTGATTATATCTTGACTATTTTTATTTGCAATATAATCACTAAGACATTTTATTTTACTTTTTAACAATCGTCACATTATTAATTTTAAACTAAAAAAACTTATTTTTATCGGTATTTTAAAGAATTAATTATGTTCATTATAACCTTCTTTTTTTCTCATTACATTATTCATTATATTCAATGTAATAGAATCACTACTTATTGAGTTAATCTTACTTTCTACATATTTTACTCTGTGTTTTTTATCTGGTAAACTAAATGGTGAGACTCGATTTAATTCTACAAAAAAAACCTTCTTCAAGTCACCTCTTCCAATAAGTCACCGGTCATCTCTACAATAGCTCCAGAAAAACCTTAAACATCGCCACAAGCCATAACTACCAATTTCATAAATGACAGTGTGGAAAAACGAACTAAATCCGAAAAAAATAGCTCTGCAATATTGAGTACAAATTTAACAATGACAGCCATTGCTGTGTTGGCGATTAATTAATTTATTTTATTTTATCCGCATCCAAACTTTTCTCTGGTCGTAACGGTCTCCGTTCCATCGGGTTCAGAAGAGGGAGGAAGAGAGAGTGCACCCGTGGTCGCGCGCCCACCTGTGCACTATAATATAGCCTGCGCACTTGACTGCTTCCGAACAATGGACTCTGAGAAGACTAAAGAAGTCACTAGAATCTACAATGCAGTCGCTATGGCCGAACATGGCTAGAAGGATATATAATACCTTCTTTATTCTTACGAGTAACCTTTTATGTTTTGATTATTAATAGAAGAATTTGATCATTAATGAAGAATTCAATCATATCACGGCCAAATGTAAATGTAATACAACTGTCTATACAACTATGTATTAGTTTTTAGGACAATAAATTATTTGATTGATACGCGGCCTCTACCTGCTACCTGTTTTAATTTACAATTGAATTTATATTTCAGGGCCCGCGAGGTTTCATGGGTCCCCGCGGTTTGCCTGGTCTGCAGGGCAATCCCGGGATACCGGGAGGCGAAGGACCTCCAGGTTCTAAAGGCAATCAAGGACCTCAGGGTCAGCCTGGATCCCCCGGACAAACAGGACCTCCCGGATCGATCGGAGAACCTGGTCCTCAGGGTTTACTCGGACCAACTGGAATACAGGTGACTAAACAATTTTATATTACAATAATTTAATAGTAAAAACACATTTTTAAGAATAAACTTACCTATATCGAAATGCTCTGTCTCGAGCCAACCCTGCGTACAGTAGCCATAATAATATCATAGTGGAACTTAGAACGGTCTATCATAATTGAATGCGTATACAAAATTTTGTGTCTGTGCAGTTGACCATTGAGGAGTCCCCTCGTCGGGAGCTAATCCTAAGTGCAGAATCAGGTGATGCTTACCATAAAAATGAATTGTCATCGGAACTGCACCAACATGTAAAATTTCAACTTCAAAGGTTAAGAAGAAGTGGTTTTAATTCTGCTTGCAATATTTGACCTAAACAAACTAACATACTGACAAACATTGCAAGGTAAATAAAAGCTTGTAATTAGCCAACGTTCTCAAAGTAACTGTACTGTTAGATTACAAAGTGACTGTTAGATTACAAAGTAACTGTTAGATTACAAAGTAACTGTTAGATTACAAAGTAACTGTTAGATTACAAAGTAACTGTTAGATTTGTCAAAACGCGCCGTTATTAGGAATTAGTTATAAAACCTCCATGGATCTAGAATACACTTATTACAAGCTTTTATTTACATCGAAATGTTTGTTAGTAGGTACAAGTATTTACTCGTACTAACAAACATTGCAGGTGAGTTTGTTTAGGTCAAATCTTGCAAGCTTAATTGGAACCACTTGCTCTTATCCTATGAAGTTAAAATTTTACTTGTTGATTCAGTTCCGATGACAATGCATTTTATGGCAAGCGTTACCTGATTTACACAGGGTTAGCTCCCGACCAGGGGACTCCACAACGGTCAACGCACAGACACGAAATTTTGAATACGCATTCAGTTATGATAGTCTTAGAAATGAACAAGGGCATGGGGTCACGGCACGTATTCTATGACACTCGGGAGGACAAAACGATTCTAACAATATGACACACTTCTATATCGGTTGAAGCGTTTAAACGTTTTGGTGGAATAAAGAAGCGGAATACATACATAGATGAATCCTGAACACATAACACTCCTTTTGGACAGTCGTGTAAAAATTAAATGTATCCCTGCACAGTCAATTGCGTTTTGGCGTTCTTAAGTATCGGCAATCGCGGCTAGTTTAGTCAGGCTGTTTTCATCTGCGACGGCCAATACTGCCCGTACGCCAATGGATTCAGATTATCATTCTTAGTAGAATTCATCTAGTGGTGATATAAATCTTCAATTACTAAGGACTCATTGCATAGCTATAAGTAGATTTTATCGTTCTTATTATTTTTCTTATTAATAGGGTCCACAAGGAAAGCCTGGAGTGCCAGGATTACCAGGAGCGGACGGTCCTCCTGGCCATCCAGGTAATCCAGGACAGCCGGGAGTGAAAGGAGATTTAGGACAGCAAGGACACCAAGTGAGTATTTAAAACATTTAAAACGACTTGGAGATTTTTTGCAGCTAATACTCAAACTTTAAGAAATGGAGAATTACAATTTCCTCACTGGATAAAGCGAAAACTTTTTAATAATACTGCCATCCTAAATTTCCAAAACTTGTATATTTGGAAATTATACAAGCTTCAAAATACTTTGACAACGATTTTACAATATTAAGCAGAAGTATATGGACTGACTTTGCGAGCGAGCCATTCTGACCTCTCCCAAGAACAACAAGGCTGCAGTCATTAATGACACTCTACTTAAATCATTCAAAGATGCACATATGGAGTAGGTCTGTGGATTCTGTATTATATATGAATAATGTGTTGCTATGTCCATCAGTAAGTCCCAAGGGTAGTCGCTGAAGGTGGCAGGACATAAGGGAGAATTGCTTCTCACATGGGCAATTATATGTGGCTTGCTCGAGAGTGAGTTCACCTAGCAGTCTGGTTATACTAATACATGAGGAGAGCACCACCAATGTTTTTTATAAAGAGGTCCTAAAGTAAAAAAAATTATTTTTAAATGTTATTTATCAGGTTTGAATAAACAAACATTTAAAACACCGCAAAACCCTATACTAACTTAACTTTCAAAGCAGTTTTTATTAAATATAGATTGACCTTGACATTTAACCATTAATAGAGTTTAATTCTCATTTTACATCAATTCAAGTCTCAAATTAACTCTTTGGATAAGCTATATCTTTTTTAGGGTTCTGGTCGTAAATATTTCTGTGGCAATTAGGCAAAACTACATAACTCGTTTTTTTTTACCAAAATGAGTTAATTATGTCCATTTAACATCGTTTTGTACTCTTTCATTGGGCAAAACTACGTAACTCGAAGCACAATATAAAAGAAGTTATAGCACCTACTTTCTGACTAGTTACATATTGCTGAGATGAGCAAAAGTACATATGTGTAGATTATGTACTTTTTCTCAACTATTGATAGGTGGTCATTGTAGCATAAGTTAATTACCTTTTTATTAATACATATTACTGTAAAATTACACATATAGTTTAAGAGAGCACACATCTTTTATTCCATGTGTCAATTTTAGTCATGTTAAATAACGTAGAATAACAAATTTGAAGTTGTCATAAATTTCAAAATGCTCTCCTGAGAAAATGTTATTTCTGACTTAGGTAGTTTTGCCTAATTGCCACAGATTTAACCAGTGGCTTTAATTCTCTTTAACGCAAATGAAGCTACAGGTAGAAGCTAGTATATTAAAAAAAAAGCATTTGTGGTGGTCGTGTCACTTCAAAATATGCAAATCGACAAAGACATTAAGTGTGTAATAAGTCTTATTAATATGTCATCGGTGTTGTTTAGACAATTGGTCTGCCTAAGCTTCTATAACACGTGTCTGAGCAGAGACGGTGTCGTGGTCCGGGGCCCGAATCGGGCCAGACTCGATTGGAAGCCTTCTTAACATCGAGGAAGACGGGTGCCGTGGCATGTGCTGGTTATAGGACTCTGAGAGCTAGTGGGCCCAGTGCAGTGGAGCCATTATGACCCATGTGTTAGTGTCGGCCGAACTCACAGGTCGACACCCATCCGGCAGCCTTCAAGCAAAAGTGCGAGCTTTGGTAGGACTCTGTGCCTGCGGGCCAGTTCCCCTGGGAATCGTAATTCAGGAGCTCCTGGACGGTTTGCGCACCGTGCGACGCTAGCCAATCGACTGTGCATTCCGGGGGAGTCTGAAAACGGCTTTGTTTCCGAGCGTGGGTGATTGTTAACCTTACGGCAACTGCTCTTGAAACGACCAATCGGCTACCCGATAACGGGTGAAAGCCGGGCAAAGATTCAGGATGGAGGTGTCGACTACAACGGGCGAACCCGTCACCCCAGGCTGGTATAACGATATGGATCATTCTTTCAGCCGTGGGATGAGCGTAGAAGACTCGGGACATAACAATCTGCTGTCTAGTTCACCAGCAACCCGTTAGAGTTCAACGCCTTGCGGCGAGGCACCGGGAAAGGTAACCAGCGGGCAGCCTCACCCCTAACTACCAGTTTTGGCAGGATATCTCCGTCTGGAATTACCCTTCAGGATACCTCCGTCCTCCCGACTGGTTACAGGTCCGAAGTCGCTTACGCAACCTCTACCTGTTGTATTGCAGCAGTAATTCAGTTTGAATTTATCGCGGACCTGGGCGTTCTTTGCCCGTAATTCCACACAGGATCGAGTGGCCCAAGGTCATTTTAAGAGTGGCATGACATCAGGTGAAACATCCACCCCCACTACGTAGGAAACAGTGTATTTACATAGTCTCCAGACACCTTCAGCAATTAGTCAGAATGCACAACCGATTGGCTCCGCCGACCGGTGCGCAAACCGTCTAGTGGCACCGGGATGCAATCCCGCCGTGAGAAACCGGTCCACCAGCTCTGAGGCCTGAGACACGGGAGTCTTACCCGGGGTAGCCTTCCACTCGGAATAGGAGCTGAATCGTGAGTTGAGCCGATCACGAGATCAAGCTGCACGAAACCGTTCACCACCAAATATTCAGTAAACACTAAAAACCGCTACGTAAGAGAGAGAAACGCGCAAGCGACCTTGAATCCGTAACCAGTCAGGAGGCCGGCGAAATCTGGTCGAGTGTCGGCCCGCTAGGTGCAAACCCGGTTTCTCGCGGTAAGGCGTTGGCTTCTTACAGGTGAGTAGCCTAACTAGACAGTGGATTGTTTCATCTTAAGTCTTTAACGCTCACCTCACGAGAGACAGAATGATCAATTATCGTTAAAACTTCTTGAGGTGACGGGACGGTGAGCTTATGGGCCCTGTTGCAGTTTGGCCACTAAGACCCAGATGTATAGGGTCGGTGAAACGGATGGGCCAACACCCATCTGGAGGTCTCCACGCAGAAGTGCGAGCCAGGGTAGGACGCTGGCCTGCGGGCCAGTCTACCCCAGGAGTCGACCTTCGGGCGCTCCTCGACGGTTTGCGCACCGTGGGACGCTAGCCAATCGACTGTGCATTCCGACAGATAACCGGGGGAGTCTGTAAACGGATCTGTTTTCTATATATCGGGGGTGATTGTTAACCTTACGGCAACTGCTCTTGAAGCGACCAATCGGCTACCCGATAACGGATGAAAGCTGGGTAAAGGATGCAGTGGCTCGGGATAGATTCGGTAAACACCGAATCACCGCTAAGCAAGGGAGAGGACCTCATGTGCGAGTGTGGCCCGCTGATGCGTAAAAGATACACCCACTTGGGTGGTCATTACCTCCAACCTGAGGAGGTAAAACAATCTGGCGCCAAAAGCCTTTGCGGTTCTTAAATGACACGAGGGTTAGCGCAGAACTATAGTAGGTGGCGAACACAATTCTGCCGTCGTAAATGAAAACACAGTAACTTCATTTACTGTGTTTATACAAGTTTGGTTCTTTAAAATCACGAGTTGGAGCACTATAAGGCAAATTTTTCGGTTTGTCTGTCGATGATTAGTTACCGAGATACCTTAGATAAAAACACAGTATTTTTTAAAAAATCACAATATTTTAAATAAAAAACACACTATCTATAATTTTTTAAGTTAAAATACAGTAATCTATTATTTACTGTGATCTTTTTTAATACTTATAAGCATTTAAGAAATATTTTTGTTTGGTTTCAACACGGCTTCTTCAGATACTGTGGTTTTAAGTAAAATTTTGTTAAAAGTAAATTTATTAATACACGAATTAATGACAGTATCTCAATTACTGTGTTTAAGGTGACTGCAGTATTTATTTATTTAAAAAATATATATTTATTTTACATGGTTAGAACACAGTAATGAGTAAAATTTACCTATAACACAGTAACCACTCAGTTACGGTGTTATAGCTTAAAAATATAAAATTTATCAAATTATTTTCCTAATTTAAAACACAATATCTAATTTAATTAATTAAACAATTATAATTTAATATATATTTGTATGCAGAATTGAAGTACTAAGTATTTTTTAACATTAAAGATTAAAAGAAATAATCTATTACTTTGTTCATGAAAACAAATATTTAACAACTGAACTTTGACCGCGTTTTTCTCAAAACGTCTTTTTTCAAGTTATTGTGTTTTCATTTACGAAGGCAGAATAGATCAGCAATGATCGCAGTGTTACAAGGCTCATAAAGACCTTAGAAAAGCCCCACATAACAAATAATAAAATAAAAAAATAGGGATAGGACTTGCAAGCGACCTTGATCCCGTAACCAGTCGGGAGGCCGGAGAAATCTGGCTGTAACTGGAAGTAAGGGCCCGAGTGTCGGACCACTGGTTGCAAACCCGGTTTCTCGCGGTAAGGCGTTGGCTTCTCACGGGCGAGTAGCGTAACTAGATAGTGACTTGTTTTGGAAGTCTTTTGCTCGCCGATGTCCACAACAGCTATTGTATTAAACTAAAGCGATTTCCTCTTTAGGGCAACATTGGCTTTCCGGGTGCGAGAGGACCAAAGGGCGACGATGGTCCCAGGGGAGCGGCTGGGGATAAGGGAGACAAAGGAGAAAGAGGTTAGTATTGTAAAATCTGCTTGTAAAAATACTCGTATTTGCTAAGTTATGCCACTATGGTCGACGATGGTTTTTTTCTAAATTGGAAATTGGAAATTGTATTAAAGATATGTATCAAAGATATATAAATGAAGATTCAGAGAATTAAATCCCGTACTCACCGTTAGATTTTTTACAATAGACAATGAATTATAAGTATTAGTGGAAGACGGGGAGGGTCATCTTTCAAAAATGGTGGTATGCTTTTAATTCTGCGCTTCCGATATGCAAGTGGCGCTGATAGCATGGTTCGGCTAACTAATAGCAATTTATTTGGCCATCTATAAAATATTGATAATGAATGTTTTTTTTATAAAAGACTGATTGATTGTAAAACCTCTTTTAAAAATTCAATGATAACAAAAATAACACTCAATAAATTAGTGTCATTTATTAGTCTATTTTAACATTTAAGTGCCCAATTATTTTGTCTCAAAACCTGTATACTAATTTAAAATAAACATCTTTATGTAAATAATATTAAAATAATAAGAGCTATAATTTAAAATATCGTTTTTTATTATATTATTATTGTGTTTTGAGATAAGATACCAGATAGGTTTGTTTAGAACGTCATATTTTGAGCCACTGGATATAGGACAAGATATTTTTGTTTTTCTCTTTATTTGAAAAAACAACAGTTTTACACCAGTCTTACGTACTAGAGATAATATTACATTAAGGTTTTTGATATAAATCTAAAAACGTTTTCTACTTATTGATAATTTACCTATTTTGTTATACTCTTCTAATACCTTAAATATTTTATTTTAATTTCAGTTTGATGTGTTTTTTTAGTCCGTTATTTTTGCAGAGGCGAGTTGCTTGAATTGTGATTTACTAAGAAGCATACCATCAAAGCAATTTACAATTTTCACATATGAGTGTATTATACGGGGCACCGGCGAGAATAGAGCGTTATTGGTTGAACAATGCGGCGGACGGAAGACATCACAACGACGAGTTCTGTGGGTCGACGGAACGTTCAGCGGGAAACAACTGAGCAGATCAGGGCAGTCGAGTTTATGGGTAAAGAGTGAATTAATGAGGAGAAGATCTGTAAGAGTACGTCTCGTCTTCAGAGATTGACATTTAAGAAAGGGAGTTTGGGCGTTGTAATCGGCGAATTCTATTTCGTGAAAGAATTTAAAACGCATCCACCTCAGAACCGTTTTCTGAACTCTTTCAATGTCCGAAACATATTGTTCATAACATGGATTCCAAATCACGCTGCCAAACTCCAATCTACTCCGGACAAGCGATGTAAACAGGAGCATAACAACGCGGAAATCCTTGAAAGGCTTCGTTGCCCTCCAAATGAATCCCAGCAACTGGTAACATTTGGAAGTCATTAGCTCGATATGAGTATTGAAGCTAAGTTTACTATTAAATGTTACACCCAAGTCAGTGAATTCAGAAACTCTTTCCAGTTTATGCGCGTTAACCCTTGGAGTAAATGGGTATTTTCATGGATGCATCTGTCTCTTTTGCAGGATTTTCGGCGACATCGACCTTAAAGTACTATAACTACGAAACTACTACACCAATCATAAAAAGAACAACTGCACAATGATTGCATTGAAATTTCGAATATAGAATATTGAAATATCATTTTGTAAAACAATTAGATAATTATGAATAAATATGAGGACGTCAAAGAAGTGAAAAAAACGCGGAACCAGATCTGGTCGTATCATACTCAACGGATAATTGTTTCAGAACCAGATTTGGTCGTATCATACTCAAGGGGTTAATATCATATTGGTAATGTGTAGGCCGATAAGATCTAGAAAAAGACATGGTTTTGCATTTATTAAGGTTTAAGTACATACAGAAGACTGTCGCGGATAGATTGAAGACTATCGCGGTGGTTTGACATTATAAATAGGATAGGTTTCACGCGGTAAATTCGTTTCTATCCTATTTATAAGAGAAGATTATTCAAATCGAAGACTATCGCGGTTGTTTGACATTATAAATAGGATAGAAAACGAATTTACCGCGTGAAATTTGTAGGACCCGACGTTTCGGTGACGTTGCAGCCGCCGTTGTCTAGGGTAGACTGAAGAGCTGTCAGTCCGTTGTTTTGCGGGTAGGCCGCAAACCGCTGCCGCCACTGCGTAGGTTATAACGGTGGTGGGGGCTCTATTGAAACTTCAATAGAGATGACGGCTACAAACTCTCTTCTACGTGGAACCCTCTTCTTAAAATGTTCCCGCCGCCGAACGCCGAACGCAAAGACGTAAAACAGGATACAGTGGGTGTTGTGTGCAAGACGGATTTTAAAAATTCCCGCGCTCCGAGCCCCGCCCCCCACCACCGTTATAACCTACGCAGTGGCGGCAGCGGTTTGCGGCCTACCCGCAAAACAACGGACTGACAGCTCTTCAGTCTACCCTAGACAACGGCGGCTGCAACGTCACCGAAACGTCGGGTCCGACAAATTTCACGCGGTAAATTCGTTTTCTATCCTATTTATAAGATTATTCAATGTTTGGAACTATGAGTGACATAGTAAAATATTAGCTGCCAAAACGTGGTACGGCATTGGGCAATCAAATAACCTTGAGCAGGATAACCTGACCGGAGTAGGAAGTTTCATTTTGATATTTCTTTATGATTTGTTTTATGTCCATACGCAGGTCTTGACGGTGAAAAGGGTGACTATGGAGTGAAAGGAGAAAAAGGAGCTACCGGACCAACTGGAATTCCAGGCTTGGAAGGACCCGAAGGACCGAAGGTGTGTGTTCTGATTTTTGTAGCTACTGGCTTGACTCTGGATACTATGTTGTCCAAGATACACTTAACAAAATATCGATTAACCCAATTTATAATATTCTGAATCGGCTAGTGGCCAAGCTACCAAGTCTCTCTGGCCGCCACAGTCTGACAATTCTTTACTTCGTCGGCTATGAGGGTTTCTAATGTTGACCCCTTTGAATTATTCGAAATCGGTTTGAATGAACATGTAACATTTCCTCGCCATATCTAGACTAGCGGAATCGATTATCAGGGCAGTCGACAAAAATACATCATTAAAACGGCGTTGCAACTGCTGCCAAGCAATAACTAGTTCGCTTTTGTATGTTCACAATCGGCTCGATTGCGTTTCTTCGTGAACTAAAATCGGAAATTAGTCCGTGTGAACGAGACAGGGCAATACGCTAGAGAAGAGCGTGAGATGACCGGTTGTTACTTATTCGCATTAAAACTGCATGGTCAAATCTTACACCGCAAGAAATATGCTCGAATTTATTCGGACGAGTATAAGTTCGACAGGTAGTATTTATCGACGATCGTTCGTTTCATATTCTGCTCTGTCATATTGCTCTGTCTCGTTCGCTTGGACTAATTTTAGTTTTGGTTCACAAAGAAACGCAATCGGGCCCAATATAAACTTATTTGCACCCAAAATTAAATGTCACTTTTAACAGCGGCAGATACATATGGGGGCGCGTCCCCCCTTGAGGCGGTAGGCCCAGCACCAAGTGCGATTCACGCCTGCCCGCGTATCCATTTACACAGGGAGCTAATGGGTCTAGTGCAGTTGGGCCATTATGACCCATGTGTTAGGATCGGCTCAACTCACAGGTCATCACCTAGTAGCCTCAACGTAGTAGTGCGAGCCCGGGTAGGACTCGCAGCCTGCAGGCCAGTTCCCCTGAGAAATGATCTTTGGGCATTCTCGAACAGTTTGCACACTGTCAGCCAATCAACTATGCATTCTGAGTAATAACCGGGGGGGGGGGGGGGGGGCTGAAAACGTCTTTGTTTCCTATAGAGCGGGGGTAGTCGTTAACCTTTACGGAACGGGTCTTGAAGTGACCAATTAGGCCACCCTATCCCAAATGGACGCTTATGGTCCGCGATAGATTCGGTAGATACCGAATCGCCGCTACGTAAGAGAGATGACCGCGAAAGCGACGTCACACCTGCAAACAATCGCGAGGCCGAAGAAATCTGGCCGAAACTGGTAGTAAGGGCGCAAAGCCGCCTGCTGGATGCAAGTACAGTGTCTCGCAGAAAGGCGTTGGCTTCTTACGGGCGAGTGTGGTTACTAGACACTTAGACAGTGGACTGTTTCGTCCTAAAGTCTTCTACGCTCGCCTCATGGGAGACAGAATGATCAATATCGTTTAAACTTCCTGAGGTGACGGGTTCGTCAGTCGACTAGTTATACTTGTATCATGTTAGCCTTTGCATGTGACTTGTTGTTTTGTTATTACACCCATACTCAAGATGTCTTTTAGCTTTTTAGCCCTTGTCTTTTAGCCCTTTGAGTTTTTTCTGTATCCGCGGCTGCTTTTAACCTGTCAGACGCCGACAGTGCCTATAGGCATTTTGCGTCGTTTGGCAGATCAGGATAAAACCGTTTTGGCTGGCCCCCATAAATATTACATAAATATATAATACACATGACTAATAAGATTAATTACTCGATAACAAGAGGGAATTCATGAATAAACGATATTGTTAGTATTTATTCACAAGATGGGCCAAAAAGTTGCGATAAAGTTTTTTCCGCGTGAAGGCTGGCTTCTGAGCAGTTAATAATATCATCATAAATACCCATTTTTAATATAAATACGTATGTAGGGAACGGATGACTTAAAATATTTTGTTTTTGTTCTATATATTTATTGTTTAATTTGTGAGGGACCACCCCTCACTAGACTCCAAGTTGTTCGGTGGGAGGTGGTGGTGGATAACTTACGAGTTATCTCCGTATTGAAAGGCGGTTTTGAATGAAGTAGAAGGTGTTTATTGATTGAAAGTTTAATATTGCCAGTTATAACGCTTCCCGAACAGTTTACGTTGTCGCGAGTATATTGATGCGTGACTGCGGTTACGAGGATATATGGATGAGGATTGTATGTGTGCTCCTAGTATCTTGTACTGGGCACGGCTCGAGTCTGTGGGATTGCAGACTGATGCTTCGTGACTGGGAAAGATAAGGAAAGGAACCTAACTCGTGAGAGAGAGTGCCGGGTATGCCGTCGCAACCTTGGGGGAAGGTGATCACTCGAGGAATGATACTTTGGTTGCTTCTTTGCCGGTTTATATAGGCCGGGAAATGATGCAATTTGGAATATTTCGAGTAAAAGTATTGTTTCATCGTGCTGATTCATCGCTGCACGAGTCAAAATAATAGCTGAATTGTGTCAGTGTATTTCACTGGAAATCAATGCATTTGTTGATCGCATGTAATGGCCCTTAAGGACCATTAAAAATTCATGAATGTTTTTTTTCACAGGGAACTGAAGGTCCACGAGGCGAAGTGGGTCCTATGGGCCCTTTGGGTGAGAAAGGCAAAGCTGGTCTTCAGGGTTTTGCTGGATACCCAGGTTCACCTGGAGACAAGGGGGATAAGGGCGCTGCAGGGAGGATCGGGCCACCGGGTGATAAAGGAGAACCGGTATGGATCAGATGATGCGATTTTGATAAATAATTCTCGTAGTAGCAGCTGTTTAAAAATTTATTATTATCTTTTATAGGGCCATATGGGACTGCAAGGCGAGAGAGGTGACATCGGGCCGAGGGTAAGATTTAAATTTATTTTATTATAGACTAGCTGACCCGTGCCCACTTCGTTGGGTGGTAAAACTTTTTACCTGTGATGAAATTATGAGTGTGGTTCGGTTAGTACTGAGTGCTATGATTTATTTCCTGATTGCCAAAAAAAGGGTTATATTTTTACTGCATATGAATGTATGTATTTGCATGCCAATTTGACTATAATACCGTTATTTGTGAGTGTCTTCTTGTGAGTGTCTTATTTGTGAGCGTATTATCTCTTTAATTATTTATGCAGTAAAAAGGAACTTATATGCAGTAAAAGGGAAAAGTCTTCTGTTTTAAACACTTGAGACGATAAATTTACTTATTTTGATAAGAATTCATAATTGTTGATAATATGACCAATAGACATGACAATTAATTTTAATATAAAATACTACTTTTTGTGACTTAAACATAAAAGTTACACATATGCTGTCGCTGACAGTTCAGTAGATTTTTCGGATTAATAGCCTATGACACTCACAAATAACGTGGCTTTCTATTGGTAAAAGATTTTTCAAAATCGGTTCAGTAGATCCAGAGATTACTTCCTACAACGTCACAAACTTTACCTCTTTATAATATTAGTATAGATGATCAAATCTTACATCGTTAGTATTAGTATTGATAATAATAGTTTGTGACGCTCCTAACTATGCGAAGCCTGTTCTAAAAAAGTACAAATACGAATGATTTTAAAAAGAAACATCTTCCAAAATAAAATTTCATGATTAGGTTAAAAATTAAACCTCGCTCGTTGGAGCTATGCCTAGGATAGTTTATGTCCCCTTTGTGGCAATACCCCTTGCACAGCTAGACATATTCTAGCTGGCTGCAAGGTGGCCTTAGATCAAGGACGGTACACTTACTACCATGACAAAGTTCTCGCTGTTATTCGCGAGGTAATTAACCTCTCAGTGGCTCGTGCCAACAAGGGTTTGACAGTACCCTCCAAACCCCCAATACAGTTTGTACGGGATGGCTCTATAGGCAATAAACATTTAACTACGTAACCTTTCTCAATAGTTGGGAAAGCTTCAGATTGAATTCTGGAGGTCGATTCGGTCTCTAAGCAGTATAAATTCCCTGAAAGTCTCGGATGCACAGCCCTCCGTCCAGATATAACTCTTTACTCTCTATCTCGGGAGGTGGTCCTTATTGTATAATTAACTGTTCCATGCGAATCAACTATCCCAAAAGACGAGTACAAATTAAATAAATACTATGATCTCGCAAATGCCGTCACCCAAAACGGCTTCACTGTTCACCTTCATGCGGTTCAAGTTGGCGCTCGTGGCTGTCAGCTAAATCTCTATTTCACCTCTTTTAAGATCTTGGTCTTTCCAGAAAAATAATCAACTCTTTTCTAGAAAAAAATATCTAAAACCGCAATTTCCGCATTGTAAATTCTATGGCTTCGAAGGGGGAGTGAATGGGTAGTAGGGTGAACGCTCACATTTGGCAAGACAGCTGTCCTAAACCTACCACAGCCGGTCGTTAGTCCGGAATCCACTGCTCACCCCCCAGAAGTGTAAAAAATAGTAATATGATGGGCTTGACTCCGCTCGGTGAATTCCATGGCAGCTCCGTTTGTATTTTATTTATTTTATTTATTTAATACTACATAATATTTTTAAAACTGACTAAGTAATAATAAATAATTAATAATAGGTAATAAAAAAATATTTAGTAATAGTACGTATATAATAAATATTCAAATAAAATAAGCATATGTGCATACCAAAAAAAAAAAATACAAAAAATAGTCATACATGTTTTTATCCGTGTCTTTTCTAGCAAGGTTAATTAATTATAATGTAAGGCTATATTTTTGCTGTTTTCAGCTTATTCCCAATATATTTTTACTCATATTATTAGCCAAACTAGGAGCAAAAAAGTTGTAGTAACATTGCAAAGAACGTTAGATGTTTTGGTATTTTAAAGTTTCCCTTGTACCTAATGACCTTTTATCTTAATGTTTTCTGGAATAATGATGATATTTCCGTGATCCCAGTGATATTTTTTAAACGAAGTACACTTTGAACACCGGTAAAGTTAACAGTTTGTGATCTGCTTTATAGATAATCCTCAAAAATAAAAATAAATTGTAGACTATAGTGGCTGCCCAGGACGCCGCCTTCGGTGGGGGCGCTGTTTACGACTGGAACTGTAAAATAGCCGCCTTGCCGCTGACCGCGAAGACGGCTCTTCTGAACCGCTCTCGTCAGCTGCAAACTTGATAGCTCTTTGCCCTGATTTACTTCCACCGAATGCACCGGCTTAACGTGCCACCAATTAATGTTCAGACGTTGATGAACCAAAATAAAATACCAAATCACTGTTTAATTAGAGATGACGTTTGAAAGGGAAAACGATTTTACAACCATCCATTAAATGAAATAAATAAACTACGTCAGCGCCCCTTTAGCAGGGCAATCGCCACTTTGCTGACGTCATTACGGGTATAAACAAACAAACAAAAAAACACACATACAAACGAATGGACGACAAAGTCTCACTACTAGATCTCTAAATAAATTTACAGGGTTTCCACGGCTCTCGAGGCGGTTCAGAAGGTATCCCAGGCCCCAAGAGTGACACGGGGCCTCAGGCGACCGGGGCCTCAGAGCGAGACGGGGTTCCAGGGGCCCGACGCGATGGGCCGAGAGGCCAGACGGATGTACGAAAAAGTCTCACCTCTAGATTTCCAAATAAATTTACAGGGTTTCCGCGGCTCTCGAGGCAGACGCGGTTCGGAAGGTATCCCGGGCCCCAAGGGCGACACGGGCCAGCCGGGCCCCCCTGGGCCTCAGGGCGAGACGGGGCCCCAGGGGCCCGAAGGTCCGAGGGGCTTCACGGGCCCCCCAGGAGGCGTTGGTGGGCCCGGCAAGGATGGCGCACACGGACCGCCCGGAGAGAGAGGATCGCCGGTAAGTATACTTACCCACTCTGTATCCTTTGTCTTTTGTAAGAAATTAATATCGTTTTCGTTCGTTCGATGCACTGGAGATGTGGTGTTGGCGTAAAATGCTAGGAATCCCATGGACAGCACGCCTCACCAACAAATCTGTCCTGGAAGAGCTCGGCATCAAAGTGAGACTCTCCACCGTATGCATGAGAAGGATCCTGCAGTACTTCGCTCATGTTGCCAGGAGAAACCCAGAGAAACTGGAGAAAATGTTTTCTGGGGGTCAAGTGGAAGGAAGAAGAAGCGGAGGCAGATCACCGGCCAGATGGAACGACCTCATCAAAGAAGTTACAAAAGGGTCAATACAATCTGCGACCCGCTATGCAGAAGACAGGTCGAAGTGGAGGAGCCTCGTAGGCAAACTATTGTCTAGTGGCCACGATCCTCAGTAATGAGGGAACGACGGGGATGAAGAAGATTATCGTTTTGGAACAGGGGTCATGTTAAATACAACTATATAAACGATCACAATCTACCCACTATAACCTTTTTAGCAACCGTGATCTATGAATTAAGTTCGATTCAGACTTGAATTTAAAAACATTTTAAATTTAATCAAAAAAGCAAACATGATGCTGGGGTTGATCATGAGGATCATTAAGAAGTTTAAAAAAAGTTACACAATAGCGATACTGCTTTATAATTCATTAGTGTGTTAATCCTGAATTTATGTCCTGGATATGGAATCCATGTTTTAAATTGTGTCCAAATAAATTGAATCCAGCCAGAGGAAGTTTTACGAATGCTGTCATTTAAATGCGGCCTTAACCCTTGGAGTAAATGGGTATTTTCATGGATGCATCTGTCTCTTTTGCAGGATTTTCGGCGACATCGACTTAAAGTACTATAACTACGAAACTACTACACCAATCATAAAAAGAACAACTGCACAATGATTGCATTGAAATTTCGAATATAGAATATTGAAATATCATTTTGTAAAACAATTAGATAATTATGAATAAATATGAGAACGTCAAAGAAGTAAAAAAAACGCGCGACCAGATTTGGTCGACTCGTACTCAACGGATAATTGTTTCGCGAGCAGATTTTGTTGACTCATACTCAACGGGTTAAAATTCAGATACCGGTTACGAGGAAAGGCTGAATTCTTTCAAATATATATTCATCTATATTTAAAATATATCTTTAATGTCTGATTTTTATTTACTGATTTTAAATTATCTGAAATCTTCTAAACCAGAACGTATATCGACCGCATTTAGTGAGTAACAACATTGGATTTAATAACATCCTCCGACGTATGTGTTGTATGTACGACAAATTCCATCATGACAAGCGTATTGACACGGCCCGGTGACATAGTGGTTAGGTCGCCTGACCTTACATTGTAAGGTCCCGGGTTCGATTCCGGGCTGGGTCACCATTTTCCGTTGGGAGGGTTTATAATTTCGTTTATTTGTCATGGTCTTCGAGCAGGTTTCGTGGGTACCTACGGCTTATCGGGGGGTCTCGAGTGTACTTCAGAGTTTGGGAGCTAATGGGCCAATGATGGGTTGGCCACGAAGACCCATGTGTTCAGGGTCGGTCACACTCATGGGTCAACACCCATCCGACGGCCTCCACGCACGGGGTGCGAACCTGGGTAGGACTCTGGCCTTGGTCAGTTTCCCCTGGGAATCATACCTCTGGCGCTCCTGGACGGTCTGCGCACCGTGCGGCGCAAGCCAATCGATTGTGCACTCTGACTAACAACTTGCAGTGTCAACTACAACGGGCGAGCCCGTCACCACAGGACGTTTTAACGATTTTCTCGTTCTGTCGCCCTGCAGTGAACGTAGAAGACTTTGGACAGAACAAATCCAACGTCCAGCTACGTCACAACCCGCAAGAAGCCAACGCCTTACCGCGAGATAGCCAGTGTTTCCTATAGAGCGGGGGTGGTTGTCTACCTTACGGCGACTGCTCTTGAAATGGAGAGGACCGCGCAAGCGACCTCGAACTCGAAACCAATCGAGAGACCGAAGAAATCTGGTCACAATTGGAAGCAAGGGCGCGAGGGTCGGCCCGCCAGGTAATCATTACTGGATATCTCGCGGTAAGGCGTTGGTCTCTTACGGGTTGTGGCGTAGCTAGACGGCGGATTGTTTTTGTCCATAGTCTTCTACGCTCACTCCAGGGAGATAGAACGACTAATCGTTAAAACTCCCTTTGGTGATAAGCTCGCCCGTTGTAGTCGACAACCCAAGTTGTACTTCAGAGTTGCAATATACTATTATTTCCTTTATATTTTATATTTTTCATACATTCAGTCTTACGTTTGTTGTTAGTTATCGATAAATTATTCTTTAATTGTTGAATGAAAGGGTTTATTCATATTAAAAAATATATTATTCTAGTCATATAGCCATGTAATTCTATAACAAAGTATGTAATACCAATATTTATTTATTTTTTATTTTATAAAATTATCCAAAACAATACAATTGATTTTTGCGAAGCAGATAAGATTGCATTTGTGTGGATTTTATCCCCCCACTAGATTGTATATCTGTTCTGGGGTGATAGTATTTAAGACTTCACTTTAATCATAGTGACTTCACTTTCTTTCTTTTTTTTTTTTTTTTTTTTTTCTCATTCATTCCGATTGCTCATTCATTCTTATAAATTTTAAGGTTATTATAAATATATAAATGTGTATATAAATAAAGAACTAATATTAAATAAAGAAAAAGAAAATATTTAGGTTTACCTATAGATAAGTAAAATAAATAAATATATAGATTAATATATAACTAAATTGACCAATAAATTAAGTAGCCTAAAAAGGTTTCTTACTGTGCACATATACTTGTGAATTTAATTAATTAATATAATATTATCATTTTTTTTTAAAACATAATCAACCGAAAACATATTTCTTATCAAGTATCAGGTGACAGATATGGACCGAAGTTTGATCCCTCAAATTATCGACCGATACCAGTACCTGATGTTTTAGCAAAAATTTTGGAAAAAAATAGTAATTACACAACTCTGTAATCATCTAGAAACCAATCACATGTCATCCGAAAACCAATACGGCTTCTATATATGATTTAAGTACCGAATAAAATAAAATAAACTCTAATAAACCTGGTAAAAATTACCCATTGATTGGAATTCCCCTACTCACCCCAAATAGAGCGAATCTTTACTGTAATAAGAACATCACTGGGTCTCTTCATTATTAACCGCAGTCGCTTTCTGATTAACATTTCGATTATTGCTTTCTGATTGAAGGGAGAACCTGGAGGAGTCGGAGTTCCAGGATCGTCCGGAGTTATCGGCCCTCAAGGACCTGTCGGAGAACCGGGACCAGCTGGATTACCAGGTAAATTAGAATATGCCGATGCGCCACACGCTAAGACCGCTCGTACGGACGACGGCGATCGCACTGTAGCCACGCCCTGAGGGGATTGAATTAAAATTTCACTTATCTCTCAAAGTACTATAGTAGGGCCAAAATCAACGTGCACCTGGAGTCATAAATCATTAGGCCGGACCTCTCGCTCACACTCGCTGTCTTTCGCTCGCACTATGGGGATGCGTGTTTAAAAAATAATAATAGCAGTATCGATGGATTATCGATGTATCGATGGAATATCAATGGACTATGATGGATCGATGGTTGGATCGATATAGATGGCAAGAGATATCGATGGATATTATAGATTATGATGAAAATTTTCGTAATAATTTGTAATGATTGCTTTAGTTAGTTTTAAACTCATTTATTAAGAAAAAAAATCGTAAATACAAACTAACGTATACATGCAACAATAAAGTGAAATAAAAGTTTAAAGAATATTAAAAATATATTTTAAGTTTTTAAGAGAATAAATTATTTGATTTGATTTGAGTAAATTATCGATAAGCAACGTCGACTTGTTGGACATCCTTACGCGCGTCATCCGGCCTAATGATTTATGACTCCAGGTGCACGTTGATTTTGGCCCTACTATAGTAAATTCGAACGCTATTGCCATTATCCGTAAGGTAATTAGCCTCTCAGTCGCTCGTAACAAGAGCTTCACAATACCCTCCAAATCCCCGATGAAAGAACAATTATATATCGCTATACCTGTCCACCCTAGAACGGGCTAGTCCCAGTTGGGTGACAGAATCAAATAAGCAAAAGGTTAAGGTTTTGCCATTTGGTTCCTCTTATTTTTGTAAGCAAATCAATGTTTTATAGTAATTAATTCTTAAATAAATAAATACCTTCCTGGCATGTTCGGTCCACCCATTGCAGTTGACAGCTTCAAAGCATCTGTGCAGTTAAGCCACTAACAGTAACACCCAGACAGTAAGGCCGTTAATGGTTTCTATGCCGTTAGGTCACTAAGACCCACTCGTTAACTTGGGTCGGCTCAATTAATGGCTCAGCCCCCATCCGGTAGCCTCCTCATGTTTTCCCTGTCACGGCAGGTGGATCAATTCCTCCGTGAGTTGACCTTCGGGTGCTACTGGGTGTATTGGGCATCGTGCGGTGTCAGCCAATCGCCTGTTCACTCCAGCTAATGATTGTATAGGTACGTTTCCTAAGAAGCGGGGGTGGTTGTTGACCTCGATCCCGTATGATAGACGCGCAAAGGGCGCCACGGTTGGCGATAAATTCGAACTAAATGATCGCTAACATTAGGTAGAGGTCGCACAAGCGATTTCGAAGCTGCGACCAGACTGGAGGGCGGAGTAATCCGGCCAAATCTGGAAGTGAGGGCCCGAGACTGCCCGCTAGTTTCTTTATCCATTGCCTCGAGGTAGGGGGTAGGAGTCTCACGGGCATGTTAGCGTAGTTAGACGGTGGACTGTTTAGTCTATAAGTCCCTCCGTTCATTGACAGAACGATCTAATATCGTTATAACTTCCTGGAGTGACGTATACGCCCGTTGTAGCTGACAACTCCACAGTTCTGTGGCAGCTCCGTTTGTATTTAATATACGCATATGTAATACTCTATCCCATATTCCGCGCCCTGTTTCAGAGTTGTTGCCTCTGATAGACTAGTCCAATATTACCTTCAACAGACTTATTGAAGCCCTGACCTAGTTCGACAAGGTGTATGGCTGCCGTTTTAAAACTGCTGGTCGTTATATGTATTTCGTCGCCGACTGCCTGCCATTGATCACCAGGAACCGCAAGCAGCTCTATCAGCTACTAGATAAAGTGGATTGATTCTAAGACTGGTCAGCATGTATAAAAGTGAAGCCCTCAAAATTCAAAAGCTTTTTGCTTTATTCTCACTCACATAGAAACAAGATATACCTCCTCTGATTCTACATTCTACAGTCTATAAGGATTATTTTATTCCTTTCATCTTTCTTAATAAAATACAAACGGAGCTGCCATGGAATTCACCGACCAAAAATCGGGCCCATCATAATTAATTATTACACTTCTGGGAGGTGAACGGTGGATTCCAGACTAACGACCGGCTGTGGTAGGTTTAGGACAGCTGTCTTGCCACATGTGAGCGTTCACCTTACCACCCATTCACTCCCCTTTCGAAGCCATAGAATTTGAGATGCAGAAATCGCGGTTTTAGATATTTTTTCTAGAAAGGAATTTATTATTTTCCTGGAGAGGCCAAGATCTTTAAAAAGGTGAAACAAAGATTTAGCTGGCAGGCCACGAGCGCCTACTTTTACCGCGTGAAGGTGAACAGTGAAGCCATTCCAGGTGACGGCATTTGCGAGATCATGGTATTTATTTAATTTGTACTCGTGGTCTTTTGGGATATTTGATTCCCATGGAACAGTAATTTTTTTTTTCATTTTAAATTCCTCAGTCGTAGAATCGCTTCTCAAGGCGAACATGTCACCGCTGATCATAAAATTAGATGATTTTAACTCTCGATTAATGACATAAAATTAGATGATTTAATATTTGTCGAAAGGTTTCGATAACTTCTCACTAGTCATTCAACTTTGTTATCTACGATTTCACCAAGACCTAACTGTTTACATTTGTTTATTATTTATAGGAATTCCGGGTAGTCCTGGCATACCAGGTGAGCCGGGCCCTCACGGCGACTCGGGAAAAGAAGGACCTCCAGGTGGCCTCGGACCCGAGGGCAAATCAGGACCACCGGGACCCACCGGACTTCCTGGATTCCCCGGCGAACGAGGACACAGTGGATTACCTGTAAGTTTAATGATGATGAGGGAATGGCCAGCCGTTCGACCATCTTCGGTGATAAACTCCTCATCGAAAACTTCTCATTTTACTTTTAATATAATTTCTAGGGAATGCCAGGCCTAAAAGGAGAGTCGGGTCCTTTGGGTCCAGCGGGAAGCTCCGGCGACAAAGGTCAGCCGGGTGAAACGGGAAAGGACGGTCCACCGGGACCCGAGGGGAGGCAGGGACCGCCAGGACCCCCAGGGCCAGCAGGCTCCAAGGGGGAACGAGGTGAACTCGGACCGCCAGGTACGCTTTCGCTACTTTTACTTTCTTATTGCCTATCACCGCCGGTCGTTAGTCCGGAATCCACCCTTCACCTCCCGGAAGTATAATAATTATATATGATGGGCCCGATTTTTGGTCGGTGAATTCCATGGCAGCTCCATTTGTATTTTATTTTTTATTGATGGTCAGGGAATTTCTTTATTATTGTGCGAGTGACGTGTGGACGACGTGTGGACGACGTGTGGACGACGTGTGGACGACGTGTGGACGACGTGTGGACGACGTGTGGCCGACTTGTGGACGAGAGCGTGTGGACCACTTGAAACCTTGTTCCATAATCTCCATTCTATGGCCCTCATTTTAGCTAATCTACAATATAGGCCGTGAGCAATGTATCCCATCCTATCATTCTTTAGATCCATCATCATACCCTGAACGCAACTCAAGATTTCATCGCATAATCAATCGAGATATTCACAAGACACTCATTTCCAACCTATGATTTAATACTACCCGCCTAACATAAAACCATCTGAATTAGTTTAAGAAGATATCGTTCGGTCTTACATAATGCCGCTTTATGTTTAATTGGTAGTTTTACGCTGAACAAGTGGCAATCATTCATTTCACATTCCGCTCTAATGTATCGGCATATCTCGTTCATGAACTAATTCCGAGTTCACAAAGTACACTTCGCCCAGCGCGATATTCGTCAAATCCAATATAAGAACCAAACAGGATACCATTTCAATACCTAAGGTCCAGCAACAAACACGATCACAAGTCACAACAATCAGCTGACCGGGAATCGAACCCGGGACCTTACATTATAAGGTCCCGGGTTCGGATTCGGATTCCCGGATGGGCTATAAAAAAAATTAAATACCATGATCTTGCAAATGCCGTCACCCGGAACGGCTTCACTGTTCACCATCACGCGGTGGAAGTTGGCGTTTGTACTCTGCCAGCTAAATCTCTGTTTCACCTTTTTAAAGATCTTGGTCTCTCCAGGAAAATAATGAACTCCTTCTTAGAAAAAATATCTAAAACCGCAATTTCCGCATCTCAAATTCTATGGCTTCGAAGGGGGGGTGAATGGGTGGTAAGGTGAACGCTCACATGTGGCAAGACAGCTGTCCTAAACCTATCACAGCCGGTCGTTAGTCCGGAATCCACTGCTCGCCCCCCAGAAGTGTAATAACACTATATGATGAGCCCGACTTCGGTCGGTGAATTCCATGGCAGCTCCATTTGTATTTTATTTATTCCGTTGGGATAAAATTAACGGAATTGCATTTCAATTCTATTCGATCTAATGCAATAACAAGACACACACACACACACATGTTTGCACACATACAAATAGACACCTCATAGTAGGGTTGGTTGTAAGAGATTGTCGTATGACAATAAACCCGCCCATTGTGAAACCACAATATAGAGTTTAAACAAACAAACGTCCGTCGGACACGGCATACAATTCATTTACTTTATATAGTCCCTCAACTTAATGACATTGATATTGCTTTTTGTGTAGTTTTCGTCTTTCACGATAAACTAAACACGGAATCACCTCAGCATTTGGAATAAATGTTTGCGATTTAGAGTACTTAGATCTTTTGAAAGTTAGGTCAGACGATGGTGGTTGGCGAGACGATGTGAAAGATGTTACTTTCGAATGACTACATCATGCCAGCTAAGTTCAGACCGTTTTTTGTCGTATTTAGGACCCTCTGGACGAGATGGCATAGCCGGCGTTCGAGGTCCTCCAGGGCTTCCGGGACCGACTGGATCTCCCGGAGAGGATGGCGATAAAGGTGACGCAGGACCACCGGGAGAGAAGGGATTCAAGGGAGCGAGGGGAGAAACGGTAAGATCACTTGAATTCAAATATATTACTTAAAACAGTAGATGTTAACCATAGGTTAAGAAAATCACTTGTCATGTTTTCACGTAGGGAGCTAATGGGCCGTCTTGGAGTTGGCCAAGAAGACCCATTCGTTCAGGGTCGGTCGTACTCACGGGTCAACACCCAACCGGCGGCCTCCATGCAGAAGGGAGAGCCAGGGTAGGACGCTGTCCTGCGGATCAACCTTCGGGCGCTCCTGGACGGTTTGCGCACCGTGCGGCTTTAGCCAATTGATTGTGCATTCTTTCTAACAGCCGGGGAAGTCTGGGAACAGTAATGTTTCCCATAGCGCGGGGGTGGTTGTTAAGCTTATGGCAACTGCTCTCGAAACGAACATTCGGCCACCCGATCCTGGGTGAATAAGCCGGGCAAAGGATGCCGTGGTCCGCGATAGATTCGGTTGACACCGAATCACCGCTTCATAAGGGAGAGGACCGCGCAAGCGACCTCGATCCTGTAACCAATCAGGAGGTAGGAGGTATCTTGAAGGTTAATTCCAGACGGAGATATCAAACTGGTAGTCAGGGGGCAAAGCTGTCCGCTGGGACCTTTCCCGGTGCCTCGCCGTAAGGCGTTGGCCTCTGACGGGCAGGTGGCGTAGCTAGACGGCGGATTGTTGTCGTCCCAAGTCTTCTGCGCTCACCTCACGAGAGACAGCACGAACAAGATCGTTAAAACTTCCACCGCCTTACTTTACCTAACATTAGCGGTAATACAAGTTCGAATTTATTGCAGACCGAGGCGCCCTTTGCCCGTCAAGCTCACTAGGGATCGGGTTGCCAACGGATCTGTAACGGCCCTTAAGTACCGTTACATGCGATCCTCATCCATAGCACAAATACAATCCTCATCCATATACCCTCGTAACTGCAGTCGCGCAGTCGTAATCAATACACTCGCGACGACATAACCTGTTCGGGAAGCGTTATAACTGGCAATATCAAACTTTCAATCGATTCAATAAATATCTTCTGCTTCACTCAAAACCGCCTTTCAATACGGAGATAACTCGTAAGTTGATACCACCACCTCACACCGAACAACTTGGAGTCTAGTGAGGGGTGGTTCCTCACAGATCGTTTCTCAGGATAGATACCGCCAGGTCATCAACTACCACCCGCTTCATAGAAATTGAAGCCAACTTTCGACAGCGTACATAGCACCGGAAGAAAAAAAAGAGAGTGTTTTGCTAACAGGTTAAAATTATGAACTTGTTGGATTTCAGGGTCCGGTGGGTTCGAGCGGAGCTCAGGGCCTCCGCGGGGAGCCTGGCGCTGTGGGCCCTCAAGGCGAACGAGGGTCCCCGGGCGAGATGGGGCGCCAGGGCTCCAAGGGCGAGGACGGCTCTTCGGGAGGAAACGGGCCGCCCGGAGCCCCAGGGCCTCAAGGCTTGCCAGGTCCTCACGGCTCCAAAGGAGAACGCGGAGACGAAGGACTTAAAGGTAACGGGTTTTTTACATAGCAAAGTTATTCATTGCCGTAAGAACGTAATTGCTTACCAGCCTGCTATCATATTTGTTTATGGAATTAGACTCGAGAGCCGGCGCTTACCTCGATGGTTAAGATATGATATAGATATACATATGATATAGATATACAAATTTCATCTTGACAATCGCATCGATATATTTCATGATAGTTTATGCTCCTTCAAAGCGTCCCTCTTTAAAATACTGTAATTCTGGTATTTTTTGTTTTTTTCCTTTTTTTAAACGTATTTTTTTAAAAATTCAACCATTTTTCATGCATTGTGCTAATTGTGTACTCATATAAAAAGGATATTGATATAGTCATGTAACTGTAGTATATATATGTCACTGTATGTGTTGTCAATATTCTGTTTGGGTACCAAATAAAATAAAATAAAATAAAATGAGGGAGGTCGGGCGCGGGAAGCGCGGTAGTAACAGTTTTGAACGGAAACCCTCAACTTTCATTATCGTCGGATTGGCCACCTGCAGCGACCGTCTTTGGAGTTGTCATTTACTACCGAGCCCGCCACCCCAGGATGGTATAACGATATATAATCATTCTTTCAATTGTGGGGTGAACGCAGATACTTAGGGACAAGATATTCCACCGACTACTCCAACAACCCCGTGAGAGTCCAACGCCTTACCGCGAGCCATTAGGAAGTGATCAACAACAACACAGAGTCCTATCCTGGTTAGTCCTTCTTCGAATAGTCTACCGGATGGGAGTTCATCCGTGAGTCCAGTTGATCCAAGGTAACGAGCACGTCATATAGCTCAAGCTGCACGGAACCGTTAGCTGACAAAACGACAAGCTGTACGTATCCTGGCGCAGCCGTTTCGGATTCTGCGTACCGATGTATCGCGCCGGGGTTCGATACTCCCGGAAGCTGCAGCGTCCGCCGTTTTTGGAGTTGCAGATGGGCCTGAGTTACCGCCTAAATGAATTCGCCAAAGCCCAACTGGGCCTTACCACGAAGCGAATACTGGAACTCCAGATAAATGTAAGCTGTGGCCTTGACTCATGTGCATCCCCGCTAAAAAGCGTCATCTCAGCGGAAGAGAGGTCTCTCTAAGAACAGGGACATAGCTAAGAGGAGGTCTACGGAGCCCAGCTCTCCCCCAAAATATCTCTGGATTCGCAATGCTTCAACATATAAACTTTTTTATCAACAACATAATAAAATGTATGTGATATTATTGTAACCCATGCAAACTCCAGATGGTCTAATCGCGCAACTACAACAAAACAGTGTTACAGAATATCACCATATTAGACGAAGAGTAGGATAAAAGTGAATCGCCGAAATATGCAATCACACCGTGATCGTGATGTACTTATATTTTTAACAAATTTAGATTGTGATTTTGGCTACCATTCCAGTGACAACAGCATCAGCTGAAAGAAGCTTTTCAAAAATCAAAGACATTGATGGTGTTTTATAGCAAGAATTGTTTTATATATAGTGCTGCTTGATTATATAATAATAAAAAACCCACGTCTAACCTCGACCTCAAACTCCTACATTTTAATCTTTTTAGTTCAGCCCGCAAATCCATGTACCATAAAGAGGTCTATTTATTTTTATTTGTTGTGTCGGGCTTTTCTAAAGTCTTTCTGAGCCTTGTAACACTGCGACCATTGCTGGTCTATTGTGTATGCCACCTACTATAGTTCTGCGCTAAGCCTTGTTTCATTTAAGAACTGTAACAGGCTTTTGGCGCCAGATTGTTTTACCTCCTCAGGTTGGAGGTAATGACCACCCAAGCGGATGTATCTTTTACCCATCAACGGGCCACACTCGCACATGAGGTGTAGGGGAGTTTTCTCTGCCCCTTGGCAGAACCTGCACATTTTTGTGTCTCGGAGCTTTAAGTTGTAAAAAAGTCTAACCACCCAGGCGGATTTTTTTCTGCAACTGTCAAAAGGCCTGATTGCCATGTGGTAGAAAAATGGGTTGTGTCACCCTAAGGCTTTCCCGGCAACTAGCCAAAGACTGCTATTTTCTGAATAATAATTTCACAAATAAAATCGATTAGCGCCCTCTCTCGGCCGGCGGAAGACCTCGATGGGGTCGGACGCAACTGCGTCGGGCGGCGCAGTTCGTTTCTCAGCTAAGGGCGGTTGGGCTTTTTTAAAGCTGCAACTGTCAAAAATGATTCACCTAACTAAATATATTAATGTGTTGTGACAGGTGATAAAGGTCCACCGGGACTACCAGGCGAGGCCGGTCGCAGAGGTGCAAAAGGCAATGAAGGACCGCAAGGCCCCCACGGACCCGAAGGACCTCAGGGTCCTGCCGGTAACGATGGACTGCAAGGACCGCCAGGTCCCCAAGGCCCCGATGGAAAAACTGTAAGATAACTTATTTAGCCCTACTTAGTGACGTGCACGTAACATAAAGACGTAAAAGTACTGCCTACTTTCGCTAGCGAACGGTTTTGTGCAGCTAGGGCCACAAGATCCATTTGTTCTTGGATCATCTTAACTCACGATTCAGCTCCTATTCAGAAGCGTCCTCGTGCAGAATGCTACCCCGGGTAAGACTCTTGCGTCTCAGGCCTCACAAGCTATTGGTCCGTTTTCTCTTGGCGGGATTGCATCCCGGCGCTACTGGATGGTTTACGAACCGTTCGGCGACGCCAATCGGTTGTGCACTCTGACTAATTGCTGAAGGAGTCTGGAGACTATGGAAATATACTGTATCCTAAGCAGCATGGATGGATGTTGACCTGTTGTCATGCCACTCTTGAAATGACCTTGGACAACCCGATCCCGAGTGTCACTACGGGCAAAGGATGCCTTAGTCCGCGATAAATTCAAATTGAATTACCGCTGTAATACAATAGGTAGAGGCCGCGTAAGCGACTTCGGACCTGTAACCAGTCGAGAGGACTGAGGTATCCTGAAGGTTATCTCCAGACGGAAGTATAGTATCAAAACTGGTAGTTAAGGGGGCGAGACTGCCCGCCGGATAGCTTTCCCGGTGCGGCTTGTTGGCGGAGCTAGACAGTAGATTGTCTTGTCTTTAAGTCTTCTACGTTCATCCCACGACTGAAAGAACGATCACATATCGTTATACCAGCCTGGGGTGACGTGTTCGCCCTTTGTAGTCGACACCGCCCTACTGCCTGCCTAGTCGCCAAACCTCGCTAAATATACATTTTTAATATAATTCCATACGACTGGCGCGCTCGACCATCTGCAGTTTTGAAATTTCGACTGAGCATGCAAATCAACGAGACAGCAGCTTGCAACATGGCAAAGGTTCTACAGATATGCAAATTGATCGTTTGGGACGAATGCACGATGGCCCAGAAGAGGTAACTGGAGGACCTGGGCAAAGCGTTAAAAGATCTTCGTGGCAATCAAAACATTTTTGGTAGAGCCATGACTCTGTTGTCCTATGATTTTTGTCAGACTCTTCCAGTTATTCCACGACCAACTGCAGCTGTCGAACTATACGCTGGCTTAAAATTATCAAATTTGTGGCGGCATGTGAAGGATTTCCGATTGACGACTAACATGCGAGTGTTCAACCACTGGAACAACACGCCAGGGTTGAATCATTCCAAAGCGCTTATTAAGGCTTACGACCGTAAGACGGCCCGTGAGGCCCTATCGCTAAATAGGAACAATCTACGCATACTGGTGAGGGCGCTCACGGGGCATTGTGGCCTAAACAAACACATGTTCAACCTCAAGCTCAGACACAAAAATGTGCAGGTTCTGCCAAGGGGCAGAGGAAACTTCCCAGCACCTCATGTGCGAGTGTGGCCCGCTGATGCGTAAAAGATACACCCACTTGGGTGGTCACTACCTCCAACCTGAGGAGGTAAAACTATCTGGCGCCAAAAGCCTGCTGCGGTTCTTAAATGACACGAGGCTTAGCGCAGAACTATAGTAGGTGGCGAACACAATAGATCAGCAATGGTCGCAGTGTTACAAGGCTCATAAAGACCTTAGAAAAGCCCCACTCAACAAATAAAAAAAAATATGCGAGTGGTTTTGCAACAAGATCGAAATGCAGATGTGTTTACGAAGCAATTGTTGGAGATTTGTAATGGGAAAGTCGCAGTTGACATCTCGACTGTGAACGTGAAAATACCGATCGTCTACGTTGACGGGGAAATAGCGTCTCCTGATGCAGATATTACCCAGACAAAATATGTAACGCTATAATAGCGTGCCCAGCGATTTCGCACAGAACGAGCTAAACGCGTACGTGCGCGTTGCCCGCGGTTGGAGGGTTAATTGTACCTAATTTGGATATCTGTAAAGGTGATTATTTTCAGGGTGATCATGGACCTCCCGGACCCAAAGGAGAAGATGGAAAATCAGGACCTGAAGGACCACCCGGCGGACGCGGTTTACCCGGACCTGATGGTAATAACAAAATTCTTTCCAAAACGCTAGCGTTGGGTTCAGATCGGGTCTTAAAGGGTTCTAAAGGGACCAACGAGGAAAAACGCCAATATTTTTCAATTTTTAATAATCATAATAAACTTTTTATTTGTACTTAAACATTCAAATATACATAAAAGCAGAGTTTTTTATCACATGTCAATATCTTTGAACTAAGCTAATCACAGTTCACTAATACATGCGTGCGTTGTGGAAACAAAGATAGTTAAACAAATAAGTTTATTGTCATAAAATATAAAACTATTATGAGAGGTATGGAATTTTCACTAAAATTCACGTATACTGCATATAAAACAACTTTTTATTAGACCTAAAATTTATATTTAATATTAATTAAAATCTAATATTGTTGTACTTCCAATATTTGACCATTTAGAATCGTTCTGTTCTGGCGACATTACATTTAATAAAGAATCGTTCTGCTTCTACGCTGTTCAACTAACAGCGTAGAAGTAACTGTAACGCTGCTTCAGCAAAGGTTGAAAGCAGCATTAAGTACCTCAGAATATGTTCTTAAGATTAGCATCTTCATTCCTATTTACTGATTGAAGCATTAGGCGAAGAAAATGAGTATACTCATCAATCAGCTCATTATGAGAAAGTTCTCTGAAAAAAGGATGTTTTGAGAAGTTTTCGAGTGCCTAATGTAATTTGTTTTAAGGTGGTGACTTTCAGCCATAGATTGGCAAAATAACTGACCAATATGAAAATAGGCTTCATTTTGTGTATTTAATCTCATCTACAGAGAAATTTTAGTAAAACTTTGTTCAGTTGCGTATTTTTGCATTTTTTTAAATTCCAAGAAATTTCGCATCTATTTCGTAAAAACGAAAATTCCGTAGCTCTAACTATTATATTTCAAATTGAGATTGTCCATTCAGAGGAAATCGGGAGGGAAAGGAGTGAAAAGGAGAGAACTGGTTACTTCTTAGAAAAATGGTATTGTCTCGATTCTTCTCTTCTTCTTCTTCTTATTTGTGGCAATTCCACGCAGCTTGGTTGCTGGCGATTGTGCCAATATGGCAAATTCTTCTTCGTTTTTACCTTTTTTTTCCTGTGTTGCCTTGACAACGGGGTGAGAACTATGGTTAGTAGCCAACCTACGGACAAAGACAAAGGACAACACTGTTTTAAGTACTTAACATAGGAAACACAATATGGACATTACAGGGATAAACGTAAGAAGGGATGCCTGTTAGGGAATGATTTAGTTAATAATTTAGACGATGAGACATAAGTAATGGAGGAAAATATATAGTGGGAATAGATCTTGGAATATAACTTTTAGGTTAGGGAGAGTTGGAAAAGTAAGAGTGCTGGAAAAGTAAGAGAAGGGACGGGGATTCAGGATTAGGATTAGGGACGGCACCCCCAACGCCAGCCGAGACCGAAGCCACACCCCGGCACCTGGCCATTGTGACAATGTGCCATCCATCAGCTCCTGCTTGCAGCCAAAAATTCACTGTATTCAATAGCTTTTACCACTGACCAGAGGCGCCTACGAGTCTCGTTTCTAAAGCAGGCGAGTTTCGTATATTTGCTGGAGATCGTTCCAGAGTCTTGCACCATAAGAGTTGGAGTAGAAATAAGTATTGTGACAAGGAATTTTGAGTAAATTGTTCGAGGCTGATCGAAGTATGAGACCGTGGGAACTTATCGGTTCGAAAAGCTGGCGGAGATAGGATGGCGTCCATTGGAGCTGGTTATATAATTTCAATATTATATGACAATTTGTAGGCGATCAATCTTATCGATCTATTCCTATTCAACAAGATCCCGTAGCATGCTACGTTCGGTAAATCATGCATTATCCAAGTCGGAGAGGCTAGCCTATATCGCCGGCCCAGCGGTTTACAACAAACTCAGCGAGCACATTAGGCAGGCGCAATCTCTTGACGTGTTTGAGAGACGCCTTAAGTGTTACCTTACAGATAAGGCGTTTTACTCACTGGAGGAATATTACTAGAGTGAAGTCTAAAATGCTTTGGTGGCTAATGTATTTAATGATCTCTGCATGTTGCCTTGTATTTCTTCTTTTTACATTATTCTTGTGTTTTTTCTTCGTTTTGTTTTGTTTATTTTATCTTTTCTTTACGAAAAATAAATTGGTTGTTTGCTAATATGTATGAATGATCTGACTTGTATACCAGTATACTAATAAAATGAATATGAATATTGTTTCGTTTCCGCTTCTCGGTCTTGCATGCAGTGGCGCAGATCAACAACTATAATATTTTAAATTCATTTATGGCAGGTCCGAAGGGAGATTTAGGACCCCCCGGATTCCCCGGCAGCATCGGTCTTCCCGGCGTGGGGGGTCCCAAGGGCGAGCCAGGTCGGGACGGCGACACGGGAAGTCCCGGGCCGGCCGGGCCATCGGGTGAGCCCGGTCCCACCGGTACCCCCGGAGATACTGGATTACCGGGAAAAACGGTACGATCAACATATTTTTTTATCAATCGCAAAGTAGTAAGTCTCTTTGAAGCCCATTCAATGTGAAAATTCGGAATTATTGCGGTATAGGAAACTTTTTAAAAAATCGAAAAAATAAAGAATAAGAGATTCGATCATTGTAATGGTAATGTGAAAGAAAAAAGCTTTGGATGCGTACAATTTCAAGACAAAAAAAAACAAATTTACATAAAAAAAAAAATCTATTTTGACTCAGTTTCTAACTGTTTAAAAAAAAAACTAATCTAACTTACCGCCAAATAGGTTATGTATTATTAAAAAAAAACCCACACAAATGTATGGGTTTGACGCTTTTTTGAATGCCCAAATCTCGATTATTTATTGAGACTGAATAAAGATTATTGCAGATTCGGAATCAGCGTGGTCAATATAGTCAGGTGATGTTAAAAAATCAACAATGTGGAACAGGTTCCTATAATGCAATAGTACCGAAAGTTCTTTCGTGCTCCGTAACGAAAACTGCTATATGAATTCGTTTAAGGATACAACATTATAGTGAAATGACTTGTGACAGGTCATGACTCACCTGTCACTTACGTCATACGTCAGTCTCAGCTGTCATTTGCATTTTTGTCGTTATCGTTGTAGGGTCCTGAAGGAGCAGCTGGACTGCAAGGCGGTGCCGGAGTCCCCGGGGAGAAAGGAGACCGGGGTTCCCCCGGCGCCTTAGGACAACCCGGAAGAGCTGGTCCTCAAGGAGTCACCGGCTCTCCAGGCCCACCCGGAAAAACTGGAATGGCTGGACCCGCCGTAAGTATAACTTTAAAAAATGTATTTTAAATTGTTCATGCCATTTTATTGGCTTCTTAATATGAGTGCCAAAACCTATCAGTTGACTCCTAGTCGCGACTTATCAACCAAGTTCAAAAAAAAGAGGAGGTTATCAATCCGGTTGTATTTTTTAATTTTTTGTTACCTCAGAACTACGTCATTTATAAACCGATTCGGAAAATTCTTTTTTTTATTTGAAAGAATATTCATCCAGATTGGTCCTATTTTTATCGAAATCCTGTTCTGATGATGGCACCCATGAGAAATTCAGGGAAGTCCTCCAATATTTCAATATGAAGTTAAAAATTTACATGTTGGTTCAGTTCCGATGACAATGCATTCTTTATGGTAAGCATGACCTGAATCTATGCTCAGGGTGGGCTCCCGACGAGGGGACTCCTAAATGGTCAACAGCACAGACACGAAATTTTGTATACTCATTCAGTTATGATAGCCCGTTTTAAGCTTTACCACATGTAGGGTTGGATCCCGACGAGGGAACTCCTCAACGGTCAACAGCACAGAGACAAAATTTTGTATATACATTCAATTGCGCCAGTCTGTTCTAAGTTTCATCAAGACAGGACTGCGGCACCCAGGGTTGACTTCCAATGAGGGAACTCCTCAACGGTCAACAGCACAGACACGAAATTTTGTATACGCATTCAATTATGATAGCCCGTTCTAAGTTTCACCATGACATGGCTGCTGCACTTTTGGTAAAATTTTGATTATTTATTATAAATTGTATACAGGTAGCATTCAATTTAATTAATGGGATTTGAAAGCATTTCAGACGTATCTTCAGTTTAGTTCCGCAGAAGTTACTGAGCAACAACCGAGGGTTTTTTGAGAAAATCATGTTAACTTTTCTTAAATCTTTTAAACGGGAATGACTTTTCAACAAGACGTCTGACAAAATGATACATATATTCCTATTTACATTCTTGATTATCAAATCTCACTTCTTACAATAATCATTTTTTTAATCTTGCATATACATTGTTTTAAACATAAAACATAAATACAAACACTTAATGATCGGTTTATAAATTGAAGGAAATGTTACTTGTCTGTTAACCCGAAGAATGTCCCGATAAAGAGGGTAGTTTTTTAATAACATAGGTTTGCAATAACTCTGGCGAATGTCTGGGCGGCTACGTGGCCATAAGTAGTATTTATATATTTTTATTTGTTTGAATAGGGCGACGTGGGACCACCGGGCAAAGCAGGCACTCCGGGCTTGGTTGGGAAGACCGGCGAATCCGGCCCGAAGGGACAGAAAGGAGACCGAGGTCGGCGCGGGCCGAAAGGACATCGCGGTGAAATGGGACACCTGGGACTGAAAGGCGACCAAGGAGAGAAGGGTGAACGTGGTGCCACTGGAATTCCAGGACCTCAAGGAGTCAAAGGAGAACAGGTTAGAGCTCGTTCTCACCGCGACGGACCGTCTGTTTCTGCGGAAACCGTCGCTCGGAGATACATGTTCACATATAGACCGATCCGTCAAAAAAATCGGCCGAACAGTCGAGGTCAGTCCTCCGTTCTGACAAGTGCAGACCCCGAAACGATGCCTGCGGGGAGAGAGATGTATGTATGTCCACGGGACGGGCGGAGGTGTATCGACACGGGCTATTTATCGGCACGCTCGTTCACATTACGACTGTACGGGCGTTTAGACAGCGCTCCACAGTGACAAACCGCACGTCTAAAAATCGAAACCTTTTTTTTTTACCCGGATCCGTCTAAATGCGAACAGTTTCATATAAATTGTACAGCCACTGGCTCTTCCGTCTGTTTAGTAGACGGACCGTCGAAACAGACGGTCCGTCATAGTGGGAAAGGGCTCTAGTGTCAGTAAACGTAGTAATATTAACAGTAACGCCACTGGGTCGAAGAGGGTCCGATAAACTCGGCTTTCGATGTAGATTTTTAATCACTATTCATAGGTATTTTTTGGGACTTTTGTAATGCAAATCTGTATAAATCTGAGATTCCGAATTTAAAAAAAAATAGGACCTACATTTGTACTGTATATTGCACGCCAAAGGATTCTCAGCAAAATGATTTTTAACACTATTTTAGTTCGATTTCCTTTTAATCCGATCTCGTTTCGTTTCCTCCGATTTAGTTTAAGTCCATCACATCTCACCCCCCTGTATACATTTTTGCCAAGTCTGCAACGTCCTACTTTTAACCAACTTTCTGACGCATTCATTCGTACATTGACGCATATCATACGCTTCAAAACATTCATCACAATTTTAAAATAAATAAATATATTTATTTTCTATTTATTTTATATACGTATTTTTATTAATTCTTATATATTATTAGTTATTATTATAAAATATTATTTACTATTGCTATTATATATTATTATTATTATTATTTAGTATTACTTGTCTATAGTTCTAATATTATTTTGGTGTAGTGAGAATTTCATTTTAACTTGATTTGATTCAAATTTTTTATTTTTAGTTTGGAATTTAACTTGATTTGATTCAATTTTACTTTCCTGACGACCTATCGGAAAGGAAAGTATTGTGATCGCGCTAAAAAAAAATTTTGAGATGAAGAAGGGAATATATATTTTGAGACTCCCTGAGACGATTGAGACTATTTCCAGACCGATCTCTGTCTGTATGTATGTCTGTATGTCTGTATGTCTGTATGTCTGTATGTATGTATTCTTCCACGATAGCGCCCAGACGCTTAATCGGATTGAGCTGAAATTTGGTATATAAGCTTCTGTTAACCGTCGGAGGAACCCATTAGTTTTTGGAGTCCCTACGCCGTACGGTTATGGTACCTCCCATACAAATTTGGGGTTCCCGGCGAAAAAATTGTTTCCACGATAGCGCCCAGACGCTTAATCTGTCTAAGTTAAAATTTGGCATAGAAGCTTCTGTTAACCATCGGAAGAACCTATTAGTTTTTGGGGTACTTACGACCAACGTTTGGGGTACCTGCCATACAAATTTGGGGTACTAGAGTAAAAAATGTCGCTGTTTTTTCGCACCTCCCCGGATACTAGTCAGGAAAGTCTTCGGGTGACACAACCGATTTTTTTTATTTTTAGTATGTATTTTTTAATCATTTGTATTGGTGTTCTCCTTAGAACAGGCTCTGCCTAGTTAGGAGCAACACAATCTATGTTAAGTGCTAACGGTGTAATTTTTTTTGTGGACCAATAAATAAATAATAAATAAATAAATAAATAAATACGGCATATGAGTAATGAAGAACAAGAACTTCCATTTTTAATTATCGTGGATTTTATTTCGAATAAACGAAGCCATATAATTGAAATCACTCGCATATGCTGACACTATCCTTCATATAATCTGCTACTGATGATATATTTTTTCACAGGGTCTTCTTGGTTTGACCGGTTTGAAAGGAAGCGCGGGCCCCCCGGGCGCTCTGGGCCCTGAGGGTTCCACCGGGCCCAAGGGCAGCGAGGGTCCCGCCGGCTCCAAGGGCGACGAAGGGCCTCCCGGGGCCCCGGGACCGGCCGGACTACCAGCCGAGGCCCCGCTGCTACCACCCGAACTGTTGTTCCATCCCGACGGCTCCGTTAGATCCAGAAGGAGCTTGGACGGAAAAGAGTAAATATTGCCCTTATTTTTCGTGTTTTTTATTTTTTATTTTTTTTATTTTAAATCAGTTGATAGGAGTTCCTACACTTGGTTATGTCAAAAGTAATAAAAATAACAAGTATAATATAAATACCTATTAAGGTATAATATATGAACGTCGGTATTGCAAGGTATGAACGTTGAACATCCAAGCGCAGATTTTCTAGGTTATATATGTAGAGGAAACAACATTTTCCAATATTTTCAATCAAAATTCTTTTACTTCAAAATTTTACTGGTGTCATGATGATATAAGCGGGGGGGGGGGGGGGGGTAAACCGGTTATTTACATTTAGAACGAATCTTACCCTCAACTCTACTATATATTTATTAACCTCAGTAGGAGTTAATTAATAACACGAGCGACACATATAATCTTCCCTCCTATGCCCGCTAGCCACCTGAAGATATGCACTCTGGCATAAGATATCAATATGAGTCACGGCATGCGACATCTACAACGATACAACATCTTTTCTCTCATTATACTAGGTGATATACGGAGATACGGAGATATGGAGATATACGGAGAACTTACATAATCAATAGAAACATCCTGGCTTTGGCAAGCTGTTTTCATCGTTTCGGATGTCGCATGACATGACTCAACGACTCATACTGATTTCACACGCTCAGACTTTACCCGAGCTATTAACTCATATTGATGTGACCTATGCACAGGTGCAGATCTTCAGGTGGCTGGCGGCACTAGTAAGATGTTGTATCATTGTTGATGGTGCCTGACACGGGCGATGAATTTGAGTTTGCGGATCTTAATTGCGTTCCATTTTGCTTCCTGTGAATCCTGTGATTTTGCCTAAATGATTTACAACACCTTCCCTCACTTGAGGGAATAGCCTCCGATAGACTCACATCTCAAAAGCATCACGTTTTCTCAGCAATTTGTCTGTTAGTGACCAGCTTATAATTCCGTAGAGAATCTTGTAATCTTCCATATAAAAGGATTAATCTTGAACATCTTTTCGAAATTTGAAACCGTCTTGTTAAGTTTATTTTATCAAAAAATAAGTATCTGGAGTAATTAATATATTAATATTGAAGACCTCGACGGCTGCAAAGGCGGAAATGTGGATGGGACACCCATCCCCAGGGAGCTAACCCCACATATTGGGGTGTCTAGGTCATGTTAGAACTGTACTGTCAGGCACGACGGTGCAATAGAGTCGGCGACGGAAGAAACCCTAGGGGTTCAACGGCAGCGCTCATAGTCCTTAGATTGGATTAGTGTCTTGGCGTCAAGTGGCAACCGGCAGTAAAACACCATAGCCACTTTTTATTCCTTGTCCATGACATTACACAATATGGCGTCCTCCGTAAGCGACGGTAAAACAGAAGCTCAACTCGACGCCGACACAGCACAAGGTCGTGCTCAGTGGAGGAGAAGGACAAGGAAGGCCGACCCCAAGTAAATGGGACAAGGTCTAGAAAGAAGAAGAAGAAGAAGCAGTGTTGTCATCTTTGAGCGTCAGGGGCTCAATACTCTTACATTCTAGACATGTCACGTAATTAAAATAGACCTATTGAAAACATTTTATATTTACTATAAAGTGTAACTTGTGTTATTTTGTTATATGTTATAGTAAACTTATTAAAACATATTAAAATAAAACAAATTTACTATCCAATGAATAGTTTACAACGCTCGCATAACAAATTATAATAGAAATAACGTGAACACATTGAGAGTAGAAAATGTAATAAGGCTAATAAAAATATTATATAAGGGTAAGGAAATTAATAATAAGGTAAGGGACCGTCCACATATTACGTAATCACCGACGGGGAGGGGGGGTTGGAGCTGAGGCTTACGCTTGATTACGTGGAGGGGAGAGCGGGTCCTGATTACGTAATCAACTTTGGTCACCGCATTGCATTTTTTTGGTCTAAACCTGCATGGAAATAGTGCAGTGCCATGCGAAGATACCCCTTCGCGCGATGTGCGTAGATAGTCCACACTCTCGTCTATGGTTGAGTCGCCCGGGCGGCCGGACCTGTTCCTGCTTTGGCTGCAACTATGGACTAGCGCGCCGCTGCACGCTCCAACTCCATCACGGAAAGATTAACGTAGTTGTGTGGTGCAACAACAAAAAGTGCACAAAGGATCCGGAGTTATGCCTCACTGTGGAAAAGTCTTCAAACTCTTCACAAATGCTGGGTTCACGATTCTTCACATTTTCCGCAAATTCGGTTGATTACGTAATCTTGGGAGGAGGGGGGGGGGGGGGGGTCAGGCCGCTGATTACGTCTGTTGACATGGGGAAGAGGGGGGGCGTCGAAAAATCCAAAAAACGAGATTACGTAATATGTGGATGGCCCCTAAGTTGTCAATAATGTAAATTCGAGAAAGAGGTATATAAAGCGAAAATGAAGTATGAATAATTGGATATTAATATATATAATACATAATATTATATAGCCTGACAGCCTTTCTGAGGGTTTTCCGGTTACATGCGGTGTAAAACAAGGTTGCGTAATGGCCCCTATACTTTTTGGCATCTTCTTTGGAGCCGTTATTTCTCATGCTGCCCAACACTGTGTCGACCCTATCTCTGTAACAATACACAGTGGCAAAGGAGTCTTTGACCTGTCAAGGTTCCGTGCAAAGACTAAATCCCGTCAACTGAAAATCCTCGACGCCCTATATGCTGACGACGCCTGCTTCATGGCTGACAGTTCTAGCGCACTCCAGTCGTACCTTAACCATCTTTACGAATCCTGCAATAAATTCGGTTTGACAATCAGCACTTCTAAGACCCAGGTAATGGCTCAGCCTCGTCGAGGAAGTCCACCTGAAGAACCTAACATTCTCCTGGGTAACGGTGTCTTAGAGGTAGTATCTCACTTTCGCTACTTTGGCAGTGAGATTAGGAATGATAACCGTCTGGACACTGCAATCCCTGTACGCACAGCCAGAGCTGCCTCCGCCTTCGGCAAACTAAACCAAAGTGTCTGGAAATCGTATGATCTGAAACTGAAAACAAAGCTGGCCGTCTACAAAGAGATTGTCCTACCCATATTGTTATATGCCTCCGAAACGTGGTGCCTCTACAGGAGAGAGATTAAGAAATTAGACGTCTTCCACATGAGGTACCTCCGAAACATTCTCTAAGGATAACATGGGAAGACCGTGTGTCAAACACAGAAGTGTTACGACAGAAGTGTTATGCTCATGAAAGCTCAGCTGAGGTGGTGTGGGCATGTAGTGCGTATGAAAGGCGACCGCCTCCCGAAAGCCGTGTTTTATGCCCAACTCTCAAAAGGCGCACGCAAAGTCGGCGGATAGCACCTACGCTATAAAGATGTCTTAAAAAGGCACCCAACCGCCAGTGGTATTCCACCTGAGAGCTGGGAGAGAGCTGCTCACAAACGCAGCGAGTGGTGCTCCACGGTGACCACAAAAAATAAAGAGTTTGAGGAAGCCCGGCTTGAAAACCTCGACTCGAAACGCCAACAGCGCAAAACTCGTCCGAAGCCCACTTACACATACACTTACAACAACTGCGGTGAACTCTACTGTAGTAGTTGTAATTGGACCTTTAAAAACAAACTGGGATTCACGAGTCACTTCCGCGCGCATCTTCCAAGAAGTCCTGTCAACCAAGAGGTCGCCGTCGTCGAATCACGACGAGGAGGACGTCATCATTATATAATATAATGGTATGGTATAATGTAATCAGTGGCGTCGCTAGGGGGGGATGGGGGGGGGGGGGGGGGGGGCGGTCCGCCCCGGGCCTCGCAAGGGCAGGGGCCTCCAAATGGTATTTTTTTAGGAGGCCCACATGAAAAATATAAATGTAATGCTTATTTTCCATAGAATGAATTCCATATTAACCAACTCCAACCCCTCGGCATTATTCAACCATATCACCTACTAAATGATAATGATGAACAACTGTCTATCCTTATTTCAAACTTCTGTAAAGCGTATGAAGAGTTTGATAAGGACGAAACAATGACTGAAATAAAAAGACTGCGAAATTTTATTAAAGCAGCTGGGGTTCCAAAAGAAGAATCGGAGAAGTGGATATCACTAAAAGTCTTACAGTTCATTGTGGAAATGGACCTCACAGAATCTGTTCACAATGTATATACCCGGACATGTGTCGTCCCCGGACACTTTGAAACTTTTTTTGACAGTGTGTGTTTCTGGCGTCTAACGAAAGAAGCTTTTCAAAGCTCAAGCTAATAAAAGCTTATTTAAAATCAACAATGAGCCAAGCAAGGCTTAACGGTTTGGCTATTCTGTCAGTAGAAAGGGAAGCAGCAAACAAGGCGGATTTTGATGCAATTATTAAGGAGTTCGCTGAAGCTAAAGTGCGCAGGCAGGGAGTGTTTTGATTTTGTTGTTTAACACTAAAATTTTAGTTATTGCCTTATGTTTTTCACATTGACCTTAATAAATAAGACTTGAGTTTTCATGGCTTATGATGGTTTTTATTTTCCGCCCTAATTTTATTCTTGACACAGTTTCTTATGATTTATCTTTATATAAAAGTTCTTATATTTATCTTGATATAATTCTTATATTTTCTTGATATAGTTCTTTTAAGTTCTTAAATTAGATAATAGTTCTTATATTTATCTTGATATAAAAACTCTGAGATCCATATATTGTGCTTTGGCACAGTCACTGATGATGTATGGCAATATCGGTTGGGGGCGGTGCGGCTAAACTGCACCTAGACCCACTAGTAAAAGCTCAAAAAGCGGTAGTGAGAGTTATAAACAGAAAACCGTATCGCTACCCATCCGATTTACTTTTCAATGACTTCCAGATACTTGATATCAGACAGCTTTACATAAAATCGATTGTCACTTATTTTCACCACGACACAGATCGGCATTCCAGCCGAGATCACAAACACGACACAAGAAAAAAGCAAACCCAGAAGCAAATTCGGACGAACACAAGGTTTGCCCAGAGACATTATTTGTTTCTGGCCCCTCGGATGTATGATGCATTCCTTGCGACACTCACCGACGGGCAGAAGCTGAGAACCAGTACCGCCTTTAAAGCTGAGGTCACAAAATGGTTACGTAAAAAAAGTAGAGGCGAATGCGAAAGGCAGCTCATGGAAATTGTGTCTTAAAATAATAAAAAAGAAAGTTTTTGCAATGATTTATTTTTGTTTATTTATATATTATTATGAAAGTATATATAAAGTATATATTGAATATAGGTAGATACATTTTATATATATGTATGTGTGTGTATGTGTATATATATTTTTATATGTATAAGTGTGTATTTATATATAAATATATCTATATATTATAATGCCTATGTAGGTAATTACCCTTTTATCCTTTTATTATTACCGCTTTACTAACTAATATTAGATGTCTTTTTTTTCAAATTTTCTAAATTATGTTGCTTTTTTTTTTTACTATTTTAACCGAAAATTTATAAAAATTTGTGCTATGTAACAAATATAAGAGTGGTATCACTCCAGAACAGACTGTAGTCTAGTGGAGCTGATAAAATCCATCAAATCTGTACTTTCTTTGCTTCGCAAACAATGACTAAGTATTTGCTCTTTTTTACACTGTGTTATTTATGTCAGCATTGTAATTTTTTGATTTGGATTTAATTAAATAAATAAAAAATCAAAAAATATCGCTTCCTGGGGGGCCTCTCAGATTATTTCCGCCCCGGGCCTACAGAGGTCTAGCGACGCTACTGAATGTAATAGTCATACCATACATATAATACAGTACAGTAGGATGGCATTTAATGAAATCTTAAGAAGCAAGAGATAGGCTAGGTATGATTGAATCTTTAATTAAATTACTGGAATCATAAACAAACGTCTAATCCTTTACATGATTGATCAAAAACATTCTGGTAAGAGGTCTATTCGACGGGATATTGCTATTGCAAGCGACATTGCTATTGCAAGTTATCAATTGCAAGTTCTATTAATAGTTATGTTACATTAAATGACTTACTTATTTTAGGACATTTGATCTGTCTCAAGAGGACTTGGACCTGTTGCTTGAGCCATTGACCAATTTTAATGAAGATAAAGGTAAATCATTAATCATAATAACTTTAGTATTAAAATAAATCATATAATCATAATATCTTTCCTATTAACTTTAATATTCATACTAACTTATTATTATATTTTTTTCATGAATATTTTCAATCTACAGCTTGTATATTTTTAAAATATATATTTTAAAATATATATTTTTAAATTATTACTTTTGTCATTTTTTAATTCATATAGAATAGAATTTAATACTCTTTAATATTTTTTTTTAATAACTTGATCTGTCAAGTAGTTTTTTTTATCACCGTTGCAAAACGGAAAAATATGGTTTTGATTAAAACGCGTTTAAAGTTTTCTTTAAAGAAAAGTAGTAAGTTTTGTACACTTACAATCATTTATTTATTTTTAGGAAAACCAACAGCTAATTATAATTTAACAAAAAGACGGAGTAGGATAACAGAGAGCCAATTAAAGGTTTTCACGTTTAAGTAACTTTGTAGAAACATATGTGATCTTTCAATTAAAGCTATCGATTAAAAATACATCAAAAATTTATCAACAATTAGTGCTAAAGAATTCACTGTTCAGCCGCTGCCTAGCTGAGTTAACACTCGTACAGAATAGATCAAAGTCAAAGCGTTTAATCATGTCATTGAAATTGTCACTTGTTCGCCACAGAAATGCGTTTTGCCTGTAGTTGGTTGGTACCAGCATGAGGAACATGAAGAGCAGGGTTAAGTCTATTGAGTTCGGAAGGAACACGGAGATTAATTTTATTTATTAAGTCGGGACAGTTAATATTATTGGAGGTGATTTTTAGCAAAAAGGTTAAGTTCGCGGTTTCACGCCGCTTAATCAAGGAGAGGATATGAAATTTCTTGCATAAATTGAAATAGTTAGACGAGCTGTATGGGATTTTTAGACGGAAGCAGAGATATTTCACGAACTTCATTTGAATGCGCTCGATTCTATTTATATATTTATCATAACCTACCTACCTGAGATGCATATTCCAAGATGCTTCTGACAAAAGTGCAGTAAAGGATCTTGAAAGTTTTAGCATGGTGAAAGCAAGCTGCACTCCTCATGACAACACCCAAAGCTTTGGAAATAATCTAGGACTATCGGCGATTCCAATGGTAAAATATTCATGAATATATTTCAATTTTATGTAAAAAAAAAAACATGAAAAACCCGTTTTTTGGCCGTCTAAACCAGGGTTGGCAAAAACCCGGGTTTTATCCAAAAATATCTGCCCACTGGGTTATTTCGGGTTCTTTCGGGGATTTTCGGGCTTTTTTGGGGAATTTTTGGGGAATTTTAAATTAATATATTTTAATTTTACATTTAATTTTATTTTATTATCATGTTATTCCATTTTTTCTCCCAATCCAAATCTATTTACTACTAAATAAAGTTGTAACACTACCATGAAGGGAATTCAACCGAAAATCGTTATTGTCAGTTGTCGGGGAGATCCCCTTTATTTTCACAACAGGATAAGAGTTAACACTAACGTCCGCTAGTGGCGCGGTTTCGGCTCGAAAGTATTGAGTAGTAGTGCAAACGATTTTAGAACTAAATAGTGTATATTGAAGTGTGTATAAGGGTCTTTGTCGCTTGAAGAGTATTGTAATAGTTTTGTAATAAATCAAGTTGAGTGTTCTACCGTGTTTTTGCATCTTCTGCTGCCTAACCATAAGTTATCTTATAAATCATGCCAAAAGTAGTCGGCATTACACTTGTCCGTCCAGTTCTGCATCAATTGAAAGGCTTCTCAACATTTGGAATGGTCTGGAGTAAATTACGGAACAGACTGGGTGTGTCACAATTACATCCTATTTTTTTCTTTTTGATAAAATATAACATAAATGCTATATCGTTCATTGATTCAATTATTATAAACAAGTATTTTTTCAGAAACCCACATTCGTCAAAATCCCTCGGGTTTTTTCAGGTGGGTTTTACCCAATTTAACCCAGTGGGTTTTTTCGGGTTGGGGATAATCAATCCAACCCTGGTCTAAACCAGGCTCCCGCCTTACGTTATTATTATTATTTCAGATGCCTCTGAGGTACGATTGGTGGACGTGTATTCGGCTGTATTAGGAGTCGGGAAGCGCTTGGAGCTTGGGAAGAGACCTTCCGGGACCAAAGAAGCACCAGCACTCACATGCAAAGATCTCAAATTGTCTTATCCTAAATTCGGGAATGGTGAGTACCCATGTCAGTCCAATTGCTTTATGAGGGCATGCGGCTTAAAGCCATTAGTGGCGAAAAATTAAATTCATGACAGTTCACGATATGACATTTCAAGTCATCAACAGTTTTACTTGTAAACATCCATTTTCATTACGCATGCATTGATTTCACGACATATATTTTTGCGTCAAACGCAATTTTTTTGACAAACTGGTGACATGGAACTTATTTCATAGTGTATGTAAATGTGACATTCGAACTTTTTTATTTATTTTTATTAACCCTTGATATCGCGGGGTAAAAATTTAGTGTCACTTCTGCCCGGGACAGTTTTTCGCGTAAAGTCGATGGCCTTGAGAAAAAACGACCATAACTTTTAAACTACTATACGGATCGTAAAAAGAATAACTGTAAAATGATCGCATTGAAATTTGAAATATAAAAAAAATATAACATTATCTCGTAAAACAATTAAGATAATAATGAATAAATATTACAAAGTTAGCACAGCGCGGAGCGCCCTAACCAATATTGATTAGATACCATTTTAGGCATTTGTAAGCGTCTAACCAAGAATGGTTAGCTCAAATAGAAAGGGTTTGATTACTTACAAATGTGCTTGATTGCTTGATTACTTACAAATGTACAAGTTTTAGTAAAAAGCTAATAACACTAAATTGCCCTAAAGTGTGGTCTTCTAAATAATAATAATAATAATAAATAGATAGATTGATTATATAATAAATAAAATGCAATTCCATTATACCTATAATAGGCAATAATATAAAATTCGAATAAATAATATAAATAAAGTTATATGGGAGAAAAGAAAGAAACAGTCATTAATATTTAATATATGTTATAATATAATATAAAAATATCTAGTCAAAAGAAGTACAATTCATTGTCAAAATAATAATTTCAACAAAGTCAAATAATTTTTGGTAGTATTTTTGGTAGTGTTAAAATATATTCAACATACATGTTTACAAATATGTTAATAATTTGTGCACCTAAGTTTTATTAAACTATTATTTCTAACATTTGATGTATGGTTAGTCTGTCATGATTCGATAACCATTTCTTTAGTTTATTTTTGAATTCCCTAAATGTCAAAATCAGTTTTATTTCCATATTGATCAGATTGTAAAATCTCGGCGCAATGAAAGAGTAATGTCTTTGTCCAAATGATGTTTTCGTAATCCTTATAAATACAAAAGTTTAGTTTTTGTACCGGCGATCGGGCGATCGTGTTTTTTAATTTTTAAAATTATTGTTCTTGTTAAACTAGTCGGACGCCAGCAATGCCTATAGGTACTTTGCGTCGTTTGACAGATCCGCGCGTAGCCCTTTCTGCTGGCCCCCATTATTATTATTATTATTATTATTACTATTATTATTATTATATTATATTATACACTAGCAGCTTAAGGCTAATGCGTGTATATCACATGCACTTGTTTTTAAAGTTGTGACTGTTTTGGACTAAGAAAAATGTCCAGTTTGTTTTTAAAGCTATTGACAGAGATAGCACTGATCACTTCCTCTGGCAACGCATTCCAAGCATCCACTACACAATTTGTCAAAAAATATATCCTGGGGTTCGATGCTGCAATTGTCTTATTTAGCTTCAACGAGTGTCCACGTTGGGTACACTGTAATAACCGTGAAGCATTTTGTAGCTTTCTATTAAGTCTCCTCGCTGCCTACGTTCCACTAATGTTGTCAGGCGAAGTTCTTTCAGTCGTACTTCGTACGGTTTGTTCCTCAACGATAGCACCAACTTTGTTGCTCTTCTATGAACTCTTTCCAGGTGCTCTATATCCTTTGAAAGTAAGGATTCCATACCTGGTAGGAGTATTCGAGGAGCGGGCGAATGTAGGTTTTATAGAGCTTGAGGAAAACTTCACTGGTGATAGTGGAAAAAGCTTTTCTTGTTAAATATAGAAGTGAGTTTGCTCTCTTAACTATTTCGATTATGTGGGTTTCCCATTTGAGGTCCCAGGAGATAGTGATGCCGAGGTCTTTCTGGGTCATAACTGGCTGTACTTTCCATAACTACTGTACCCATATATAATATATAAATATATAATATCCATGACTGACAAGATTCAATACTAGGTGACAAGGGGGAATTCATGAAAAACTATAATGTTAGTATTTATCTACAAAATCGACCAAAATGTTGCGGCGCAGTTGTGTCTTAGTGTCTTATAAATTTTTATTTTTTCGTTTTCCCTTAGGTTGGTATTGGATAGATCCAGCGGGCGGTTGGTACGGCGACGCCGTATACGCCTACTGCGATATGAACGCCGGCGGAGAGACGTGCGTCTTTCCAGACATGCACACCTCTGGAGCGCACCCCATTTCGTACGCGCAGGAACAAGCGCATGGCAAGAAAGTTCCTTTCTCCGATATGCGCGGCGGCTATCAAGTAAGAATACATTTTTATTTATAGTATTTGGTGCGAGGGGTGTAATTTACTACCGGCAAACCCTTCACTCCAGGGAGCTATAACGACATCGTGCTATTCTATCTCCCGAGTGACATAAAGACCTTGGGATAATACAGTCCACAGTCAATCTAGGCCAACAGCCGTAAGAGTCTAACGCCTTAGTGCACAGCGGGCCGAACTCGCGCCTTTTCTATCAGATTTGAAAGAATTTCGATCTGAATTTCGATTCGTGAGCGATAATTCAGATCAAATTTGTAACGGATCCATACCGCCCTTTGCCCGCAAAGTTCACTCGGTGTCGGATGGCCAACAGATCGTTTCTAAGGATAGGTGACGCCAAAACAGGGCTCTAAGAAAAAGCACATCGAATGACGCGGCGGGCTTGTAGCTTTTGAGGGGGCCGAGCAATTGTCTGTCATATTTCAGTAGCTGACCTTCAGTTGACCTTGGCTCGGAACATCCTCCGTAAGCTATCTAGCTTTGTGCGGGGACTCTCCCGGCACAAAGCTAGATAGCTTACGGAGGAAGCCGGGGAAGCCCCCGGCTTGCATGTGGTAGGTTCTTTCTTCCCTGCAGGTTTGTTGAATGCACTAGAGTTCAGGATGCTTCGTGTGTTGGCTGTACGCTGAAATTGCGGCTGCAGCCGCAACTACCCCCTAATCCAAGTCGGTGGGTAGGAGCGGCTGGGACAGGACTCCCGCAGCCGATCGCTTCGTGTGGCTGTTCCGGTGGCGCGGGCTTTGTGGCTTTCCTTGATTTGTCCGTCCAAGTAGGTACTAGCGCGCTTTCCTCTCCGACGCGGGCTTTGAGTCTTTCCAGACGAAGTGTAATAATGCGGTTTCCGCGCCGCCGGAACCGCGCGACGCGACCGCTCGCGACTGTCCCTCGAGTAGCACTGACGAGCGATCGCGCGCTCACTGCCAAGCGCGCGGTGGGTGGCCGCTTGCCGTTGCGCTGCCTCCGTCTGGTCCGCTTATCACACATGTCGCGCCGTCGCTTGCTGGGCCGCGTGGTAAAGACTCCCTTTTTTGGTACCGTCTCCTTCTCACTCGCATTCATGCCTTGACTATCTCTCGGGACGACTTCTTACTCGCCAGTGTCCTCAACAACCAAACAGCTTCTATCACACTACTGTCATCTCTACGATTGCTCGAGTAAGCGTAGAGATGACGGTAGTACGATAAAACTTTATTTAAAAAAATATTGTGATAGATTTTTCTTTAAATATTGTTATATTACTTTCCTAGCATCAGGGTGTTAAACTCAGTGTTGGCTCAGAATGGAACGTACAGTTTCGCAATTTGCAACTCAACTGCCAATATCAGTGATTTCTATTCAATTTAAGTTCAATATTGTGTGCTATAAGAAGTATTTTTATCTAACTGTGTAACTTTACTTATCTTATCTTTCAGATTACGTATGAGACTATCGGAGATGTCCAACTTCGTTTCCTGAAGCTACTCTCAGAGACTGCCAGGCAGAATTTCACCTATACCTGTGTCAACTCCGTCGCTTGGTAATTATAACCACTTTCAAATACCGGAGGATCAAACTGCTTAACCTTTCTGTAGGTGTGATTATTCGAGTAAGGCTAGATATGACGGTAGTGAGATAAAACTTTATTTAAAAAATATATATTGTAGGGGTCATAGTTATAGTACTTTCCTGGTAAGGAAAGTATCGTGAAAGTACATGACGCGAAGCTTGACAAGCATGCTTGATCATCTAGAGAGCCCCTTAGACATAGGCCTCCCCCATAGCACAATACTGTGTCCATAAAATGCTATGACGAGCGGCCTTGAAATGCCTCCATCCACCTACTTCCTGCGACCTTGGTAATGATGTCATCGGTCTATCTTGTGGGGGCCATCCCACACTTCGTCTGCCGGTTCGTGGTCGCCATTCGAGAAACTTTTTTTTCTAATTGTCATTTGGCCAAAGGAATTTCACTTATCTAGCGCCTAGGATATATAACATCCTACCTGCAGGTATAAAGATTAGCCCGAGCATTTCAATTTTTAAGAAACAACTGGTCTCGTGGATGCTTGGGCCAGGAAGGTCCCGAATACATCAAGAACTCTCAAATATCTAGCTTCGTTTGGCTGCAATTTGTGACTATTACTATTATTTTAATTTTTCTTTGTGACTATTTTATTTTTTTAGAAACTTTACTATTACTGGTATTATAATTTTCTTGTGACTTTTTAAGCTATTGCATAGCTTTTATCGCGGGCCTAGCCCAGCGCGGCGACCGAATGAAGAAATTTCTTAACGAAAATAAATTATTTTAAACTGATAATTACGTCTAAACGAGTACTGCTTACGATTCGAAAAAAATATATGTTAATCAAGAACATTTTCCTAATATTCTTAGCTTTGAATATTTTAGATTTTGTTTATTTTACATAGTGTAATTAATTTGTGAAATTAGGTCTAACCGAACACAAAAACGACTACTACGCAAATACTATCTGGCGTATTATTATGAAACCTGCACCATTTTAAAGATAATTTAATTATCTATCTTTTTATCTACGATTTTTTTGAATAATCCGTTTTTTGCTTTATCGAATAATGCGCGGCGCTCTATCGAAAGAGGTTTAAATTATTCCGAATCATTTGCTTCCGCAGATGATTCGGAATAATTTCGACGTTTTCCGATAGAGCGCAGTTATCTGATATCAGAAAAAATAAAATAAATAAAATAAATAAATAATTATAATTGCATACGTTGTTAAAAATGCTATGCAATAGCTTTACCGCGGCAGTCCCCGAGTGCCACACGTATTTTTTATTTTTCTACAAATATTACAAATTTTATTTATAATTTAAGTTGTGACTATATAGTTTATTATTACCCCAAGGATAAGTGTATTTAATTATCTATTTACGTCAATGTTTTATTTTATTATAATTATATATTTACATATTTTATTTTTATACATATTTTTATTTAATTCAAGGTTTTTTTCCATTTTCGCTTTTTCTCTTTTTGTTTAAACTACTTTTTTTCGTTTGAATATGTTTTTTTAAAAACTAGTATTTGTTTAATATGTTTGCCCTAGAACAAGTGTATATTTAGTTGGGCGATATGGGACCGATATTCACTATAAGCGTGACACAACTTGCTGTGGGTTTTATTTTAAACTAGATATTAAGTATGATTTGTTACGCTTGTTGCATATTATGTACATTACTATAAATAAATAAATAAATAAAAATAAAGGGTTGTCGGTTCTGCCAGCTATATTGTCTGCCCATTGCCATTTCTATTTATAAATCGCATGTATGTCAAGATTTTCCTTCAGACAAATTTTAAATTCCGTATCATCCAGTTCTTTTGTGTTGGTAATAAATTATACATATTGAGACTGTAACGGCCCTTAAATATGGTTACATGCAATCAACAAATGCATTGATTTCCAGTGAAATGCACTGATACAAATTCAGCTATTATTCTACCTCAAGCATCATTCCTCGAGTGATCACGTCCCCAAGATAGCGACGGCATACTTCGGTACCCCGGCTTCTTGGTTACCTTTTCCTTCCTTTCCATTATCGAGGCGAGAAGCATCAGTCTGCATTCCCACAGACTTGAGCCGTGCCCAGTACGAGATACTAGGAGCACAAGTACAATCCTTCTCCATACACTCTCGTAGCTTCAGGCCGATAGCCAATACATTCACGTCAATATAACCCATTCGATGAGCGTTACAAACTGGCAATATCTAACTCTCAATAAACACCTTCTGATATACTTAAAATCGACTTTTAATACGGAGATAACCTTCAAGTTGACACCACCACCTCACACCGAATAATTTGGAGTCGAGTGAGGGGTGGTCCCTCACACTGCTGACCGCGAAGTGAGGGGTGGTCCCTCACAAGATTAAGATACATTTATAAACAACCACTGATATTTACTATGTGTTACTCTTGGTAATACAATTTTATTTTTGTGCTTCGGGATATGACTATAGATAGATATCTAGATGACAAACAATTCGCCGACCATAAAACAGTAATTTTATATTTTAAAGTCAATAAATCAGTAAAGTGTGTACGGTGAGACGAGGCAGGCGGTGTGGAGTAGTGGTGCAGGCGTTGCGGAATAGTAAAGTGTGTAGCAAAGAGTTGTAAAGTCACGTAGGCAGTAGTGATATGCAATGAATATTTGCTGTAGATTGATCCGTCGCTCATCCTTGTCGCTCAACCTTACTTCTAATAGAAGAGTTTAATAATTATATATTTTTTTTAGGTACGATAGTCGAATATTCAGTTACAAGGAAGCATTGCGCCTCATTGGCCCTACTGGCAATGAATGGGGACACAGCGCTAAACTAAGACCAAAAGTCACTGAGGATAACTGCAAGGTAAACGTCCTATTTGGTTCTTTTTATTACGTCATGTCCGCTCTTTTTATACGACTGCCCAGAAAAAAGAGTGTTATATGTTTGATTTTATTTATTTATTTCTATATTACATATATTTTCTAAGGCTACATAAGAAAAACAATTACTTTCTAGTCAAATAAAGCGACAAGTTGATTCACCTCAATCCCATGCAACTTGAGGCACGTCACACATCTAACTAGGCTTACGCCTGTTCCTAGATGTGTGATTTAAGACTCTTTAGATGTAAGATTGCGAGCTGAATTCAGCCCCTCAAATAAATGGCGATTAGCTAGGGTTGCCTAAGGCAAAATGTATATAAATTTATATTTACATTTACATAGAGCGGGGTTTACCATAGAGCTATAGCATTACTATAGAGCGGATTACTATAGAGCGGCGCACATTTATATTTATATTTTAAACACAATATATTTACGACCAAATATTTTTTGTTTATAATAATAATAAAATAAGAATAATAATAATAGCAATAGATAATCATTCGTATTTAAAATATTTTAAACAAATTAAACCACAAGTGACAGTTCCCTCTCCGTTCCAGAGCGCCCCAACTCCAATAGCCATAATTTATTAATTGCATTTTTAAAACTTGGAATGTTATCTAATAATTTAATTTGTTCATCTAATTCAGAGGTACCCATACTTTCTTGACCCGTAGACCCCTTGATGTTTTCCGTAGACCCCCTGCCTGAATTTTAATGAACTTACTAACATTAAAAGTTTTTTGACAGCTGGAACAGTACCTACTGATCGCCTACATAGGGTTTTCGGTAATGTGGACAGTTGTAAAAAATTAAAATTATGTACAATTTTTATTTGTTCATTTCTAAGCGTCCACCACCCTGAAGTACGAAGCATTTGGGAAAGCCGCACATAAGTGCACATGTAGCACTATTTCGCTTGCTCATTCATGTGGCGCGTTTATATTACTCGCTCGCACGGATACTCATTGAAGCGCAATTTTTTCACATATCTCATTCGCACCTTCCCTCGTTAGTCATGTGCGCTGGCCTCTTCAATCGGCTAGCGATGCAATTTGAGTTGAGCGTTGATTTCATTCCGTGATACTTGTGACGCGCGCGTTTATTTATTGCTAATATTATAATTTTAAAATACTAAGCTGTATACAAAATCCGTTTAAGATGTGATAAGGCATTAACGGATCGCCTGATTGCTTATGGTGACCTGCCTAGATGGAGTCCACTAACGTGGACCCCCATTTACATCTCGTGTACCCCGATTTTTTTTCTCGCTGACATGGACCCCCTGCGAATCGAAATCGAATCCTGGGGGTCCATATAGACCACTTTGGAAATCGCTGATCTAATTTGTTGTAAATTCGGGGTGCAATGTACCAAGCCTGCCTTTGTGCGAACGCCGATTTTACCAGAGGTATCTCAAAATTTAAACCTTTCATCTAATTTAACCCTCGTAATTTTTATTTGCTGGGTGCGTACTTGTTTTTTTCTAAATTTATGAAAATGAACGAGCAGCTGTTTAATGAATATTTGCCTTATATCAAGCACTCGCAATTCGTTAAACAGCTGCTCTCAACTACATCGGGAAGGTTTTTTATTACTTACTCTCAGTATAAGCTTCTGAGCCTTAAGGCTCCCTTCCGAGTTGATGCGACTAAAATTTTAGATATTTTTGCAATGCCACGCGCCTGCGCCCTTTTGATATATACATAAAGATGTATAGGTATATCGCCGCGACAAGGGAATACGTTCCACCGTTGGCAGTGGCCAATTAAGAATGACGATTTCGGCTTTGCGCGTCGTCTAATATAGTCGATTTGGCTTTTCAATTATAATATAATAAATTATCAAATGAATAGTTTTCTATAAAGTAAAAATTAGATTACAATAATAAAATTACTTAAGATCACTATGGTATTTTTTATATCACTCAAAAGTAACTTTAATAAGTAGAAAAAAATAATGTTTGGCCATAACATTTCTGGAAATTACGTAATTTGAAACATTTTTTTCTTATTTTTTTTGTATGGAAGTTCCAAAAACTGTCTTAGTACTATGCAAATAGACCATACGCTGGTGTAAATACTATTTTTCAATATTGAGAATCATCTCAAGGTTTTTCAAAAACTGAAGACAAATCTCGCTCGTTTTAATTTTTTTGGAAATCAGTAACAGAATAATGATAATTTACAATTAATATGGAAGTAATTTACCAATTTCGTTTCGGCGAAATGAAAGCTTAAGGACCGAGTTTTTAAAATCCGGCATAATTGTATTAAAATTCTTTTTCGTGTTCTCACAACCAGGCCACAAAATTATGCTTCATATAGCTTTTGGCCGCCACGGCCTCGGCCTCAAGAGCCGACTTAGTACATGCACCCCAACCAATTAACCCTGGAACCCATAAACCCTGGCATAATGCCATGTACACCATTCTTAAGGTTGCCTTTGATAACACATTTCGAAGTTCACTGAAGACATAAGCTAATTTTCTAGTCCTCTTCGTGAGGGATTCTATTTGGAGCTCCCGGCTAAAGTTACAGTCAATTATTATGCCTAAATACTCGACATAATCCACTTTCTTGATCGTACGACATTTGCATTTAGAATCTTTTTTGCATACATAAGTGTGCATTTTTAAGGCACATTAGGCGCTCAGCGATGCGTTCGCCGCACGTCAGTAGCGTACATAAGTACAGCGCGCTTAGCACGGCGTTTAACGAGCGTTACCAAAATGTCCATACTTCTGGCTCAGTTCGGAAATGGATGTCGAAGTGTTTGCTTGTGTGTGGCTCCTATACCGTCGCTATAAAAGACGACGGCAGAGGCAAAGAGAATTTTAGGTGCACCCAATATTACGAGATAGACTGGTGAATACGCGTCCACCCTACACGAAAGCGCGCGATCAAATGTACTACGGCAAAATGGCGGCGCATGTATCTACAAGCGCGCAGATGACGCCCGCGCAACGCGCGTTCGAATGAAAATCTGACAGCGCGCGTCTCAAGGGGCAAACATATTATCGGACGCGTCCGTCAGCCGCGACTGAAAGGTTATCTGTGTAATGAATTTCTATTGAGCCGTGCACATTATCGGACGTTAGTCGCGGACGTGACCTTGAGGCTTTGGACGTCCGATAGAGATCTGGTAAGCCGCGTCCCAAACGACTGTGCAAACTGTTGAGTCGCGTCCATAAGCCGCGGCTTACGGACGCGTCCGATAATATGTTTGCCGCTTCACGCGCGCTTGTTCAGAAGCGTGCGCTTGCATGTGTACACATCATATGAAACTCTTGGTTCCTAAAACGCGCGTTAGCAAAGCGCGCGTTTGAAAGCGACCAATGTGTACTCGCCCTTAGGGTTTGATCATTGGGAAAGTTCGAAAGCGAAAGCTACGTATCCGAACAAAGAACGAAATCCGAAAGTTACGTATTTGGTTTTTGCCGCGTTTAATGTCTGAATGCGGTGATCCAGCCAGTTTTTGGCAATATTCAGGCTATTTTGAGCTTTTCCTATTGCTTCCTTCCAAGAGTCAGCCTCAACAAGTATGACAGTATCGTTGGCGAAAGAAAATATTTATTTATTTATTTATTTTCAGGAAAACCAACAGCTAATTATAATTTAACAATGCCGGAGTAACATAGCAGAGAGCCAATTAAAGGTTTTCACGTTTAAATAACGTTGTAGAAACATATGTGATCTTTCAATTAAAGCTATCGATTAAGAATGCATCAAAAATTATTCAACAATTAATGCTAAAAAATTCACTGTTCAGCCGCTGCCTAGCTGAGTTAACACTCGTACAGAATAGATCAAAGTCAAAGCGTTTAATCATGTCATTGAAATTGTCACTTGTTCGCCACAGAAATGCATTTTGCCTATATTTGGTACCAGCATGAGGAACATGAAGAGCATGGTTAAATCTATTGAGTTTGAAAGGAACATGGAGATTAATTTTATTTAGTAAGTCAGGACAGTTAATATTATTGGAGGTAATTTTTAGCAAAAAGGTTAAGTCCGCGGTTTCACGCCGCTTAATCAAGGGGAGGATATGAAATTTCTTGCATAAATTGAAATAGTTAGATGAGCTGTATGGGATTTTCAGACGGAAGCAGAGATATTTCATGAACTTCATTTGAATGCGTTCGATTCTGTTTATATATTTGTCATAACAAGGGTTCCATACTTGAGATGCATATTCCAAGATGCTTCTGACAAAAGTGCAGTAAAGGATCTTGAAAGTTTTAGCACGGTGAAAGCAAGCTGCACTCCTCATAACAAAACCTAAAGCTTTTGAAGCTTTAGAAACAATAGATTGAACGTGATTATCGAACAGTAGATGAGAATCATGAATGACACCAAGATCTTTAACCACGCTGCACCTCTGCAAGTTATGAAATTTTAATGAGTATGAGGCTAGAGTAAATATTTTTTTACGGGTGTAGGTGAATATATGCCCGTTATGGTCCAGAGATCACACATTTAGGATTCATCTATGTATATCTTCCGTTTCTTTATTCCACCATAACTTCTAAACTCTTGATCTGATTTAGAACTGTGTCATATTGTTAGAATCGTTTTGTCCTCCCGAGTATCGAGTAGGTACGTACGTGCGTGCGTATAGGGTATGTGCCGCGACCCCTTCATTTTATATAAGGAGAAAGCAGCCTCTTTAATATAAATCGTCGTGCTATGCGGTGCGAGTCATCATCATTTGACAGTTTAGTTTTTTTCGTTCTTCCTCTCCGCGCCCGACAAGAATATTTTTTTAATTTCTTGAGTGGCTTTTCTAAGGTCTTTATGAGCCTTGTAACACTGCGACCATTGCTGATCTATTGTGTTGGCCACCTACTATAGTTCTGTGCTAAGCCTCGTATCATTTAGGAACCGCAGCAGGCTTTGGCGCCAGATTGTTTTACCTCCTCAGGTTGGAGGTCATGACCACCCAAGTGGGTGTATCTTTTACGCATCAGCGGGCCACACTCGCACATGAGGTGCTGGGGAGTTTCCTCTGCTCCTTGGCAGAACCTGCACATTTTTGTGTCTCTGAGCTTGAGGTTGAACATGTGTTTGTTCAGGCCACAATGCCCTGTGAGCGCCCTCACCAGTATGCGTAGATTGTTCCTATTTAGCGATAAGGCCTCACGGGCCGTCTTACGGTCGTAAGCTTTAATTAGCGCTTTGGAATAATTCAACCCTGGCGTGTTGTTCCAGTGGTTGACGAATCGTTCTAAACATATTTGTTTGAGCATTAGGTTTGCAACGCTTTTTGGTACGCCACAGCAAGGTTCAGGGCCGTATACATTACATTGCATTACATTACATTTACGTCGTGTCCAATTGGTGGCTAAAAACCGCTCTTGGACGTGTCAAAATATTTGTGTTTTAAGTAGTAAGTGTCATTACTACTTTAATCTTTACCTTACATACATATATTAATTTTTAAAAATATATAGTATCTAAGAAACTTTGGAACCCACTAAAAGTTATTCGTCGTAGAATCGTATTACAAAACAAATTAAAGAATAGTCAATGGCTACCTACTAAACACACAATAATTAAAATAGTCAGTTAAAAAGTTGAATAATCAAAGCAGAAGCCTAACAATTGAAATAGTCAATAAATCAAATATATACGTACTAAAAACTGTACATAGTAACATCCAAAGTAGTAAGTAATTTGTTAAATAATCAAACTAAAGCTAAATCTTAAATTTAAATACTAGAAGTACATATATAATTATCATTGAAATTGGTACAATATTTGCAAAGTCATGGCCCTCGAATTCGGTCAGATTATAGAAAGGGTGGCCTATCAGCATCTCCTTAATGTTTTTTTAAAATTGTTTGTCCTCCAGTTGTTTGATAGTGGTAGGGAGTAAATTGTAGAATTTAATGCTAAGGTATAAGTAGCTCTTCTGTACTTTTGCCAGTCTATAACGTTCCATTTGCTACAATCTTAGCAAGTTCATCGACTTTTTCATTTCCCTCAATTCCTGCATGGCCGGGAACCCATCCTTAAATTACCTTGTTCTTTTCGCCCAGGGAATTCAGTAGTGATATGCAGTTTTGCACTAGCTTTGAATTTATTTATTTATTTATTTATTTAGTAACACATCTAGTAAAAAAATAATGTCGTATTTGATTAAGATGTTAGCAAGAAATTGATGCGACATTATTTTTAATGATTGACACAGTCGCCTAACTAGGCCTAGGCCCAGGCCCGGACTGGCCATACGGGCAGATCGGGCAAATGCCCGATGGGCCGGAGTCGACGATAGGGCCGCCGCGCCGCAGGCGCGGTGGTTCTATCGTCGCCATATTGCCATGCATGCGCACGCGCGAACGGTGTGGCAGCGCAGGGTTGGCGCGGGAGCGGTGCGGGGCGGCGCGGCCGGGCTGGAGCCAGTGCATGCCAGTGCCAGACGTGCCAGTGCGACGGGGAGAGGCGAGCTGTATGCACGCAAATCCAGGCACGAACGAGACCGCATCGACCGCTTCGAAAAAGCCGAAGGAGTGTTTGTTGACAAATATTTTTACTCATTCATCTACTTCTAATGCAGTGGTGGTAACTGAAGAAGCAACTGTCAAATCACCTCCTGAATGTAACAAAGAGTTAATCAGTCAGGAACAGCAACTCGAACAACCTCTAGTTGAAGTGGAACTTCAATATGAACAGCATGGGCATGCCCCTCATTATTCTGCAAATGACGCTAATAGGGAACTAGATGAAAATGTAAATTCTTCATTTAATTATTTTGCACGTCCTGAAAACGGTCAGCTGGATCTTTTTTTCAAATGTCATCCCACGCAAGACATTATTGATCCTGTATTACAGAAAGCTGTAAACCGTAAAGACGGAACCAATCGCAAGTGGCTGACCTACAGCAGTGAACAGTGTGCTTTGTTCTGTTCAGTTTGCCTAGCATTTAATGCAACTTCTAATACCAGCTCAAGCCCTTTTTTACGAGGAATGCAAGATAAGAGACATGTTCACATCAGAGTAAAGGAACACGAAAAAACTGAAACGCATCGTGCTTGTGCGGAAGCTTACATTTTGAGGTCCAATAAAAAAGACGTTCAAAGTTTAATTTTTGTCAACTTGGGTTGTCGACTACAGCGGACGAGCCCGTCACCACAGGAAGTTTTAACGATTAGTCGTTCTATCTCCCTGTAGTGAACGTAGAAGACTTGGGGACAAAACAGTCCACCATCTAGCTACGTCACAAGACCGTAAGAGGCCAACGCCTTAACCGCGAGATAGCCAGGAATGTTACCTGGCGGGCCGACACTCACGCCCTTACTTCCAATTGTGACCAGATTACTCCGGTCTCTCGATTGGTACGAGTTCGAGGTCGCTTGCGCGGTCCTCTCCCTTACGAAGCGGTGAAACGGTGTATACCGAATCTATCGCGGACCACAGCGTCCTTTGACCGGCTGTTTACCCAGGATCGGATGGCCGATGGTCGTTTCGTTTAATTTTTGTCAATCAAATGTCCTTACATCGAGCACAAGTGCGGAAAAGGAGAAATTTTCCAGAGAATAATAGACGTTGTTAAGTTCATTGGGAAACGTGGATTAAGTTATAGAGGTGACCAACTGGAAGCAGCATATAGTCTCCAGGACATTACTGTAGACCACGGCAACTTTTTTGAACTCGTGGTTCTCCTCAGCAAATATTATATCCATCTGAAAGATCACTTGAAAGAGTGCATTGACAAAAATAAAACACTTCATGGTTTGCCAAATGGGGGTAAAGAAGAGGATCATTATTAACGTTTTTGTCAAAAACAACTATTAATAAAATTATCCTAGAAGTCGGTGAACTTATATGTAAGAATATTTCTCTGGAGGTACGAGCAGCTGGTATGTTTTCTTTGCAAGTAGATACCACTCAGGATATTACGTGCAAAGACCAATGATCAATTATAATACGCTACGTGACAGATGCTCGTGTACATGAAAGACTTCTCGCTGTCGTAGAAAGTGAATCGTCAACTGGAAAGGATATGTTTTCCTTGATTGATGCAGTTTTAAAGTCTGTAAATGTAGATATAAAAAGATGCATCGGTAATTAAACGGACGGGGCAGCAAGTATGCAAGGCCAATACAACGGATTTTCTTCACCGCTATCAAAAGAGTCTCCAGGTCAAATTCACGTTTGGTGCTACGCACATGTACTGAATTTAGTATTAGAAGAAACTACTAAGTCGGTTATTGAAAGTGCATTATTGTTTAGTTTGTTGAATGACGTTGCAGTATTCCTTCGCGAATCGTATCCACGCATGGGTGTTTGGGAAAAAACTAAAGAGGACGGCAACACGAAAAGACTCTCAACTATTGGCGAAACACGTTGGTGGTCAAAAGATACGGCCGTCAAGAAAATTTTTGGGTCATTTTCAAATTCAGACTCGTCTTTGTATGTAACATTGATCATGGCATTGGCAAGAATACAACAAAATGTGCACTTTAAGCCAGAAGTGCGTGTGAAAGCGAAAGCATACATAGAATCGATACTCAAATACGAAACGATAATTACAGCCAAAACGTTTTTAAAAATATTTGAAGTAACTACACCTCTCTCGAAATACCTTCAAACGGCCGGTTTACATATATTGAAAGCTCAAAATATGGTTTCACAATCGAGTTCGCAACTGAAAAAAATAGTCAGAGACTTCGACACAGTTGAAACGACAACAAATAATTTTGTGGCATGGGGTAATGAAAAGTTGGATAAAGTTGAAGACTATGGATATAGAAGTTCAATCAAATGTCCCTGAGAAAAGACATAGAAAAAAGAAATCTATGCCAAACGAGTTGGTACAGGATGAAAGTGTCCGCGATGCACGCACTTCATATAAAGTAGGAGTTCATAACATTATTTTTGATACAGTTACTGCGAGCATGGATCGCCGATTTCTTGCAAATAAACAGTTATATTCTGATTTTTCTTACCTCGATTCAAAGCGTTTCCCCGAAATAAGAAAAAATGGAAAAAATGGTCTTTAACCTGGTGAACTCGAAGAATTAAGTAGATACTTGACGAAATTTGATGAAAAAGCCACTAGCGAAAATTTGCGGATTGAATTGGAAAATATGACGTTGCATTGGGATAATTTTAAAAATTCAGAATTGGAAGATTATAAGATCATTGTAGAAGATAATGATAATGAAGGTACCGTAGAAACGACGTTGGATAACCAAGATAATGACACTTTCAAAGCATGTGAGATACGTAGTGCATGTAAAAATTGTTCGATTTGCTGTTTCAAAAATTTACATAGATTTAATCTATTGAGCAGTGCCTATAAGTCTATTGCACTAGGCTATACATTTCTTCTTACATTGCCATTAAACCAGGCATGTGAAAGGAGTTTTTCTACCTTAAAAATTATAAAAAATCGTATGAGGAGCAGTTTGTCTCCTCAAAATTTAAATTCGTTCATGTTGATGGCGGCAGAAAAAGGTCTCTTAATGAATCTAGACTCTGACGAAATAATAGACTAAGTAGCCGAAAGCAGTGAGCTTCTCCAGAAGTCAGTAACTTACATACTTTGATAGATTAGAAACATTTGTCTTTAATAATAATAAATATAAAAAGTATCAAAATATATATGTACTTCGTTTTTTTTCTAAGGGGCCGTCCGGCTGCAAAACGCCCGGGCCGATTTTATGTCCCAGTCCGGCCCTGCCTAGGCCTGTTCTAAGGCAGACTTTTAATGACGATAAGTGTGCACTGTCAACTTAAACTATAGTTAGTACTTATTTTTAAATCAACAAATATAAAACTACAAATATTTACGCATATACAAATATGGATAGATACTTATATACATCTATAGATAAAATATATATCCATATATGCACACATACACATACATATATTTATACGAAAATAATAATAAAACCAAAATAAATAAAAATAAAAACTAAAATAATATACATATATAAAGCAATTACATATTGATACATATAACGCTCACATACCTATAATAGTCATTTAAAATTATCATGGAAATACTAAATACTAAGTACTAAATACTATCATTCAAAATACAACAGCATATTCCCTAAACTCCCTACCCACCTCTAACAACCAATCGGTTAGAGATTTTTCAAAAGTGGATTTGTTCTCACTACTTTTAATTGCTTCGGGAAGATTGTTATACATTCTAGGGCCAATGAACGTGAAATGGCGCTGGCCAAATGTTGTGTAAGATCTTCGCACCATCATATCACCAGTTCTTGTTGCTCTCGTCTTTCCAACTCGTTGTTGATTAAGGTGTCATTTTATTTTTAGTATATATTAGGGTCATGCGAACATAAAGCTGTCTTACATCCAAAACCTTGGACTGGATGTAAAGATTGTCTGACGGAAATCGATACGGTTTACGTGCGATTATTTTTAAAATACATTTTTGCGCTACTTCTAGAGGGTGTAGAGAGGACCTTGTACAACCGCCCCATCCTATAATACCATAGCATAGTAATGGCTGACACAATGCATAGTAGGTGTTTTTCAGTGTTCCATTAATGGCATAAGAGCTGCCTTGCTATCCGAGTGGATATATATATACGGTGGTTGACGTAGTTCTTGGCGTAGTGGTTGGCGTAGCGACAGGACAGGGCTTGGTAACGCAGATAAATATTTAGAGTATTAATTTAGCAAAATATATTATATACAGTGTTACCCAGTGTTTAATTATTACACTCCACAAAATATAACCGATTTTAAAATAACCGCTTTTGGTTCTTACAAATTTATTGTGAACGCGCTAAAAAAATCGAGATCAACACGGAAATATCCATTGTATTGAGGTGCGGTCTCCTCGGACAACCTCTAAATGTCGCTGGTGAAAGATTGCAGGATTCCAGGTAAACGCCTTGTTCGTGGTGGCACAGATTTATTGTCGATTTGGTACAATACAAAGTACACGCGAGCGAAATATATTTATAACAAGCAGGAATTGCGGTGGCGACGATATCGACCGTCCGCTCCGATCGTATGGTAATCTGACGTCTCAGTGGCGGCGTTCGACCCGTCTTCCCTTCACTCGTTGGTTGCGTTCAGCGGCATCGCTCGATGTAAAGTTGCCACGCTAGAACGGTTTAGGCTAAGTACGAAACATCCATTATGCCCCGCCCCTGAGTCGACTAAGACCATTTTCAGACTGAAGTCTATCTGTGAGTCTGCGTGTGTGTATGTGTGTGTGTATGTAGTCCTCCATGATAGCGCCCGAACGCTTCATCGGAGTAAAATTTGGCATGCACGCTTAATGTTGTCATGGCTAGAGTTGAAAAGATTGCGGTTGAAATTGGTCCACCAGAGGGTGCGCTAGCATATTTCAATCTCGAAATATTGGATTTAGGGACTTGAAATTCGGCGAGATAGTCCAACCGAAATCACGTTGTGAAATTTCGGTTGGAATATCTCGTATACAAGGGACACAAATAATATTTAAATTTTGCCATATATTAATTAAATAGTAATGCTTCAAAAGCGGCGACGCTTGCGATGCCTGGATCATTCGAAATTCGAATTCGAAGGCTCACGGCGGCCCGCGGTTTTAATTTGATTTTTAAATTGAATGTGATAAATCGCGTTCGAAATTCAAATTTTCATTGCGTTGCTTCGCATACGCTAACTGCTCATCGACTTTATTTATGAAATGAATATTTAGATAAAATAAGTCGCTGGCTATGTACTTTGTTGGAATATCTCGCAAATGTACAAGGCACACATAATATTTAAGTTCTGTCATATTTAGGAAAATACTACATAATGTTTGAAAAATTACCATTTTAATACCACAGAAACTACTACAAATTTAATACGAATTAGCGCACGGGAGGGGGTGGGGGAGGTTGCGTTGGCACTGGGAGTGGGGAAGGTTGACAGTGGAGCTTGTCTACTTTTCGGGATAGTCTTTGAGTGACGCAACCGATTTTTTAGATTTTTTCTATTTTGTAATTGACCAAAAATGTATTTACAGACTGGGACGGGAAAAGGTACGACAATTCTGGAAGTGCGCACGAAGAAGATGGATCAAGTGCCAATTGTGGATTTCGTGCCTTCAGACTATGGTAATAACAACCAAGCCTTCGGGTTCGAAGCGGGACCGGCGTGCTTCCTTTAACTTTGAAGCAAACATACCTCAAGACGGAGAAGCCGGCGGAAGAAAACCACTGCCTTTGTATATACGTAACTTATTGTACCTTAAGCCTAGGTTAGCAACGGACTGTAAATAATTTGTAAATATTGTTTTCGATTAAATAAGTTGGTTTTAATTTATTATAGTTTTATTTTTGTGCACGCCAGTCCTACCTTGGCGATTGTTGACTGGACTGGTGTGTTCAGTATATTCATAACTAGCTGACCCGTGCCCACTTCGTTGGGCGGTAAAACTTTTTTCCTGTGATGAAATTATGAGTGTGGTTCGGTTAGTACTGAGTGCTATGATTTATTTCCTGATTACCAAAAGAAGGGTTATATTTTTACTGCATATATATTTGCATGCCAATTTGACTATATTACCGTTATTTGTAAGTGTCTTCTTCTGAGTGTCTTATTTGTGATCGTATTATCTCTTTAACTATTTATGCAGTAAAAGGGAAATTATATGCAGTAAAAGGGAAAAGTCTTTGGTTTTAAACACGTGAGACGATAAATTTACTTATTTTGATAAGAATGCATAATTGTTGATAATATGACCAATAAACACGACCTAACGATTTAAATTAATTTTTAAATATAAAATACTACTTTTTGTGACTTAAATATAAAAGTTATAAATATGTTGTCGCTAACTTTTTTGTAGGCATTATCAAGGTCTACAACTTTTCTCTAGAGTATAATCATACATCTCTCATCGTTAAGGCAGCGTTAGTTAGAAACGATTTCGTTCGACCGTTTTTTCTCCGACTTACATTGCAAATCCAACTACCACGAAAAAGTCTTCATTCTTCGGTTTAGTATATAGCCTATGACACCCACAAATAACGTGGCTTTCTATTGGTAGAAGAATTTTCAAAATCGGTTCAGTAGATCCAGAGGTCATGAACGTGACCTAACGATTAAAATTATTTTTTTAATATAAAATACTACTTTTTGTGACTTAAATATAAAAGTTAGACATATGCTGTCGCTGACTTTTTTGTAGGCATTATCAAGCTCTACAACTTTTCTCTAGAACTTAATCATATGTCTCTTATCGTTAAGGCAGCGTTAGTAAGAAACGTTTTCGTTCGACCGTTTATTCTCCGACTTACTTTGCAAATCCGACTACCAGGGAAAAGGTTTTTCCATTTTTCGGATTATTATATAGCCTATGACGCTCACAAATAACGTGGCTTTCTACTGTAAAAGAATTGTCAAAATCGGTTCAGTAGATCCAGAGATTACTTCCTACAACGTCACAAACTTTACCTCTTTATAATATTAGTATAGATGGGTTATTACATATGTAATTGCTATTTTTCACACTGGCCATTTTAAACTTGGATAACTTGGATTTGAGTTGGAATTTCATTTTTTTATTTTATTTATTTTTTTTATTTTATTTTTATTTTATTTATTTTCGGGAAACATACAGCGCTTCATTAATTATTACTAATTATTCTAATACAGAGTTTCGCTGGCCGATTAATTGTTTCCTACATTATTTTCTTATACGGTAAATCAAAAATTGCATTGCACTAAATTAAATTAAATTAAATTGCAATTGAACTATTGACCTATTGCCTAGTGAGCTAAGGACAGCTTCGCTGAATTTAGGTTGATTCAGGTAAAAAATGTCGATATCTTCGAATCGTCTATTATATGTGGTCCTCAAGCGATGCATAACAGAGTTTTGGGAGTAACTAGTGCTCACACGAGGGATTTCGAACGTACGAGGAGAGCGAACCCTTCGTGGCGGAACCAACAACGACAGTTTCTTTACCGAATGAGGGCTATCAATTTCGTTATGTATTACAACGGAATAAATCAACATTAATAAACAATTAACGTTTTACAACGGAATAAATCAACTTTGAAGAGTTGTTAAAAAACGCCTTCAAAGCAATCATTGATTCCTGTCCACGAGAGCTTTACAGTAGAGGAATTAAGCAACTCCCATTAAAATGACGAATCTGCATAGGAAATAAGGGTCAATATTTCTAATAACTAAATATATATTTTTCATACAACATTTTTGACTTTAAATTTCCTTTATAGAACAGCAAATTCATAGTAAGGGTCCGTCCATATATTACGTAATCACGTTTTTGAGATTTTTGACCTCCCCCCTCCCTTACGTCATCAGACGTAATCAGCGGCCTGACCCCTCCCCCCACAAGATTACGTAATCTACCGAATTTGCGGAAAATGTAAAGAATCGTGAACCCAACTTTTGTAAAGTGTTTGAAGGCAGTGGAAAAAAACATTTTAAAATGCTTTTAAAAATGTACTTCATCAATTCAAACTAATTATAAAATCTCAAACTCTTTGGTTTATTTTACAGAACCCGATCTTCAGACCGCAGTGGCTGTAAAGACGGTATTAAAAGGAAAAAAAATATTTAAGAATGCATTTAAAAATGCACATTTAATGTGCAGGTTTAGACCAAAAAAAATGCGATACGGTGACCAAAGTTGATTATGTAATCGGGACGGTCACCCCTCCCTCCCCCCCACGTAATCAAGCGTAAGCCTCAGCTCCAACCCCCCTCCCCCTTGGTGATTGCGTAATATTTAGCCCCCCCCCAAGGACCCAATAATATTATTATTTATATTCATATTCACTTTATTGGCTTAATAGTAATAATACAGATAAGCAAAGATTTTTAAAATCGAGTATAACATGAACAAGTCGGAAATGTTACAAACGCGAAAAAATAAAATTGAAAAGAAAAAAGCAAGGAAAACAAAGATATAATTAAATACATAACAAAGAAAAGCATTAAAGCTATTGATTTTAGTCGCACGAGTAATATTCCTCCAGTGAGAAAAACGCCTTATCTGTGAGGTACTTTTTAAGGCGGCTCTTAAATACACCAAGTGATTACATTTAAAGATAAATATCCAAAGTCTGCCATATTTATGAAAATATAACGTAATTTTTGAAAAAATACCATTTTAATACAACGGAAAACACTACAAATATACTACAAATTGGCGCGCGGGGGGCGTTTGAGTTGGCGCGGCGGGGGAGGGGGGGGGGGGGTGTTGTTATTGGGCTTGTTTACTTGCTGGGAATGTCTTGGGGTGACACAACCAATGTATTTTCATTTTTAAGCGCAAGTAAACAGTTTATTGTTATTATTTAAAAACACCGTTGATTTTTGGGCGGAATTCCTATTTTTTGCAAAACTATACTGAAATCCAATGAGCTTAGATTCCCATTTTTTTTGAGGATTCATAAATTATTGACAATAATATAGGAAATTGGTAAATCAGAAAATCGTAAAAGTCACATTGGTTTCTCTGCGTATTTTTCATAAGATTAGAAGATTATTACACGAACCTTAGAGCACATCTATTCCTTGGCTTCTAACCTTGGCTTGACCGAGAGCAAGGACTGCCGAATATGTGGCGAAGAACCTAAAGACAGCATACGCATCGTCGGTCGCTGCCAGGCCTCGCCGCAAAAAGACACAGTTTACTGGGATGAGCTTTTCTCGACCAGCCATCTGCCCCACTTGAAGGTCAGTGATTTGTATGGACTGGTAAGTAGTACCGGACTACTAGCAGACCACTGACCCAACCACAAAGTGGGTTCTTACAAAAGATCTTATAGATCCAAGTGACATCAAGGGCTGGATACAAGCCCCCTCACTCCGTTTAATACTACTACTAATACTAATACTACTACTTAAAATCTTAAACCTTTACCCAACTATTCGTATAATACTTGTATTTATGAAGTCAAATGAAAATATAGCTCGATCTCTGAGGTCTGTATAGGATGTCATACCACTGCAAACCCCGGGTGTGTACCTAATCGAATAGAGCTATGGTTTAGTCTACGTTGGACAAACGAAACGGCCTATAGCCACTCGACTAATGGAACATATAAAAGCTATTGAAAACATTCAGCAAAAAAAAAACGGCGATCTGAGAACTATATTGGATAGCGGAACTAACCACTGGGTAAAGTTTCCAAATCCCGTTGAGCTATCCAAAGAACAATTTTACATTCCCCGCCCGATCCGGGAATCCATTGAAATAAGAAGAACTTCAATAGAGACGGCGGTTTCAAACTATCTACTTTGTGGAACCCTCTTCTTCAAATGTCCTAAGCACCGATCGCAAGAACGTAACACAAGATACTCGTTACCCGCCACCATACCACTGTTATAATCTGCGCAGTTATAAGTCGGGACCAAACGGAACGTTATACGGCCCTGAACCTTGCTGTGGCGTACCAAAAAGCCTTGCAAAACTAATGCTCAAAAATATGTTTAGAACAATCTGTCAACCACTGGAACAACACGCTAGGGTTAAATCATTCCAAAGCTCTAATTAAGGCTTACGACCGTAAGACGGCCCGTGAGGCCTTATCGCTAAATAGGAACAATCTACGCATACTGGTGAGGGCGCTCACGGGGCATTGTGGCCTGAACAAACACATGTTCAACCTCAAGCTCAGGGACACGAAAATATGCAGCTTCTGCCAAGGGGCAGAGGAAACTCCCCTGCACCTCATGTGCGACTGTGGCCCGCTGATGCTTAAAAGATACACCCACTTGGGTGGACATTTCCTCCAACCTAAGGAGGTAAACAATCTAGCGCCAAAAGCCTGTTGCGGTTCTTAAATCACACGAGGCTTAGCGCAGAACTATAGTAGGTGGTGAACAGCAATGGTCGCAATGTTACAAGGTTCATAAGGACCTTAGAAAAGCCCCACACAACAAATAAAAAATACCCGCAGAACAACGGATGACGATTGACAGTCTACACCAAGGGCGAACCGTGGGTTTGTGGAGCCCTGGGCTAATATTACTTAGGGGCCTGTCTAATAAATCAACTAATTGGTATTTTGTCAAAAAACTGTTTCCGATAATGTAATCACTAGGCACACGGTATAGGAAAAAAATCGGTTGTGTCACTCCAAGACGGGAAAGGCAAGCAGACACCCCCTCGCGCGCCATATCCCTAAAGCACCCACTCCCAAAACCCCCTCCACCCCCCTCTCAAATCCTTCAATCCTCCTCTCCGAGCCTTCCCTCTCCCCCCTGTCCATTACCCTCCACTTCCCTCCCCCTCCCCCACACCATTCCTATTCCCCATCCCCTTACCCTCCTCAACAAGCCCTCTCCCTGCCCCCCGCCCCCCGTCCACCAACCCTCTCACCGCCCATCAACTACCCCCTCCCGAACACCCTCCCCCCTCCAACTTTCCCCCAACCACCCCCTTCCCCCTTTAACAACGCTATCCTCTCCAACACCGCCCCCCCCCAAAATCTCTTTATCATCCTAAGCACATCGGTATCCATTAAAGTACTCTAAATAAGGCGGGATAGGAACCAACGGAAGAAGAAGAATATTGGAGAAGAAGAATATTTTCGTCCGTAACTTTATACATCCTGAGTACCTACTTCTAGGTCTATTTTCTTCGAATTTAAAGGATTCTAGATTTAGATTTTGTTTGTATAATACCTAATCCTTTTTTTTTATTTTAGATTTAGTTTGTAATTCACAATATTGTTCATTGTTTACAATGGGGCTGGGGCCCTTTATATCGACGGGGCCCTGGGATGCAGCCCAAAAAGCCCTTATATAGATCCGCGGCTGGTCTACACTGGACAGCAGCGGTTGCTACATTGCCGAAACGTCGGGTGATACAAACTGCACGCAGTTACTTCGTTTATATCTTATTTATAATTTGTAATTATACCTTTTATTTGGATTATGCCATGTGATGTTTAGGATGGTACCCCCCCCCCCCTCCTTAAGAGGCTGAGTAAGACGTAAGCAGGCGTCTAAAAATGCGATTACCCACTTGGCATAGTGATTGTTTGAAATAAAATAATGTGGTTTGATTATAATTCCAAACGTAACTACGTAACGGATGTGGCAATACCATCTATAAAGATGCTATAAAACTACTGATGTAATAAATTACAAAGTCTGTCATTACATCGGGAAATTGAGACACAGGCTGCTTTATTTTTACACGACTGCCTAACAAAATAAATTAATATAAAAAAAAACACTAAAAACACGCTTTTATAAATGCACGTAAAAACCAAAAAATCCGGCTTCATCATCAGACCTTGAAACTTAAACGTGGTCAAAGTTCATTAAAAGACCTTTCTATCAAGTCCAAACACGGCTATGATACGATATTCCATCATGGAATGCCAGTGCCTATCTTCCGGCTTCATCATCAGACCTTGAAACCTAATCGTGGTCAAAGTCCTTTCCAAGGCTTTTCTAACAAGTCCAAACACAGCTATGATACGATGTTCCATCATGAAGTTCCAGTTATTATCTTCCGACTCCATCATCAGATCAGTTCGACGGAACCATATTATTGTATTGTCATCAGAACTACATACAGCTCCCAATTTTCATAACGCTACGATCCTTGGAAGATTGTTAAATTAGTTACCTTAGATTCCATTACATAGTTAGTTACATACAGGTCGACCTAATAAAATCGTGTTAAAAAGAGTGTAATGTGTTCAGGGCTCATCTATGTATGTTTTCCGTTTCTTTAGTCCACTATGTATTTAAAACAAGGAGGAACTTTGCTAAAAGTAATCACACCGTGTTTAGAAAATGGGTTGAATCGTTAAACTGGGACTATCTTCAGACAATAGATGACACTAATATGGCCTATACGTGGTTTCACAATCGGATAAATGACTGCTTTTCGAAATCATTTCCAATAATAAGGAAAAAAGTTTATCTTTAACCTACCAACAAGCAATGGATTACTCCAGTTCTTGTATATCGCTGTAGGTTGAAGAGAAACACATTGAAAAACAAAATGTTCAAATATGACCCTTTATATCGAAAACTCTTCAATAAAATGTATTCGAGGTTAAGAAATGATATTCGCGCTGCTAAAAGAAAATTCTACTCTCAAAAAATATTTTCCTCACGAAATAAAGTAAAAACAGCATGGTCCATTATAAACGATGAAACCGGAAAATTGAGAAAAGGATTTAGCGCATCATTATCCATTGAAATAAATAAAAAACTCGAAACAAATGCTCTGGTTTTGAGCAACGTATTCAATAACTTCTTTATCAATAAACCTTTAAGTCTGGCATCTGCAATTCAGACCCCAATTACAACAGCATATGAAAAGTTGAAATTAATGAAAAAAAATTATAATTCGATATTCCTGAAACCCACATCTGAGATGGAAATAGCCAAATTTATAAACTCATTGAAAAATAAAAAATCCACTGGGATAGACAATTTTCCAGTTCATATACTAAAGAAATCCAGTGATATTTTATCTAAACCCCTCAGTATATTATTTAATATGTCGTTAAGTAATGGTGTCTTTCCTGAATGCTATAAAATGGCAAAAATAGTACCGGTCTTTAAAAAAGGTGATATACATAATATCGAAAACTATCGACCCATATCTTTATTGACCGTATTCTCTAAGGTTCTAGAAAAAATAATAGAAGTCAGGATACGTGAGTTTTTGAAGAAAAATAATATTTTGAGCAACACACAATTTGGTTTTATGAAAAAGAAATCGACCCAACAGGCAATGTTGAAGTGTTGCAATCAAATACATACATGTCTAAATATGAAAAGGTATTCGGCTGCCATTTTTTGTGACCTCAGTCGAGCCTTTGATTGCGTCCAAACCGATCTTCTACTTGCAAAATTAGACTATTATGGCATCCGAGGTACGGCAAATAACCTATTCAAGACTTATCTGCAAAACAGAATGCAAAAAGTGGAAATAGCCAATATTGGCAGAGATCTAATCGAGTCCGTAGCAACTTCCGAAATACTTACTGTCAATATTGGAGTACCCCAAGGCTCAATTCTTGGACCGTTGCTTTTCATTATTTACATAAATGACCTGAGTCCAAATCTATCTAAATGTGAAGTCACCCAATTTGCAGACGATACTAGCGCTGTAGTTGAAGCTGACAACATAAATACGCTCACTGCCAATCTCAATACATCTCTTGGTGAACTTGATGATTGGTTTAATGCGAACAAGATGTCTCTAAATATGTCTAAAACTGTTATTTTAAATTTTAATAGCAAGACATCATCTATAAAAGTTAACTACCCGGTTGAACTTGCGGAATCAGTTAAATTCCTCGGACTACATCTGGATGCAAAGATGTCATGGAATCTACATATAGAGCATGTTAAGTCAAAACTTTCGTCAGCCTGCTATGCTCTATTACGCATCAGAAATTGTTTGGAGAGAACTGAAGTAATATCGGCCTATTACGCGCTAGTTGAGTCACACCTGCGCTATGGTATTCTTTTATGGGGTAATGCAGCACACATCAACAGTGTATTCACTCTCCAGAAAAGAGCCATACGTGCGATAGTAGGTATTGGTCCACGGCAGTCATGTCGTGAACACTTCCAAAAACTAGGGATATTGACCGTATATGCAATTTTTGCTCAAGAAGCTCTTTGCGAATTCTATTGCAATAAGAGCTCGGCCATATCCCACGAGGAAGTACATCGGCATGACACCAGGAATAAAACCCTGTATCTCCAACCGTTCGTAGCACGTACTGCCAAGTTCCAGGCGACTAGTCGATACTTAGGCCTCAAACTTTTCAATAAATTGCCCGAAAGATTAAAAGAAATTAAAAACATCGATATTTTTAAAAGATCCATCCGAGTCTATCTGCTTAAAATCAACATGTATGCCCATAACGACTTCTTAAAATATTTTGAAAATACATAGCATCGTATCTACCCATTTAATCTAATACATATTATTTACCGTTAATTGTTTTGTTGTAAACTGTTATCATATAGTCTATGTTTTTGTAAATTGGTAAGTTTAAAACTATATATTGTATATCATCTCTTGTCTAAATTGAGTAACTAATTTAAGATTAATTACTGTCATTCCTACACAATTGTATGGTTGTATTGGAAATAAATACCTTTTACTTTTACTTTACTTTATAACTTCTAAACGCTTTAACCGATTTTGAAGTATGTGATATTGTAAGAACCGTTATATCATCCCCAGTGTCATGTAATACATTACCTATCCAAATATCAAGTTAGTAGTTGTATAAATGTTCAAATGTCCAAAAATAAATAAATGAACATAAATATATAATGTTTGAGTCAAATGAAAGGCCTCTGAGTAAATTCCGAAAAATATATATGTACCAGCTAACCCGTGCCCAATTCGTTGGGCAGTAAAACTTTTTACTTGTGATGAAATTATGAGTGTGGTTTGGTTAGTACTGAGTGCTATGATTTATTTCCTGACTGCCAAAAGAAGGGTTATATTTTTACTGCATATGTATTTGCATGCCAATTTGACTATATTACCGTTATTTGTGAGTGTCTTCTTGTGAGTGTCTTATTTGTGAGTGTCTTATCTCTTTAACCATTTTAGCAGTAAAAGTGAAATTAATATGCAGTAAAAGGGAAAAGTCTTTTGTTTTAAACACTTGAGACGATAAATTTACTTATTTTGATATGAATTCATAATAGTTCATAATATGACCAATAAACATGACCTAACGATTTAAATTATTTTTTTAATATAAAAAACTACTTTTTGTGACTTAAATATAAAATTTAGACATATGCTGTCGGTGACTTTTTTTAAGGCATTATCAAGCTCTATCAAACACTGCTCTAGAACACGGCTCATATATCTCTCATCGTTAAAGCAGCGTTAGTTAGAAACGTTTTCGTTCGACCTTTTTTTCTTCGGGTTACTTTGCAAATCTGACTACCACGAAAAAGTCTTTTCATTTTTCGAATTAATATATAGCCTATGAAACTCACAAATAACGTGGCTTTTTATTGGTAAAAGAATTTTCAAAATCGGTTTAGTAGATCCAGAGATTACTTCCTACAACGTCACAAACTCTACCTCTTTATAATATTGGTTTAGATTTACAGGGTGTTATTACTGCCAGAACATTTTTTGTAGGTGAATCAATACAACGAATTTAGCAACATTTGATAATTTTTTTGGAATAAAACTGAAAAATACATATTTTTTGAAAATTAGTTTTTTTCTGTTTTATTTTTAAATAGTATAAAAAGCTATGATCACGTTGCGCTATGTAGCGGTAGGTAAAATGTCTCTGATATTTTTTATTGACGACCTATTACCTACCGTTATATGGCGCAGCGTGCTCAAACGCTTCTCAAACCTTTATTTAAGAGTAAACTTCTTCAATTTTTTTAATCATTTTTTATTTTTTAGGTTCTTTTTTTTTAAATCAAAAGTTGCTTACCTTGTTGTACTGATTCACTCACAAAAAATGCCAGTGCAGTAACTTATAACAACCTGTATATGAATCTATATATATAAAACAAAGTCGGGTTTGTTCGAACACTTATAACTCGAGAACGGCTGACAGGTTTTCATGGTTTTTTATTTGTAGTATTTGTCTCCGTCCCGAGCAGCAGAATAACTAAAAAACGAAAATTGGAAAATTGTGGAAAATTTTAAATAAAAGAAAAAACATTTTCCCATACAAAATGTAAATCCGTGTTTTTCTCATTGTCAGTTGTACGTGGCATGTTCACGTGTCGGAAATTATCCGCTTTATTTGTTCTTGCGCCTGATAAAATAACAAAAATGTCATATATAACAAGGTGCTTCAATGAAGAGAATTAAACCGAGTGCATCCCATACTGCACAATATGTAAATAGTTTAATTCAATCATGTCTTGCTGACACGCGATTGATATACTTAATTTTTGTACTTTTATATTTGTTTTTGTGTTATTATCTTAATAAAGTATTAGAATTAATATTTATTTTGTATTCATTGTATTACTTTCATAAAATCATAAATTTAGTTCAGCTAATCTGTAACACGACATTCATTGATTGTTAGGCGGTACGAAGTTCGCCGGGTCAGCTAGTAATAAAATAATAAGGGCTCTGTTTAAAAAAAATATTGTTCTTATTGATCTTATTATTTTATATTAATCGATATTATTATTTTATTTCCAGATAGGATACCGTGAAAGCGTGTCTATCACGTCATCAATTGGGTTACTTGTTGCGTTTGGTAATAAATTTCTAGCTGCCAAACGTAGTACGACATTGAGCGATCGAATACCCTATATAATATAATGTGTATGTATATGTACATTTTGTGTATATGTGTATATTAGTATATATATATCTATATGTATTTATGCTAAATATGTTTTCATTGAATAACATTTATTTATTACTATGTATTTATGTTGGAAATGATTGGTGTTGGGCTTAATTATTATTTCTTTCTACTAATATGTGTGTATGTTGGAATAACTCTCCCTCTCTCTCTGTGTGTGTGTGTGTGTGTGTGTGTGTGTCTAAGTGTATTTGTATTATGCGAATGTGAATGTTTTGAACTTTATTCCAATATTTATATAACCAAACGTCATACCTGTCAGCTCGCGGAAAAGCAAAATCCTAATTGAAATATCAGCATCCTAGATACTGGCGTTTTTGCTCAGTTAGGTATGCGATGAGCCATTTGCTATGGGTTTAACTTGTTTTGCCTGCACGATTTATTGTAATGAAAACCGTATAGCATAGCCATTCTTCTGTAAATCTTGTTGTTTTAAAATAAATGAGAATATTTAAAAAAAATCAATGGTAGGACTAAGTTCTGAAAAAAAATATCACTTATTACGAATCAAAATTATGATACACTCTGTATTTGCGATGCTCCTTAGACAGTGCAATACGGTTACTGCCTGGAATAACAGTAAAATGTTTTTAATATGCAAAACTATGCAACGCGAATGCGTTGACATTATCAAACTATGTATCTACCAGACACAAAAATGCGTCGGTCACGTAGTGTTTGCACAGACGTCCTGTTAGTCTGAGATCCGACCATAAGATTTCTACGTCTATGTTTACATCAATAGTCATAGTAGTAGTAGTAGAAATTGGAGTAGGGTCTTGTTTCCAGCCCATGGAACTATACGATCTTTTGTAACCACCCACTTTGTGGTTGGGTCAGTGGTCTGCTAGTAGTCCGGTACTACTTACCAGTCCATACAAATCACTGACCTTCAAGTGGGGCAGATGGCTGGTCGAGAAAAGCTCATCCCAGTAAACTGTGACTTTTTGCGGCGAGGCCTGGGCAGCGACCGACGATGCGTATGCTGTCTTCAGGTTCTTCGCCACATATTCGGCAGTCCTTGCTCTCGGTCAAGCCAAGGTTAGAAGCCAAGAAATAGATGTGCTCTAAGGCTCGTGTAATAATCTTCTAATCTTATGAGAAATACGCAGAGAAACCAATGTGACTATTACGATTTTCAGATTTTTCAATTTCCTATTCCAATTTCCTATTTCCTTTTTTAATATACTGCTGGAAAGCCTGACCCAGTTTGACAGGAAGTGGGGCTACCGTTTTAAAACAGACGGCCAATACACCTCGTCGTGCCTCGCTTTTGCCGACGACCTAACTTTCATCACCAGAAGCCCCAAGCAGCTTTCCCTGCTATTACAGAAAGTGGAGCTTTTCTGCGACTGGTCAGGCTGTATAAAAGTGAAGCCCTCCAAATGTTTTTGCCTTGGACTCGCCCGCATGGGCACAAAATTTACATCCTATGACCCCAAATTGGTCTATAAGGGCTCTAATATCTCCCTTATAGACCCAAACAATCATTTCAAATTCCTCGGCAGAAAAATCACCCATCAGGGAAAAGACGTCTCGGGCGATCATGTTATAGAGCATTTCAAAAGTTGCCTGGCGAAAATAGATGCCTTGCTAATTTCTGGCCCTCGTAAGGCCTGGATCTATGACAATTATCTAACGTCACATTTGTCATGGCCCTTTCTTATTTACGATTTTACCAAAACCCAACTGTCCCGTCTAGATGCGCTGGTGACAGCTAGTTTAAAATCCTGGCTGTCCTTAGCCAAACCAGCTGACCCCTCGACTCTCTTCAGGTCCAAACAAAATTTTGGGCTAGCGCTTAAACTGCCCTCTCTGCTCTACGCCAACTCCAGAATAACCAAAAATTCGATTCTGTGCAATTCCAAAGATCCGGCAATATCGAAGCACGTAATAAGTGGCCGTAGTGATTCAAATGATCTACAAGCCCGCGTAGACTTCCACAAAAAGTTCCTTACTGGAATCAGCCAGAATGGCACTGGTCTGGGGTATGGCAGTACAACCACGAGCGACGTGGACTTGAAGAAGTCTCTTTTGCGGGGAGATTACGACAGCAAGAGTATGGCTCATGCTATTGGCCTTCAATGCCAGAATGATTGGACAACAATTGGGGACTTTTGCATTCCGCCTCCAATGCACTGGAAGGTAATGCTCTATGACTGGACGCCAGAGATGCTGAAATTTTATTTGAATGCCTTTCAGCATACACTTCCAGACCCCAGTAACCTCGCTCGTTGGAGCTTTGCCGAGGATAGTTCTTGTCCCCTCTGTAGCAATACCCCTTGCACAGCTAGACACATTCTAGCTGGCTGCAAGGTGGCCTTAGATCAAGGACGGTACACTTACCGCCATGACAAAGTTCTCGCTGTTATTCGCGAGGTAATTAGTCTCTCAGTGGCTCGTGCCAACAAGGGTTTGACAGTATCCTCCAAACCCCCAATACAGTTTGTGCGGGATGGCTCTAAAGGCAAAAAAACATTTAACTACAAAACCTTTCTCAATAATCGAGAAAGCTACAGATTGGATTCTGGAGGTTGATTCGGTCTCTAAGCAGTATAAATTCCCTGAAAGTCTCGGATGCACAGCCCTCCGTCCAGATATAACTCTTTACTCTCTATCTCGGAAGGTGGCTCTTATAGTAGAATTAACTGTTCCATGGGAATCAAATATCCCAAAAGACCACGAGTACAAATTAAATAAATACCATGATCTTGCAAATGCCGTAACCCGGAACGGCTTCACTGTTCACCTTCACGCGGTGGAAGTTGGCGCTCGTGGCCTGCCAGCTAAATCTCTATTTCACCTCTTTAAAGATCTTGGCCTTTCCAGAAAAATAATCAACTCTTTCTTAGAAAAATTATCTAAAACTGCGATTTGCGCATCTCAAATTCTATGGCTTCGAAGGGGGAGTGAATGGGTGGCAAGGTGAACGCTCACATGTGGCAAGACAGCTGTCCTAAACCTACCACAGCCGGTTCGTAAGTCCGGAATCCACTGCTCACCCCCCAGAAGTGTAAAAAATAGTATTATGATGGGCCCGACTCCGGTCGGTGAATTCCATGGCAGCTCCGTTTGTATTTATTTATATTGTCAATAATTTATGAATCCTCAAAAAAAATGGGAATCTAAGCTCATTGGATTTCAGTATAGTTTTGCAAAAAATAGGAATTCCGCCCAAAAATCAACGAAGTGTTTTTAAATAATAATAATAAACTGTTTACTTACGCTTAAAAATGAAAATACATTGGTTGTGTCACCCCAAGACATTCCCAGCAAGTAAACAAGCCCAATAACAACACCCCCCCCCCCCCTCCACGCACCGCGCCAACTCAAACGCCCCCCGCGCGCCAATTTGTAGTATATTTGTAGTGTTTTCCGTTGTATTAAAATGGTATTTTTTCAGAAATTACGTTGTATTTTCATAAACATGGCAGACTTTGGATATTTATCTTTAAATGTAATCACTTGGCGTGTTTAAGAGCCGCCTTAAGAAGTACCTCACAGATAAGGCGTTTTTCTCACTGGAGGAATATTACTCGTGCGACTAAAATCAATAGCTTTAATGCTTTTCTTTGTTATGTATTTAATTATATCTTTGTTTTCCTTGCTTTTTTCTTTTTAATTTAATTTTTTCGCGTTTGTAACATTTCCGACTTGTTCATGTTATATTCGATTTAAAAAATCTTTGCTTATCTGTATTATTACTATTACGGCAATAAAGTGAATATGAATATAAATAATAATATTATTGGGTCCTTGGGGGGCGCCTAAATATTACGCAATCACCAAGGGGGAGGGGGGTTGGAGCTGAGGCTTACGCTTGATTACGTGGGGGGGAGGGAGGGGTGAGCGTCCCGATTACATAATCAACTTTGGTCACCGCATCGCAATTTTTACCAGTCCATACAGATAACTGGCCTTCAAGTTGGACAGATCGCTGGGTTCGAGAAAGGCTCGTTCTAGTAAATTGTGTCTTTTTGCAGCGAGGCCTGGGCAGCGACCAACAATGTATATGCTGTCTTCAGGTTCTTCGACACATATTCGGCAGTCCTTGCTCTCGGTCAACCCAAGGTTAAATATAATAGATGTGCTCTAAGGGTCGTGTGTTCGGTTAGGAGACCGATAGTGGTTCTAAGGTTCTTCTTGCTCACGCCAAGTAGGGCCTTGGTTTTCTTTGGAAGTGGTTCCTCCATCGTCGCTTTTGTCATGCGACATCCTTGGCTCTGTTTCCAGGATGCCTGATGTTCCTGCTTCAAGTAATCCCTGATGATTTTCTTACCTATAGCGAAGGGGACCCCAACAACTGGCTCCGCCGGGCATTCCAGTGTGCCCAGTTTTTCCAGTCTGTCGGCCTCTTCATCGCCTGGTATGCCTTAATGGCCTGGTATCCATATTAAGGGGATTTTGTTGGCTTTTTCCGATTTGTTGAGCTCTTGCATACAGTCCCAGACCACAGAATATTCTGTGGTGGCTCAGCCAGAGCGTCCAATGCTGCTCTGCTGTCAGAGCAGATGAGGATTTTTCTACTTTTTACCTCAAGTTTACTTTGGAGTTTTATGCATTCCAATATGGCAAACACCTCGGCTTGGAAAACCGTGGTATATTGTCCAAGGGGGATACTGATTCTGTGATTTGTTTTGGGCCCGATCAATAGTCATATTTATAGCAAATGTAAAGAAATCTTCTTCTCGAGAAACGTTCTCAAGATGAATGCTATCTATGTGCACTGATTTACTATAGATTATTACATTGCTCAATGCCGTACTACGTTTTGGAAGCTAGGATTTTACTACGAAACGCAACGTGTAGACGACACTCATAGTTCCAAACATTGATTAATTTTCTCTTATGTTCAGTAGATGGCGTTTTAAGCATGCCTATGCGGTATACAAAATTTCGTGACGTATACAAAATTTCGTTGACCGTTGAGGAGTTTCCTCGTCGGTAGCAAATCCTGGGTGGATAATCAGGTCATGCTTACCATAAAAGGCATAACTGAACCAACATGTAAAATTTTATGTAAAAAATACAACATGTAAAACAAGAGTAAAAATACCAATCACAAAAGATAAAAAACACAGTCCACCAATCTAACTACACCACATGCCCGTCAAACAACAGCGGGCAGCCTCACCCCTGACTACCAGATTTCAGCGGATTTATCCGTCCCCCGGTCTGTAATTATTAGTATTCCAACATGAAGACCGCCTATACTGCTGCTGTTCTGACGATCTTTGGGTTGATTTTGTACCAGGCAGATAAGATGAGTATCATCTTACATGACTGGTTCAAAATTAACCCAGAGATCGTGAAAACAGCAGCCGTATAGGCGGACTTTATATTGGAAGAGTAATAATGAAAATCGTTTTATGATTATTCCTTTTATACTTTTCATAACAAGGAAATCCTGGTATAAAAAAAAACCAGTCAGAATGAGATAATCGTAAAACGAGGTGAATAGCAGCTATAATGTTTCATTTTAATGTGCTGTATATTTTATTATCATTTAGCAATCCATTATAGCCTTCAAAAATCTCTATGAAAAAAAACTGTAAAAGAAACCATGTATACGTATGAAATATACTTTGTAATCGCGGCTTCGCTTGTTTTATAATTTATGTTTTTATAGCACATTTTTATGGCAGTACATTGTAAGTTTAACATTATAGGCTTGAATGTAAATAACAGCAAAAAAGGAAGCACCGCAGACCAATTTTTTTTTAAATCAACGCCGCCTAACTAGGCCTAGGCTCGTACTAAGGCAAGCGTACCAAATAGAGTGGTTTGTGCATACTTTAGAATACCTAATTTTAAAAATATACTAGGTATCAAATAATATTAAAAATTAACTAATAATAATAAACATTGTAATTTGAGTGGAGTGTGATGTAACTGTAGTGTAGTGTAGTGTAGTGTGATATAACTGTAACTGTAGTATGCTGGAAAAATAACATTCAGTAAATGGTGAAATAATCAAACTGAATAATAATAATATGATGTCGTAATAAATACAATAAAATATAATAATATTAATAATGAATCGAAATAAATGGAAAAATGATATCGCAATGAATATTTAAAAAATCAAATTTAAATAGTCCGAGGATACAATTATATTATATAAAATGTCCATGTTACAAGTTAAAATATATATTGCAATATAATTCAATTAAAAAAAGAACAAAAACACAAGAACAGCGATTTAACAAAATAATAATAATAGTAATTCAATTTATTTAAATTAAATTACATAAGAATGTCAAATATTTGGTGGCTAATATCCCGACCTTCATTCAGAAGCCACCTGTGACACCGTTTTTTAAATTGGTCTTTACTGTATACGATTCTTATCGACTCATCCAATTCGTTGTATATCCTGGGGCCTATACTCATAAGATGCCTCTGACCAAAAGATGTTTTCGTTCGACGGACGTCTATCATATCCGCCACGGATCGCCTTGTTCGGTGTGCTTGTTGTGTGGGCGCTCTCTTATTTTGAAATTGAATAAAAACCAGACAAAATTTTAAATAAAGTTGCCTTACTTCAAGTACATTGAACTCTTCAAAAAGTTTTTCTTAAGGGTATCTGTACGGTTTACGGTTGATAATTTTAATTATCAGCTTCTGTGCTACCTCAGCTGTTGTGTTTATTCATTTTTCTGCTGAATGCTCACACAAAGAAGATGCTAGGTGTGGCAAAAGATATACGGTACCGTGCGGATTAATTGGAACAAAGAGTATTTTTTTAACCCTTCGGTTACGTAACCCTTTTTATTAGTTTTAAACCCTTCGGCTACGTAACGACCAAATTTGATTGCACATAAGAACACCGTTGACTACGTAACGACCAATATTGGCGGCTTGCTCCCGGAGCGCACAGTAGGACTTTGAAAATTCCGAGTTTATTTTCCATGTTGATAATTAGCAAAATTTGTAAATTTTTAACATAACGGTATAATGATAGCTGACATTCTAATTCTCATATAATTTAGTATACATCTATTTATGTTTAAAACATACGAAGGCATATTGCAAACATGCTGAATTGACAATAAAAATATTTTACGTTGATTATTCTACATAGAATTTGCATTTATATTTTAATATATTATTCTGTCTTACTTTTAATGACATTAGTATATTTTGATTATTTGTAAGTAGGTAATATTGAATATAATATTACAGACATGACAACTATCATGATAGTTATGTTTTTATTAATTAAATTTTAAGCATTTAATTTTGTGACGCATCCAAGTGTAGGAATGTGTGAGAGTGGCCACCCTTCACTTGACTTCAATTGGGTGTGAGCGAAGGGTGGTTCTCATCAAGTTGTTTTCTCCGTTATTGAAAGTCGTTGCAGTTGAAGTTGAAGTGTTTATTCAGAAGGTCTGTAGTAGGTTGCCAGTTCGTAACGCCTTGGTCGGTATTTCGCCGGTGTGTAGGTAGTGTGGGCGCGAGGTGAAGTCGTGGTTGTGTGTCCGAAGTGTGAAGGGCCGCGATAGATTCGAAGATAACGATGATCGCGTATACTATGCGTAGGTTGGTTGACTCGAAGGTAATGAAAAGCGCGAGTACTTGCAGAAGAGCGGTTACTGTCCGCCAGGGAATGATATTGATCGATCGAAATGTACTGCGTTTTATATGGTATGCAGTGACGCAATAGTTATAAGTGGGGTGAGAAATGAGCGTGTTAATTCGTATCGATAAGGAGAAATGACATTAGTCATCGTTTCACTGCATAAAATGCCGAATTTAGTTGAAAATCAATTGCAGCTGACTCGTATATATTCGAGCGAATTTGCGGTTTCGATTCTGTAGAAATTACTTTTTTGTTGTGGGTATGTTAGACTGAGGCTCCAACAAATGCCTATCTACTGGAGTAGTTGATTGTATTGTATTGTAATATTATTTTCTGATTCGAACGCATCATAAAATCCCTACCAAATACCTCATTATTATCATATATACATAGACGGCCGCTAGAATAATTTCGCACGTCATTTCGCGGATTTTTCTGGTAAAATTCCATTGTCAAACATCATCATTTTTTTTTCTCGAGAAATCATCAAAAAATGTATTGGTATTTATGAGCTAATATCTAAATATTTTTGTATGTAAATAGGCAAAACAAAATATTACCTTTGATAGAGAATCTAATAAAGATCACGATAGCGTTTACAATTTATAAATAGGGTACCGTATTTTTCCGTAAGACAAGTACAAGTTAGAAATGCCGTTTTTTTCACTTTTTTGACTTTCTCATATTTATTTATAATTATGTAATTGTTTTACAAAATGAGATTTCAATGTTCTATATACTAAATTTCAATACGATAATTGCACAGTTATTATTTTTATGATTACTATAGTAGTTCCATAGGTATAGTACTTTTTCTCGAGCGCGGCGATATTGCAAGAAATTCCAATAAATTGCCGCGGTCTGCCATGAAATTATGCCGCTACTCGAAGGGTTAATATAGAATGTGTCCTTTTGAGTTGATAACACCTTTCGTTTATGTAGGCATATAATTTACCAGGTTATGACAGCTTCCTTTCAGTTGGGAGCTAATGGGCCCTCGCTGAGTTGGCCACGAAGACCCATTCTGTTCAGGGTTGGTCACACTCACGGGTCAACACCCATCCGACGGCCTCCACGGATGAAGTGCGAGCCTGGGTAGGACTCTGGCCTTAGGGTTAGTTTTCCTTAGGAATCAACCCTCTGGCGCTCCTGGACGGTCTGCGCACCGTGCGGCATAAGCCAATCGATTGGGCACTCTGACTAACATCTTGCGGTGTCAACTACAACGGGCCAGCCCGTCACCACAGGACGTTTTAACGATTAGTCGTTCTGTCGCCCTGCAGTGAACGTAGAAGACTTTGGACAGTACAATCCTACGTCCAGCTACGTCACAACCCGTGAGAGTCCAACGCCTTACCGCGAGTGAGCCAGGAATAAACCCGGCGGGCTCGAGATACTCGCGCCCTCACTTCCAATTGTGACCAGATTTCTCCGGTCTCTCGATTGGTTCCGAGTTCGAGGTCGCTTGCGCGGTCCTCTCCCTTACGAAGCGGTGAAACGGAGTGCACCGAATCTATCGCGGACCAAGGCGTCCTTTGCTCGACTCTGAACCGGGATCGGAAGGCCAATGGTCATTTCAAGAGCAGTCGCCGTAAGGTAGACAACTACCCCCGCTCTATAGGAAACAATACAGTTCCCAGACTCCCCCGATTTTTAGTCGGAGAGCACAATCGATTGGCTTGCGCCGCTCGGTGCGCAGACCGTCCAGGAGCGCCAGAGGATTGATTCCCAGGGGAGACTGGTTGACCCAGTGTCCTACCCAGGCTCGCACCCCATGCGTGGAGGCCATCGGACACATGGGTCATTGTGGCCACCTCATCATGGGCCCATTAGCTCCCAAACTCTGACTAACAGTCGGGGGAGTCTGGAAGCAGTACTGTTTTCTATAGAGCGGGGGTGGTTGCGGACCTTACGGCGACTGCTCTTGAAACGACCATCGGCTACCCTATCCTGGATGAACGGCCGGGCAAAAGATGCCGTGGTCCGCTATAGATTCGGTATACACCGTTCCACCGCTTCGTAAGGGAGAGGACCGCGCAAGCGACCTCGAAGTCGTAACTAATCGAGAGACCCGAGTAATCTGGTCGCAATTGGAAGTAAGGGCGTGAGAGTAAGCCCGCTGGGTATCACTCCTGGCTATCTCGCGGTTAGGGCGTTGGCCTCTTACGGGTTTGTGGCGGAACTTGACGGTGGACTGTTTTGTCCAAGTCTTCTGCGCTCACTCCTGGGAGATAGAACGACTAATCGTTAACTTCCCGAGGTGACGGGCTCGCCCGCTGTAGTCGACAACTCTAGTTAGCTTCTTTTCAGTTGATCATCGTGACACCAGACTTGGATTACTGCACTGATCATCTTGGTTTTCCTTGTACAACCCTTCTTGGAGAGCCGTTATCTTGCAAATGGCCCAGAGGTTTTCTATATAAAAACTACCAATCAGGACGGGCCCATCCGCCGGCCGAGAGAGGGCGCTCAACGAATTTATTCATGAAATTGAGATGAAATCACCGTCAAGTTCCGCCACAATCCCCCTTCTGGATTATGGAGATGTCGCATTTCTCGACCTCACAGAGGAGTTATCCACCAAAGTTGAGCGTCTCCAAAATGTTTGCATTCGGTATATCCATGGCCTCAGAAAATTTGACCACATCACGGAGTACAGAGAGAAGCTTCACTGGCTGTCGACCCGGGAGAAAAGAGACATGCGAGTTCTCTGTATGCTTTTCAAGATCTTGGATGGCGTCGCTCCCAATTATCTTACCGGCAGATTTACTGCACTATCGGCTCATGAACGCCCTCTGAGATCAAAAAACAACCTGCTACTCTCTATCCCTAGTCACAGCAGTGACTTCTTCTCATTCTCTTTCACCGTGCATGGAGCCCGTCTTTGGAATGCTTTGCCGAAAAATGTGAGAACCGCGCCAAGCATAACAACTTTTAAAAACAGACTCAGAGAGCATTTGAAATCCTCCAGATAAATTCCCTTTCCCCTCCCATCCCCCTCCTTTTAAAACTTTAGCGTCCTTATAGGTGTTAGATTATTTTGATGTGGCAAATCTGTGCCCACAAAGAGTAAAGAATATACTTCTTTCTATCCTCCTCTATTTTATTTGTCATACTCTTTATATAGGTTAAGTTATGTAGTCTACTCGCAAATAATGTTCTTACAATAGTATAGGTTAGCTCTAAAATATTGCCTGCAGGCAATAAGCTCGCCTTTTCTTAAGAATAAAGAGTTTTTTTTTAATTATTATTATTATGAAATCAGTTCTTGGCTACTTGCCGGGAAAGTCTTGAGGTCAACAAATGATTTTTTTTCTGATGACCCTGCAGCTACCTTCATATTTAGTTTGATGGGCTCCGCAAAGTACACCAAAATACTGGACCTCCTTTTACAATCTTTTATTTACCTTGCATTGTTTATTAGTATGTTTGTTTAGGTCAAATCATGCAAGCAGATTAGAACCACTTCCTCTTATCATGTGAAGTTGAAATTTTACATGTTGGTTCAGTTATGATGACAATGCTTTTTTATGGTAAGCATGACCTGATTGCCCACCCAGGATTGGCTACCGACGCGGAAACTCCTCAACGGTCAACAGCGCAGTCACGAAATTTTGTATACGCATTCAATTATGATAGCCCGTTATATGTTTAATCATATCATGGCTCAGGGTTGGCTCCCGACGAGGGGATTCCTCAACGGCCAACAGCACAGTCACGATTTTTTTTATACACATTCAATTGTGATAGCCCATTCCAAGTTTCAGCATGACATGGCTGCTGCGCCCAGCGTAGGCTCCCGACGAGATGATTCCTCAATGGTCAACAGCACAGAAACTAAATTTTGTATACATAATCAATTATGATAGCCCGTCTTAAAATTCACCATGACATGGCTGCTAAGCTCAGGGTTGGCTCCCGACGAGGGGACTCCTCAACGGTCAACAGCACAGAAACGAAATTTTGTATACGCATTCAATTATGATCCATTTATGGCTGCTGCACCCAAGGTTGGCTCGGGACAAAGCATTTTAATAAAAGCTTGTTTTTAAAAATGTGTCTTTACTATTTATTTTTATTTATTTATTTATTTATTTTCAGGAAAACCAACAGCTAATTATAATTTAACAATGCCGGAGTAACATAGCAGAGAGACAATTAAAGGTTTTCACGTTTAAATAACGTTGTAGAAACATATGTGATCTTTCAATTAAAGCTATCGATTAAGAATGCATCAAAAATTATTCAACAATTAATGCTAAAAAATTCACTGTTCAGCCGCTGCCTAGCTGAGTTAACACTCGTACAGAATAGATCAAAGTCAAAGCGTTTAATCATGTCATTGAAATTGTCACTTGTTCGCCACAGAAATGCATTTTGCCTATAGTTGGTACCAGAATGAGGAACATGAAGAGCAGGGTTAAATCTATTGAGTTTGGAAGGAACACGGAGATTAATTTTATTTAGTAAGTCAGGACAGTTAATATTATTGGAGGTAATTTTTAGCAAAAAGGTTAAGTCCGCGGTTTCACGCCGCTTAATCAAGGGGAGGATATGAAATTTCTTGCATAAATTGAAATAGTTAGATGAGCTGTATGGGATTTTCAGACGGAAGCAGAGATATTTCACGAACTTCATTTGAATGCGCTCGATTCTGTTTATATATTTGTCATAACAAGGGTTCCATACCTGAGATGCATATTCCAAGATGCTTCTGACAAAAGTGCAGTAAAGGATCTTGAAAGTTTTAGCACGGTGAAAGCAAGCTGCACTCCTCATAACAAAACCTAAAGCTTTGGAAGCTTTAGAAACAATAGATTGTACGTGATTATCGAACAGTAGATGAGAATCATGAATGACACCAAGATCTTTAACCACGCTGCACCTCTGCAAGTTATGAAATTTTAATGAGTATGAGGCTAGAGTAAATATTTTTTTACGGGTGTAGGTGACAACGGTGCACTTTGATGGATTGAGGTCAATTTTATTAGAGAGACAGTAACTGTCCAATCTTGAAAGGTCCGCCTGAAGGTCGGCGACATCACCGACCGATTTAATTATTTTGAAAATCTTCATGTCATCAGCAAAACATAGTAAGTGACTATTTAGAAAACAGCTAGCTATATCATTGATGAAAATTAAGAACAGCAATGGACCAAGTATAACTATTAACTTATATCTTCTGTCGTTACTTTTATAAGTGTCATCATGATATAACTGATGAGCCCAGGGTTGGCTCCCGACGAGGGGACTCCTCAACGGTCAATAGCACAGTCACGAAATTTTAAATACGCATTCAATTATAATAGCCCGTTCTAAGTTTCACCTTGACATAGTTGCTGCACCGGGTTGGCACAGGACAGAACATTTAAATAAAAGCTTGTTTTTTTTAAAATGTGTTTTTTACTATTAACTTATTCCCGACAAAGCCAGTCGATCGCACCAACTTAAACGCGGCTAGAGCCGCGGGCACAGCTAGCAATACATATGACACGCAAAGTGCTACCGGGTCGTAATGCAATGAGTCAACGATTTATTATATCGGCCATTGGACAGGGTCTTGGGTGCGGTCCGAAAGAGAATGTCACAGTCACAATTAGTTTTGTACAAAATAATTATATATCTGTGCTACGGAATGCTTCTGGAATTGGCCAAGAAGAAATAGAAAACCAGTTACGAAAATTGAAAACGGAACTCTCTGGACGTTCCGTTCGTTCCGGAACTCTCGGAACGAACGGACACAGGTGGCTCTTAAAAAAAGTCTCATTCAGTGATTAAAGGAAGAACGGAAACTGAAAGTATCCTTATGACATTTCAAAAATTGCAACACATTCACACACACACACACACACAATTTACACACAATCACATCTCTAACAATATAAATTGCCCATATATAGGCATGAGTGATTTCAGCATTTTATTTTTATAACATATTTTTTTGTAGTTACATTTATTTCATATTTATGTTAACTTAATGATTATTCTGATTTTTTAATGAATATTTTGTTTTATATTATTTTTATAAACTATAATAATTTCATAAAACCAAATCTCCTCATAAAACCAAACTTTAAACTTTATTACAATATCATATAAAATTGGCGTTTTCCTTAGAACAGGCCTGCCTAGTTAGGAGTGACGCAAAATCATTCTGTAAAAATAATTCCTAAATACCTTTTTTAAGGTAAATAAATAAATTAAAAAAAATTAAATTACCTCGAGAAAATTTTCGCGCTTTAATTCTCACGATTTTTTGCTGCGGCTTAAGCCAGTTGGAGAGTTGCCAGAGACTTCAATTGACATCTTGCGATGAAGCCCCACCTCGAAGCTCTGGTCATGCGTAGTTCATTGAGTTTAGACGTGGACGTAATCATCTCCACGATGATGCACGTGAAGGTCGACCAGCGACTCGGTTATCGAGTCTAATGGTACCGTACGTCAATTAATTGATACTGACAAAAAAATACTTGGCATCGGAATGAGTCAAGTGCAAAAGATTTTACATGGATATCTAAGAGTATCTAAGGGTAAGGGTTGGGTGGTGAGGGTGGTGGACAGAAAGGGGGAAGGGGGTAGGGGAGAAAGAGGGTTGAGGGAGAGGGGGGAGATAGAAGATAGAAGGTAGTGGATGGGGGAGAGGGAGAGGGGTGGAAAAAAGTTAATGGATAGTGGGGGGAGGGGGAAGGGTGGGAGAGGGAAAGGGGAGGTTGGGACGGGGAGAAGGGGGGATGTGAGGGAGGGGGTGGGGAGGAAAGTGAAGGGTTGGGTGGGGGAGGGGGAGAGGGGGAGAGGGAAAGGAGAGAGAAAGGGTGGGTGAGGAGGAAAGGATGGGGAATGGGAAGTAAGAAGAGGGTGTTAGAGGGGGCGGAGGAGGGGTTTTGGGGGGAGCTAGAGATGGGGAGCGGTTTGGGGAAGGGTTTGAAATGGGTGGAAGGGGGAGGGGGTGGAGGGGATGGGTGAGGTTGAGGGTTTGTTTCCTTAAAAATCTTGGGATGATACACCGATTTTATTAAAGGTGAAGACGGTAATATCCATTTTGAGCTCCCTGAGACGATTAAGACTATTTTAAGATTGAAGTTTGTCTGAGTGTTTGTCTATGTGTCTGTATGTATTTCTCCACGATAGCGCCCAAATGCATAATCCGATTGACCTGGGTCGAAGTAGTCTCATTTTAAGCTCAAAGTGTTAGACTCATAGGCTTGGAATTTGGTACACAGCTGCCTTGTTGGGCCGAAATGACATTGTGAAATTTTTGGTTGTAATAACTTAAATTTTCAGCACGATCGGGTTGTAAATCCCCAAATGATCGAGTAAAAAGTTCCAGTACAAAATTTGCATTCTATGAAAATCTAGATGTGTGTCCCTGAATTAATGCTCGCCGGCAATACTTCAACTTGAACTTTTAATCAGGTCAACCTTCTTCCCGAAAGTACTTCACTCTCAAAATCCTTTCATAAGTCCTCGGTTACTTGCAGGGAATGTTTTGGTTAACACAACAGCTTTATTTCAATGTTGTCTTATCGAGCGTCTCTGCCCAGAAAATGTAACAATCAATATGATGTCGTGCCACGAGAGAGATCCCTATCTTGACCTTGGATCTAAATCGATGTGGCGGCGGTGAAGTATGGGGCTAAATGCGTGCTCACTGAGCGTGGTAGCCGGCCGACTCAACTACGTGCATTGTGCAGATAAAATCGTCGCTGCGAGATAGTGAAAGCGACCGAACATTAAATATTTATCAGGCGGGCGGCCATATTGCGAGAGTGTGCCGTTTCGACATGGGTTCATTGTTTTATCAGGCTGCACACTCCGTCAAGGCAAAGCGACACACGACAATTAAAGGCGAATACACTTGCGGCACCATCGCATTTCAAATTTACATCTTCTTATTTTGATCTTTTGTTGTTACTTTTCCGGCCCACCAACCGACAAGGAGGGACAGTATTGTGAGCGCGCATTTTTTTTATTTGAGGTAAAGACGGAAATATATATTTAGAGCCCCATGGGACGATTAAAAAGCGGTTGTATCACCCCAAGACTTTCTCGACAAGCAGACAACCCCCGAGGGGTTCAACGCTCCAAACCCTTTACCCTACCCCCCCCCCCCCCAACTTTCCTACCTCTTTCCCCTTCCTCTCACCTTCATTCTCGTCAGTCGGTCGGTCTGTCGGTCGTGTTCGCGGTCTCGTTCGCGGTCTCGTACACGGTCGCGGTCTCGTTCGTGGTTGCGTTTGTGGTCGCGTTGCGTTGCGTTTGCAGTTGCGTCGCGTCGCGTCGCACCGACCGCACCGACTGACGAAAAAACGCAAAACTGAAGTTGACCGCTGTCGACAATATCAATCGCAGGCGTTTAATCGTCAATCGTGACTAACGATTGAAACTAATCAATCGTTAGTCGCCAATTTACGATTAAACGAATCAATCGTTAGCCGTCAATCGCGATTAACGTATTCAATCGTCAATCGACTAAATTTTTCCCAACACTGCTTACGAAGCAAATACTTTCAATACAATCAAGGCCAAATTTAGGGGAGGGCATCCGGGGCTACAGCCCCGGGGCCTCCACAAAAGAGGCCCCCCCACAATAGACTTCAGAAAAAAATCTTTCAAATTCCGATGAGTAAACTAGTAAACTTTTCCTTAGATATTTTTTTCGCTGTTTTACCTTTACCTACAGTACTTTGTGCAAACATGATTATATTGTCCTTAAATTTATAAAAACAACGATTTATGTATATTTGTTCACTCCAATCAGAAACATTGGAATGTTAAAATCTGTTTCAACCGTTATCTTTCTTCCTCAACAAGGGGGCCTCCACTTGGGGCAACAAGGGGGCCTCAACTCCTTTGTTACCCCAAGGCCTCCAGACCTCTAAATCCGGCCCTGAATACAGTCCATCTGCTCAACGACGATGCAACGCTGTCTATTCCCCTTAAAACGTAATCATCACAAATGAGCATTAAATTTCACACTGCATATAAAATGAGGCAATCGATGAATGCATCACGCTGGCTTGATATTTAATACAATATTCATATTTAGATTTGGGGGTTTATCTAACCATTGCGAGCGTAATGTAGTATTAATGCTGCGATCATGAAAATGGCTCATTATGTAACGAGAACGTACGAAAATGCTGAATGGCTTCTCAAATAGACACTGTTTTTTGGATAATGTCTAGCTGTTATGTATAATTCAAGAGGTCACTGGGATATTGACGGTTTTCTCTCATTCTCGAGAGTATTCTCCATTAGCTTATATACACAAGATCTTCCGCTCAAACCGCTGAGTTGGATGTATTCTTTGGTAAAGTTCTCTTTTTAGCTCTCACATAGATAAAATCACGAAAATAATACAAAATTTTAACGACCAAAAACCGACTTTATTTTTCTTATAAGCTTAGCAGCCATGCCATGGTAAAACTTAGACCGGGCTATCCTAATTTAATGCATATACAAAATTTCGTGTTTGTGCTGTTGACCGTTGAGGAGCTCCCTCGTTGGATGCCAACCCTGGGTGCCACAGTCCTGTCTTGATGACACTTAGAACGGGCTGTCCTAATTGAATGCATGTACAAACTTTCGTGTCTGTGCTGTTGACCGTTGAGAAGTCCTCTCGTTGGGAGCCAACCCTGGGTGCAGTAGCTATGTCATGGGGAAACTTAAATCGGGCTATCATAACTGAATGCGTATACAAAATTTCGTGTCTGTGCTGTTAACCTTTAAAGAGTCCCCTCGTTGGGGGCCAAGCCTGGGTGTAGAATCAGGTCATGCTTACCATAAAAAAATGCATTTTCATCGGATCTGAACAAATATTTAAATTTTCAACTTCAAACGATAATATTTGAGGAGTTCCCTCAATTTTCATGGATACCATCATCAAAACAGGATTTTGATAAAAATGGGACCAATCTGAAAGTATAGTAAAGAGAGAACTTTCCAAATCGGTTCATAAATGACGGAGTTCTGAGGTAACAAACATAAAAAAATAAAAAAATGATACAACCGAATTGCTAACCTCCTCCTTTTTTAACACGCTTTTATTAGGTCGACCTGTATGTAACTAACTATGTAATGGAATCTAAGGTAACTAATTTAACCACCTGGCAGCTGTTTGTAGTTCTGATGACAATATAATAATATGGTACTCTCGAACTGATCTGATGATGGAGTCGGAAGATATGACTGGAACTTTATGATGGAACATCGTATCATAGATGTGTTTGGACTCGTTAGAAAAGTCTTGAAATGAACTTTGACCACGATTAGGTTTCAAGGTCTGATGATAAAGCTAGAAGATAGGCATTTTTTGTTTTTACGTTCATTTATAAAAGCGTGTTTTTAGTGTTTTTTTATACTATTAATTTATTTAAATCGGTTAAAAAGCATATCGTCGTCTAAAAGTGCTAAGCTGCTAAGCCCATAAATGGTATTTTTCAAGAGCTATACAACGTTCCATTTTTTATATTAGGTCATTAAATAAAAACAGAAAATTCAGTTTCTAGATAATTATGTTCATTAATTATTTCAAATACAACAAACATCCTTACTTTTATTTTTCGGAAGTAATAGCCAAAAAAAGGAGTTATCACAAATTATTTTTCTCTGGTATGGCTTTGTAGAGCGTGAGATATAGAGTTAGCTTTATTTATTTCTTAGAATTAAGTATGAATTGAATCTTCTTACTATAAATTGGCATTATTTAAAAAAAATCCTAATTTAAAATATTTAATTAAGCAAAAATAGACAACTGCAAAGTTAGCCTAGTGCGGCAGAATGTCGTAGAACATACGATAATCTTCTGGAATGTCTAATTTTATTCAAGTTGCAAGTCCTGAAATTGACGCTCTTTTATTGGTAAGCCATTTTAATGCAAGTTTTGCAATTGTAGTAGAATAAGATGTAGTAGAATAAGTTGAAGTTGACTTAACATATATTGTGTTTATATGTATGTATGTGTGTATATGTGTATTCTAATGTATTTAATATTTATATTTCCTATGTAATATTGCAATTTTTATTTTTTTTTATTATTATATATATTTATTATCATTATACATATATTTTTTATTATTATTGTTTTTTATTTTATTATTATTGAATAAAATTTCAGAGATGCTGAAATTTTATTTGAATGCCTTTCAGCATACACTTCCAGACCCCAGTAACCTCGCTCGTTGGAGCTTTGCCGAGGATAGTTCTTGTCCCCTCTGTAGCAATACCCCTTGCACAGCTAGACACATTCTAGCTGGCTGCAAGGTGGCCTTAGATCAAGGACGGTACACTTACCGCCATGACAAAGTTCTCGCTGTTATTCGCGAGGTAATTAGTCTCTCAGTGGCTCGTGCCAACAAGGGTTTGACAGTATCCTCCAAACCCCCAATACAGTTTGTGCGGGATGGCTCTAAAGGCAAAAAACATTTAACTACAAAACCTTTCTCAATAATCGAGAAAGCTACAGATTGGATTCTGGAGGTTGATTCGGTCTCTAAGCAGTATAAATTCCCTGAAAGTCTCGGATGCACAGCCCTCCGTCCAGATATAACTCTTTACTCTCTATCTCGGAAGGTGGCTCTTATCGTAGAATTAACTGTTCCATGGGAATCAAATATCCCAAAAGACCACGAGTACAAATTAAATAAATACCATGATCTCGCAAATGCCGTAACCCGGAACGGCTTCACTGTTCACCTTCACGCGGTGGAAGTTGGCGCTCGTGGCCTGCCAGCTAAATCTCTATTTCACCTCTTTAAAGATCTTGGCCTTTCCAGAAAAATAATCAACTCTTTCTTAGAAAAATTATCTAAAACTGCGATTTGCGCATCTCAAATTCTATGGCTTCGAAGGGGGAGTGAATGGGTGGCAAGGTGAACGCTCACATGTGGCAAGACAGCTGTCCTAAACCTACCACAGCCGGTTCGTAAGTCCGGAATCCACTGCTCACCCCCCAGAAGTGTAAAAAATAGTATTATGATGGGCCCGACTCCGGTCGGTGAATTCCATGGCAGCTCCGTTTGTATTTATTTATTGTATTATTGTGTTTGGTTGGTTCATCGACCCTCGTTTTAAATGAAAAATATAAATTGCTTGACCTGGAACGGGTATATCCCAGTTGGCAGCACTATCCAGTGAATAATAGAGGAAACTTTTTGCCATTTGTTTTAATATTATACTTAGTGTAAATGGTTAATTTGATAATTTCAATAAAATAATTAAAAATAAATAAATTCGTAGTGGAATTTACGCTCGATAACCGCCCAGGAGCGCCCGAAGGTTGACTCCTAGGGAAACCAGCCCGCAGGCCCGAGTCCTACCCGGGCTCGCACTTCTGCGTGGAGGCCGCCGGATGGGTGTTGACCCGTGAGTTTGATTGAACCTAAACTTATGGGTCTAGTAGCCTAACTGCAACTGGGCCCATTAGCTCCCCAAATCCAGTGCAGAGAAACCATGTTCAATTACAGCACATTAACAAATACCAATCGCATCACTTAATTAAGTGAGTAATGCCAATACTAATTAGCCAAAACCACTCCCCAATAAAGAGTTTACCTACGTAAGTCAATACGCTCTAATATTGTTATAAGAAATATGCTCATTAGGAATGCATGCATAGTGTTTGCGCATTGTGAAATGAAATGCCGTTTGCAATTAACGAGAAAAGTGGAGTAATTAGCTACATTGTGGGTTGTTGAGGTGTGGTGAGTGCTCTAATTACGGGTTAAGGTTAACTGTCTATTCTGCTGAAACTTAGCAGATGGAATGCAGTTTTGCGTCGAGTGAAGCCAATCGTTGTTTGCAATGCTACGATTCGTATTTAATTCTCGTTTGACTAGCTTGCTGTCAAATGAAGGTTTGAAGTTACGACAAAATCAAGAGTAAAAATAATGCGTGAATAAAAAAATCGGTTGTGTCACCCCATGAATTACCCGGTGAGCAGAACAGCACCCTCCCCTGCGTCAATCCCCCCCCCCCCCCGCCTCCGCCCCCTTCCCAACCCCTCTCCCCTTAAATACCCCTCCCCTTCACCAACCCCTACCAACCCCCTGCAAACTGATTAGTGATTGTGTCGAGTGATTATGATCGCAAATCTATACTAATCTATACCAATATTATACAGAGGTAAAGTTTGTGACGTTGTAGGAAGTAATCTCTGGATCTACTGAACCGATTTTAAAAAATCTTTTACCAATAGAAAGCCACGTTATTTGTGAGTGTCATAAACTATATATTATTCCGATAAATGAAAAGACTTGTTCGTGGTAGTCGGATTTCCAAAGTAAGTCGGAAAAAACGGTCGAACGGAAACGTTTCTAACGAACGCTGCCTTGACGATGAGAGATATATGATTAAGTTCTAGAGAAAAGTTGTAGAGCTTGATAAAATAATTTAAATCGTTAGGTCATGTTTATTGGTCATATTATCAACAATTATGAATTCTTAACAAAAAAGGTAAATTTATCGTCACAAGTGTTTAAAATAAAAGACTTTTCCCTTTTACTTTATAATATAATTTCCCTTTTACTGCATAAATGGTTAACCCCTCCTGTTGCGAGGTAAAAACTCACCTATCACTTTTGCGCGCGACATATTCGGGCAAAAAATCGACGCGAGTCAACGGCCTTGAGAAAAACGATCATAACTTATAAACCACTCAACGGATTTAAAAAAGATAAAGAGAAAAATGATCGCATTGAAATTTGACATATAAAACATTATAACCTTATCTCGTAAAACAATCAAGATAATAATGAATAAATATTACAAAATTGGCAAACTGAAAAAACTCGCCTATAAAATCATTTCGATTTTTTTGTCACAAAATACGTAAAATATGCAAAAATTTTAAATACAGTTATGTTCTTTATTAAATGCTTTACCAAAGAGATATTTTTTTTTTACTTATTTGCATACAAAAATATTTATTTATTCAGCCAAGAAAATTTTTATGTATTCACGTAAAAAAAAAAATTTTTTAATTTTTAATTTGTGACTACTTATGGTATTTTTTTTATATGAAATTCTTTCAAAATAACTTTATTACTACATCACACTTCTTAGAAATCACACCAGAACTTTGAGCTTTGTCTGATATTATAGAAAAATCTAAAGTTTTGAGAGTTTCCGCGTCCGAACTTAATAATAAACTTTGAATGCTCATAATATAAAATTCGTTAGATTTTTTCAATTATATTGTCTTATCCTAGACTTATTATATGTCTAATAACTAATTACTATACTCCAAAGAGTCACATTTCATCGAAAAACTATTGAAAATCGCACTTTATTCTCTCATAGTAATTATCAAAACAAGTTTCTTTGTGGTAAAAGACGTTTCTTACTGCTAAAATGGTTAAAGAGATAAGACACTCACAAATAAGACACTCACAAGAAGACACTCACAAATAACGGTAATATAGTCAAATTGGCATGCAAATACATACATACATATGCAGTAAAAATATAACCCTTTTTTTGGCAGTCGGGAATAAATCATAGCACTCAGTACTAACCGAACCACACTCATAATTTCATCACAAGTAAAACGTTTTACCGCCCAACGAAGTGGGCACGGGTCAGCTAAAGAAGTATATTTGTAGTATTTTTCTACAATTTCAGTAGTATTAAAATGGCTATTTTCCAATATGATGCAGTGTTTTCTTATAGACGGCGGTTTTTTTTATTTATGTCTCTTGTATAAGAGATATTCCAAACAAAATTTCATAATTAGGTTTCGGAAAAAAAGACGCATCTGTATCCAGTTTCTAAGTCCAATATTTCGAGATTTTTGACTAGCACACCTCCTGGTGGATCGACTTCAAGAAAAATTTCATTTCAACTCTTGCCATGATGAAATCATACCCGCATGCCAGATTCAGCGCAATCGGATGAAGCGTTTGGGCGATATCGTGGAGGAATAAACACACACACACAGACAGGAAATCCGGAAATGCAATTTGGCAATGGTCTTAATCGTCTCCGTGGGGGGGGGGGGGGGGGGGGGGGTAGAAATGGATATTGCCGTCTTTATATGTGGTTAGTTGAAACCCAATAAAAACTATTTATATATATATTGTGTTTGTTTTTACACGACTGCCCGACAAAAAGGACTGTAATGTGTTAAGTATTCATCTATATATATATATATATATATTCCGTTTCTTTATTCCACCAAAACTTATAAACTCTTGAATTTAGAAGTGTGTCATCTTGTTAGAATAGTTTTGTCCTCCTGAGTGTCATAGGGCACGTGCCGCCGCCCCTTGCTCTTATATAAGAAGAAAAATTGCCGTATAACCTAAGCGGTGCGTTTTGACCAGTGTTGCCAAGTGTTAGGCTGAATAGTCGCTGATATCAGCAGAAAAGTTAGCCTGATGTAGCCGTTTTGCAAAAAGCCGTTTTTTGCCAATGAAAAGAATTTCAGGCCATATGTTTAAATAAAAGAATTTAAATCATTCTAGGCCGTTACATATATTCTAAAAAAATACCAAGATTAGTTCATTAAAAAACAAACATTGGATGGAATAAGATTTTATGATTAAATAGAACAAAATTACCTAGATTATAGATATCAAGATTACTATTTTGTTTAAAGCTACTATATTTGTGAACATGGTACCACGAACCATACATAAATGTACAATGTAATATGACTAAACTTATAATCATGTTAGCAATCAAATATCATAACTACATTATGAAAAAACAAATTTTCATAACTACTTTGAACTTTTACATAGAAAGTTTGCAAAAATCAATTACATGCTTACATTTCTTTGCAAAAAACAATTACATAACATCAAACTGAACCATACCAACTTAAGGTTAACAAAAGGCAAATTATTTATTTTAAAGACATTACAAGTTACCCATATGCCCGGCACCGTTATGTTCGAAATAAATAAAATCGTTGTCGCCGTACACATTAAAATCGAACAATTGAAGGGGTCGGGGCAATAAGGGACCTAAGCCTCATTTGTAAAATTTGTAGTAAATGAGGTTTAAAGTTATTGACCAAATCCTGAAATCATAGTTTATTTTTTTATAATGTTTAACCTAAATTATTATATGTATAATAGATTGTTACATATCTTTTACTAAAAAAATCCAAAAAAAACTGCATTTTCCGAGAAAAAAAATAAAATGAAAAATAAATGTGGCTTATGACCGTTTTGATAATAACAAAACGAATATAAGTGAAAGTCAAAAATATACTAAATTATTTTTTATTTAAAGTATCAGTTTCTACATCTCATACTAAGGGCGTGGTTTAAATACACTATGTTTGGATTAGATATCCTACTATAGTGGCTTACATATTTAGGGATAATTCTAATGTGGTCGTGAACCGATTGTACCATTTCCGGGGCAACTTTGTTCGGTCGGTTGTGATGTCTACCACGCTCATCTTCTTTTGGTGTTGGTCTTCCTTCCGAAATTTGTTTTGAAATTAGTTTAACGGGCTTAGCTGAATTTTGAAGTCCATGAACCGCTAAAAACTCCTGTTTACATATCTTGACATCTATTCCGTTTACTTTTACAAAATACAAGTTGGTAAATTTTCTTGCTGACTCTTGTCTCTTTGATTTTTTCTTATAGTTTCTCTTTTTCTTTGTAACTTTCATTGTGGAAAATAAATACGTGTTCTGATTTTCGTATGTCTCTAAATCCCAAAAGCCGGTAAATATTGATGTTTCGGTACCCCTGAGCAATTCTCTGCACTTTTTTGTTCATTTACACGGCTCTCCAATCTTCTTTGCTTCTTTTGCTGTACCCTTCAAATTTATATAGGCGTGTCCCAAGTTTCGACGTTTTTTTGCTTTAGTTTTTTCTTCCCTCAATATTTACTTTTCTCCATCGGCTTGGCGGAAGTTCATCTGGGCTAAAAACTGAACCTCTGCTGCTTTCTGCTTGAGCTTGATTAAAATTTGCAGTTGCACTGTTATTTTGTGGGTTCCTCTGAAAAACAAAATATATTTTAGTCAAGAAGGGCCTAAGCCACCTAGTAAATAAATTACTTTTTGGGGTATTAGAAAATGTTATTGGCTCAAAAAACAAAAAAAAAATAGAAGTGTTAGTGACTCTTTATACATAAAAAAATTAAAACGAGCTATTTATGGCCATTTCCTATTAAAAATAATTTTTTTGTTTTTATAACCTTAATAAGACACAAGCCACATATACTGCAGCAAAAACGGCTCAAGCCACTAAAAAGTTTATTTACCTTTTTTGGTGTAGATTCATCACTTTCACACAAACTGGTGTCTGTAGAATATTCCTTATCCTTCACTGAATCGTAGGAGCTACAATCCGAACCTGAAGAGCTGTGTTTTCCACTATAAACCAATTTATTTCGCTTCAGTGACATTCCGTCACCTGTCGCCATGTTGCTTTTATTGTGGCTTATGACGTTTTTGCTTGAAAATTTTCCACTATTTTGCGCGTCGGCAACAAGGTCGTTATAGCTTGATGGAGCCATCTGTCATGCGATAGCCGTACAACTTGGATGGTGGCTTAAACCCTTCTCTACGGTTGCCATTTCACTAAAATAGTGAAAATTCAAAAAATGTGGCTTAGGTCCCTTATTGCCCCGACCCCTTCAATTGGTGTAGCCTAAATCGGCGACAGGCAATTTTTGGTATTTTTCGGTCGCCGATATCCCATTCGAGGTAGCCTAAATAGCGACGTATCGCCTAAGTTGGCAACACTGGTTTTGACATTAATAATTTGACAGTTCATAAGTTTAGTTGTTTTTCGTTCTTCCTCTTCGCGGCCGTCAGGAGTAGATTCGGTAGGCCTAGTAACGAAGAGAAATATTTGGAATATTAATTTAACAAAATAAATTATAGAAAGTGTTTAATTATTACACGCCACAAAATATTACCGATTTTTAAATACCCGTTTTTGGTTCTAACGAATTTATTCCAATCCAACATTTTGTAAAATTATAAAACTACGCAATTGTACTCGCAAAAAATCCGGTATGTTTTAATGATGAAAACCTGATTTTTTATTTCACCATAACTTCTAAACGCTTGAACCGATTTAGAAGTGTGTGATATTGTTAGAATCGTTATGTCATCCCGAGTGTCATAGGGTACCTAAACTGTCCAAATGTCAAAAAATACTTGTCTAAATGTCCAAATGTCAATAAATATACGTAAATATATCGTGTTTAGTGTCAAATGAAAGGCCTGATTAAGTATATCCCGGATTTACATCTATATATATGGATAAATACATAAACCACAAATATTTACTTTTAATATATTAACTTGTCTGCAGAGTGAATACTGTACCGCAGATATGTATACTTATATAATCAATGATACTCTATATCAGGGGTTCTTAAACTTTTTTCATCGTGGCACCCTTGTCGGACAAAAAAATATTCACGGCACGCCTGCGAAATATTTTTGCCATTACATCCACTGATTTCTTTTTGCCACGAAAACAATACAGTAACACTTGAAAGCAAATGATGCACAGCTGAGATGCACAGCCACAAAAAGAAAATGGGGAATGCAAAAAAAGATTACGGTGTTGCCATATTATAAAACAGATTTACCTGCTAAATTAGTAAATCTTAGTGACAAGTTTTCAGTAAAATAATTGAACGTTATTGATTTATTATCTTGTATATAAAAATGAATCGCCGTGCGTTAGTCTCGCAAGATCTCGAAAATGACCTGACCGATTTGAATAATTATTTTTTTGTTTTGTTTGCCTTGATTCAGGGGTGGTTTACAAAAAAAATATTTAGGAAAAATTAAAAGAAACAACTGAAAATCGAAAAAATCTAAATTGGTCATTTTGGGAAATGGGCCACTTTCAATAGATGGCTTTCGCGGCGATCCTATGGTTTGACAGCTGCGACATCCATAACTGTTATTCATTCCGTGCGATTGTATAAAATTTCAAAAAGTCGAAAAATCGAAAAAGTCGAAAATGTCGAAAAAGTCGGAAAAGTCGAAAAATGCAAAAAAGTCGAAAAAAGTCGGAAAAGACCAAAATGCATTTATATTTTGCATTTATATAAATACATTGAATTAATTTTAATTACAAACGACTTTCATTTAATCACCCAACGAAACTCAAACCGTACATGATTCGGCCATATTATTGATTTCAATGAATTGGATTTGGAAGGTTGATTAGGATCAATAAACGCTTATAAAGAGTTACAATTAAATCAATTTTAGGTGGTACGAAGTTCACTGGGTCATCTAGTATTATTATAAATGTAATACTATTTAATGCCGCGGCACCCATAGCCTACGCCTACGGCACCCTAGGGTGCCTTGGCACCCAGTTTAAGAACTCCTGCTCTATATATTCAATGATATGGCGATTGGTATCTGTAATCAGCGCTTGATATGTACCATATCCGTACTGGTTTTCTCTGCTACGGCCGATTGCTATCATAGAATCCCGTATCAGCTTTCACTATGATTCCAAAAAATGCATGTTGAACAGCGTTCTTCGTCTGATCTGAATAGTTGTTCATTTTAGTACCAATAAAAGTAACGAAGCTTTTGATTTCTTCAGACATGTCTGTTGATTTTTCCAATTTTTCTGCAGTTGTTTGTAACAACCGCATTACATCTGACAGCACATTATTGCTATCTTTTTTGATTTTCTTTGCTTGTATCGGAGCAATTTGTCCCTTCGGTGGAGGTGGAACAATAAAAGCACGTTCGGTTTTTTCAAACGGTTTTTCTGGTTGAAGTGACTCCTAAAAGAAATCATAATAATCGTAATCGGTTTAGTAAATTCAAATAATACGGTACAGAATAATCTCATATTAAGTATCTAAAATTCTGCTAAAAGCGATTTGAGTTAAGACAATAGTATTATTTGTTTATCCTGGGATATAAAAAGAGCACTGCAAAGCATGTATCAGGTAACGCCCAGGACCTCATGCAGAGCATACTTCATTAAGGCAAAGATAATGGCCATGTATTCGGCGTTTATATACCAGTGCTTAATGTATGCCAGACAGCACCTAAAAAAAACCGCAACTAGAGCGGACATTCACTCTCAAGACTGGCAAAAGTACATAAGAGCTACTTATACCTTAGCATTAAATTCTACAATTTACTCCCTACCACTATCAAACAACTGTAGGACAAACAATAAAATAAAACATTAAGGAGATGCTGATAGGCCACCCTTTCTATAATCTGACCGAATTTGAGGGACATGACTTTGCAAATATTGTACCAATTTGAATGATAATTATATATGTACTTTTAGGATTTTTAGTGTAAGATTTAGCTTTAGTTTGATTATTTAACAATTTACTTACTACTTTGGATGTTACTATGTATAGTTTTTAGTACGTATATATTCGATTTATTGACTATTTCAATTGTTAAGCTTTTGCTTTGATTATTCAACTTTTTAACTGACTATTTTAATTATTGTGTGTTTAGTAGGAAACCATTAGAATTATTGACTATTTTATTAAATAGACCTTTTATTTGTTTTGTAATAAGATTCTACGACGAATAACTTTTAGTAGGTTCCAAAGTTTCTTAGATACTATATATTTAAAAAAAATAATATATGTATGTTAAGTAAAGATTAAACTAGTAATAAGACTTACTACTTAAAACACAAATATTTTGAGACGTCAATTGGACACGACGTAAATGTAATGTAATGTAATGTAATGTATGGGATACTGATATCAATATTATTTGCTATGTAGGTTTGACAATTTATTAATGCACTTAATTAATTATGGACACTCTATCATATACTTCTTTTTTACTACACATTAAAATAGAATGTATTGTAGTATATAAATATAATATAAAATATAATATAGTATAAATAAACAATTAAATAAACCCCCCCATGCAGATGCAGACATACTCACACTCTCTCACACACACACTTACATACATACGCACACCCTCCCATGATCTGCTTTACTCTCCCAGTAAACATACACATACGCATCAAATTTTAAGCAATTGTATTATGTTTTGTACTAAGAATGGCCAAAAATACTAAAATGTACCAGAATTGAAAAAAATATAAATTTGTAATCAATAGAAAATCCGTAACAGGTTTTATATTTTATATATAATTTTAATATTTTTTTTTGTAATTCTGTATACTGAATCATACTGTGGGTTTTCCTTAATAAATAAATAAATACGTAAATAAATTTAAAAAATTAAATAAGTCCCATAGTTTCAATTTGAGTATAAAAAATTATATAACATTATAGAGTATATCAAATTATTGCGCACAGGAAGATCTTAAAATGACAAAGAAAAAATCTAGATATAATACAATGAACTACTTCAGTAGATAGGCATTGCTATACTTGGATGCGTCACAAAATTAAATGCTTGGAAAAATAATGACTAAAAACATAACTAACATGAGAGTTGTCATGGCTATAATATTATATTCAATATTATCTACATACAAATAATCAAAATATACTAATGTAATTTAATTAGTCAGGAAGAATAATATATTAACAGAAATGCAAATTCTATGTAGAATAATCAAAGTAAAATTATTTTATTGTAATAGTCAGCTATCATAATACCATTATACTACAGTATACTATGATTGAGTAATGAAGTTTAACAACTGTTACAGTATAATCGAGTAATGAAGTTTCGACAAATTCCTTGTAATTCAATAAAATTACGATTGAAACATCGTTATTTTATATAAAACTGTAATAACAAATGGTAATATAAGAATCAATCCCATATTTTCTCAGTGTGAAACTAACAAATGTCGACAATCACCTAGTATGTCTTCATAATCTTAGAGTCAAATTATCTAAATATTTTATGAAAGAAGGAAAGATTTCTTGTCAAGAACGTATGCATAGTTATACTATCCGCATTACAGAGTGGCGAGTCAGGTCATTTATCATCGAAATCGTGCTATCTCTTTCGCACTTGTACGGCCTTATGGAACGGCTTTCGCAACCGTAGTGCAGGTAGTTTTACGCATACAAAAGGAATGTCGATAAAGTAATAAAACGAGGGAAATAAATATTATTTCAGTATTGTTTCATGACGATAAATATTAAATAAGTTAAAAATATAAATATTGATATTGAATTAATAATATAAAAATACAAAAATATCAAATTTATAATAGGTGACAATAAAATAATTGTTATACAAAATAAATAAAACTAAACAAAGAAAGTAGACAATAATTATAGTAGACGAAAACTAATTTGACAACAGTGTCGTTAAAATGTCATAAAATGTCGAAATCGAACTGTTACGGTTACCACATTTAATAGTCCTAATCGGTTAGCTACTTACCACCTATTACGGTATTTACTTTTGCTTTTGGCTAAATCTAGGAATTTTATGTACCTATCTAATTTTAGCAGGTAAATTATTATATAAATAATAAATATTTTATCGACATGGTACCATCCCTACGTTAACTGTCTCTAATTGCCCGACTCGCCACTTTGTACTGCGGATAGTATAGTGTCTTACCGTGTTCTTCCTTTTTCTTGGTTTGTTCCTGCCATCGAGAAATTTCATTGCGTTGTATGCAAACCAGCGACTTTTGTATACATCAGATGCGCCTGTAACAATTTAGTAATTTTAAATTCCTAAGGAAGAAAGGAAACTGAAAGTATCCTCAGGACATAAAAAAAACAACACATTTACATACACACACAATTTACACACCCTCACATCTCTGACAATATAAATTGCCCTACATATGGAACAAGAGTAAATTCAGGTTTTTATTTTAATAATATTTTGTACGTATTTTTTTTTAATGATTATTTTGGATACAGATTGGATTCTGGAGGTTGATTCGGTCTCTAAGCAGTATAAATTCCCTGAAAGTCTCGGATGCACAGCCCTGCGTCCAGATATAACTCTTTACTCTCTATCTCGGAAGGTGGCTCTTATTGTAGAATTAACTGTTCCATGGGAATCAAATATCCCAAAAGACCACGAGTACAAAATAAATAAATACCATGATCTTGCAAATGCCGTAACCCGGAACGGCTTCACTGTTCACCTTCACGCGGTGGAAGTTGGCGCTCGCGACCTGCCAGCTAAATCTCTATTTCACCTCTTTAAAGATCTTGGCCTTTCCAGAAAAATAATCAACTCTTTCTTAGAAAAATTATCTAAAACTGCGATTTGCGCATCTCAAATTCTATGGCTTCGAAGGGGGAGTGAATGGGTGGCAAGGTGAACGCTCACATGTGGCAAGACAGCTGTCCTAAACCTACCACAGCCGGTTCGTAAGTCCGGAATCCACTGCTCACCCCCCAGAAGTGTAAAAAATAGTATTATGATGGGCCCGACTTTGGTCGGTGAATTCCATGGCAGCTCCGTTTGTATTTATTTATTGTACTACTTTATCATATACTAATTCTGATTTTAATGATTATCTTGTTTACTTTATTTTATTTTTTTAATTAACAATAACAATTTCTTAGCATCTTCATAAAATGAAACCTTCCCTGGAACAGGCACTGCCTAGTTAGGAGTGACGCAAAATCATTATGTAAAAATAATTCCTAAATATTTTTTTGTAACTAATAAAAAATATATACAGGAAACTATTTCTAACCTTACTTAGTCGCACTTTGTAATATTGCAGATTACAAATATAAACGGACGTAAACAAAAATATTATGAAGAAAAGGATAAAAATGTTACCAAACCTTTTCCGATTCCCTTCGACTTCGTTTCTTTGGCTTTTTCACGGCGGTATGAGGAAAGTAAAATTATCATTTTGTTTCGGCATTTCTCGTCACTCATCGCTAATGACTCGGCTATTTCTCGCCAAGCGTCATTTTTAAACGGTTTTTTAAAGAAATATTCATGTTTTGGATTCCATAATATCGGCCGCAATTTATACTCTTCGATTAGAGTTAAAGTAGTTTGTTCGGTCCATTCGAGTTCCGACTCCATGTCCGCGCCCGTTTTTAGTTTTTTCTACAAACAGGTTCAGCCAGACAACGCTCCGCGCGCAATGCAAGAAGCCTTTTGTATCCGTACCAAAAAGCGAGAATCGACGGAGCGAATAATGCTCCGCGCGTCAGTTCGTGCGCGCGGAGGCGGGCAGACTATGGAAATATGTTGCAGCTGTTGTTGCGTTGTATATGTATTTGGATCGCGGCGAGCTCGATTGCTTGTAACCACAGAGGTATAGAACAGAGAACGGGAGTGCGAACGCGGGCTGCGAGTGAATGCATTCACCGAATAGAAAGAGATAGCTGTATTAGGCTGTATATGAGGACCCTTCCATCCTTGCGCATGCGCGTTTATCCATAGCATAGCAGACTTATGGCGTCGAAGCGTTGCCATGGTGATATATAAGCGTTGCCATAGTGATATATGTACGTGGCTCCGTGTATGCGCGACTAGACAAGGATGGAGGGGGTACTATATATGCTGCTGTCTCTATGAGGCGAGGTGTCGGCCCTAAGCTATGTACCGCAGGGCCGACACCTCGCCTCAAGAGCACATCTGTCAGCTCGCTCCTCTACACACCAGACCATCTTCTGTGCCAAGACTGGCACAGAAGATGCCATGTACCCACTCCCGTCTCAATCCTTCACGATAAGGTGCCTAAACACCTAACACTGAGTCTTGCCGTAGGAAGCAAAGCCCAGCGACGTCATATCCCGAAAGCCGGGCCAATGGGCCCGGCTCACGCGAAATCCCACGAAAGGGCAGAATGCCTATTAAAAAATAGTGGAAGACGTCACGGGCCTTTAGCAAGGCCTGTCGACAGATATTCGATTACGATTATTCGGCTGACGCATTTTCAGGCTGGTCACGAGATCTAGTTACTTTTATATATCTGTGCTTGTAACAGGAGTGTGTAGGGTTATACATACATCGAAGGAAAACATCGATAACACATCGTAACGCAAACATCGATTGTCGAAAAATATCGTGAGCAAATCATCGATATTTAGAACATCACAACATTGTATTTTTTTTAAACAATATCGTTCGTAAGACTCTTTTTGATGACAGCCCCTATACGTTTGTTTGTAATTACATTACATTATATTACATTTTCGTCGTGTCCAATTGACGGCTAAAGACCGCTCTTGGACGTGTCAAAATAATTGGGTTAGGTAGTAAGTTTCGTTACTACTCTTTACTGAACATACATAGGTAGTGAAGAATTAACCACTAGATTGTCAAACTATAAATATAAATAATCAAAATAGAAGCAGATTAGTAATTCGAAGAGATACGTAGTAAAATTATTTATCGTAATATTCAAATTGTCAGTAAAATGTTAAATAATCAAATTAAATCTACGTTATGCATTTTAAACTAAAAGTACAGATATAAGACCATATAAAATAGTCAGACAATAAGGCTCTACTTTTTTAAGTAATTTAAATGGGCACAATATTTGAAAAATTATGGCCCTCAAATTCGGCCAGATTATAGAAAGGGTGGCCTATCAGCATCTCCTTGATGTGTTTTTTAATTTCATGTCTTCCAGCTGTTTAAATTTTGTAGGGAGTAGATTATATAATTTAATGCTAAGGTACAAGTAGCTTTCCTGTACTTTTGCCAGTCGTATTCGGGATACGCATAAAAGGGAGCTACCGCGGGTATGATGCGAGTGAATGTCTGCATTAATTAGTGTTTCTGCTAGGTGCTGTCTAGCATACATTAAACACTGGTATATGAACGCCGAATACATAGTCATTACCCTTGCCTTGCTGAAATATTCATTGCAATTTAATAAATAATAGTGCAAAGTTAGTACTATTATTATTTTTGTGTAAAGCATTGACTGGCTGCAAAATCCGCAATCATTGCATCGTGCTCTTTTGATGTTGTGGGCATCTTGATAAAGCGGTAAGAATGCGATGCTATCGTTTCTGCCAGGCGCCTCCAAATGACCGAAATTGTAGACTGGCTGAGAACATGTACAACGGCACAACGACACTGATGAATTCATAATGTATATTTAACATAAACATAGCAATAGACAGATATATAATGAACGGCTACGCGTCCCTCTCTTTGGCAACTTTATGGAAAAAGAAGAATCAAGTCCCTAGTCAATCCTTGTTTATTCAATCAAATTCTAAACATAAACAATTATAAAATAAACACAAAAATAAAAATAAATAAATTGAATGTAAATAATTCAAAATAAGTTATTGTGTGTCAAAAATATAAAAGATAAGAAAAACGTGTTAAAGATAAGAATAAGTTACATGTACTTAAATATTAAGTTATGCAACTTATCAATAAATGTAACAGCAGGTAAGCCTATGGTTTAACCAGATTTTTTAACCGACTTCAAAAAAGGGAGGAGATTATCAATTATTTTTTGAAGTTTAAAGTTTTTTTTAATGTTTGTTTCCTCAGAACGTCATTTATAAACCGATTTGGAGAATGATTTATTATTTTAAAGGATATACTTACTTTCAGATTGGTCCTATTTTTCAAAACCTGTTCTGTTGATGGGATCCATGAGGAATTGAGGAAACTCCTCAAATATTATCACAAGAAGATGACAATTTACATATTAGTTCAGTTCCGATGGCAATGTACTTTTTATGGTAAGCATGACCTGATTCTACACCCAGGGTTGGCTCCCGATGAGGGAATTCCTCAACGGTCAACAGCACAGACACAAAATTCTGTACTTCGATTACGATAGCCCGTTTTAAGATTCGCCAATACAGGACTGCGACACTCAGGGTTGGCTTCCAACGAGAGAACTCTTCAACGGTCAACAGACACGTAAGCGTTACCATGACATGGCTGCTGCACTTATAAATAAAAATTATAGTCAGTTTTTTTTGTAAAAACTTTGTAATATATTAAAAGTTGTATTTTAAAAAGGGTAAAATAAAAAAAAAAAAATAGACAATCTTCTTAGATCTGGCAACAAATACAATACGTCTGTTTGAAAAGTGAAAGAGAGCCTATTAACTCATTTTATTTACTCTTTGGTAGCCCATGGCCGTATAGCAGCTGCTACTTGAGGCTCTAGCTTAATGATTCCAATATATTCGCCTCCCTGTGTAGCCGTTCCCTTACCATATTATATCATTATGTTCACTATGGTGAAATTTCACACATATTTCGAGCGAAACTCTTCTCTTGTTAGGACGGTAAACGGACCGAAGCGTTTTTTGTACGGTTTAGGAATTCTCCGAGGATTTAACATCTTCACATTTCTCGAAAACTTTGAAAATACTTCTAAATCGTCGATAACGAGGAGAAAACCAGAAAAAGACAAAGATAAGCACTCGTTAAACTTGGCTCGCCGCGTGCATAAAATCAAGTTGGGAAAGACGGCCGCTAAGCCGTTCATTTATTTATTTATTTCCATTGTATAGGATGACGATTCACATATTGTATAGGAATGACGAAAGCACGACGTGAAGCATGTAAAATTATTCGTAAATTAGTTACTCAATTCATCAAAGAATGATATACAACATATTACTCCAAAAATATTCCAATTAACAAAAAAAATTAATCGGTTATGTCACTCCAAGACTTTTCTGGTAAGCAGGCAGCAGCCCCGCGAGACAAGCCCCTAACCCTAAGCCCCCAAACTCCCCAACCCCCAAACCTTTCCCCAACTCCCCTCCCCCAACGCCTACCCCCCACCACATCCCCCAACTTTAAAACACACCCCCCCCATCGCTACCACCACAAAGCCCCCTAACCTCCCCTAAACCCAACCTCCCTAGCCCCCCTCCCACCACCACCAAATACACCCCTCCCCCCAAACCCTAAACTCCCGCCTAACCTCTCCTCCCCAACCCCCCCCCCCAAATCCGCATTTGTATCCTAAGCACCCCATTTGTATTAAAGCACTCTAGATAAGGAACTAGGAATATAATAGGAAGGTTAGGTTAGGTTAGGTTAGGATATTTTCTTCCGAAACTTTATATATTGTAATGATTTGAAAATCATCACATGAGCGTTTAGCAGCGATAAGCAAAACGCAAAATAGATTAATCGAATTTTTAAAAATTAAATTCTACTTAAAAAGATCATAGTGACATCTAGCGATTTAATTAGGAACTAAAACTGACAGATGAAAAAATGGCGGTTGCTAAACTATAGAGCGCAGTGCCATCGTCACATAAATAAAGGGTTTTGAGTAGTTTTTGAGAGTTAAGGACATCATTAGGGGCTTAAAAATAGACAATCAGGAGTATTTGGCAAGAAATTAGCATATTTTGAGATTTTTACGAAAAAATCGACGTAAAAATCAATAATTGACTAATAGACAATAGAAGCATGGTTATGGTCTTGAAAAAGTCGACCGATAGGTTTTTCAAAAAAAATATAGAAGGGGTTCATTAAATAGTAGGAATTATGGGAGAATTTAATAGTAATATTCATAAAGTCATTTGAAGAACATTTAAATTATTATTAAGAGAAATTGGAAAACATAATCGATATCGATGCATGGAAGAAGAATCAATGAAGTCAAAAGAATTTATCACCAAATAATTGCCAGTCAAAATAAAATTTTATTGTTAAAATGAGGAAATTTAAAACACTTACATAATTAAAATAGAGGAATTACTAGATAAAAATACTATCAATAAATAAAATTGAAATAAAATAGTTATATTATTTCGCTTTCGAAAACGGAAACGGAAACGGAAAAGCTTATAAGAAGTTTCTAGAACCTTCGGGAATATTCGAGTGAGCAGACGACGCTTCGAAAGCGGAAACAACGCGTAGAAAAGGCGGCAAAATCAAGTCAAAATACGACATTTCCCGCCGAATATGAAACATCAATTTTCTCATAATACGTAAAACAAATACTTAAAACTATATGTAGAATTAGAAGCACGAATTATCATTAAGAAATTCGCTTGTTAGCAACGTGGCAGAGCGTTATTTAACGAAAAAATAGATAAATCAGATCGTTTAATGACTGATTAGTCAATAGTTATGGGTTAAATCAGTAAAAAAACATCGATAGGGGTGTTATATAAGGGATGGACGAATAGCTTCCGGCATCCATTAAAAATTTTCAGTCGGACGTAACGAACCTACGGAAGTTTACGGAAGAAAATGTAGAAATCTAGTGCTCAGATGTGAGAAAAATAGTTGAGAACGAGGGCATCGGAATGCTATGAAGCATTTCGATGCCCAGTTAAATTAAATTCGTAATATAAGTGCTCAGATCGTGTATAACAGAAACGCTTCATCACACTCGTCATTGAGGCGATTTTACAAAAAGTACTAAAAAACGAACACATATTAAAAAATCCAGTGCTAAAACAAGTGAAATCGAGAGCTATGCGAGTTGGCATATAAAAATCCAACTTTCCAAATAAATTTGAAGTACGAGATTTTGTCGTATTGCAATACGAAAATATATCGGAGCGGATGAATCAAAATGAAGACGTCAGATTAGACTTCACAACATTGCGAACGTTCGTCGATGGTGTATAACATAGCGGCGAAATAACGACAAAACAATCAACAAGGATGCTGTGAGGGTCTCATAATAGCAGTACGATCATAAAGCGGCTACGGTTCTATAAGACATTCGTCGCAGTAACAGTAGTGGCATATTTCTAGGAAGGCGACAACACATCGAAGATTTTGACGTTTAGTTATAAGTGCATAATTATGCAAGTGCAGCTGTAAATAAGAACAAGTATGGCCGAGAGTCATTGTCGGCAAAGATGTACTAAAAATATGTAAGTTTATTTTTGCCGAGGCTGGCGTTATTTAATTATTTAGGCTGAATCTAGTAACCAATATTATCATTGTTGTATATTTTTTGGGGTTATAAATATTCGAGTTTTTTGTGGTTTGTTTAGAAATTGTTAGAAATGTTAAGTAGTTGTAACGTAAAAGCGTGATTTATACGATTTTGCACGTTAACTAAAAATGATGGCATTTAACATCGCTTGACACAAGAGTCGTTGATAATTCTACGAGATAAACATCTAGTCAGACTCTTATTTAATTTGGAAGAGAGATAGCACTTGCTAACTCCATTAAATTTAACACAAGCCATTTATATAATGTGCTCATGGATTGGAAACTTAATAACACATTCGAATTACACTGAATGTTAGATTAAATTTAAAGATAAGGAAAATTGTAGATTGTACTAAGATTGTTTACGACTGATCGATGGGGTTTCACAGATAAACTGGAAGGGAATAGTAATAATAGAAATAATAGAACGAAAACCATAAGGACACCCAGTGGACTGGATGGTAACCAGGTCGTAGTTTTCATCGGGTATTAGCGACTGCGGTCATTTAAATTCATTTATATCACTGGAACGTCATCGACTAGTTTGACAGTATGTTAGGTTATATGTATTTTTAGTGTTGTATGTAAACATTACGATTCATGTTTCAATATAATTTGACATTGAATATATTAAATAAATAAGGGATTAGAATCTAATTGTCGAATTTCATGGCGGATATTTAAACTCATGCATTATCATTATTAATGTTATATTTTTTAACAATCTACTGAACGCAGCCATTGTTGTCATCGACAATAATCGATCGAAAATAACTTAAAGAACAAATTGTAAATATTTTGTGGTGAATTAGGCGCTCATGATTATAAATATAATTCACAATAATAGTAAATTGAAATGGAAGAAATTATGATTTGAATTGTCTAATACATGCGTTATGGTTTAATATATATGGATTATTAATTGGAGAAGATTTGTTTCATTGAGGAAGTAAATACAAAGAGGGAAATTATCAGGCAAGGTATTGGAAGGCTATCCCACTTGAAGGTAATATTATCGCTATCGCTGATATGGTAGTGAAGTAAGTGGATTAAAAGTATAGCTTACAATTTTAAAGATAGAGATATAGTAAAAATCAACTCTCTACAATATCCTGAGTTATTGAGATACATCCTCTATTTTCTTCGAAGTTAAAGCATTCTAGATAAGGCGGAATAGGAACCCACAAAAGAAGAAGAATATTGGAAGAACATGAATATTTTCAATTTCTACTGCAATATCCCACAGCCAAGGATATTTTTCGGGTATTTCTGCCTTCAGCCAAAATTTTTGATAGCCTATTTTAAATTTGACGGCGCTTTGCAAGTCTCGACACGAGCTGTATTGAATATCGAATACGCAAGTATTTAATAGTCGCTGACATTCTTAAAATACACCACTGAAAAAATTAGGGTCGGTTTAAAAAAAATAAAAAAGAATGCTAAATAAACATTGATAGGTAAAGCCAAGCCAACATTTTTGATTTTTACTATCGAAACCAGAAAAAAATCGTGGATCCCCACTTTACAACTTGCGAACCCCCATTTTTTTCCCGCCAACGTAGACCCCCGTCGAGTCTCTTGTGGACCACTGGGGAAACCACCTGGACCACTTTGGGAATCACTGCTCTATTCATAAAAACCGAACAGAACAAATCCTAAAGCGTTTCATTGAGTTTCAACTAGAGTTGTCAACTACAACGGGCGAATCCGTCACCTCAGGATGTTTTAACGATATGTGATCGTTCTGTCTCCCATGAGGTGAGCTTGGAAGACTTAGGGCGAAAACAGTCCACTGTCTAGTTACGCAACTCGTCCGTCAACAACGCCTTACTCGCGCGGCCCATATCCACACAGCCAGAATTATCCTGCCTCCCGTCTAATTACGGGGTTCGAGGTTGCTTGCGCGGTCCCCTCCCTTGTGTAGCGGTGACTCGGTATCTACCGAATCTATTCTATTAATCTATTCTTGGAACTTACGAGAGCAGGCTAAACTATTTCAGTATGTGTTCACTGGAAGACCGCCGCACAGCGGCTGATATGACATTATTGCATAAAATAATACATAACGAAATTGATAGCCCTCATTCGGTAAAGAAACTGTCATTGTTGGTTCCGCCAAGAAGGGTTCGCTCTCCTCGTACGTCCGAAATCCCTCGTGTGAACACTAGTTACGCCCAAAACTCTGTTATGCACCGCTTGATGACCACATATAATAGTCGATTCGAAGATATCGACATTTTTTACTTGAATCAACCTAAATTTAGCGAGGCTGTCCTTAGCTCACTAGGCGTCTAGGAAGTGAGTATATAATATAGTGAGTATACACATTGTTTCAAAACACTCAGAGCGAAAATGAGAATAGCAAAGAGTATAATTTGAATACCTATATCCCATACCTCTCCTTTCCTATCCTTGCAATAGTTCGATTGTAATTTAATTTAATTTAGTGCAATGCAACTTTTGATTTATATTTTAGTAATAGATGGCCTAAAAGGGTAGAGAGGGTGGTATAAAAGTAAAATTATAAATACTGGGAATCTGTAATAATTGTGATTTATACGGTAAAATAAAAGTGACATCTGCTAAGTTGCCGACACTGATTATGCATACGCATACGCACTTTACTCTCTATTTTGTTGAAATCGGTCGGGGTAAATCGGTCATATATTAATCTCATAATATAAACCCCCCTCCCCTCCCTTCGCCTTTGCTTGTCCTTATATTCCGTTCCTCCCTTCAATATCGAGCTGGCATACGTTACTATTCACTGTTTTATATTTTATACTATGATGACTATTATATAAGTGTATTCATTTATTACTTGCAAATCAATTTGCCCACATAAACCTTTAGTCACAATAACCCTGGCGGTATGGCCGGAAGATATTGCCACTTGGCAATAGGCCCACCACATTGTAAACTTTGGTGTGTGCAATAAAGCTTTTCAAACAAACAAACCTTGGTATGACACAGTACAAAGTCCGATTGGTTCAGCAGTTAAAGGTAAACGACCACCCAATGCGTTTTGAAGAAGATGACGATTTTGCAAAAAAAATCATCTTTACCGATGAAGCTCATTTCCACCTCGGCGGCTATGTAAACAAGCATATATATATAATAAATACAAACGGAGCTGCCATGGAATTCACCGACCGGAGTCGGGCCCATCATAATACAATTTTTTTTTACACTTCTGGGGGGTGAGCAGTGGATTCCGGACTTACGAACCGGCTGTGGTAAGTTTAGGACAGCTGTCTTGCCACATGTGAGCGTTCACCTTACCACCCATTCACTCCCCCTTCGAAGCCATAGAATTTGAGATGCGCAAATCGCAGTTTTAGATAATTTTTCTAAGAAAGAGTTGATTATTTTTCTGGAAAGGCCAAGATCTTTAAAGAGGTGAAATAGAGATTTAGCTGGCAGGCCACGAGCGCCAACTTCCACCGCGTGAAGGTGAACAGTGAAGCCGTTCCGGGTTACGGCATTTGCAAGATCATGGTATTTATTTAATTTGTACTCGTGGTGTTTTGGGATATTTGATTCCCATGGAACAGTTAATTCTACAATAAGAGCCACCTTCCGAGATAGAGAGTAAAGAGTTATATCTGGACGGAGGGCTGTGCATCCGAGACTTTCAGGGAATTTATACTGCTTAGAGACCGAATCAACCTCCAGAATCCAATCTGTAGCTTTCTCGATTATTGAGAAAGGTTTTGTAGTTGAGAAACATGTATTAGAGAAACAACATGTGTATAAGATATTCTAACCAACATTTCACAATGTGATTTCGGTCCAACAAGGCATCTGTGTACCAAAGTTCAAATCTATAAGTCCAATATTTCCGTATAAGAAAATAGTCCGTATAAGAAAATAATGTAGGAAGCAATTAATCGGCCAGCGAAACAGTGTATTAGAATAATTAGTAATAATTAATAAAGCGCTGTATGTTTCCCGAAAATAAAATAAATAAAATAAATAAATTCCGAATCTACGAGTCGTAGGGACGACTCAAGGAATCGCAAACAGCACATCAGTTCCAAGCTGCACGAAACCATTATGGACCTAATGGTTCCGGGTGCTCGGTTCGGCGGGGTGCAAAATTGCACGCCTGCGTTATTCCATAGGCCTATCTATCCTCAACAGTATGCGAAACAATGATTAGTGGTGGGCGTGTAGCGTCGAGCGGCCGACTGAAAGTGAGGCGGCAAGTATGCGGTCTGGTAGTCGACTCTTTGCGATGCGATTTATGAAATCGCATAGAAGCGGTCTCGCGGTATGCGGCGCGGTGGCCGCACGATGCCAACGAGACAGAACACGCTGTAAACGCCCCACTGCCTCACTTATACAGGGTGATCAGGGTATCAATAAATCACTATAGGCATTGATTTTAACGGGTATTAGATTGATCGATGCCGGGAGCTAACGGGCCCTTGCTGAGTTGGCCACGAAGACCCATTCTGTTCAGGGTTGGTCACACCAACACCTATTTGACGACCTCCACGTATGAAGTGTGAGCCTGGGCAGGACTCTGGCCGTAGGGCTAGTTTCCCCTAGGAATCACCCTTCTGGCGCTCCTGGACGGTCTGCGCACCGTGCGGCGTAAGCCAATTGACTGTGCACTCTGACTAACAGTTAAAAGCTTCAAGGCGATAGGTGAGGGCAGCAAACCCCGCCCACCGCCCGGGCAGTTATAACGACGAGGGTCGTCTTGTCTGCCCGGGATGTCGTGCTACGACAACCCTGCGCGTACCAGAAGGGTAAAACGCGCAGGGGGTGAAATAGGGTAAACCACCCCCCCTGTACCGCCCCGAGAACCCATTTATTCAAAAAATAAAACTTTTTTACAAAAAATAACAGTCGGGGGAGTCGGAAGCAGTACTGTTTCTTATAGAGCGGAGGTGGTTGCGGACCTTACGGCGACTGCTCTTGAAACGACCATCCGCTACCCGATCCTGGGTGAACAGCCGGGCAAAGGATGCAGTGGTCCGCGATAGATTCGGTATACACCGTTTCACCGCTTCGTAAGGGAGAGGACTGCGCAAGCGACCTCGAACTCGTAACCAATCGAGAGACTGGAGTAATCTGGTCGCAATTGGAAGTAAGGGCGTGAGTGTAAGGCCGCTGGGAAACACTCCTGGCTATCTCGAAGTTAAGGCGTTGGCCCCTTACGGGTTCGTGGTGGAGCTTGACGGTGGACTGTTTTGTACAAGTCTTCTGCGCTCACTCCAGGGAGATAGAACGACCAATCGTTAAAACTTCCTGAGGTGACGGGCTCGCCCGCTGTAGTCGACAACTCTAGTTGGTCAACACCCATCTGGTAGCCTCCAAGCAGAAGTGCGAGCCCGGAAAGGACTGCATGCGGGCTAGTTCTCCTACTCCTGTCGAAAGACTTTATCAGCTTATTGGCATCGCCACCCCTGCAATAAGTACTTATATTTTGGCTGATTTTGAAACCCTAAAGATGATAGATGACCCAATAGGACTACTGCGCGAGCAAGACTCACACCTCAACCGCCTCAAATCGTGAAGCACAATTCTTGAGCCGCACACAACCGCTTCAAGGCAGTCAATCTTCAAACCGCATCACTCAATGGAAAGCTTCACTTGGCGAGGACGTAAAGGAAGAGAGAGCATTTGGGTCCAATTTTTCCCTTATATCATCTGGCTCAGTCCCAACAGACTGAGGGTGGTGTGACCAGATGTCGAGCCAATCTCGTCCGCTGGGTCCTACATAGAGAATCCAATATGAGACTGTGGATGCTGCAGAATGAAGAACACCTCATATCCTGCCCGAAGTTGGCAACTCCCATCACACACCAGGATTAAATGGCCCGTATTCCGTTTCTCGGCTTAAATTAAGCTGGTGCAAAAAAATCGAACTTTGTTATTTTGTTGGTATTCCGTTACATCAAAATTAAGAACCGGTCCTAAATCTTAATTTTATCCGTTTTGTCTATGGCCGTTCCAAAGCGGGGTTTTAATTTTAACAGCTCGGATACTCGCTCGCCCGCTCGCCGTCGTCTCGTCACCGAATGCTGATTGTCGCCACGTTTTCGTTTGTTTTAAAATATAGGCTTTTTATCATACAATATACAAGGCTATAAAATATAGAAGGCTTTTTATAATAATCTAGAAAAAATATTGACACAGGATTTACAGGGAAAAATATATTAATTAACGATTACTTACGATAATCGGCGTTCACCGCCCTTCTTCGATTTAGGAGCCAATGCTGAGCAAACATCTTTGAAATCGCGACAAAAAAATGTTTGAAATCGCGAGCGAAACAAGAGTTACACGGCTGTCACATGCAGACTGCTCGATTTAGACACTTCTTAGTTAAGATACTGAACAAGACCCATCCGCCATGACACTTGTAGAAACGGAATACGACAAAGGGTCTAGCTAGACGGTGCTTAGCATCAGTTTAAGAGCCTGTTGCCTCTATATAAGCACGCTCCAGTTAGGACCCATGAAAGGGAATACCAAAAGGTCACTTCAAAATTAAGCGTCGTTTTAGTGCGTTTTTAGACCGCAAGTTAGGTTACCTACGAGAAAAGGAATAGGGGCCAATAGGCGAACAGCATGGTTATCCAGGCCGCATACTTTTGGAGTGACGTGTCCTAACTTGGCCCGGACAGGTTAACGAACGAACGAACGGATGATGTTTGACAGAACTTCAGTCTACCTTGGAGAACAGCGGTTGCGACATTGCCGAAACATCGGATGCTAGTATCTCGTACTATGCACCATCCTGTATGTGTAGTGAAACAATTGTCCGTTGGGTGTGGTGGGGCTTCGGCAGGCAGGCGACTCGGCGAGCATTCAGTTGGTACAAAACTCGTTCACTTTCAATCGCTGCTCGGCGATAAGATCGGCCGAAGTGAAAAGGCACGTAAATACTTTTACTCCACAAATCGCCAACAAATTGCTGACTATTTGCATACTCTCTCAATGCTCAACGCCTATATGCGTGCCGTTCGCGCGTTGCATCGCCATTGAGAACTGCAATCATTTCGAGACCATCGCTCTCATCTCACTATTCCCGAACGACAAAAAATGAGAGATAGAGTAGAGAGTATAATAAGTATTACAACACTACTTTTGACATCCTTTAAACATGTTTAGTTCAAAATCAGTCAATAGTGACATGTCAACAAAATAATTATGATAAAATAAAAATATAATAAGACTGATAGCAATAGATAATATATTTACACATTTTTAAGCGTCTTAGATATTTAAACAAGGGCCTTTAGTAGATTGTCACATTCTCCTCTACATTTGTCTAGTAGCCAACGTACCACCGTCTTAAGAGTCCGTACACGAAATTTTGCGCATTTCGTGAATTTACGTAATTTTGCAGACGTGAATTTAAGGTTAAAATACTGTATTTCTATAAGTTTTATTGCACAACATAAAAGATCATTTATATTATTGTCTAATGAGTGAGCTACTTCTTTGAAAATTATTATAGAATTTTGATTAATTGACCTTAAACCGGGGACTATTTTTGAATTTTTGCTGTAAGAGGTTTAGAATATAGCATATTTATGAATCGTTTTGACTTCTAAACGGTATAAAAAAATTACAATGTATTGTTGTGAAAGTCCTCTATATAATAAGTGAATCACTTTTTACTACTTTTATATAAAATTGTTGATAAAAAATTATTTAACTTTGTCTTTTTTTTTAGAAAATGGGCGAAGAAATGCTTTTGATTTTGGCCTTTTAGAACTCTCGTTCATAAAATAAAAACAACAGAAATAAACTTTAGTTCAATATAAATCCATTTCCTCAAAACAAAAAGCAAAACATTAATTAAAATTGGCAATAAAGTCTTTTAAAACAATCTAATTCTCGCGTTATGGTACTCGCCTATAATACGATTCACGCCTCAAATCAGCTAGTCCTCGCCGAGCGCTTCCAAAGGGTGGACGTATCTCTTTGGCTCCGAAAATCCTACCTACCTATAGTTATATTATACCATTGATTATAGAGGTATCACGGCTCACTTCGATTTCGTACATGGCCTCTTAACTTACCAGCACGGTTGTCGATATTGATACCAATGCATTTCCCCCCGAACTCAGATATGAAAATATTAAACATCCTTGGCGAGTGAAATGTATAATGTCATTGTACGTATTCAGAATTCATTCGCCAAAAAAAAACTTCTTTTTTAAAAAGTTATTATTGAATATTTTACCTTTAGAACAGCTGATAGTCTCAGATTGCTGAAAATGAAAAAAAATACTACTTTTCTTTATAGAAAACTTTAAACGCTGTAAGGAGACTAACTTAAATCGGAGACTATCGCTGCTGTGAAATTATAAATAAGACAAAAAACGATTTTACAGCGTGAATTTTGTAGCCCCCTGAAGTTTCGTCGACGTTGCAGCCGCCGTTGTCTAGGGTAGATAGTCTACCCTAGAGAACGGCGGCTGCAACGTCGTTGAAACGTCTGGTGCTACAAAATTCACGCGGTAAATTCGTTTTTTATCTTATTATATTTAAACGCTTTTTTCTCAAAACCATATTTTTCAGTTTTGCGCCTGTGATAAAAAAAAAGTACTTAACGAATCGAGTTGTTTGATCGAAATGAAGGACTATTAAATTCACATCTATATGAACAAAAAAATAAAAAGGTATGTATATTTATATTTTTTAATAGTTAAACACGTTTTTTTGCGCGAAAATTTATTATTTTTTTTAAATCCTTGAAAAAATGATGAATGAACTTTTAATTATTTTTTTAGTTCATCTACAAAATACATACGCAAAAAATAATATCTTAGTTTATTTTTTTTTGTTTCATGCAAAATTACGGTCATTTCTGCAGCGGTAGAAACATTGCAATTCAATATCTCAAAAATGGTTTATTTTACTATTACAAAAAAAAAACCTTTCAAATGTTAATGAAACTGATATAAAAGATTCATGACCAGATTTCAAACTTAGGTAAAAAAAAATATATCATGAAAGACATGTTTACTTAAGACTTCTTAACAGGCCATTTAAAACATAAATAATTTTAAGAGATCTATTTGGGTGAATCTGCTTAAAATCAACAGGTATGCCCAAAACGATACTTTAAAATATTTTGAAATCAGCAACGTATCTACTAATTTAATTTCATGACATTTTTTTATTGTTTTTCTTATTCTTTATATTGTTATTGCTATTCTTTATGTTATTCGTTTTATTGTTGGATGTTGGTCAATTGGAATATGTTCGGAATAATTTATTTTATATGATTCAGTATTCAGTATTCAGTATTCAATTTATTTATTCAGAATATACAATAAAAGCATGAATTATGAATTAAAGCTAATTATAGCATATTAGAATTCGTCAGTTTAAATGTAGATATAAAACGATTAAAGCATAAATATTAATTCGACAATAGCGTTGACTAAAGTCGGCTTTACACGGCAGACAAATAAAATTTAAAAAAAATAGAGATGAATCCATGTACATGAGTATACATATAAAATAGATAATTATTATAAGAATATTAATAGTCATCAAGCACTCATTCTTTGTTAAATTTAGTAACAAGTTTTAATATTAGTTTAATGTCATTCCTACACAATTTTAATGGTTGTAAAGGAAATAAATAACTTTTCTTCTAAATATTTAGTCCTAACCTACGAGTTACTGTTGCATAAAGAACATTTAAGGCCAAAAACTTTGTATGAAAAATATATATTTTATTAATAGAAATATTGACCCCTATTATCTATGCAGATTTGTCAATTTAATGAGATTTGCTTAATTCCTCTGCTGTAAAACTCTCGTGGACAGGAACCAATCAAAGCTTTGAAGGCGTTTTTCGCCGACTCTTCAAAGTTGTTTTTATCCCTTGTAAAAAGTTATCTAAATTCTGAAAATAATTTAAACTCTATTGGAGCAAAGTTTGGCAAGTACGATGGGTGAACAAGAGTCTCCAGCCGCAACTCCTGTAACTTTGCGACTGTTTGCAGTAAAATTTGTGGTTATACGTAGTCATGGAGAAGCAGTGGCGATGAGCGATTGACCAGGCTCGGTTATTTAGTCACGAGCTTCTCCATCATTGTTTGCAGTGCTTAACAGTACAAATGTATAGTAACTGTATAGCCTGACCGCAAGAAGCTGTAATAGAAAACACCGCCACTTGATCTCATATTTGAAAATAATGCAAATTTTAAACTTTACCATGGTTGCACAAATGAAAATATTTGCTTAAAAACAAACAACGGAAAGAGAAATAAACAGCTGATTCTTAAAAAAGAATAACATGGCCTCGAATTGAAATTTATTTGAATTTGAAATTCCAACTCAAACCCCAGTTATACAAGTTCAAAGTGGCCAGTGTGAAAAAAACAGCAATTACATAGTTAGGGACCCATAATGTCGGGGTTTCTTGAAT